>CM031620.1:4290899-4325172 GCA_018398815.1 Conus ventricosus | reverse complement strand
GATCAAGAAAGCCTCGAACCTCCATACCAACAGCGGGGCAATGACAGTGTTTGGTTGTAACTCGTCATACCAGGAGATGGAGGACGGCGGTGGTGAGAGCGAGAAAGCACACTGGCTCAGTATGGTAACAGATGCTCCGAAGACAACGAGCTGAACAAGTATGGAAAGTTTCTGTTCAATATGTGTACAGCGTTTGAATGATGTATCATGAATGGTGTGTGTCATACCGACCGACGAGGTCGTTTCACAGACATCTCAGATACAAGAAACAGTGTCGGTGTCTATTTTCTGATATCCATTGAATTGTGTTGTCACGGGTTTGTTACGAGGCCTACGACGATTGGCCCATCTAGGGTAGTAGAATTGTTCATTTGGTTGTTGTTGTTGTTGTTGTCGTATATCCGTCCCTTAATGTGGCTTGTGGTGTGGTTGCACCTTTGGTGTGGTTTAGCTCAGGTTAGGTTTACTTTCTCTCTCTCTCTCTCTAATTCCACTGCCCGTGCAATTCATCCTGCAGGTTCACGGGTGGCTGGTATCTTTTTCTTGTACTGGCTGTCTCTATCGGCCTCTCACCTGTCTTTTCACCTGCCGCACGTGCAAGGTTCCTCTTAGGTTTGAGGTATTCTCACCGTGACGTAGCGTGGCATGTTGGCCGCCATCGCTGAGGCAGGTTTTCACTTCACTCGAGCGGAAGATGTCTCTGGGAGCGCCTGCTCCGGTCCTGGTTCTTCACCTTATCGTCGAAGGTACAGTCGGTACCTTCACTTCCTACAGTCGGCCTGTAGGAGGGAGACATCACTTCATCTTTTTCCGCATCTGCGCTGCTGTCCTCTCGACTGGACAGAGGGCAGAGAGAGTCGTTTGACCCACCACTCGGGTCACCCACGGGTAGCTGGTAAGCATCAGTTTCGTGGTTTATTTGTTGTGGTGTTTTTTTTTATGCTAGCCGGCTAATTCTTCTCTTTTGCGCAATTTGTTTTTGGTTTTCAAAATTATAAAAGAAATATTGTTTGAGACCACTTTTTCTGGTTAATTCAATCTTTAACCTGGCCAGTCAAAATTATATCTTAAAGTTTTTCTGCTTTTTATGCATCTGGTGATGCGGTAGTCGGCGGGGGGGGGAAAACCTGGTGATTCAGGTTGGTACTTGTTTGGGTCTCGCTCGTCCGCCCCCTGTCACAATTGCCGGTCTCACATTTTGGGCCCACCGTCTGTTTGGTGTGAAAGGGAGAACGATTTTTATTTTTCGGAGCGTACGTAGTGATTATTTTTTGGGAAAATTGCGTGGGGGGAAATTTGTGTATTTTGAAATGTTGCCAAAAAAAATGGGGGAAATTGTCCCATTGAATTATTATTTTTGCAAAGTGGTGGCAGATGAAAACCCTTTTTGCTTTATTTTTAAATTCCTAAAAAAAGGGAAAAATTTAAACGTGAGTGAAAAAAGGGATGAAAAAATTTCATTTTTTTGTTTTATACCCTTTTAAATTAATGCGTCTCTTCCCTTTCGTTGAGAACCTTAACGAACTTCCTGAAGAGAACAGCTTTTTCCCAAATCTACCCCTTTGCTAAACCCACCGATTTTTGGGCGAAAGTGGCCAAAAACCCCTTTTTCCTTGGCAAAGAGAGAGAGAGAGAATCCCCGGCAGACAGACGCAGACAGAAAAGGAGGGGCCAGAGAGAGACAGACAGAAGACAAGGGGCCCCCAGCACACATCACACCCCAAAGAACACCAAAACCCACCCAACAAAAATACACAACCACAAACACACACAAATAAACAAATGCATTGCAAACCCCACACACACACACCACACACACACACACCCCCCGGCGCGCGCCACACACGTATGCAGGGCTAGATAGAACACAGTAAAAAGCCGGGGGGCTCTTTTTGCACTGTGGGGTTTCCCTATTTGTGGCTAAAAAATCAATAAACCTTTCCCTCGCGAGCTTACTGGTTTTCTCTTATGGCCAAGTGCGCTGCGGGCAACTTCCCCATTTTGCGTCAGAAAAATGTTCGCAAAAATATTTTTAGACTGTACGTGGCACTCCACGTCAACAATACGCCGGCAAAACCCGGCCTTTTTCCCAGGTTTCCCAATGGAGAGGGGAGTGCTTTTTTTACAGAGGGCAATTTTTTGTTATGGAGGAACATATGCAATATAAAGTTATGATGGAGTATAAAAAACAAAAGAAAATTAGGTGAGCGCTTTTTTTTTCCTTTAACCCAAAGAGCAGTATTGCGTTTTTAAAAGGGGGGGGTGAAAGAAAAACGAGAATAACCATTGATGAATACCACTACCTTGAAAGCTTGTTTTTCCAAAGAATTTAAAAAAAGATTTGGGGAAATTTATAAAAGAGATGTTGTGGCTTTGATAATCTTTGTGTTGGAAATGACCCATTTTTAAAAAGGGGTGCTTTTTTACTAAAACTTGGGGCAAAAGAAAAACACCCATCTGCTCTGATTAGGGTCATCCCTTGAAAGGCCCAAAAAACAATGTTTCAAAGATCAAAAAAACTGAGACATGGGTTATTTTTACGAACGCACATGTTTGGACTCATATGCAAGAAAACGATGAGCTTTAAAAAAATTTTTTATTTTGCCCAAAATTTCAAAAACCTTTAAACATTGGCTTAATGATTTGTTTGCTAAACGAAGTTGATTGCAAAGTACTCGCAGAAAAATGTGATTCGAAATTTTGGGGCCAAAAATTAACCAAGTTTCTTTAGTACATTAACAGAAGGGGGGTGGGTAGTGGGTGGCCCCTATTCTTACAAAAGCTCCAGTGTTCAGCGACAGGTGTCAAACGGGGCGAAAAAGAGCCCCCAAAAAAAAAAGCTCTCCCAAAAGCAGTTTTTTTTTTTTTAAAAAAAACCCACTAACTCTGCCCCTTTTCCCGGGCCCAAGCCCCCATAAAAAAAGGAGGGGTGTGGTATAAAAATTTTTTTTTGCAAAAAAGGGAAAAAAAAGAAATCTTTTTTGTGGGGGGAAACCCGCGGTTTAAGTTAGCCTTGTGACTGCTATTAAAAAGCCTTTTATGGGTGAAAGCCTTTTTTTATAGTAGCAAGAGGGCTCGGGGTTTTTCCCCTTTTGTATAAAAACCCTTCATGCGGTGAAAGTATTTTTAGACAAAAGGGGGCGGTAAAATCCGTTTTGCATAAATACCCTTCATGCGGTGAACGCCTTTTTAAGTAGCAAAGGGGGTGCGGTAAAATCCGGTTTTTCCTATAAAAACCCTTTATGCGGGGTGAACCCTATTTATTGTACAAGGGGCCCTTTTCTGCCTATACTTTCTTGTCGGACACTAAGGGGGTAACTCCTGCGCACCCCCCCCACCACGCAGTCTCCCCCCCCCCACCCCCCGCACGCACGTCTCCCCCCCCACCCCCCGCACGCACCTTCCCCCCCCCCACCCCCGCACGCCCTTAAAATCTCCCCAAGTCATTCACAAGTCATCCTCAAATATTCACAAATCATCCCAAGTCTTTACAAGTTATCCTCAAGTCATTCACAAGTCATCCTTAAGTTTTTTCAAAGTTCTTTCTTAAGTATCCTCAAGTATTTACAGTCATCCTCAAGTTTTTCACAAGTCATCCCCAAATCATTTCAAATTCTTACTTAAATCTCTTTAAGTACCCCCAAACACCCCAAGTTTTTTCCCAAGTTAACCTAAGATCATAACTAAGTATCCTCTAAGTCAACCCAAATTTTTTATTTAAGTATCTTATAATTATCAAAAAAATACAAGCTATGTTTTTATCTTAAATAGTAAATGTCTTTGATAGTACCCCCACGCCCAAAAAAGCGTCAAGTGGGATGTTTGTCAGCGTTTCTGCATAAATCTTAAGGAAAGGTTTTTTCATCCGAAGCAACCGCTTGATTACAATTCGGGGCTATGGAAATGCTTTTTTAGACTCCATTTTTATTTATTTACTTATCATTTTATAAAAACCCCTGATCTATTTTTTTAAAAAAAATTTTAAAAAATTTTTGCATTATAAATGGATCAAATGATGTTGTTATTGGGGGTTTTGGCGTGCAGTTCCCTTTTTCTGTATTTAGTGGTTTTAGGGTTTTTTTAACTTCTTTGTTTTTGTTGCCCTTGGTTTTATGTTTTATAACCGTAAAAACTGCCCCCCAACAGCAGCAATCGCCAAAAATGGCAACGTTTTAAGTTCAAATTCATGAAGACTTTGGGGCCCCCTTTAATCACAGGGGTTTTTTAGCTGGATTTAATCAACTTGTTTTGGCGTTTGGGGGTGTTATGTTTTCATGAAGAGATATCTGTAACATTAATTTTTTTTTTTCTGTTCCACTTCTAATTTTTTTCCGCTTTAACACGCCCCGGGTTTTTTAAAGGCTCCACCTGATTTAGCGTTTTTTTTGCTGATTTTCTGCTTGGTTTTCTTTTCCATGATTCAGTGTTTTTGGTTCTGATGATTTTCCAGCTCGTTCATTTTTTAAGGGGAAAAAAAATCTATATGATTAAAAGTTATTAATCCCATGATCGCTGGCGTAACAATGTTCCAAAAACTGTAGATAGATAAAAATCCCAGGACTCTAAGATTTGTAAAAAGGAACTTGCGTTTAAAACTACGTAAGATTTGTTTAGAAAACAATGGGGCAAATCTACTGATAGTTTTGTGTACAAACTAAGAACCGTTTGCCCCACACTTTTTACCATTCAGACCCCAGTGCGCTAAATTTTTTATGACTTTAAAATGTCTGTGAAGACATCTGTTAATTGTTCTATGCTGAATTCAGTTCCCAGGACTTTTTGTTTTCCAATGCGCCAAAGATAAGCCTTCCCTTTTTGGGCATAATAGCTGGTCATTAACTTGGTCTTCATAAATTTAGGAAGGTTTTTGGCCGCCTTTAGTGTAGAGATCATATTTCTGTTTTTTAATAATTTTAAAATTTTTTATTTTATAAAAAAGAGACCGAAAAAACTGTTGCTAACCTTTTATTCCATTCTGTTTTTATTGGAGGCCTAAGGTGTAGGATACTCAATGCTTGGTAAAAGGCCTGTTAAAGGAATTAAACAGCAGGATCTTGGCAAACTAGACTTTGAGATTCGCAAAGTGATTGTATCATGCAGCTTCGGTTGGCACGAAAGATTTTCTAGGTTAAGCAAGGAATAATTCCAGACAATTAAATATGTAAGAAAAAATATCATTTATAAAAAATGGCTTCACTGCAATAATGATAGGCGGCGCTGTGGTGAATGCGCTTGCTTTAGCGGAAGTAATTTCGCTTTAGTAAACTGGGGAATGACGGCGAGAGAAAAAGACATAACAAAGTATGGAGCAACTAGAAAGCTGCACAAGAGGGCCTATGAAAGGCAGAGCCCTTGAGCAGTTAGATTTTATTAATGACACACTGAAAAGACAGGGGCATGCAGCTACACTTTTAAAAAATGTTGATCAAGCAAATAAAACAATTTTTACTAGTAACAGGCAAACCAATCGAGACATTGCCCCCACCAAAATTCAGTGACTTTTATCAACCATCAGAAAAACAAAATGCAAGAAATGGGTTTATTGTCGTTGGTATGACCGTTGTGTATTTTGTTGCACATAATATTGGCTGAATAAAAAATGAACAAAATCTATTATTCGCCCCAAAGGATATTGGAAGGGATCCAGCAATACAAAAGCTAAGCCAAGCAGCTGGAGTCAGTGAACAAACAGCAAAAGAATGGTTATCTAAAACAAGCGATTTGGCAAATTATTTACCAGCGCCTAGACGAATACAAAGACCACACTTTGTCAATACAACTCCAAACGACCCCCATCAAAATGGTTCTTTATATTTCCCCTTTCTGATTGGATTAGACAAAAAAGATTTAAGTACGCACTCACAGTCATTGACAGGGCTTAAAAGATACAAAGATGCGGAACCATTAACACAAAAGAGTGCTTCTGCTGTTGCTGTTGCTATACAACTGATATACCAACGAGGTCCACTAACTTACCCTCGCATGATTCAAGCGATGATGGAAAAGAATTTAAAGGCCAAGTGAATCAATTATTGTTAAAACACAGAGTTACTATTAAAAGAGGCATTCCGGGAGTTCACAGATCACAGGCTTTAGTTGAAAACTTTAACAAACAGTTAGCCGAAAGACTTTTCTCCTACCAGTATCACAGAGAGCTGATTGACAATTCTCGCAACACGGGAATGGGTTAGAAGACTGCCCTCAGTTTTGCGCGAAATGAATAATGAAAAATTTTTAAAGGGCTAAAAACCAGTACAAGCAATCAAAAGAAAAAACAATAATGTTGCTGAAGGAGAGTCTTCATCCGGCAAACTATTACCATTTGGTTTGAAAGTAAGGTACCTTTATTTACCGGGGGAAGCAGAAGGGGACACTCGCATCAGGGCAACAGATCCGGTTTGGAGTGTTGACCCGTATGAAATAAAAAGAATTGTAATATGAATCCGCCGTGTATTATTTACGAGAAACTGACACAACGAACAACCCGCCTCAAAGATCTTTTGTGAAAGAAGAACTGCAGATAATCCCACCGGGCACGTTCTGCTTTAATTAATTTACGGTTCTCCAGTGCCCAATTGCATATGAAAACTCTGGATTAACAAACACCCGTTTTGTGTTTGTTCTATCTAATGAATTCTTTGTTACAACAGTTGTGTTTATCTCATGTAGATTTAGATCGCAGTTTTACGTTGTCATGATGAAAAGGTCTTATTGCCAAACAATGCTTCTTGTAGTTGGTCATGTGATATGTTTGATGCACAACGCTGCGAGATATTCCCTTTGCTTTCTTAATGATTTTCTCCTGGCTGAATACTGTACATTTTTGACCTTAACCCCACATTTCTCCTTGATCACCTTTCCAGATAATTCATCCTTCTCTTTCCTAAAACCTTCTTATTAGTAATTTAAAGCAAAGGCGAATCTTTAGGATAATCGGACGTGTCATACCATCCTGCATGCCCTTTAGCTACTTCGGTTTCCATGTCTTTATAGAGGTCTTCAGTAGGGATATCTATAACAAAAACGGGCTGTTTTCTGTGGTAAAGTACTCTGGACTCAGGATACGAGGGCTTAAAGTAGTCATAAAGAACTCTAACATCAAAGCTTTGTAATTCTAAAACAGAAACCCAATTAAATACAGGTTTGTCCAATTGACTTTCTTTTTTTTCATCATTATGCCAAAAAGCTGATCATGAAATCTTCTAAAGTCCCGATAATTAGGTTTTTAAGTCAGCTTAATTGCTTCGTTCTCTCTGGTAACCAATCTGACATCTTTGCGCTTGTGTGGATTTCCATAGTCTTTTCCCAAACAGCTGTTGTTCATCAGCTTGAAAAAGTCTTTTTCTGAGCATCTGTGGATTTAGTTTTGAGGTCAGTGTTCTTCATGATGTATGGTTTCATGAATGTTCTTGATCGAAAGCAATTATACGATGAACTGCTGTCAACTTCAAACCATGTCTTAAATTAAAATTGTAGAAGTCTGTAATGACAGACATAATTTTTTTTTCCTCGAAGATTAGGCACAAGTTTAGGCGGTTCTCTTGGATCCATCTTTAGACTTTCTGCTGCTAATGGATAGTCATTATGCAGGTCATGGAGTTCATGAGGATATTCTAAGTCACTTCTAGAATGAAACCACGCTGTTGATCAGGCGTTAAACTGCTCACCCACTTTAATGCCTTTTGAAAATTATTTGTACCTGTGGGGCATTTTAAAGTTGCGTAATGGAAGTGATTGCGCCATTGCCCATCCATACAGATTGTTTGCGTCTAAATACATGAGATAGTTAGGGCTTTTACTCGGATCATAATGATCCAAGATTTGTTGGGTTTTCTTTACGTAATGATGCGACGCCATACTAATTCCTCCACGCAATCCGTTTTCAATCATCTGAAACATGGTAAATCTGACAATAAATCAATCTGTATCCAGTAAAACTTTAAGAAAGCATCCAAACCATCCCGGGTGCAGAAATTTTAATGCGGCAGGATCCAAACGTAATGTTTCATGAGGTCTTTCTATAATTTTCAAAGACGTCCGCCAAAAACATTTCATCGGCCATCAAGTATGAGTCCCTGATAGTCCCCATCGTTTTACACTCAACTTTTGCCACGCATCTGAGCATGCTGGTAATCAGAGTTACTGATGTCCTTTCCTCTAGCTAGAAAAGAACGGGGCCTTTTTGGTGGAAGTGTGTCTTCATCAAACCTTTCCCAACTGTTCATGTATTCATAAAGGGGAAACACCCTTCTAACAAGAGTTTTAGTCAAAATATTTTTCCGTTATTGAGCAGGACTTTAAGGACATAGCCAGTGACTCTAATGATCCCATCATGTGCTGCATAGAGTCGTAGAAAGACATGTTTATTAAAGTGAAACACATGTACTTTTCTGATGACTGTGCAATGCATGCTACCCTGAAGGCGCTGGTTACTGCTTGGGATTATAAGATGAGAGTCGTAACCTCGGCAAGTTGTGAAAGAATACAGGCAGCTTCCATGTCTTTGATCAAACTTTAGTTGAGATGGCATTTACTGTGCGCTGCACCTCTAAACCTCCAATAATGTGATCATTGGGCTCTTACTGTTGGGTTTACTATCTTGGGGCAGTTAGCTCTAACCGAAAGCCAACAATGCGTGGCTGAGTTCATACTGTTGATGAGTCTTCAGGCGGCATTATGATTTCAGATTAGTTTAGATTATTAGAAACAGTCTTACGCATTTCTTGCATGCGTTCTATGAAGTATTCTGCAGCATTCTGGCCCTCTCATATTATTCTGCTCGGAATAAACGACATCCGACCTAACAATAATGAAGGCAATATGAACAAATCTGATGATTACTCATTAAGATGTTTTTCGAAGTTTTTGGGTGCTGGCCCTTCATAAGCGAACAATGAGAGTGATCGAAGTCTGCGTAAACTACGTTATGGACTTGTTGCAGCCGTTTCCAGTTCTTAAAACTAACTTTAGTTCTGGCGGGGGCGTAGTTAGTTCTGAATCTAACAGTTACTCAGAACTTTTACTATGTTTTATATGTTCACTCGCGGCTTGCAAGTTTGGCATTCCGGGTTACAACCATTTTCTACAGAAATCTTGGTTTGCCAGGATCGTTTGAAGTAATGCTGCATTAGTCTACTCATTGTCGTATCAATGTGTAATGGGGCAGCCCTGCTGGCGAAAAACATTAGGAATAAGGTCCACATGACTTTTTGGCTGGTGCGCCTATTGGTGGACCTGTCGTGACACTTTACTTGGCACCAAATTTGTTTCCTCATCACATGTGTATAACATTAAACAGTTATTGGGTTTGTTTTGTTCTTCAAACTGATCAATTTGATATACACTAACAGGAAAGGATATTCCTTGAAGTTAAGATCTTTGGCGTATTGCGATAGTTAGTCACTCTCTCTGCGTGTTCGCGGACATGATGCCTGGCCTTGCAAGCAACGACCACATGAAACATTTGTTGTCGGCAATTTTTTAGTGTTTTTAAAACTGCTCTCTTTAAAAACCAACTCCCGAGGAGCGGAATGTAAGCCTAGCCTACAATCGGTGACATTCTTAGCCTGTTTTAATCTAAATACAATCTCTAAGATTCGCCCTCTGACCAACCAGAGCTCTCATTTTGGCATCGTCAGCGGCAGCGTCAACTGTGGTAAGCAGTTCGTTCTGCCCAACGGGGTGTTAAGTCGTTATGAGAAAGAATAGGGTCTGCTGTTTAGTTGAGGACCCAGACTTCGTCAGATTTTCTTCAGTTATTGGTACATAGTCGATTTAAAACAGCTAACATTACTTTAACTGGGCGGGTCTATTGTTAGTTTGCCTGGAACTTGAGAATATTGCTTGTACAACCGCTTCCTGTTTACGTTTGTTGGGTTCAATGACCTTCATAAAAAGCAATATCATTCAGTGCTCTTTGTAAAACGCTCTCCTCGCGAGGCATGCCTTCAAACAATTCGTCTTGTCTTCATTATCTTATCCATAGCTGTCTTTCATTTTCTAAGCCAAAATATTTATTTAAATTAAAAATAATACTTAATCAGGAATCAATATCAACAGTCGTTTTGTGCTTGGACTCTAAAAAAAGTATAAACACCCCTTTTGACGCGTTTGTGAATGTGAGCTGTTATAGAACAGAGTTGAATGTCGCGTTTACTTTTTTTAAGCATTCCTTTTTTTATCTGCTCGGGGTCGTGGCTTGTTGAGAAAAACTTGTCACCGCCTTTCTTTTGAAGATCAAACTGTCTGTCTTGTTTTAGTCATCAAAATCGTTGCCTATGGTAAACCGATTAATTTCTTCATCGTGTTGTTTGAGTCAACAAGCGCTTTATTTTTTGTCAGTTTATTCGAAGCTAGTTTAGCTGTTTTATTAGTTGAACCATAGCTGTGTGCTGTTCGGAGTTTAGTTTTTATTTTTTTGCTAGCAGACTACGGTAATGAACAGGCGAGAGCTAAGACAAACCACCTAGAGGTAACAAGCTGCGGGTGCGCCTATGCCTGTGGCTAAGAGACCAACACTCGCCCCATTCCTGTTGTAGAGCACTTTTAGTCGATGTCCGTATTAACGTATGTACCCAGCATGAAAGGCAGCAGAATACGCTATTTTCCTTCGTTTGTTTTGCTGTATTTTGAAATGTCTCTTGCTCTAGTACTTGCTGCTATGCGTAATGTTGTTAATCTGAAGTGGTTTTATGTTAGGGGTTCTATAACAGCAGAAATTGCCTGCTATCGTTCTTGTGGCGGCGCTGTAGGCCACTTTTGGATAAACTTGAACAGACCTGCTTTTTATAAAATAAAAATAATTTAGTATTGTCTATCTTTAATATGTTATTTTCATATTCAGCTGAGCAGATATATTAAAAACAAATGTTACATTAAGCGGTTTATCGGCTTCTTCCTTCTTTATCAGTTTGAATGTTTAGTACGTCTTCACAGCCTCTCCCGCTTACATGCAACTGATTATCTCCGTTGACCTTAGGTCAATCCATAAACCGTTATTTTGTTGTTAAATTAATCATCAAGTCATACGCTGTGAAGTGTTGATCTTTAGCCACAAGTGTCAACTGTTGGATTTCTACACCTCCACCTCCCAAACCGTTTTCTTTATTTTCATCAAAATCTGATAACGGTTTAAGCCCGTAGCATAGATTTGGTTAGGGACCTGCCCTCAGCGAACATTGTACTTTCGTTCATTTTGGATTAAAAAATACTTTTCTACTTCCTCTTTGAATGGTTTCTTCAATTTTTCACACAGCAATAAAATACCTTTAGCGATCTTGTGATGAGACGCTAAAAACTAAAATATCCATTTAGGGCGTCTGCCTGCTTCTAGGATATGTTGTATGATGAATCACTCTTTCCCTCCTTCATTATATATTGCTAATTTTGACTGATATTGTGCCTCAATCAGCCTGCTAACATTAGGGTTGCTAACATACGTTCAAACTCTAAACGACGAGTCGACAATGCTTGGTACTTTGCTTCGGTTGTTCTGATGCTCTTGATAACACGTTGTGTATTCGTTTAAAAGTTTGTTCATATGACAGTCTGTCTTTTTATGCTCCTTGAATGTATGGCGCATGCGCTTTTAAACAACTCAAAATCTAAGGGAATGGAAAAAAGCGATTTCCAACGCAAAAATTTTCTGCCACTTACTTTCTTGCCATCTTTATTTCTGCGGCACCTATTCTATGTTTAGGTGCTTCTTCATTTTCTATTCTTGAAAACGCAAGATCAGCCCTTTCATTCCCGGTTAGCCATAGATCAGAATAGTGTTTAAAAATATGTCTGCATTGTGTAAAGAAATATTTCTTGCCCTCAAGTTTTATAGAAATTTTCTTAAACAATTGCCGCCCAAATTCTGGAAAAACTGTCCTGTCTGTGTCGGTTGTGGAATCAAGTACTATTTTGAAATAAGAGCGCAGAGCTGGCCCACATCATTCATCGCTGCCTAGGGTCCGGAAATTTGACAGTAAGAATTTGATCTGATCAATAGTAGATGGATTATTTGGAACAGTTAATATTCGTTTAGTTCCCTTCACTCCAAAGGGTTCTTTTCAGTTTCTATGCGGGTTCCAGGAATCAAGCATTGCATTGTAACATTTTTATAAAACAAAATAAAAAATTAATATTAAAGAAACATGGCAGATTGTTTTCGAAGATGAAGATTATGATGTTTTTGTCATGGAGACGCATTGAGTGATTCCCCTTGGGTAAGGGGCGGCATCGCTAGGGCTCTCATTGATGATGGAATTCAGCAGAAATCGGGAGTACATTACCAACAAGACGGTATAATTTAACAGAAAGTAGGTTAAATCATTGTACCAAAGTTTAGGTCAAGAACCTCCTGAATTTATATACCCAACTCGATTTTGAATTAAAAGATGATCATTTGCTTTGTGAGGAGCGCCAAGGACCAACTTGTTCCGCTGACAAACTAAAAAAGACCCATCAAAGTTTTTAGCCGTGGTTCATTTAGTATATAGACTAGTGTGAAAGATCAAAATCGCCTTGGGCCTTGTTAGGCCAATAAATTAAGGGCAGAGGCAGTTTCTAACTCAAAACCACACTGCAAGAACTCCCAACAGACAACCAATTGCAAAACATGGAACTTAAAGAATATTAAAATTCAATCAGCAGGGAATTAATAAATACAACTAGAAGCAGAAAACCAGTTTCTTCAAGAGAAAGAAAACAGCGTTTAAAGACTATAACAGATTCACGCCTACCCATGCGAGAACTAACGGACCTTGATCATGCTTTAAGAACCATCAGAGGCGGAATTAACAACAATTTAGCAAAACTGGTGTACTAGTTGGGCATATTAAAAGAGAAAAAGAAAAACTCGGTGAGGCTGATGACGCCAACTTTAGGGCCTGATATTAAAGAAAGAATAGCACAATAAGACTAAAAGATCTTGAACAAGAGAGATCCGCAGACTAGAAGTGCGTTACTAACCGAAAACAATTTACGAACCCAAGTGGAGCAGAATAAGAGAATAAATCCAAAGATTATTTTATATGAAGACACAACACTAGCAGAACGAATACGAACACTGTTTTTTTTAAAGGAGCAAGGAAGGGGTAACATTAGTAAGCGTTTATAACGGCCTAGGATTTGCAATAAGTCACTAGTGATGGGACATTACAGCGCGGCAGTGGAAGGTCAATGGTTCGTGCCTCCGTCGCATCACCTCCACCTGATAAATCATGGGTAAAAAAACAGCTTGATCCTCTGCGCCATTTATTAAAAAATTAGCCAGTAAAGCTATAGCTCTTTACCAGGTTTATTGGGGGGATGTGTTAGTGCTTTGTGTCTACTGCAAGCAAATTAGTTGGCTTTAATGGCGAAGCATTTATGGTCATTAGTTCTCGAAATGTTGGTGTTTAATTTTTAGTAAGATAAAGTCCAAGTAATCCTAGGCCAGTTAATCCCAGAACAAGCGCGTCTTTCTTTAATTCATGGTCATCGCGAACAGAGTTGCGAGCTTGATGATGTCTGCAATGACTTTGGGGGGTTGGACTTCGGGAATTAGATGCTTAATCTTGGGGTGTTTGTTTTCTGATTGTAGTTTTTTCTGGCGCAGAATTTATGTCTAGTTTTTCCCAGCCTTCTGTTCATTCGCCTGCTATAAGAATTTCATTAGTTATAGTGTATGTATTATTCCTACCTGGAGTCTGAGGTCAGAAGCACGCAGCATGTCATAAACCAAGTGCCAACAGGCATAGTCTACTTTCGATCTTGGCGTATTGTTAAATCAGCGGTGGCACTTTGTAATACTTGAAGGTAAATTCACACTGTCGAATGAATAGCGTCCTCTAAATTTGCCGAAGTTTGTTTTTGCGCATCAAAGCCAGTAGAAGGATCAGTTATGCTCGATCTTGCCTGTGCTTGCGCCCCTAGCAAAACACTAAAGTAAGTACGAATGAGTCGTTTATTGTTCTATGCCCGCTCTAGTTAGGCCCTTAAGAAGCGTCCTAAGATAAATGTTGTCCATGCTGTTTTATGCTCTTGCTCTATGGACAGGGCTGAAACCCTGAACATTTTTGAAAGGAGTGAACGCGGTTTCTAAAGGTTTACTTTCTGTGCGTTGCCCTGAAAATAAATGCGCCTATGCCATGATTTTGATCCAACTTTTGTCTATAGTGCCTGGTCTTGATGTTAATATTAAATTCGTTACAGATCCTTTCAAATGCCTTCCATGTCTATTCTGTGTGAGTGGATTAAATGGTTTGTTCATTTGGTATTGGCGCTTGCAGTTCAGACAAAATACGTCTTGAAGTGTAAGAAAAATGAATCTGTACACTAACCCTCACCAAAGGATCCATGGTGATTTAAATGATCGGGCATAACGAACACTCCACACCAGTTGATGCACAAAAAACAGCCAAAGTTTACTGGTTCTGATTAAAATAACTGCATCGATGACACTAAACCACGCTTTCTGGATGTGCTCGTTTATCAATAGGGGGGTTAGAATCTGCTTAATGGAGTGCTCACCTTTTTATTGAAAAGAGGCACAGTCTGGGTCCACAGCAAGTCAAAGAGTATCTAGTTGCTATATTTTTAGATTGTAGTGCGGCCCAACAGATATTTTGCACAGTATATTTGAATGCACTCTTTAATTTGTATTATAACATGTTTGGTAACAATAACATCCCAAGACCGCCCTTCGTTTTTAGAAACTGCCTATTGATAACAATTGCGGGGCCCAAAAAATCGGTCGCGCTCCTGAAATATTTTTACAAAGTCGAAGGGTTTAATATAGCGGAAAACCAAGGGGGAACTATAGATTACAAAAGTTGTGGGGCTCATAGCTAACCAGTTTAACATCTGTTGGTTATTATGGGTTTTGATCACTAAATGAAGCAATGAGTTAATTCGGCATTACTCTCAAACTAAAACAATGCAAAATCTAAAAACAATATTAACATTCGAACCTGAAAATGCAGATTACTTATTTGATAACGAGCTAGCTAAAATGTTAGGCTTTAAAGTTAACACTTCCGATCACTAAAAGATTGTTGTTTGCGCCAAACAAAACTACTTTAAGGGGAAAATCCGCTCGATCTTGCATTACATTCATTACTTTATGTTCATTTGGATGAGCTGAGCACTGATGAAAACTTATATGATGGAAGGCCCTCAAATGTTTTAAGAGCTTTACCGGCAGGAAAGCTGCATATTGCGATTATGAAATTATACAATTCCCTAATTTACAGTTTAAAAGATTAGTTTGTGGAGGGTTGGATCATTTAATATAAAAATTGCAGACAAAGCAGGGAAAGTTGTGAAATGCAATAACTACACATTGTTTTGGAAATAAAATAATAAACTGTACTAAAAATGTCGCGGGGGCCAGAAGAACCAGGAGTTACATTAGCGCCTGTGAGGTGTATAACTTTAGAATAAAAGACCTTGCAGACGTAGCGAACTTTGAACAAAATGGTGAGATAGGCACTTTGTATGGTTTTGGTACACTAAAGATGGTGATTATAAACGCAAAGAGGTTGACAACAACAAAAGGTTTCCTAAACTAGAGCAACTACGCAATCTAGAAGCAAATAATGTGGCCAGTATGAATATAAAATAGTTCGAAAACCTGACCTCAAATGGCACTTAGAACCATATTTAGAATGGGAAATAAAATTTGAATTCATAAGCCCATTTACATTTTTGACCGCAAAAAAGTTTCAGAAAAGCATTCAACTCTGGCCTTTACATGTAAGTCTTATGCCAGACAACAATAGTCGAAAAGAAATGAAATAACGCCGTATGAGAAAAAACAGTACATCCTCCACAGAAAAGAAACAGTTGTAAAAAAAGCTTCTACAAAATTACAGTTCTTTCCAAGCAGAAAATTAGGAGACACGTTCACAATAATATTTGAAATTTTTGTCTTTAAAGATGTGGAGAGGATGGGTTGTGGAGTTAGTGATGACCTTATAAAAGGAATATATTAGCTGGCAAAACTTAGACGTTAAACGCCTTAACGTTACCATCGTCGTTCTTCACAATGGTGAGTATAAGATCATAACAACAAGCAACAAAATCAATGTTGACTTAAATAGAAACAATCTTACAGAACTAAATTGGATTAATCTTACACATTTAGGCCTTATAGGGTTTTATTATACTGAACAAGTTTTAAACAAGGACATGATAAAAATAATAACTGATTAGATTAAATTCTTCTATAAAACCATGGAGCAGTTAAACTTTATGACAAAAACTCCTCATTGCTCGTTGATTTGTGGCAGACTGGTTGTGGAAAAACAATATTTGTCCAGACCATATACAACAGTTTATCGCTATAATTTTAATCATATTGTAGTTTTCTGTCCAACACTTAAATGGAACAAAGCATATCATGATAGAAGGTTTTATAGGGAAACGGATGTTTACAGATTTTAGTTAATCCAAAGAAATTTAAAAGGGATTGAGTTTTTTAAAAAACATTTTTTATAGACTTTTTTAAAGGAAGCAAACGCTATTTATTATAGGGGACTGTTCAGCAAAAAAAGGGAATATTTAAAAAAAAACCCACTTTTTTAAAAATAGTTTTCCCAGTGGAAGGCATGTGGGTTAAGGTTGTGGATTTTATCCCAGAAATAAAACCCCGGGTTTTTAAAAAAATTTTAGAAAACTTTAAAAGGGGAATGTAGTGTTATTTCACATAAAAGACAGAGACTCTTTAAAGGGAATGTTTGCGGGGAAATGATGTTATTGAAAACGAACAGGAAAAAAAAAACAGGATTAAGAAAAAACTGAAATCTGAAAATTTTGTAAATTAGAAATTTAAAAACAGAAAACCCTCCCACAGTTGTTTGTTTGTGATAATCGTTTTTTTTGGGTTTTATTGAAGTCTTACTTGCCCAGGAACAGTAAGGGGTTTGGCGTGTGTGTGGGTGTGTGTGGTGTGTTGTGTTTTGCGCCTTCTTGTCGTCTGTCGTTCTTTTTGGGCTCTTTTTCTTTCGGGTTCGGGGGGGTGATTCTCTCTCTCTCTTTCCCCCAAAAGGGAAAAAGGGGCTGTTTTTAGGCCACTTTTCCCCAAAAACAGGGTTTGGTGAAGAAAAGGGGTTAGAATGAAGGTTTTTTTTCTTTTTTGTGGGGGTGTGTGTGTGTGTGTGTGTGGTGTTGTGCGCGCGCGCGCGCGCGCGTGCGTGTGTGTTTTAGGTGTGCGTGGAAAGTTTGAATGCAGAATGAGTTCTTTATATTTTCCCATTTTGAAATTTTAAATTTTCAAATATGACTAAAAATTGGGCCCAGCTTGATTCCTTTTTTTTTGAAAAATTTTATACACATCTTTGCATTTAACCCAAAATATGGTTTTTTTTCGTGCTTTGTCTATAAATTATTTTTTGTTGGAATTAAAAAAAGACAGTTTCTTCAGAAAACACGTTTTTATGTTATATACGTTTAATTTATGTATGATGAAAAAATTTAAAAAACCAAAAAACCCTTTTAAAATAAAAAAAAAATTTTTTAAATTGAAAATAAATTTCATCTTCCCAAAAAGGAAAAATTTCGTTTTCCCCCTGACTTTCATTTTGCATAGCTTTATTTTTGTCGGGTATATATTTTGTAGAATTTTCCATTGTAAAGCTCTTAGTTTTTTTTGGGCCCAAAAAGGGGGGTATTTCCATATATTTTCTTTTAACTCCAGTCCATTTTTAAATTTGCCCCAAAACGGGCTGCACAGGCTCTGTTTTTAACCCTGGGGAAAAACACAAAGTTACCAAAAATTTCCTTGCAAGTATTGTTTTTTGTTACAAAAAAGGGGTGGTTTTTAAAAAATTTTATTTTTATCTTCTTTTTCCCCAAAACCCCCTTAGTAAAAAAAGGGTTCTGTGGGGCCGGGCCCAACTATTTAAAACTTTGGGATCCTTGCGGGGAGGCCCCTTTCTTGTTTGGCAGGCCTGGTATGAAAACATCCCTTTTGGGGCCCCCTAATGTAAATAACACTCAGTATTTTGCCCTTTACCCCATTTCAGGGAAAAAAAGGGGGACATTCCTCATTTTTAAAGGTGTTGGTTTTCCCCCAGTAAAAAAGGGAAAAAAGGGTGGGATCCCTATGTTTTTTAAGATTAGCCATGTTTTCAAGTAATTTTTCCAAAAAAGGGAAAATGTATCTTGTCAAAACCCCCTTTTGGGAAATGTGGGGTTTTGTATTTGCCTTTAAAAAACCCGTGACATTCTCCCCAAAAGGGTTTAAAAAATTTTTTTCCCCGGGAAATTTAAAAGTCCATTTTATTGTTTGTGGCTTTACAGTTTCTTAAAAACCCATAAAGGGGGGAAAACCCGTTTGGATCTGTCTTAGATCTATCTTTTTTAACCCTTTCCTTTTTTTACTCATGAAATTTTCGTTTCTTTTAACTTTTTAAATCCCTTTCGATTAAAATGCTTTTTACGCCGGAAATCTAAAAAGCATCAAAATTTAAAAATTAAAAAGACCTTATCGGAGTAACAATTTTTGCATAACTTTAGCCATTTGTGAAAAAGAAATTTTTTAAGGATATGTTTTTTCCCCCATTAAAATTAAGTTCTTTTTTTTTTCCCAGGAGTGAATAATTTTAAAAATAATTTCTTTCTTTGCAACCAATTGTCCCAACTAGAGATGCCGGTTTATCTTTTCCCCAAAAAAAAATTTACCCAGAATCTTTTCTTTATTTTCCCCGAAAAGCCTAAAAAGTTTGTTTTTTTTATTTATTTTTTACCCCCCTAGCCACTAGCCGCTGTTTTTATTTTTTTTTAAAAACCCAAAACCAGAAAAAAAAGGAAAAATTGGTATATCTAATGCTTGCACCATGTCATGCTGATCTGCCCAAAAAAGGGTAACATCATCTGCATAGAGGAAATTTTTGATTATTTTAATAGCGTATCTCTTAAACCCCCCCCCCCCCCCCCCCCCCCCCCCAACCCCCCCCCCCCCCCCCCCTTTAATCAAAATTCTCTAATTTTCCCCCCCCAATTTTTTAAAACTTTAAATGTTTTTAGTAGTTCTTTAAAAAGAAAAAACAAAAAATAAAAGGGGGGGAAATTAATAAAATTTGGGCCTTTCTTGTCGGTTTTTGTTCCAACCGCAAAATTCTCTAATTTTCCACCCAAAACTTTAAACAAAAAACCCAAAACTTACCATTTTTCTTTTCAGGATTTTTTAATATTAAAATTTTTGCTTTTTCCCCAAAAACCCCCCTTTTTAAATGCAAAAAGTTTTGATATGTTCCCCAAACCCTTTTTATAAAAAAACCCTTAAAAAAAACCGGAAATTTTTCACTTTTTGGCAAGAAAATTTTGGGGTTTTAAAGCTTGTTTAGTTTTTTCCCAAGGTTTCCTTACAAATTTTTGAGACAAAAGTTTCCCCAAAATGTTAATTAAAAAGTTTTTAACCATTGGTTCCAATTGGTTCCCAGTTTTTTTTTACAAATTTCCCAAATAGTTTCCCCTTTGTTTTTTCTTTTTTTTAATTTTGGAAATAACCCTTTTTTTTCAAAAAAATTTCCCCTTCTAAAATCATTTTGTTTTTGGGGTCAAATCTTTTCCAAAATTTTTAAAAACTTTTTGGGAAGCCCCCTTCCTTAAAAACCATTTTTTATTTTTAAAGGCTGGTTTAAAGTTTCCTTTTAATTTTAAATTCCCTTGCTTAAGTGGCTGTCCCCTAAATTATGATTTTTAATAGTTATTTTTTTAAATTTTTCCCTGTTCCTTTTTTTCCCAATTGAATTTCTCCTTTTTTTATTTTTTTCCCCTGTTTTGCTTTTCCCCTTTACAAATTTATTTTCAAATTTTTAATTTGTTTTGGATTTTTCCCAATTAAAAAAAAAATTTTGTTTTTTTCCCCTTTTAACCCTTTTCAAAAAAACTTTTTACCTGTGTGCACGGTTTTAAGTTTCCCTTTAAAATTTTGAATTAAGGCCGGTTTTTAAGCTTGGGTTTTTCAAATTTTTTAACAATTTTTCCTGTTTTTTAAAGGGGGCTTTTTTGGCGGTTTTATTGTTTTTTAAAAAATTTTCAAAATTTTTTTAAAAATTTTCCCCTTTCCCTTTTGAAAAGGAGCGTTTAGGAATGTAAATTTAAAATTTAACCCGGGGGAAAAGTTTGGGTTTTAAAATAAGGTTTTTGGTTTTAATTAAACCTTAAATTTCTTTTAGGGAGGCCCTCCTTTTTTCTGGGGGAAGTTTAAATATGGAATCATTTTTTTTCCATTTAAAATTCCCCCCAATCAAAAATTTTCTATAAAATGCCCCTTTAACCTAATAAAAGCCCCCTTAAACTATTTTTTTTAAAAAAATTTTAAATTTCTTTTTGTTAGTTTTTTTGGGGGGGGGGGATTGATTTTCCGGAATTTAAACCTTCCGATTAACCCCCCCAAACCAAGGGGCTCTTTTTAAAACATTTTTTAATGGCGAAACTTATTTTTTTGGAAATGTCTTCTTTTTTTTGGTTTGTTTCTTGGGGGGTTCATTTAGTTTTCTTTTTTTAAAAAGTCCAAAAAGGTTTACTGTTTTAAAGGGGTTTTTTAACAGGGGCATTCCAGTTTTTTTTTATGTGAGCCTTTTTTAAATAAACTTTTAATAAATTAACAACTTTTAAAAAGGAAGATAAGGAGGAAGGGAAAAGAAGAGAAGGTTAAGCCAAAAATTTAAGGGTTATTTTTGACTCAAGGGAGCGGAAAAAGGAGAAAAGGGGGGAAAGGGAGAGAGAGAGTAAGCCAGGTAAGGTTTTTTTTGGGCCCTCGGGGGCCTTTTCCCTTTTTAATAGGGGTTCCCTCCCGTTTGAAATTTGGGGGGGAGAGGGGTTGCCAGGGGAAAATTGCTTCTGTTTCAGGTTTCCGGGTTTTGGGGTTTTGGGTAAAATTAAATTTTGGGGTTAAAAGTCCCGGTTGTCTTTGGGGGGTTGCCCGCAAATTTTTTCCTTCTGCCCGCGAACTGTCCCTTTTGGGGGGTGGGTTTGGGGGTTTTTTGGGGTTTTAAAAGTGTGTTGTCTTTTTTTCCCCTTTTGCCCATTTTTTTTTTCTCTGTCTTGTCCCTTCTTTCTTGGTGTGTTGCCCGGGGTGTGGGGGTGAAGGTGTTTTTCGGGGAAACTGGGCTTCCCTCCCGGCCGTTCCTCTTGTCTCTTTTCTTGCCCCCTTTCTTCGGGTTGTGTTTAAACCCCCGGGTTGAAAAACTTGAACAAAAAACTTGGGGTTTTCCTAAGGGGGACTAAGGGGGGGAAAAGTACCCTTGGGGGTTTTTAAAAAAAGGGGGGGTTTTGGGTGGGTTTTTTTAAAAGGGAATTAACGTTTTGGGGTCTGGTGGGGATACTGCATTTTAAAACGCTGCGGACAGGGGCCCCCTCCCCCCCGGCCCTTTTTTGGGTGACCTTTCATCCCCCTTCATCAGTGTATTTTCCCCTTTCCCCCCTTTTTGGGTCTTGCCCACTTTTCGGGGTCTGTTCTGATTGGGGGCGGGGTGCGGTTCGATTTGGAGCGCTTCAGGATGGACCTTACGACGCGGTTTTTTTTCGGGCCCGCTATCATCCACAAAAGAGGCATGTTGAAACTCTTCTTTTTGGAGGATTTTTCCTTTTTCCCCTCGCAGGGTATCTCCTTTCCGGGCGGCGATGGGAGTAAAAACCCCGGGCCACTTATGGGGAACAAACAGGACAGGGGAGGGGCCCAACCGAAAAACACTGAAAAAAAGTCATGACATCCCCCATCTGACCCTTTTTTTCCTGAATCTCCCCCAAAAAATGATCCCCACAGGAAATCTTTTCCCGCCTTTGCAGGTTTCCCGGGTGAAAAGGCGCTGATACCGTGGACGAGAAAGAAGACTTTTCCCCTGGGGGAAACCCCTTAAAGAACGACAACGACCCAACTTCGGATGGCGGGTACGGCACCTTTTATCAATGCTCAATTCTACAAAAACAAAACAGCAATTTGTTTCTGGGGGAAGGATTCTTTTTAGGGTTTCTCGACCCACAAAAGGGAAAAACGCCCCCAATCGATAAGATGGGGTCTTTTTCTCGCAAAAATAATCTGGGGTTTTTTTAAGTCCAGAAAGTAAACCCGGGAAGATGCGGGCCAGTGCAGTGGGAAAAATTAACCCATTTATTACCGTTTTTTTCCAATGAAAAATGGACAGTTTGAGTTTGGAACGAGCCACCGCCCTTGGCCAGAAAAACGAAATTTCCCCTCCCCCCAGTATTGTCCGTTTTTTCCTTTGGGGCGAGACAAGTGTCCTTTTCCAGACCCAAGGGATGTCAAGAAAATCTCCAACCTCTCGGGGACGGATTGCATCGGCCCTTTAAATGATCACCAGAGTAGGTGTGGTTAAAAAAGAAGAAAGGACTAAGGGGGAGTGAATTCGTCTGGAAGGGAGTCTGCCCCAGGGCCCAGCCACAAAGAAAAAGCAATACCAGGTCGAACAGCAGTTTCAACGGGAACCCGGCACACACCCTTACATTTGAAGAGTCAAAGATGCACAAAACCCGGGGGGTTTATCATGCACCAGTGACATCACTTTTGGGCGGGGAAACTTCTCTCAAGCCCAAACCCAACAAATCTCCCTGCATGGAAAAAAAAGCATTGCCTTGGGAACAGCCCGACATGGGAGCTTTTCCCCCCCCTTTGGGGACGTGATATACAGTCTTCAAAGTTTTAGTGCAGGAGGGCTTCTAGCGGGGAGAAACATGGCAGTTAGTCACATTTTCATTAGGGCTACTTTTAGACATGACGAGTTGCAAAAGGTGTCCCCAATTTGGGAAAAAAAAACCATTTAGTATGAGTTCCCCAAATCCCGTACAAAAAAAGGGAAAAACCAAATTAAAAAGCCGATGTCGGAAGAAAAAAAAACCCCTTTTTGCAGCAAAAAAAGGGGGTCTGGGCCCCAGCAAAGAAAAAACTTTCATCCAGTTTCAAAAACCCCGCTCAAAGAAAAAAAGCCAAAAACCTTTCGCAGAAAGAGAGGCTTCGATGCCCAAAAACCTGAAGCTTTAGAGTACAAAGGAAGTCTCAGTGCGGCCCCAAAAGAACCTTTTACTCATCAAAAGTTGGCAGACTTGGGTTAGATTGTGTCCCCCCACAACACCAAAATCAACAAGAAGGGGGCAGTGTGAAAGGACAACCCCCCTACAGCAAAGACAAATTTTAAAAGCAGCAAAGGAAATTTTCCCAAAACAGCAAAGAGGGAAAAACTAATGCAGCAAGGAAAAAGCCCTTTAATTTCAAAAAGAGTGAAAAAACTAGTGAAAAAACCCTTTAAACTTGACCCCAAACAGAGAGTCCAAAAAACCCAAACGTCAACCCAAAAAACCGGGAAAAATGGTTGACAGATCGGGTTAGACTGTGTCCCCCCAACCAAAACAAAGAAAAAATTTCCAAAGATTTTCCCAACCGTTGTGACTGTATGGGGCCGAACACTCCAGAAAATTCCACCTCCCAAAGGAAAAAGGAAAAATTTTGCGAAAACACAAGCAAAGCGAGAAAATAAGTGCTTGTCCAATGAAGGGCCCCAAACCCCCAAACCTCTTAAAAGGGGGCCTCAGTAGCCCCCCCCCCATTTTCCCAAGGGGAAAGGAAGGTCGGGGGGGGAGCCCTGGCCGGGATAACCATTTCTCCCCCCCCCCTGTCGCCCCTGAGGCCCCCCAAAATCCCCAGGGGCCCGGACTCCCAAACCCCAAGCGCTGACTTCCCCGGACCACTTAATGAAAAGGGGGGGCCAGTCCCCCGAACGTCGACCGCATGACGGAAAATGGCGAGTTTGACTTCCCCCAGGAAACACCAAAGCCATGAAACCGGGCCAACAGAACTGCCCATTGTGTCTTTAAATCTCCTCAAACCCGTGGTATGCGAAAAACGGAGCAGGGCAAAATCCAGACAGGGCCATGTCCCGAATGTTTCCCCCGTGTGAGAGTGGGCTCTTCCAAAACTGACATGGTCAACAAAAACAAAAAATTCCTTTGGGGCTCGGCCCTGCCCGTTTTTTGGAAAAAAAAAAAACCCTTTTTACGTATTCACATCCCACAGATTGTAACAAAATAGTTTCCCCACTAAACATTTTGACAAAATTATTTAAGGGCTGAAAAAAAATTTACCCAACCGGGGTTTTTAGAACCCTTTTTGCAAAAAATTTGACATTATTTTTTTTATGAAAAATTTTCGATTTTTAATTTTTAGCCCCTTTTTTTCCCCCCTTTTGTTTGGCTATTTAAACCCGGTTAAAAAAAATTTTTTTAGTTTTTTTGCTGCCCGTCAGGTGGTGTTTCAATGTTGGGTTTAAAAAAAATATAAGCAAAATATGTACAAAATATTTCAGTAGAAATTTGACAATTGGGATAGTCTTTAAGGGGTTTTAAAAAAATTTAAGGGGGTTAGAAATGATTGTTTGATTATAGGCTTGGGAATTCCCCATCGCAGAGCATTTTCCCATGAAGAAATGGATTTACAATTGGGGGGTTTTTTTATTAAGCATTGCATTTTGATATGTTTTGAAAATTTCGGTGGGTTACCTGTTATTAATTTTGGGGGATTTTAAAAATTTTAAGAACTGGTTTAAAGCTAAGAATACGCTTTCTATTCCCGAAGTTAAACCCTTTTTCGGGAAAATGCCCATACTGGGTGTAGAATTTCAAAATGCAAGAAATTCAAAAGACAGAGTTAAACAAAAAATTTTTGGGCGAACTTAATTAAAAATCTGTTAGCATTCCTTGATTTTTTTAAAAGGTTTGGTCCCAAAGGGGGTCAGCAGGGTGCATTAAAATTATAACATACAATGGCTCAAGCGTAATTGGGTTTTTTTTTGAGTCTAAATCTATTTAAATTTAAAAAAGCCTTTTAAAGCTGCAAGTTTTATCTAAATGAATCCCAAAACCAGGGCCCAAAAGAACTGACCCTTTAAAAGTCCAAATTGTTTTTTTCATGTAATGATAAGAACTATAAGAAACGAAATTTTTAAAAGTATTTTGTGGGATAAGAGGGGAAAAAAAATGAATAATGTGAAAAACAAAAACCCGAAATACCCAAAATTTTTTTAGCAAAAAAATAGACCTTTGAGTTGATTTTAGAGGGGCTCTTACAAGGGTTTTGTGAGGGCTTTGCCCTTAGGGGTGTGAATGCTTTAAAAAGAAAATTATAAAATTTATCCCCCTAAAAAGAAAACCCCCCGGGGTTTTATAAAAAATGCAGAGAAAAAAAAGGTTTTCATGTAAGCCAGTCGTTGAAAAAAACCATTTAAAGATTTCACAAACCCCAAAAAAAGCTGAAAAACTCCCGAATAAATACACCGATTTAATTAAGGGGGAAAAAAAAAAACTTCTTAAAAGAAAAAAAATATGAAAATTTAAAAGACAGACAATGAAAAAATTGGAAAAAAATGGGAACATGATTTTAAAATTGTTCTGGGGGTCCAAACAAAAAAAAGGGTTAAAAACAAAAATCAAGATTCTCTGTTCCCCTGAGGATGGAAACCATTTTCAGTGGGTCTTTAATGGTGGGTGTGTGGGGGGAAAAAGAATTTTTTCTGGAAAAAAATGACAAGGCGGCCCACCCTTTTGGTTTGACAATTAATTTAACCCCAAAAGGATATAGATTTTTTTTTTAGAGGGTGAAAAAACGGAACCCAGAATTAATGAAGCTATTTAAAACCCTTTAGAAATGGTTTTTGCGCTGGCCCCGGGTGACTTCATTGGGGGAAATTTCAAAATTTCTTGTCTTTTGTTTTTTTTTCTGACGAATTTTTCCCAAAAAACTTTTTTAAATTTGGAGCAATTTCCCCTAAACTGGGTTTAATCTTTTCCTCCCCCCTCCTAAAAAAAGGGGATCCCAATTCCCCCAAAAAAATTTTCGAGGTATTTCTTTATCGAAAATTAAAGCAAACTATATCCCTTTTTTTTGAATAAAAGTGGAAAAAGGGTAGGGAAAATTTAAAAAATTTACTACGTGAATTCCAAGCAGGCTTTAGAAAAAAATTTTTTTCGATGTCATATATTTTACATTACTAGAAATTTATACAAAAAAAGCTTTCTTTTAAACAGAAGCTTATGCAGCATTTTTTGAATTTTTAAGAAGGCTTTTGACCTTTTAAATAGGAAATATCTTTTTGGGTTAATCGTAATTTAGAAATTTAAGGGAAAAGTAAATTTATCAGAAATATGTAGAAGTTGTTAAAGCTAGGGTTCGAGTTAATAAAGATCGTGACCCGATGTGTTCATTTTGCCCCCAAAGGAAATTAAACAAGGGATAAAGAAACCCCAAAAATTTTTTTTGCTTTTCATTAAAAAGAATTAAACCCAAAGATATCCTTCCGGGCTGGGAAAAAACGAAAAAAGAGACTATAAACCCGGGGCCGTTTGAACCCCACGCATAACATCTTGCAAACCCGTAAAAATCCCCACCAAATTTCGGAAAAAAAGTAGGCCCCGTTTGGCCCTTTTGGGATGGATTTAACGTTTTCCATAGCATGACCCCCGTTGGAAGGGAAAGGAAAAGGGAAAGAAGGAAGTAAGGAAATTTAGTGATCGATATTTAACGTTTTGATGGATGACACGGGAAAAAGATGAATGAAGCGCCGCTGGCAGTCTTCAGTCGGCACTACCCAGGTAGGCAGCCCTTTGTAAAAAGGGGTGTTGATTGTTTAAAACGCTTAGGCTTGGGGCCCTTTGCCCAGAATAGGCGTTTTAAATTTTTCATTTTATTATTTTTTATTAAAAAAAAAGGGGTAAACGGGCCCTGATTCATTCAAAATTTAATTTGTTATTCGGTGGATGTTATTCTTTTTTCCACCCCGTTATAGGTTTAACGTCAGTGGATATTTTTTTTAATTCTGCCCCCAGATTACAATTACTGTTAACCCTGAAAAATCGAAATTTGTTATTTTTTGAAAAGGAGGGCCCCATAGCTTTAGAGAAAAAAAATGGTTTTTGGTGGGGGACAAATAGAAGTTGGCCCAAACCCGTATAAGTAAATTTTGGTTAATTTTTTTTTTCCAGTTTAACGTTCTTTATTTCTTAAAAATGAGAGGGCCCTTTAAAAGGGAAAAAAAAGGGATGTTTGGAAAATTTTAGATTTCTTTGGTCATTTTGGGGGAAATTTTCCCAAAAATATTTTTCAAAAAATTTTTTAACCTCCCCCCCCCATTTTTTTTTTCCCCTTTTAAAACTTGGCGCATGGGTTTAGAAGTATGGGGCTTAAGTGCTGGGCCATTTCAGTTATCGAAAGGGTCCCTTTGCTGGCAATCAAAAGTTTTCTACAAACCCTAAGCATTAAAAACCCCCAGTGCATAAATATATTGCGAATCAAATTTGATTCTCTTTTAAACCAAACATACACAAAAAGTTTTAAAATTGGCTTTAAAATCGTTTAGGGAAAATGACCTATTCCTAAAAAAAGTTACGAAAATTTTTTATATTTTTTTTTTTTTTAATTTTTTTTTTTTTTTGTTAACAAAAATTTTTAAAAAAAAAATTTACAAGGGTTTACAGGGCCCCAAAAAGAGGGGCCCGGGAGGCCCGAAATTTCAACTATTTTTGTTGAAAAAGAAAAAAGTCAACTAAACGATAAAAAAAAAAACAAGTCAATATGGATCCGTTATACCACGTTCACTTACTACACCCTTTTAAAAAATAAAACACATTCGCACGCACACACACACCACACCCCACACACCCACCACACCCAACCCCCCCCACCAAACCCAACAACATAAGAGAAAGAGAGAGAGGAAAAGGGTGGGAAACATAAAAACAAAAATATGGCTATTTTATACATTAAAACGGTAAAATTTTGGCCAGCCCCTGTTCCAATGATCAACATATAGGTTATTGGGAAAAGGGGAGAGCTGTAATAAAATTTTGCTTTAAAACTAAATTGGGGGGGGTGGAAAGGGAACCCAAAACGTTTTCTTTTTTTCTTTATCCTTCCCCAGTTCCCCTTAATATTTTATTTTGTCGAGGCCGTAACCCCTTTTAAAAGAAAATTTTACGAGGCACATTTGAATTAAATTTTAAGTACAAAAAACATTGTTTGTGTTTGAGAGGGATTTTTTTTTGTTTCCCCTTTTTTCCCCCTTTTTTTCTCTCCCTTTCTTGGGTTTTAAAATGTGTTTATAAAAAAGAAAATTGGTTTATATGTGTTCCCGGTGTTTTTGAATTTGTTAAAATTATAGTTAAAATTTTAGCGTTATATTTTTCAATTTAAAATTGGCATTTAATTGTCTTTGGAAAAAACCCAAAAAATTTTGGAAGTTTTTTTTCCCTTTTTGATTATAAATGAACATCTTTGGGAAAAAATTTAAAAAAAACTCTAAGACAGGAAACCACTTTTACGCATTCATCCCCTCCGAAAAATTTCAAAATTCACATGAAATTCCAACATTATACGTGTGTTCACCTTTTCATTCAATAGTTTTTTTAGGATTTCCAAAAAACTTGTGCATATTTTTCAATTCCTAAAAACAGTTCAATGGGAAACTTTTCCTCATTCAAATGAACCTTAAGGTATGGTTAAACCCCAAATT
This sequence comes from Conus ventricosus, assembly GCA_018398815.1. NCBI lineage: Eukaryota > Metazoa > Mollusca > Gastropoda > Neogastropoda > Conidae > Conus > Conus ventricosus. The sequence continues at coordinate 4,296,682 of CM031620.1, read as the reverse complement.
TCTTCAAAAAGTTTTTAGTCGCAAAAAATTCCCGGGGGTATGGGTTCTCATTTTCAAACCCTTTTAGTTTTAATCCTTGGGTTTTTTTGATTTTATAAAAAAACATTCTTCCCGGGAAAAGACTGGGGTTTATTTTTTTGACCACTTTGAGCAGCAGTTGGTTTATTTTGTCTGATGTAAAGTATTCATAATTTTGTTTTGCTCCTTTTTTGGTGTTTGTTATAATTTTCAAAACATTAGGACATCATTTAAAGTAATTAGTATTGTTTTTTAATTTGTATTTTTCCTTTTTTTTTTAGGTATTGTTTTTTTGAGGGAAAACCAACCTTGTACGAAAAAGTTTAAAAGACAAGTGTTTTAATTTTAAAATTTAAAATTTTCTATGTTTGAAAAAAATTCCCCCCTTTTCTTTCAGAAAATTTCCCGATGGAATTTTTTCCTTTCTTTAAATTAAATTTTTTTGTTGGGTGACGCATTACCTATTTTGATTTTTTCGTTGTAGAAAAAGGTTCATCTAGCAAACCCCACAAAGATTTTTTGGGGGAAAATTGGGAAAAGTTTTTTATATGCTTTGAAAGTATGAGTCCAAAAAAAGGGGTTAAAGTTTGAATAATTTAAAAAATACATTGGTCCGGAAAATTTCCCAAAATTTTTAAAGAAAAGGATAATTTTTAAAATGCAATATTTATTCCCTTTTTTGATTGCTGTTTTATATTTTTTCAGCCCGAAGTTTTAGAGCATTATATAATTTCGAATATCTGGTATGTTCAAAACCCCTTTTTGGGACACTTTTTAAATGCCGTTTTTCCCACTTTAAACCCCCGTCCCCCCTTTTTCCCCCCCAAACAAATTGAAAACATACTTTTTGGGGGTTTTTTTTACAAAATGGGCAGGTGGGGTAGGTGTAAAATCCCAAAAATGTATTAGTTTTGGGCAGAATTGGGGGATTTTTAACCCAGCTTTCTCTCCCCAAATTTGGGGTGATGTTTCTTGTGACCCCAAAATTTTTTTAAAAAACCCCTTTTTTTCCTCTGCAAATTTTTTTATTGAAGAAAAAAGTTATACTTACTCCACTGTAAAGGTTAAAAGGAACTGGGTAACTAAAATAAAGTTTACATTGTTTTAGGCATGGTTTTTGGGAAATTTTTTGGGAGAACCAAAGGTTTTAAAAAATGTAAACTGTTTTTATCCACCTTTTGGCAAAAAGACTAATTTTGATTGTCATGTTCCCCGAAAATTGATTCTACCATTCGTACTAAAAGAAAAAATTTTCCCGTTGTATTTTAATTTCAGAGCTTTAGATCTCCCCATTATTTATGCGCTATTAAGAACCTTTCATTTAGAAAAATTTAAAATTTGACAAAAACTAGGGGGCTCCCCCCTTTAATGCCCCTAAATCTAAATATTCAAAATTCCAAAAAACTTTTATGTTTAATTTTTTCCGAATGTTGGGTTTAAAACAGAATTGCATTTATATTTGATGTCCCCAATATAAAAAGCCTTCGTGAAATGTTTACCCCCCCAAATATTATAAAAACCCTAACGGTTTCAACCCTTTCTTTGTTTCTTTTTGGGCTCAAGAATGTGTATTAAACTTGCTTTGTATTATCGAAAATTTTTTACCCAAGGAAACCCGAAAAAGTTGGGGTTTAAAAAATGCTTGAAGCATTAGTTAAAAAAATTTTGGGATATTTTTGTTTTATAGTTATCCCCCCCCAATGTTTACACTTGTTGAAGATATGGTTTCCCCAAGAAAAATTGTACTTTTTCCCTTTTAAATTTAAATTTACCCATGGCCCCGCCCCATATTTTTTCAAATTAGGAAAGGGTCGGGGTACAAAAAAGTTCCAAGAAGTAAAATTTATTTAGGTATAATTTCTAGAGAACGTGGTTTTTTGGAAAGATTACTAGTTAACGTATCTCTTATCTCTAGAGAAGGGCCTTAAAGGCAAAAAAAGTATGTTTGGAATTCTTAGATTTCTTTGGTCATTGGGAGAAAATTCACCAAAAGTATTTTTCAAAATTTTTGACATCCAAATCCAACCTATCTTGACGCATGGTTCAGAAGTATGGGGCTTAAGTGCTGACCATACAGTTATCGAAAGGGTCCATTTGCTGGCAATCAAACGTTTTCTAAACATAAGCATTTAAAACCCCGAGTGCACTAATATATTGCGAATCAATAGATATCCTCTTTACATCCAAACATACACAAAATGTATTAAATATTGGCTTAAAGTCGTTCAGATGGAAAGTGACCGTATTCCTAAGAAAAGTTACGAAATGTTATACTTTTTTTTTTTTTAATTTTTTTTTTTTTTTTTTAACAAAGATTTTAATGCAACATTACAAGAGTTGACAGGCGCGCAAAAAGAGGACAGTGCGCAGAGACAGATTACAACTATTTCCGTTGCAACAGAGAAAGTCAACTAAACGATAACAAAAAAACAAGTCAATATGTATCCAGTTATACACACGTTCACTTATCTACACATAAACATAAACACATTCGCACGCACACACACACACACACACACACACACACACACACACACACACACACACACACACACACACACACACACACACACATAAGAGAAAGAGAGAGAGAGAGAGATGCAAACATATATACCAATATATGTCTATGCATACATACATACAGGTATACATATGGCACAGCCGTGTATCAATGATCATCACTATAGGTTATGGAAAGGAGAAGAGCTGTAATAACTTGTGCATAATACTAACTTGGGGAGGGTGGAAAGAACAATACAGTTTTCTTTTCTCTCTTTATCCTTCCCCTAGTCCCTTAAATATTTTATTTTAGATCGAGGCAGTCATCCATTCAACAGAAAATTCTACAGAGGCACATTTGAATTAATTTTAAGATCACAACAATCATTGTTTGTGTTTGAGAGTAGACTTTTTTTTGTTTCCCTTTTTTCCTCCCTTTTTTCTCTCCCTTTCTTGTTATAAACTGCTGTTTATAGAAAGAAAATTGGTTTATATGTGTTCCAGGTGCTATTGAAATCTGTTAAATTATAGTTAATTTTAGCGTTATATTCTTCAATCTTATATCTGGCATTTAATTGTCTTTGGAAAACAAATATATCTGGAAGATTATTTTCCATTTTGCATCTATAAATGAACATCTTGGCAAACATTACAATAAACTCTAAGACAGAATCCACTTTTAAGCATTCATCCACTCCGCAAATTACAAGTTCACATGAAATTCCAACATTATACGTGTGTTCACATTTCTCATTCAATAGTTTTTTGAGAGATTTCCAAAATACTTGTGCATATTTGCAATTCCATAAAAAATGTTCAATGGAATCTCTTTCCTCATTACAAAATGAACACTGTAAGGTATCGGTTAACCCCATTGCATTCAAAACGATATTAGTCGCAATAATTCGGTGTATGATTCTCATTTGCAACCATTTCAGTTTTACATCCTTGATTTTACTGATTTTATAAATACATTCTTCCAGGAAATGACTGGGTTCATTTTTTCTGACCACTTTGAGCAGCAGTTAGGTTTATTATTGTCTGATGTAAAGTATTCATAATATCGTTTTGCTCCTTTATTGGTGTTTGTTATAATTTTCAATGCATTAGGCACATCATGAATGTAATTAGTATTGTTATTAATTTGTATTCCGTTTTTTCTTAGGTATTGTTTTATTGACGAAATCCAACCATAGTACGTAACAAAGTCAACAGACAAGTGTGTACTTAAAATAAATTCTCTATGTTTGAAAAATTCCCCGTTTTCTTTCAGAAAATGCCTGATGGAATATATTCCTTTCTTAATTACATTGTTTTGTTTGATGACAGCATTACCTATTTTGATTTTTTCGTTGTAGAAAACAGGTTCATCTAGCACCTCACAAAGATTTTTTGGCGTAATAATGAGGCAAAAGTTTCTATATGCTTTGAAAGTATGAGTCCAAAAAGGGTTAATGTTTGAATAATTTAAACCGTACATTGGTCCGTAACATTCAAAGTTTTTAAGAAAAGGATACATTTCAACTGCAATATTTATCCGTTTATGATTCGCTGTTTTATATTTTCTCAGCCATGAAAGTTTCAGAGCATATATATACTTTCGAATATCTGGTATGTTCAAACCACCTTGTTGTACACTTTTTACTGCCGTTTTTCTACTAATCCTGTCCCCTTTTCCATTCCAAACAAATTGAAAACATAACTTTTGGAGTTTTTGTACAAAATGGTCAGGTGGATCAGGTAGTAAAATCCAAAGAATGTATTAGTTTAGACAGAATTGGAGATTTTAACACAGCTACTCTCCCAATTGGAGTGATGGTTCTTTGTGACCAAATTTTAAATAACATTTTAACCTCTGCAAATTTTTCATTGACGAAATGTTATACTTACTCCACTGTAATGGTAAGAGGAACTGGGTATCTAATATAATGTATACATTGTATAGGCATGGTTTTGGAATTGTTTGGGAGAACCAAGGTGTAAAAAACTGTAAACTGTTTATATCCACCTTTAGGCAGAGACTAATCGATTGTCATGTTCAAGAACTTGATTCTACCATTCGTACTAAAGAACATTTCCAGTTGTATTCAACTTTCAGAGCTTTAGATCTCCCCCATTATTTATGCGCTATTAAGAACCCTGCATTGAGAAAGCATTTAACTAGACTAAGACTAGGTGTCTCCCAGCTCAATGCCCATAAATCTAAATATTCAAAATTCCAATATAAACTTGACTGTCCATTTTGTCCGAATGTTGTTGAATCAGAATTGCATTCTATATTAGTATGTCCACAATATAAAAGCCTTCGTGAAATGTATATCCCCCCTAAATATTATAACCACCCTAACGGTTTCAAACTTGCTTTGCTTCTTTCTGACTCAAGAATGTGTATTAAGCTTGCTTTGTACTTATCGAAATTATTTACCACAAGGAACCAGAAAACCCAGTCTGCTTAAACAATGCTATGAAGCATTAGTTAACAAATTGGTATATTTATTGCTATATAGTTATCCATGACCAATGTATACCACTTGTTGAAAGATATGTTGCCACCAAGAACATTGTACATATATTGCTTACATTAATCTCACCCATGCGCGCCGATATATTTTTCACTTAATAATATGTTGAAGATTTTGGTTATTAGATGTTTTTATTATTTTTGTCACATGTATCGGCAGTACGCATTGTTCTCTTCATTCCTTATCCCTGTGCGCCCCACTCCACTTCGGGTTTGCATTATGACAGTTTCACTATTATTTATTCTTTTTCAAAACGATGTATATTCTTTGAAACGTCACTTGTACCCCTCCACGCATGGTCCCCTCTAGCCCCTGTATTCTGCATTATGCCTATTGTGTGTCTAATCACCAGGTATTTATGTTTATTCCTCATCCTGCCATCACCCCTATTCCCCATTTGATACGGGCAGAAAGGCCTAATCATTAAACATTTTGGATTGGATTGGATTGGATCTCTCTCTCTCTCTCTCTCTCTCTCTCTCTCTCTCTCTCTCTCTCTCTCTCTCTCTCTCTCTCTCTCTCTCTCTCTGCCAAGCCTGCCATGTGCTTATTCTTTTCCCTCATTAAACACATTTCGTTCGTTCGTTCTCTCTCTCTCTCTCTCTCTCTCTCTCTCTCTCTCTCTCTCTCTCTCTCTCTCTCTCTCTCTCTCTCTCTCTCCTCTCTCTCTCTCTCTCTCTCTCTCTCTCTCTCTCCTCAAGTGAAAAGTTTGCAGGTCGGAATCTTCCTACGTATACGGGTCCT
>CM031620.1:4277190-4290799 GCA_018398815.1 Conus ventricosus | reverse complement strand
GGGTTTGGTGGTTGGGTGTGTGTGTGTGTGTGTGGTGGGGTGGGGGTGGTGGGGCGTGGTTGTGTTTTGTGTGTGGTGTTGGTGTGTGGGTGTGGTGGTGTGGTGGTGTGTGTGTGGTGTTTTTTGTTTGGGGGGTGGGTTGGTGTGTGTGGTGTGGTGGGGTTTTGGGGTGTGTGGTGTGTGTGTGTGTGTGGGGGTTTTGGGGGTGTGTGTGTGGTGTGTGTTGTTTTTGGGGTGGTGTGTGTGTGGGGTGGGGGTGTGGTGGTTGTGTGTGTGTGTGTGTGTGTGTGTGTGTGGTGTGGGGTGTTGTGGTGAGGGGGGGGGAGAGGGGGAAAAGAGAGAGAGAAAAGGGAGAGGGGAGAGAGAGAGAAAGGGAGAGAGAAAAAGGGAAAAAAAGAGAAAAGGGAAAGGAGGAGAGAGAGAGAAGGAGGAGAAGAAGGGAGAGAGAAAGAGAGAAGAGAGAGAGAGTTGTCAAGATTGTGTCGAAAAGTGGGAGGGAAAAAAAAAAATATTTATTTAAAAGGGAAAAACGAAACCCCAAAAAAAAAAAAAAAAAAAAAAAGGGGGGAAAACTTCCTTTTTGGGTTTACCACAGTTTTCTCTCTTTTGGGGTTTTGAGAAAAGGACTACCCCGTAAAAAAAAAGGTGGGAGCCCGGAAAAACATTTGAGTAAATTTTTTTTCTGTAAATTAACCCTCCCAATAACTTTTTTGTGTTCTCCCCCCCAAAAAAAAGGGGGGGGGGGGGGGGGTGGGGGGGGGGGGGGGGGGGCCCCCCGGCCCCCCCCCCCAAAAAAAACCAAAACCCAAATTGCTACAATTCAATTTTTTTTAAAAAATTTTTGCTACGGAAATCTTTATTTTGTTTTATATTTTTTCACAAACATTAAGACATTACAAAAAACATTTAAATCTTCATAAAACCTGTCTATAAAATATAAATTAAAAATATATATTATATATAAATATTATTATATATATATATATATATATAATATATATTTATAATATATATCTTGTTGATTTTAACACTTCATTTTTGAAATATTTTTTCAGATTTGTCCTAGACGGTTTGTCTTTTGGGTTTTTAAGGACTTTTTATACTGTTGTGAATAATTTTTTAAAAATAATTATATAATAATTTATATATATAATAAAAAATATATATTTAAATAATATAAATAAATCAATGTATTAAAACCCCCCCAAAAAACGTTTTAAAAGTGCTAAACCCTTTTGGGGGAGCAACATTTTTTTAAATAAAGGGGTTAAAAACAAATATAAAAAATTTGTTTCAAGCATTGGGTGCATCGTATAATATATATATATATATAATATAGATAAAATAATAATATAAATATATATAGACAAGGGTAGTAAAATACCACAAAATTTTAAAAAAACCCAAACCGAACGGGGAGAAAATTTTTGTTAAAAAAGAAAAAGGTTTTTTAAAACTATCTACAGCCGCTTTTTTTATGCAATGCAATCATCGGATGTGGGGGGTCTTTCTGCCGGGTTTTTTTTAAAAGCTTGTTTTTGTCTGTCATCATTTGCTGTTGTTTTTCCGGGGTTTTTTTGGTTCTTGTTCACTGAGGGGGAATTTTCCACTTGTGCCTGCATTTTTTAAACCCCCTTTTTCAAATCCAAGTTTTTTAAAGTTCCAGTTGGGGGTTTGCATAGTTTATGTACTTTCTGTTGAAAAAGGGTTTACAATCTTTTTGAAATGTTGTTGTAGGGTGCTGCTCTTTTTTAATGTTTTTTCCGGGTTTAAATTGTAGTCTATCTTTTTCTCTTTGAGTTTTCCCGAGGGTATTTACTAAAATTCGGTTTGGTTTTTGTATTTTTTCTTTGTTAAATGACTTTTTGGGTTTAAATTTTCAAATTTTTTAAATTTGGGTTTTTCATTGATCCTATAAAATGTTTTTTCCCTGCTTCTCTGAGGGTTAACAGGGTTTTGGTACAAAAATCTTTTGTAAGGCATTTTTTTGGCTCAGGGGCCCGGGGGGGGGTTCTTTCGATACAGTTGCAGAATTTCCTTTCATCACCCTTTTTCCTCTGTATTTGTTTTTCATTTTTTTTGGTTGAATCAATGTTTTTTAAAAAGGGTTTGGGGCATACATATATGATAATTTAAATGCTTTTTTTGTTGAATATTTGGATAATTTGTCTTTTTTGGGGTTGTTTTGGTTTTTAAAAAAATTTTTTCCCTAAAATTTGTTTTCACTCTTCCGTCATAGGGGGGGTTTGTCCCATATGATCTTTCTTTTCCTTTTCCCCCTTGTGTCGCCCGGGTCTTTTTTTCGGGGTCATATTGTATTTTGATTTTGGTAGCCACTTTTTTTAACGTTTTCCTTGATATTCACCCCTGCAGCGTTTTTGGGAATCGGTTTCATTGCATGCCCAGGTTGGTTTAAACCCTCTTATTTATCCCTCGGGGGTTTTGGGGGAAGGGGGGAAAGGGTATTTAAATTTTGATATTTCATAGACGGGTGTTCATTTGTTTTTGAGGGTTTTTATATGTGCGGGTTTTGAGTTCAAACGTTATACCCTTAAAAATTCACTATTTTTTTAATTTGCTTTTTTATAGGTTTTTTTTAGATTTTTTTTTTGGGAAGTTTTTACACGGGTTTTTTTTTCTTTTTTTTAAAAATTTTTTCTGGGGTTGCCCTTTCAGCGCAGCGGGGGGCCGTCATCCCTGTACACCCGACTTTTTTTTCCCAGTTTTTTTTTGAATGTTAGCAGCATGAACAGCCCGCCCAAGTTCGCAAGTTTCGGCACCATCATACACCCATTGTGACATAAAAATTTAAATTTTTTTTGTTTGCGCTTTTTGGTCCCAATTTTCATTTTTGCTGTGTAGTAAGTTTTCGGGCTTTTAAAATATAAAAAATAACCATCCACCTTCCAACTAAAAAAAATACCCAAGCATAAATAAAGTTTATCCAACCTTCTGCAATGAAACACCCATTCAATAACGCTGCAGCTTGAATATCAAAAAGCGTTACAAAAAAGGGCTAAAAACTACAAACTAAAAATATAAAACCCAGAAATGACATGGCAGAACAAAGAAGAACGGAAAAAGGGAAAGATCAAAGGTAAAAACCCCCCAAAATGACGGAAATGAAAACAAATATAGGGAAAAAAATCTTTAAAATCCAAAACATCATCTTTCCCCCAAAAGGGGCAAAAATTAACCCCAAGATATTCAAAAAAACCGGGCTTCAAAATTATCATACTCATTTTAATCCCCAAACCTTTAAAAAAACATCTTTGTTTTTCAACCAAAAAAAATAAAAAAGCAGTACAGAAAAAACGGGGTGATAAAAAGGGAAATCCTGCAACTGTATCAAGAAAAAAACCCCATCCCCTTTTGACAAAAAAATGCCTCTAAAACAGAAATTGTTTCCAAGCCACTGAAACCCATCAGAGAACGCAGAAGAAACATAAATATTTTATCACGAAAACCAATTTAAAACTAGATATGAAAACCAAAAAACACCTTTTTAAACAAAGAAAGATAAAAAAACCCCAAACAAAAATTGAGTAAATCCCAACGGGAAAAAGGCTCAAAGAGAAAAAAAATGGATTTCAATAAAACCGGGAAAATCATAGAAAGAGCAGCCCCAAAACAACAACTTTTTCAAAAAAAAGAAAACCTAGCTCAACAAAAAGTACATAATACTAGCAAACCACAACGCAATTTTAAATTTACTAGGATAGAAAGGGTTTTAAACAACTGCAGGAAAAAAAAAGGGGAAATTCCTATCATGAACAAAAACCAAAAAACACACAAAAAACACAGACAGCCCCGTATGCCAGAAAAACACAAGCAGTTATAAAACACCGGGGCAGCACAGACCCACCCAATCCTGATGATTGCATTGCATGAAAAAAGCCTGTAGATATTTTAAAAACCTTACTTTTTTAACAAATGTTCCCCCAGTTGGGTTTTACCCTTTTTTTTTTAAAATCCTGCGGGTTTTCACTACCATTGTTTTAAATTGCCCCCCTCACGTTGAGAAATTTTAAAAACCAACAGTTTTTAAAATGGACAAAATCAATTTTAAAAAAACCCTAAAAAAACAACCTTTCGGCCAAACCTCAATGCATATGAAAAAAATTGAAAAACAGACAGAAGGTTTATCAAAAATATAAAGAGGGAAAGGGCTTTTTTTTCCTTTTTAAACCCAAAATGCCAAGAGAGAATAAAAAACACATATGATTTTCAAAACATGGGGGGAGCTCCCCCAAACCATCGAAGACATGAAGACATTTGAGGATAAAATAAAAAAGGATGTTTCCCAATAAAAAATTAAAAACATCAAACAATAAATTCCAAACATCGTAAAAAATGAAACCCAAACAAATCCAAAATGACAAAAAAATTTTTGTAAAGCAGACAAAACCGGGCAACTTCTAAAAAAAGGAAAAACTAAAGAGAAACCCCCATTTCCCGGGACAAAAAATCCAAAAAATTACAAAAAAGTGATAAAACAACATAGAGTACATTAGAAAAAAAAAAAAGGGAGTTTGGTCCCCAAAAAGGGCCCTAAGCGATAGATTTGGAGACAACACACAAGAAAAAGCTTTCATAAAAACTTAAAGACCAAAAAAACCCAACTTCCTGAAAACCCCAAAATTGCAGTTTATAAACCCACCCAAACCCGGAATTGGGAAAAAATAAAGCAAAAAAATCTTAAAAAAACCATAAAAAACATAAGGAAAAACACTGAACTCAACCTTTTTGGAAAAAAAACATACGAAGCCATACAAGGGTTCAAGAAACTCAACAAGAAAGACAATACTTTTTTTTTAAAACCCATTTGATAAAGTAGATTTCACACATCTAAAGAAGACTCCCCCCAAAAGCTAAAAAAATTTGGGGCCAGCAAATACACTGAAATATCGGGGTCAGAAATGGAAATCTTTTTCCAAAACAAAAAAAAACCCCATACACACAGCAAAAAGGGAAATCTGGCCCAAAGGAGCGCAAAAAAAGAATTCAACTTTTGATGTCACAAGGGGATCTTTTTAATGGGGGGCCAAAACCCCTTGCGAACTTGCCGATTTGTTCATGCTGTCTAACATTAAAAAGAAACGGGGGAAAACAAGTCGGACGGGTCGGGGTTTAAACGGCCCCCCCTGCGCTGAATGACAACCCTAGAAACATTGAAAAAATAAGAAAAAAGAACGGGTGAAAAAATCTTAAAAAAAACCAAAACAAAAAATCACTATAAAGCAAAAAAAAGATATTTAACTATCTAGATAAAATTTTTTGATCTCAACCACACATAAAAAAAACCATAAAAAAACCCAAATGATACACCTTCAAATGTAAATTTCAAAAAAGAAAACCACCACCTTCCATACTAAAAAAAAAAACCCCGAGGCAAAAATAAAATTACCCAAACCCTGCCCCGGGAAATTTAAAACAGCATTCAATAACCTGAAAGCTGAATATCAAAAAGCTTTTAAAACAAAAGGGTTTACCAACAAACTAAAAAATATGACCCAATAATGACATGACCCAACACAAGAAGAACGGGAAAAAAAAAGATCAAATGGTACAACCCCCAATAAACGGAAGAGTGAAAACAAAATAGGAAGAATTCTTTAAATCCAAACACACATTCCCAAAAGAGCAAAAATTATCCAAGTTTATTCAACAAAAACCCAGCTTTAAAATTATCCCCCCAAAACCCATGTTTTCCCAAACCTTAAAAAAACACTTTTATTCAACCAACAAAATGAAAACATACAGAAAAAAACGAGGGTGATGAAAGAAAACCCTGCAACTGAATCAAGAAAAAACCAGTGCCCTCAGAGCAAAAAATGCTCTCCCAACAGCATTGTGTCCCCAACCCCCACTTTTAACATCAGAGAACGCAAAGAAACAAAAATATAGGATCACTAAAAACCAATTTAAAACTAGATTAAAAACCACAAACATCTTTTAAAACAAAAAAATAAAAAAACCAAACAAAATTTGGGAAAAATTTAAAACGGGAAGCTCAAAAGAAAAAATAGACAAACAATAAAACCTGGAAAATCATAAAAAGAGCAGCACATACAAAAACCATTTCAAAAAGATGTAACCAAAGCCCCAACAGAAAAGTACAAAATACAATGCAAACCACAACGGGCAATTTTTAAAACTAGGATAAAAAAAGGGTTAAACAACTGAAAGGCACAATGGAAATTCCTTTCAGTAAAACAAAAAACCAGAAACAAAACAAAAAAACCCAGGGACGCACGTAAAACAGACAACACAAGCATTTTAAAAAACCCCGGGCCCGCACAGACCCCCACACCCGATGTTGCATTGCATAAAACAGCCCCTTTTAATATTTTAAACCTTACTTTTAACAAATGTTGTTTTCCCATTCCCGGTGAGCATTTTTTAAATTTTGGGTATACACACCTTTGGGTTTTAAATGAAACCTCACGTTGAGCATTTTAAAAACCCAAACAGTTTTTTAAAAGGGAAAAAATAAATTTTAAACAATCTATTTAAAAAATCCCTTTTGGGCCAAAACCCCTCAATGCTATAAAAAAAAGAATGATAAACAGACAAAAGGGTTTTATCAAAAATATAAAAGGGAAAGGGGCATTTTTCTTTTTAAACCCAAAGGGCCAAGGAGAAGATAAAAACACATATAAATTCCCAAAACAGGCGAGCCCCCCCACCATCGAAGACATAAAAGACTTTTGGGAGGAAAAAATAAAAAGGATAAATTCCCAAATATAGAATTCAAAACATCAAAAAATTTAATTCCAAAAAATCGAAAAAAAAAATGAAATCAAAAAAACCAAATGACAAAAAAATTTTTGGAAAGCAGCCCAAAACCAGCAAACTTCTAAAAAAAAGGGAAACTAAAGAGTACTCACAGCTTCTCGAAAAAAAAACATCCAAAAAAATTAAAAAAAAAGGGCTGATAAAACTACAACAGTCCCTTTAAGAAAAAAAAAAAGGACTTGTCCCCAACCAAATGGACCAAGCGATAGAGTGGAACAACAGCGGGAAAGAGAAGCTTTCAAAACCCATTAAAAAAAAACCAAAAACCCCCAACTTCCGGAAAAACCCCAACTTGCAGTTTGGGAAAAAACCCAAACCAAATCTGAATTAGGAAAAATCACAAAAAAATCTTAGAAAAAGCCTTAAAAAACATAAGAGAAACACTAAAACTAAACCCCCCGGGAAAAACACATACGAAGCCAAAAAAGGGTTTTAAAAAAACCCCAACAAGAAAGACAATACATTTTTTTAAAAAAATTTGATATAGAGACTTCTAACAACCTATAAAAGGGGTCGGCTCACCAAAGCTAAAAATTTCCAGCAAATACACTGAAATATCAGGGTCAGAAATGGAAATTTTTTCCCCATAAAAAGAAAACTCAACACACAGCAAAAATGAAACCCGGGGAACCAAGAGCGCAAACAAAAAATTAAACTTTTGTTTGTCACAATGGATCGTATGGGGGCCCCGAAACTTGCGAATTTTGTGGGAACTGTTCATGTTGTCCTAACATTCAAAAGAAACGGGGAAAACAAGTCGGACTGTACAGGTTGACGGCCTCGTTTGCGCTAAAATGACAACCCAAGAAACATTGAAAAAAAAAAAAGAACTGTGTAAAATCTTCCAAAACCAAAATCTAAAAATCACTAAAAGAAGCAAATAAAAAGATAGTGAACAAACCTAGATATAACGTTTTGATCTCAACCAGCACATATATAAACCAAAAAAAAAACCAAAATTTGTACCCCCTTTCAAAGAAAAATTCAAAAGAAAACCATCCACCTTCCATACTAAAAAAAAAAACCCCAGAGGCATAAATAAGAGATTATCCAACCTGTCATGAAATAAAACGAAATTCAATAACGCTGCAGCTGAATATCAAAAAAGCGCCCCCAAAAAAGGGTGGCTACAACTACAAACTACAATATAAACCCCAGATAATGAAAGGGGGGGGGGGGAATAAAACAAAAGAAAACGGGAAAAAAGAAAGATCAAGGGAAACAACCCCCCAAAGGGAGGGAAAGGGAGTGAAAACAAATAAGGGAAAAAAATCTTTAAATCCAAACACCCAAAACCCCAAAAAGAGCAAAAACTTATCCAAAAATTTTTAAACCCAAAAACAGCATCAAATTATCATACTCATGTATCCAACCTTAAAAACATCATTGTTTCAAAAAACCAAAAAAAAGAAAAAAACAGAAAAAACGAGGGTGTTAAAAGGGAAAACCCTGCAACTGTATCAAAAAAGAACAGGGCCCTTTTGAGAAAACAAATGCCTCACAACAGAAATTGTGTTCCCAAGCCACTGAAACCATCAAGAACGAAGAAAAACAAATATAGGTATCACTGAAACCCAATTTTAAAACTAAAATATAAAACCCAAACATCATTTAAAAAGAAAAATAAAAAAACCAAACAAAATTGAGTAAATACTTTGGAAGCCCCAAAGAGAAAAAGATAACTACAAAAAATCCTGGAAAATCATAAAAGGGGCAGCCCCATAAAACCCAACATTTCAAAAAATTAACCATGCTCAACAGAAAAGTACATAATACTATGCAAACCACAACTGGCAACTTTAAATACTAGGATAGAAATGTTAACAACTGCAGGCACAAGTGGAAATTCCTATCAGTGAACAAGAACCAGAAACACAACGAAAAACACAGACAGCACGTGATGACAGACAACACAAGCAGTTATAAAACACCGGCAGCACAGACCACCACATCCTGAGATTGCATTGCATGAACAGCGCTGTAGATAGTTTTAAACCTTACTTTTTACACAAATATATATATATATATATATATATATATATATATATATATAATATATATATATAAATATATATATATATATATATATATATATAATAAGTGCTTCTCAAATGAGCCTTCAGCAAGCTTATAGTCTCCAAGGGGGAGAAGACAATCTCCAATAGGGAGGAAACTCACTAACATATAATTCCTGGTCAGATACCGATATTTTCGAAACCTGATTGTTTCTTCTCAGTGACCGCGGAAAGTGGTAATTTGACTCCTCTGCCTTTTCGGTTTTAACAAGAATGCTATCCCAGAAAAGGCTGGTGTGCAATACCGTAGTATTATTTTTCCCCATTCAGCCACACAAGCACATACTGTTAGTTAGGCAGAATTATCTACCACTGCAGATATGAATGCTTATCTCTCCCTATTTCTTCAATCTAAGACATAGCAGCAAGCTTTGTTTATAATTCAATATTTATTGCAGTCATTGCAACACCAAGCTGCTCTGTAAGTTGCTGGAATGGTGCCTCGGTACTTATCCTTGGAATTTATTAGTTTGTTTTTTTATATATATATATATATATATATATATATATATATATATTAATATATATATATATAAATATATATATATATATATATATAAATATATAATATATATATATATATATATATACATATACATCAACACTCACACACTCCTTCCCACCCCCCACACATACACATGCACAAACACACGCTCCCCCCCCCCCCCAAACACACACACACACACACGCATACACACTTGAAATAGACATCAAATCCATAAGACATAGAATATTACGTAGGTTATAAAACAATACATAAAAAACACAAACTCACCTGCACCAATGCCCAAACACACACACACACACACACACACACACACACACACACACACACACACACCACACACACACACACACACACACACACACACACACACAGAGTCGTAGTCACAGTAAAAGCATAATATTGCAAACTGAATTGTTCATGTATCAGAGACAAGGGTCGTGGCAGTCGATCACAGGCTTTAGAGTTTAAAATGCCAGTGGCACTTGGTACAAAAGACTTCTTGAAGACATTCTTCTAGCTCTGGGCATTCTTCTCAGTCTTTGCACTCATCTGCTGAGAGTGAGTCTGTTGCTTTCTGATCTGAGGAAAGATGTCTTACGAGAGCGTGCCTCTTATGTCTTAGGTCCTGCCAACTGAAAACAAAGGAGGGGGGAGGGTGAAGGTGGAGGGGGTGGTGAAGAGGGAAATTAAAATATAGCCCTGGGTGTGATTACGTTTTGTTGTTGCTGCTGCTGCTGCTGCTGCTGCTGCTGTTCAGTTCAAACAACTTTATTATCACAAAAGTGAATTCAATGTGGCACTTCTTCTGATTTTTACAACATAACACAATCAATACAAATGATATATCCAGTAAAATAGCATTCTATTCATGTCATTGTGTTGTTGTTGTTGTTGTGTTGTTGTTGTTGTTGTGTTGTTGTTGTTGTTGTTGTTGTTGATGATGATTCATAATGCATGCAACAGTGTCCTCTTTGTTTTTACTTTGTTTTGCTGTACACCACAAATTCCACTTCACCAGCCGCCGTGGCGAAGTGGTTAGCGTCGCGGACTCCCGGCTGGGAGGTCGTGGGTTCGAATCCCATCAGAAGTCTTGTGGGTTTTTCTGCCCGACCGGCTCCTACCCAGAGTTGAGTTTGCTGCGGACTCAGTTGGGAAGACTGGGACCACACAGTCGAGTTTCATCCACTTAATGGATGCGTTTCTGAGAGTGTTGCTCAAATTTCCTGACCAACACTGCAGGTGCCTGTATCTCTCGGGCCTGGTTGACGCCGGGATATATTATGAAAGGAAGCGTAGAGTACAGCCCTGTCATGCAGTCTCAGACCGAAATGGAAATCCGTAGCATCATCTTAATCATCCTCATTCTCATTGATCAGCATTTAAAAAAAATGTCTCAAATTCTGTGGCCCTTCATGCCCTGCTCTCATGGTGACCTCAATTTCGATGTCCTCTCCAAGTCTGTGGCTTTGGTTTGGTTCGGTCGGGGTCACCGGTATCGGCGAGTCCATGGGGTCTGTCGGTGGACGGACGTGGTGGCGCCCTCCGGAGGGAGAGCTCACTCACGCCGGCTCCACGATTAAGCAGTTATTGTCGTCAGTAGGGGGCTTAGTAGGTGGTGTCCTGCGTATGTTAGATCAGAACAGGCGCCACTGAACACCACCAAAGTGACTCGGCAGCAGTGCAGTGTCTCCTCCGGCGGGTTGCCTCTTGACGACTTGACATTGACTGCTCCCTGTGGATTGCCGGTGCCGGGGCTGCGGCGAGCCGACCGGGCTGTGACTGTGGACGGGGTGTCGGAATGAGCGGCGTGGGTACACTGCCTCTGAGGTGGCGCAGAGGTTGGGACAGCCAAAAAAACAAAAACAAACAAACAAACAAAAAACAAATTCCACTTCAGTGATTTACAGAGCTCATCAACATATTGATCGTAGTGCGATGAAGCCTGGGCTGAAGTGTAACATCAATATTGAATACAGCCTGATCAACATCTGTTCACTGAAGACAACCAGATATTCCGTGGCTATTGTGTTTTTCAGCAGATGCTCCATGGCTATTGTGTTTGCCAGCAGATGCTCCATGGCTATTGTGTTTTCCATCAGATGCTTCATGGCTATTGTGTTTTCCACCAGATACTCCATGGCTATTGTGTTTTGCCACCAGATACTCCATGGCTATTGTGTTTTGCCACCAGATACTCCATGGCTATTGTGTTTTGCCACCAGATACTCCATGGCTACTGTGTTTTTCCACCAGATTCTCCATGGCTACTGTGTTTTTCCACCAGATTCTCCATGGCAATTGTGTTTTACAAAGCGTTGCTGTTGGTGTATGATTTCCTCCCTTCCTTGCGCTGATCCCTGAAGCGATCAAAGCTAAGTGAATTTTCGTTGTCCTATTTGTTTGTATCTTGCCTGAAGAAGACCTAAGAGGTCGAAAGGCGTCGTGTTTTGTCTTGTGACTCGTTTGTCCACGTTTCTCTGGGCGGTTCGCTAACATTTATTTAAGATTTGTCTTGGATGACGCCATCTCACGTACACAGTGTAATGGATGACGTCGTCTCGCGTGCACAGTGTCGTGGATGACGTCATTCACGTACAATAGTATCATGGATGACGTCATCTCGCATACACAGTGTCGAGAATGACGTCATCGCACGTACATAGTGTCATGGATGACGTCATCATTGCTGCCTTAAATCCAAAAAGCACCATCTCCAGACTCTGATTGTGGTGTCTGGCATGTTGCGTGTTTAACGTTGTAGTCAGTTCCTCTTTGGAAGTGCTGCACTGGATTTGAACAGTGGAGGTTTGTGGGGAGCTTGGGTGGTCGTAGGGGAAGATACGACTCATGGAGACAAGGCTGAAAGAATTTGTGCTGCTTTGAAATCAGACACAAAGAAGGATGTCCGTTCATTCTTGACTCTGGTGAAGAAGAACCGCCAAGAGGTTCAAGCCAAAGACCAACCCACCATGGTGCAGCGGTTAGCCTCGCAAGATCATGGACTGGGGGTTTGCGAGTTCGATTCCCATGTGAGACACTAATTTCCGGGAAATGTCAATCCGACTGGCTCCAACACAGAGATGAGTCATCGACGTGTTCAAACGGGAAGACTGGAAGCGCACGGGTGACTGGTGAAACAGTGGCTTTCGCTGTAACACGCTTTCTCACCTATCTGAGGTGAGAGATTGGGGTGTCTATAATTTCATGGTAGAATAGCAGTTTGGAAGGTTAGTTGTACTAATAATGCATGCTCAAAGAGTTGCTTCTGCCACAAAGTTATAGAATTTCAACAAAGCATTTCCTGGGATGTGGAATCTGTCTCTTTGGCCGGTGGTCTGACTTTGAGCAGAAAATCCCTCCACTCGCGGTTTCCCAACGAGACCACACTCCTCTCTCTCTCTCTCTCCCCCTCTCTCTCTCTCTCTCTCTCTCTCTCTCTCACACACACACACTCACACACACACACACCTCAACCCATCCCATCCCCAACCCCCATCTACTCTCTCACACACACACACACACACACACACCTCAACCCATCCCCATCCCCCTCTACTCTCTCTCTCTCTCCTGTGACTGTGAGGATTATGCAGTCACAGATGTTTCACTTCTCTCGTCTAATCTCTTCGTTGGTAAAACAGCTTAGCCACTTTTTTTTCCCTACACTACATTCTGCCTTTTTCACTCCCCTCTTCCGCCCCACTCCCTCCCTTTCTCTCTCTGTGCATGTGTGCCAGTGGGGGGGGGGGGGGGGTGTTTATGTGCGTATGGGGGCAGGGCGGAGTGTGTGTGTGTGTGGGGGGGGGGGGGGAGGGGGGCTACTCCCTTCCCTCCCGTTTCATCTATGGCATTCATTGGACAATTCACCTTCTACCTGCTTTGCCTTCGTCAATCGTCAGCTGTCATTCATGTCCACGTGTCTCCTGCCGTGTCCAATCATCGTGTTCATAGCAAACCTGTGCACGTGGCAGAGAAACAACACTAATGATTTCTGTTTAAATCAGCGGTGTCGAGAGTGCGTGTGTGTGTGTGTGTGTTCAGTGCTCCCCATCTCTACCACGTCAGACGTTCTTTGCACAGCTTCAATAGGCTGCTCTCTACTTCAGTCATTTGTGCAGGTGCCTTTGAGCGATTGATTTCTTCAGCAAGAAGGTAAGACCTGTTATTAGAATGATGAACTTGTTTTGTAAACGTGTGTGTGTGTGTGTGTGTGTATATGTGAGTGTGT
>CM031620.1:4246028-4253528 GCA_018398815.1 Conus ventricosus | reverse complement strand
TCAGGTATTGGCTGATCCAATTGAACATGAGACCCGAGATACCGTACTGGTGCATTTTCAGCTTCAGCCCATTCTTCCACATCTTATCAAAGGCCTTTTCCAGGTCGATCCAACTGCGATGATGTGCTTCTTGTCCTGTAGTGCATCCTCTACTTCTTGTGCAATGTAGACGACTTGGATTTCAGTGGATCGGTGTTGCTTGGATCCTGCCGGCTTGTCAGAGATGATCTCTTTCTTCTCCAGGTACCATGTCAGCCTGTTGTTGACTAGCCTTTCCATGAGCTTTTCCCCACGGAGCTGGTCAGGCTGATGGGTCTGAAGCTGTCTACTTTGGTCTTGTCTTTTCCTTTCTTGTAAATCGGGATCATGATAGCATCTCTCCATGACTGAGGTACTGATGCATTTTTCCAGCTGGGGTGGAAATGTTGAGAAGGTTTTCTTTCCTGATGGTCCCAGGTGTTGTAACATCTCATTTGTAATGCCAATCAGGTCCTGGTGGTTTATCTTTCTGCATCTGTTGTATCCCTTCCGTCAGTTCTTTTTCTGAGAAGAGTTCTTTCATCACTTCTTCCTCTGTGTCCATGTCTTTGTAGTGTTTCTGTTGTTCCAACACTTCCTTCCTCTATCTTTTGGGACTTTGATGTTGCTGATCCTTTCAAAGCTGCTTATGAGGTGGTCTCCAGCCCGCTTTCCAGTGAGGGTCTCGTCATTGTCATCTAGAACGATTGGTGAAATTGACGTTTTTTCATCATTCATTGCTTTGGTAAGTTTCCACAGTTTTGCTCCATCCTTCTCCACGTTGAGACTTTCTGTTTTCCTCTTCCAGTTGGTTCTTGCTGCCTGGATGAAGGCCTTTTTGTACGAGGCAGCTCTTTTCTTCAGATTGATGTTGTTTCTGCTTCTTCTTCTTCTTCCTAAAACACTGGTTCACTCAAAAACGAGTAGGTCACCAGCGCGCATGTTAAAAAGTAAAATAAAATAACATAAAATAGTGCGACTCAGTCTGTTGGCCCCTGGAGCAAATTTGGCAACAAGGGGTCGCACTCGATATTCAAGAAGTTAAAAGCAATGGCCAAATTCAGGCCCAGGTAACCATAAAATATCTGGGGAAGTTAAAATAGAAAATCGTCAATATGCAGATCTCAAAACTGTCGTATCAATTTGTTTTTTAAATGAGACTGCATTTGTGGCAATCTTGATGGCACCCGGCAGTACGTTCCACAGCCGTACAGAACTAGGATAAAATGAATGTAAGTGGCTGTCAATATTTGATGCAGGTATGGTATAACATTGACCGCCACTCCTGGTGCTACTTTTATTCAATACTAGTTGTTCCATTGGAATATCAATTAGTTTAGCTCTGCCTTAGAAGAAGATGTTAAGTTTGATAAAAACTCTTCTCTCTTCTAAGGGTTTCCATTCTAATTTCCTCATGTTCTTCCTAGTATTCCCCTTTTCTCTGATGTGGTTCCCTGTTACGAACCGTGCTGCTCTCTTCTGAATCTTTTCGAGGTTATCAATTTCCTTTAGATGGTAAGGATCCCTGACTGAGCTAGTATATTCCAGTACGGGTCTAACCAGTGTTTTGTAGCAGTCGTCTTTAACATTTTGGGGGCAGTCATTGATATTCCTGTATGAGAAAGCTAAGATGTTATTTGCTTTCTTACATACTAAATTGTAATGTTCTTTCCATTTGAGACGACTATCTATAATCACGCCTAAATATTTTGCAGCATTGGTTTCTTTAAGAATAGTATTATGAATAGAATATTCTGATCTAGTTGGTGAGCGTTTATTACATATACGCAACACTTGGCACTTTTGGGGATAAAATTCCATTTTCCAAGTTCCTTCCCACTCTTGTAAAGCGTTTAGATCTTCTTGTAGAATGCGTGTATCATTCTTGCTTCTGATTGTTCTATATACTAAGCTGTCATCTGCAAAAAATCCTTATAGTAGTTCCAGGAGAGAGATTTCTACTTATGTCATGCATATAAATTAAGAAAAACAAGGGCCCCAGAACAGTGCCCTGTGGTACACCTGACAAGACTGGTTTATAATGGGATGACGACCCTTCCAGAACAACTTTCTGCGTTGTCCCAACGAGGAATGATCTAGCCCATTTTAGCAAATAACCGCCAATGCCGATGTGTTCTAATTTAAGCAGCAGGCCCTCATGGTCAACCTTATCAAAGGCTTTAGAAAAGTCTAATTAAATTGCATCTATTTGCTGTCTGTTGTTAAGACAGTTATTAAAATCATTGAGAGTTGTTATAAGTTGAGTCTCACAACTCCTTCGCTGTCTAAAACCATGCTGGGCGTTATTTAAAAACTCATATTTGTCAAGATGGTCCATTATGCTACTGTATATTGTGTTCAAGTAGTTTTGCTTATATGGATGTAAGCGATACAGGGCTATAGTTCTCTGCTTTTGTTTTGTCACCCTTTTAGAATAAGGGAACAATGCTCGCATCTCGCCACTCATCAGGTATTACTCCCTGGTCCAGTGAAGCTTGGTAAAGTAGTTGGTATACCTCACTCAATTCATTGTGTTGGCAGTGACATGATGGAGGAAAATGAACAAAGACAGAACAAACGTCTTTTTGTCACTGCATAACAAAAATGCACGTTCACTCTTGGACCGTTGGCAAAGAAGCAAAAAGGGGGCGCCACCGGTATTTTTTTTGGTAACAAGACTACGTGAACAAGGGACATAATTCTAAGATCACATACCTATCTAACACCCCCACTTGATCGCAAGAAATTATATCTCACACACACAAACACAAGAATCCTAAATATAACAATATAACCTCTACAAACTCAACTGACATTTAACCCTCAAAATTAAGAGCTTCAATTTGTGTAACAGGAAATGTTATAGCAGTGACAACATTTATTTTATGCCCTTTTACTGACATTAATAAGTTAGCCAAAAATCAGATCTTGAAATTTTGCAATTGGAGTTTTGTAGCAGTTTGGTCATGACATCTGCCAGCATTTCAGAAGTAGGACAATATTCAGTTCAATTTTCTTTTGTTCAAAACATCTCTGACGAAATGATAGCGGATGTCAATGTGTTTAGATCTTTGTCTACTGACAGGATTGTTTGCCAAAGCGATTGTGCCTTGATTGTCTTCCAGAATCAACACAGGACCATAACTGTTCTTTCTGTCAATGTCCTCTAGTAACTGGCTCAAATATAAGCTTTTCCTGAACAGTGGCTGCAAGAGCAATATATTCTGCCTCACATGTGACAAGCCACGGTTGGCTGTTTCTTGTTTCCAAGAAATGAGAGGTCCAGTCTTGACAGTGAAAAACAATATCCAGTAGTGCTGCGTCTGTCTTCAGAGGACGACGCCCAATCAGCATCACTATAGCCTATCAATGATAAGCCTTCATCATTTTTCTGAAAATCAATCCATAGTCCATTGTACCTTTCAGATATCTCAACACATGTTTCACAGCAACCCAATGAGAAGCTAGAGGTTTTGATAAATGCTGTGACAATTTGGTGACAATCCAACCTATGTCAGGCCTGGTACAAATCATGATGTAAATCAAAGTGCCCACAATTTCACGGTGTTTTCTGCCGTCAATTGGGATCATCATCTTCACTGTTCCCAATTTTTTGTTCACAAGGAGTGGATCTTGGTTTGCAATCAATCACATGTCAAATTTTTCTAGCATTTTTTCTATGTATCTTTTCTGGTTCATCTTTACATACCCTACACCTTGCTCAAAATCCATACCAAGAAAGTAAGAGAGTTTACCAAGATCTTCATTTGGAATCGGTCTTTGAAAATTTGCTTGTTTTCAGATAGCAATTTGTCACTGTTTGCACCCACAATCAGGTCATCAACCCACACAACAATGATAACTATTTTGTCTCCATCATGTTTGGTGTAGACACAATGGTCAGTAGGACTCTGTTCAAATTTGTTCTGCAGTCGGTGCAAAAGTGTCAGTGTAATCAATGCCTGCAACTTGACTGTACCCTTTTGCTACAAATCTAGCTTTGTGGAGATGTGACCTATCACCTCTTTCTTTTACAGTGTATACCCAACGTCCCCCCCCCTCTCCAGCCCCCACTGCTTTTCTACCCTCTGGTAGGGTGGTCAGTGTAAAATGTCTCATTCTCTTCCAAAGACTGGATTTTATCTTTCATTGCTTCTTCCACAGAATAGACTCAGTGGATTTAATAGCCTCACTGTAAGATTGTGGAAAAGCTGCAAATTTGTAACAGTAGTCAATATTCATCATGATTTGATCATCATCATCATCACCAAGGTTTGTTTCATAATCAGCCAAACGAACTGGGGGATTTCGTTTTCTGTTTGGGATACCTTCGTTCTGCGGAAGGTACTTTTTCATCGGACATACACTCTGACCTCCCTTGAGTAGGTGGCATTTCTGTCTTCTCATCATGTGTAACTGGGTTTATTACTAACCTCAACATCATCATTGCGCTTCAACATCAAATCACCATGTCAAGACAACTTTCTCTCTGTGTTTTCTGATCAGTCAAGCTTCTTGTCAGTGTTTTTTTTCTTTGTCACAAATGTTGATGTGGGTTTCTTTGTCATAAATTCAACCCTTCTGTACCGTCCCACCTTATTTCTCTGGAAAATACTCCAAGTATGCTGGGCTGGCCCTGTCATAACCCACAAAGATACCCCTTTTGCACCTGTCATCAAGTTTCTTTTTGTCTTGAGTGTATGCAAAACACTCGCACACAAATATCCTCATATTGGACAAGTTTGGAGTGTGTCCAGTCAGGGCAGAGTAAGGTGTCTGATTGATGCCTTGCAATAACACCTATGCGTATGTAAGCAGCTGCCATAACTGCGTACGGCCACAGCTCTTTCGGAGCTCAGCCTGAATGAGCAAACAACGGCCCATTTCAAACAGGGTACGCCAATACCTCTCAGCTGTGCCATTTTGATGTGGCGAGTAAGGCGCAGATTTTTCATGTTTATTTTGTTCTGCCTGAGAAGCGAGACGAAATGCCTCAGAACAAAAATTCTGTACCATTATCTGACCTCATTCCTTTTACTTTGCCAAAAGGAGCAGAATCCGCCAGAAACTTTTCAGTTGCTACAAGAACATCACTCTTTTTCTTCAAGAAGTACACAAAAACAGCTCCTGAATAATCATCAGTTAAACTCATGCATATTTGAAATCATCTTTTGAAGATGGGGTAATTGGCCCTGCAAGGTCAGTATGAACTAACTGTAAAGGTACAGTTGAACGAGTCTGTCGTGGCCCTTTGTTTCTGTCATTTTTCATCTTACCACCACGCACACATCACATTCATCAGGTCTGTCTGTCTTGTCTGTCCCTGTCACGCCCTCAACCACTTTTTCAAGTTTTAGTACATCATCAACATTGCAGTGACCCAAGATTTCGTGCCAACCTTTCAAATCGTTTGCATAATTCATGCGATCAGTTTCAACATTTTGATCAAAAGTTTGCAGATAATACAACTGCCAAGCATTCTCAATGTTGAATTTCGTGCCATCTTTGTAGATAATTTCAGCTGAGTCAGGGTTGGAACGAAACCTTAACGCCCTTCTCAGTGGCTGCTTGGATATTTGTACATACAAAGCATTTTTGAGTGAAGCTGTAACATATTTGCCATTCTTGCTCATGACTGTTACATTCACATTCCCCCTTTTCAATGCGATAAATGTTTTGCCTTTCCCCATTTGCAAGTTCAATGTAATGTTTCTCAGGATCAAAATTGTCATCAAATTGAACAAATTTGGACACATCGTTGAAAATGTGAGTAGTAGCACCACAATCAACTAAGAGTTTGTCACTCTTCCCCTGAGAACTATCGCTACGGCAAGCAAAAGCAAAAGAATGATCATCTTCAGACAGTTCAGACACTTCATTGACTTTATCACGGTTTTTACCCTTACGACGACATGAATTGTCTGTGTGATTGTTCATGTGACAATGACTACACCACAGCCTTCCCTTCCCTTTCTTTCAAATTTCAGATTTTCGCAAACTGACCAGGAAGTTTGCACTTGAAACAGATCATGTCTTTCCCATCTCGATCCCGCCTGTAACTCGGCCCAGCTCTGAGGCAGACTTCAGTAGCCAATCATCATCCGCAGCAGATCTTGACCGCTCCGTGTCTTCAAAGCTTCGTAGAGACACTTTGAACTCTATGAAAGTCCGTTTATGTTCACTTTGTGTAACAACAGCAACGAAAGATTGAAATGAATCAGGTAAACCTTTCAATACCATTGCAATAAGCAGACTATCGTTCACTGTTTCACCGACATTTTCAAAGCAGCAGCAGCAGTTTCAGCACGAATAATATAGTCAGTTACAGTTTCGTCCGACCGTTTCACGAGCGAGGTCAGTTCAGTGTAGAGGGCTATCACACGTGGTGTGCCTTTCCTGCATAGTGTTCACGTGAAATCTTCAAGGCTTTTCTTCCATCATCAACAGCGTCTCTCATAACAAGAGATAAACTTCTGTCATCAAGAAATTGAATCAATTCGGCGAAGGCCTCTTCATTTTTGCTCTCATCGACTTCGTCATCGTCGTCTGCTAAGATGTCATCTTTGAGTTTTTGCAGTTTCATGTAACCGAGAAATGTCAGTTCCCATTGTTCGTATTTACGTTCGTCTCCATCGAAAACGAGTCTCGAATACCTACTCGCACTGGGCCCATAACCTGTTGGCAGTGACATGATGGAGGAAAATGAACAAAGACAGAACAAACGTCTTTTTCTCACTGCATAACAAAAATGCACGTTCACTCTTGGACCGTTGGCAAAGAAGCAAAAAGGGGCGCCACCGGTATTTATTTTGGTAACAAGACTACGTGAACAAGGGACATAATCTAAGATCACATGCCTATCTTAACACATTGGCACATAATTTTAAGAGCTTGCCAGGAACGCCATCAGGACCAGTACCTTTGTTTCCATTGATGTTGGTCAGTAACTTAAATACACCTGCTTTATTTACTTGAATGTTTTGCATTCAGGGAGTTTATCATCATCCTTTAGTCTAACGTTAATTAAAGGCTTGGGATTTGAGAACACCGAACAAAACTGCTTGTTTAGTAAATTTCCTTTCCCTTCAGGGTCCGTTGAAGGTTCCTTCTCTGCCTTTTCTCTTGCTTCGTTCGCTTGACCTTCCAGCTGTTGAAGTTCTTCAGTGCAGTAGGGCCCGTAGTTCTTTCTGGTCATCTTGGGATGGTTTCTATGGCTGCTCTCAGTATTACCGCATTGAACGCCTTGGTCATGTTGTTCGCATCTTTCTGACGAGTATTGATGTTGGCGGTATACTCGTCAGTGAGGATGGAGAAGTTTCCCATTTTGCTTTCCTGTAGTTCCACCTGGGCAGTGGTCTGTAATCCTCAGGATGGTGGTTGAGGTCAAAGGAAAGTTTCACAGGTTTGTGATCGCTGCCTGCCAGCTGGTCCAATACGTTTCTTTGTGCGCTCGCCAGCAGGTTGTTGGTGGCACAGGCTAGG
>CM031620.1:4236028-4241028 GCA_018398815.1 Conus ventricosus | reverse complement strand
GGACTTATACAATGACTGCTGGGGGCAGAAAGATTCCATCTGTTCTTCGGAACGGCATTTTCAAGGTACTGTGTTCTTCCCTGGTCCCAGAGTGCTTTTGTCAGAATATTGTTTATTTCAAGAACCGAATAAGGAATGTCACATAAAACTGTATTCGATTTGTACATTGAAACCTCTTTTGTACAGGAATCAGCCAGTTCATTCCCTCGAAGATTGCAGTGACCGGGTACCCATAACAATGTTATTTTAGAACCACGCATTATTAACTGGTGACTTAATTTTTTTTTTTTTTTTTTGGCTGTCCCAACCTCTGCGCCACCTCAGAGGCAGTGCACACACGCCGCTCATTCCGACATCCCGTCCACAGCCACAGCCTGGTCAGCCCCGCCGCAGCCCCGGCACCGGTAGTCCACAGGTAGCAGACAATGTCAAGTCGTCAAGAGGCAACCCACCGGAGAAGACACTGCGCTGCTGCCGAGTCACTTCGGTGGTGTTCAGTGGCACCTGTTCTGATCTAACATACGCAGGACACCACCTACTAAGCCCCCTACTGACGACAATAATTGCTTAGTCGCGGAGCCGGCGTGAGTGAGCTCTCCCTCCGGAGAGCGCCACCACGTCCGTTTAACGACAGCCCCCATGGACTCGCCGATACCGGTGACCCTGACGGAACCAAATCAAGGCCACAGACGTGGATAGGACATCGCAACTCAGGTCTTCATGAGAGCAGGGCATAAAGGGCCACAGAATTTGAGACTTTTTTTTAATGCTGATCGATGAGAGTGAGGATGATTAAGATGATGCTACGGATTTCCATTTCGGTCTGAGACTACATGACAGGGCTGTACTCTACGCTTCCTTTCATAATATATCCCGGCGTCAACCAGGCCCGAGAGATACAGGCACCTGCAGTGTTGGTCAGGAAATTTGAGCAACACTCTCAAAAACACATCCATTAAGTGGATGAAACTCGACTGTGTGGTCCCAGTCTTCCCAACTGAGTCCGCAGCAAACTCAGCTCTGGGTAGGAGCCGGTCGGGGCAGAAAAACCCACATGACTCTGATGGGATTCGAACCCACGACCTCCCAGCCGGGAGTCCGCGACGCTAACCACTTCGCCACGGCGGCTGGTAAATAAATATAAAATTTCACTGACGAGATCAGGACGACTTGATGTATTTTGAAGGTGTAAAGCCGTTAAAGCAGATTTGGAATCTGACAAAATCAGTATTCTTTCTGGTAAGACTTGCATATCAAGAATGAAATTAATAGCTTTCACAAGAGCAAATAACTCAGCAGCGAAAAGAGAGCAACCTTTGGTAATATGAAATCTTTTTTCAATGTTAAGGGAAGGTATCACGAAAGTAGCACCAACCTCAGAAGTACACGAAACTGAACCATCAGTGAAAATATGCAGATAAAATTCATATTCAGTGTAAATCAATTCTTTAACAAAAGAAGCAAGCAAAATTGGATTCTCATTTTTAGTATTATTACCATAGGAATAGAAAATATTTGCTTACTTCATCAACCAAAGGGGGAAAGGGTATTTGGTCATTTTAACAATGTTGTCAAGAGAAAAGTCGCATGCATGTAAAAGAGGAGACACATAATCAGACAATGAAGTATATGCTTTTTTTTCATTCTGTATCTCTCTAGAAACGTAGGCGCTTTCATCAAATTCAGAAGTAACTGGGTTAGGGACTGTTCTTGCTCGTGTTGAGTAGCTACAAGCACAGAGCGTCCTATGTTCATTTAAAGGCAAAACTCCTGCCTCTCTGTAAGTCATATCAATTAATGCCCATCTTGGAAGCCCCAAAGCAATTTTAAGTGCTAAGGAATCAATACTAGTTAACTTATGTAAATCTGTCTTTGGTGCAGTAAAAAGTACTTCTTGACCATAACTTATAATCGAACGAACTGTCCCTAAGGCGACATTGATAAGATTAGATCCATGATTTATTGGTGGGATTCCAGTTAGGACTCGCAGTAACGCAATTTTCTTTCTTGCCTTTTCCACGAGATGATTTATATGTTTACACCAAAATAACTTATAGTGAAAAATAACGCCTAGAAATTTTTACTTGGTTACTTGGGAAAATGAAAGAATCACCTATTTTTACTTTTACAGCGTCCCTACCTTCAAAATCAACATTTTTCTTTGTAAATATAATAAAAACCGATTTGTCCGTTGATACGTTAAAACCGTTAGAATAATTCAAATGATTAACAAGTTTACTGACCCCCAAATTGAAACTGTTCAACAATTTTATTACGCTTGTTTTTTTTTATGTTTTTTTTTAAATTAAATAACAATTTACATTCTTTCCACATTGCAATATCATCTGCATAAGCAGCTTAAGTTGCCCCTTTCGTATCTATCTGGTTAAGATTATAAAGCATCAATGAGAAGAGGATTGGAGACATTACACTTCTTTGAGGGACACCCATGTTAATAACATATCTTGTTCTTGACAGCACACCATTTAGTTTTACTTGCAGCGTTCTCCCAGATGAAAATGATTGTTAAAAACATGTGGAAGCGACCTTTAATCCCAGTTTCATGAGCCTTGGACAATCATTTAAAATGCCAAACAGAATCGTACGCTCTATGAATATCAAAAAAACGTGGCTAAAGTAGAGTGTCGCTTAGCCAAGGCTTTTTGACGTGTGAAGCAAAAAGACTAACATGATCAGTGACACCTCTCCCTTTTCTGAAACTAGCTTGAAATATTGGCAAAATCCCATTCTTTTCAAGGAAATGTTCTAATCTGAATTTCATTTATATATATAATGCTGAACAATTAAGTAGTGGGTGAAAACAAGTGCAGGCTAACAATTCTTCTGTCATTATAGTAATGACCTGGCAAAGATTTGAACTTTTAGGGGGAAAAATGAAGAAAATGGGGGAATATATTATCAATAAGGAGAAACCCTTCACTAGCTGCCTGAGGGAACCATCGTAAACCCTCTCGAAGGCAGATCTATTTGTATTGTCTGCTCCTAGACCTTCCGTCCGCTGGATCGGACTCATCAGGGAGACACGGCTGATTGTATCTGCGCTCCTGGTGTCAAATAGAGACTCACCACAGTCCATAATTCTGTGGTGTTCTCACCACCAAGAGTTCAAAAAAAAGATTTCCAACAGCACCCCCAAAATAGCCAGCGAAGGATAGTAAATGGAATAAAACGAAAGTGTGGAGAGGAACAAAGTTGCTGAAAAACTAAAAGCATTATACAAACAGTATATAATGTAGGGGACAATCTTTGAGCCTATGGTTGAGGATCCATTCAAGGATGCAAGGGAGATCAAAGGATATGGAACAGTCTGAGTGGCCAGCTCTGCTGTTCAATAACTCAAGCATCGTCAGTGGCTAAGAATTGTGCAGAACAACTTTTACTTGGATCTCCTAAGAGATGCAATCTCCCATATATTAGCAACTCTTAATACTAAAACAGAAATAGTTTTTAAACACTCCTCTTAATACTTGTTTTATCTCTCTCTCTCTCTCTCTCTCTCTCTCTCTCTCTCTCTCTCTCTCTCTATATATATATATATATATATATATATATAGAATTATGATATTGAATTGAATTATAAACATACACACACACACACACACACACACACACACACACACCACACACACACACACACACACACACACACACACACACACTGAATGACTGAAGAATTGTTAGCCTGCACGCACGCACGCAATCATGCATGCACACACACACACACACACACACACACACACACACACACACACACACACACACACACACACACACACACACACACACACACACACACTTACTGCCTTTTAGCTGTCCGTAATGTGAAATAATGCTTGTCGAATGCTTGGACCTACAACTGACTGTGAAGAAGTAAGTTGCGTATGGAAATTGACGGATATCAAAACCAAAGCTAACCACTCGAAATTTTGTATTTATTTTGCGTTTGATACTTCGATTTGAAGTTTCCTTCGGCGAATTGGATTGTACGGGCTTGCAAGCATCCTTTTGAAAGCATTTGTGTTGTCCGTAAGAGATAAAAATGACATTACACAGTCTATCATGGATATCTAACGGAGATCTTACGCAATTTCAACATGTGATGAATGTTTTACTGACACAAATTTGTAATTTTACTTTCAATTTTATCTCAATAATTTGAACACATCAGAACTTGCCTTCTGTGTGACTTCGAATTCGTATATCATGGATATTTCTGTGACCCTTCAAGCGTGTGGAATATTAAACATGCGGAATGTCCAGCATTTTACACATATCCCTCTGTTTTGACACACACACACAAACACGCGCGCACGCACGCATACACACACAAAGAAACACACACACACACACACACACACACACACACACACACACACACACACATATTATATATATATATATATATATATATATATATATATTATATATATATATATATATATATATATATATATATATATATATATATACCAGTTTAAAATAGAATTTTAAAATGGAAATATTAAAACCAACAAATTTGTTTCGAGCCGGCGCTCTCGTCAGGGTGTACAATTTGGGCACGCCAACGGTTTTATATGGTGTGGTGTGTGGGCGCCTGAGCTCTGCGCGTGTGGCATGTGGCCTGCAGATTTTTTTTTATCTTTTTGGGGGCACGTTCAGGGGGGGGGGGGGGGGGTGGGGCGTGCTAGGGAATGGTGCATTGACAAGGATTTCCATTTGTGCCTGCAATTGTTTATCATTTCTACTTTAGAGTTCAGAGATGCTAGATGGGGTTTACATAATATCAGCCACTTTTCTGTAGTACACAAGTTGCATTTTTTAGAAATGTTGTTGTATGGTGTTGCTCTTTTTATAATTTTCCATGATATGTTGTAATCTATTTTCTTATCTTTAAGCTTCTAAATATATTTGCTTAGTTCTGTTTGGTTTTCATATTTTTCATTTTTGAAGGACTGTTTATGGTTTGTATATCTGGTTTT
>CM031620.1:4209320-4235928 GCA_018398815.1 Conus ventricosus | reverse complement strand
AAAATGGTTTGCCGTGATCCCTATGTATGTTTCTTTATCCCTGTCTGTTGTTACCGTAGCTTGGTACACAATATTGTTGTAGAGACATTTATTATTCAGAGGCCACTGGTCTTTTTTTGTGCAGTTACAAGATATCCTTTCATCACCCTCTTTGGCTGTGTTGTTTTTGGTTTTATTGGAAGAATCAATTATATTTTTAAGGTTATGCATACACGAGTACGATAGCTTGATGGTATTTTTGTTGAATATTTTAGATAGTACATGTTCTTTTGGGAATGATGTTTTAAGGATTTTGAGGAATTCTTTTCCTACGTTAGTTTTTGTTCTTCCATCATATGGAGGGTTATACCATATAATGTTTCTTTTCCTGTTTTTCCTGTTGCTGTTCATGTTGTTATCTGGGTTATATTGTAATTTGTAGTTGTAGCCACTTTTTTCAGCGCCTCTTGGTATTCAGCTGCTGCACTGTTAAATTCTTTCTCATTGCATGACAGTTTAGATAATCTTTTGTTTATACCATTAGGTATGGTTTTTAAAATGGAGGGTGGATGGTTACTGTTGATGTCTACGTAGACAGGTGTATCAGGTTTTTTTTTATATGGTTTGTATGTATGATCCTTAGGGTCTAATGTTACGTCTAAATAATTTACTGTTTTTTGTTGGCTTCTACTGTGATTTTTAGGTTATGGCTTTGAAAAAGTTTGCAAAGTTCTTTTTTCCTTGTTTTCAATGGTTTTTGGTTTATTGTTTAACGTGGCAAGACCGTCATCTCTGTATAAGCCAACCTGTTTACCAAGTATTTTCTGTATATGAGACAACATAAAAAGTCCAACTAATTCACAAGTTTCAGCTCCACAAGTTTCAGCTTCTTTGGTTGACCATTTGTATCATTCTGAGTGGCTTTTAAACTCTAATTATATATATATATATATATATATATATATATATATATATATATATATATATATATATATATATATATATATATATATATATATATATATACCAGTTTAAAATACGGTTTTAAAATGGAAGAATTAAAAAACCTACAGGCCTGTTTCAAGCTAAAACGCTCTCGTCAGCTAAAACGCTCTTGTGTGTTCCGTCAACAAGCCCTTTTCTCAAATAAATACACACCAAACGACCAGGAACTTGGGTGCAGCCCTTAAAAATGTGTGTGTGTGTGTGTGTGTGTGTGTGTGTGTGTGTGTGTGTGTGTGTGTGTGTGTGTGTGTGTGTGTGTGTGTCTCTGACGAGAGCGTTTTAGCTTGAAACAGGCCTGTAGGTTTTTTTAATTCTTCCATTTTAAAACCGTATTTTAAACTGGTATGTCGCTCCCTACATGGTCGAGCACTTTTGGCATTCTGAGTGGCTTTTTAACTCTGATTTTATATATATATATATATATATATATATATATATATATATATATATATATATATATATATATGTACGCGCGCAGTAAGCGCGCACACATTCACGCACGCACGCACGCACGCAGTCAGACAGACAGACAGAGAGACAGACACACACAAACACACACACACACCACACACACACACACACACACACACACACACACACACACACACACACACACATTTTTAAGGGCTGCACCCAAGTTCCTGGTCGTTTGGTGTGTATTTATTTGAGAAAAGGGCTTGTTGACGGAACACACAAATAACTCATGCAAGCTCTTGAAAAGGGAAAGATTTTAAAGTCGTGGTTCTCACTTGCGCCTTGGCTAACCCCAGTCACAGAAACAATGCTGCTGGCATCATTGAATGTGGAGAACCAGAGAACTAATAAATGTTCATTCTAGCTTTTACTGCCCTCAATAAATTTCGGGCAGTAAAAGCTATAATAAACATTTATTAGCTCTCTGCCAAGTAAGACTTCAACAATGAATTAAAAATGATAATCCATCACACATTTTTTCAATAAACAAAAAAATAACGATTTTTTACAAACAAACATACTGTGTAGGATTATCCGTTTTCAATACTAATTTACTAAACTTTTCAGATTTTAGTTTTTGTTTAATCCTATGTTTTTCCTGATCATTTTCAATAACATCATTTTCACGCATACAATCATCAAATGCGTCTCTGTCTTTCATGTGAAATAAAACTACAGTCTTTAACTGTTCTCTAAAGTCTTTTAAAACTGAGTTATATTTTTGACATAAAATCCACACACTTATCCCATCATGTCTTCCACTGAAAGCCAGTTTTGACAAAGTATTTCTTTTTTTAACTATGTCTTTTTCTGCCGAACAGTCATCTATAATAAATAGCGTCTGCGTTCCTTCAAACGCTCTATAAAAGTATTCTAAACACTCACTTAATTTATTGCTAGGATTAACTAAATATATGTCATCATCCGTCCATATAAACCTTCTATTATGATATGCTTTGTTCCGTTTAAGCGTTGGACAGAAAATCACAATATAATCAAGATTATAGCGATAAACTGTTTGTAATAGGTCAAGGACAAATATTGTTTTTCCGCAACCAGTTTGGCCACAAATCAATGAACAATGAGGCTCTTTTGTCATAAAGTTTAACTGCTCCATAGTTTTATAACAGACTTTAATTTAATCCAGTTATTATATTTATCATACTCTCTGTCAAAACTTGTTCAGTATAATAAAACCCTATAAGGCCTAAATGTGTAAGATTAATCCAATTCAGTTCTGTAAGATTGTTTCTATTTAAGTCAACATTGATTTTGTTGCTTGTTGTTATGGTCTTAATATCCTCACCATTGTGAAGAACGACGATGGTAACTTTAAGACGTTTAACGTCTAAGTTTTGCCAGCTAATATTAATTCCTTTTATAAGAACGTCACTAACGCCCACAACCCCATCCCTCTCCACATCTTTAAAGACAGAAATTTCAAATATCATTGTGAACGTGTCTCCTAATTTCCTGCGCGGAACGAACTGTAATTTTGTAGAAGCTTCCTTTAAAACCGTTTCTTTTCTGTGGAGGATGTACTGTTTTTTCCCATACGGAGTTATTTCAATCTCTTTCCGACTATTGTCCTCTGGCATAAGACTTACATGTAAAGGGCCAGAGTTGAATGCTTTTCTGAAACTTTTTTGACGGCTAAAAAATGTAAATGGGCTTATGAATTCAAATTTTATGTCCCATTCTAAATATGGTTCTAAGTGCCATTTGCTGTCAGGTTTTCGAACTATTTTATATTCATACTGGCCAGCATTATTTGCTTCTACATTGCGCAGTTGTTCTAGTTTAGGAAACTTTTTGTTGTCGCCAACCTCTTTGCGTTTATAATCACCATCTTTAGTGTACTCAAAACCATACAAAGCGCCTATCTCACCATTCTGTTCAAAGTCCTCAACGTCTGCAAGGTCTTTTAATTCTAAAGTTATACACCTCACAGGCGCTAATGTAACTCCTGATTCTTCTGGCCCACGCGACATTATTTTTTAGAACAACTTATTATTTTATTTCCAAAACAATGTGCAGGTTATCACATTTCACGACTTTCCCTGTTTTGTCTGCAATTTTTATATTAAATGATCCGACCCTCCCGCAAACTAATCTTTTAAACTGTAAATTAGGGAATTGTATAATTTCATATTCGCAATATGCAGCTTTCCCTGACGGAAGAGCTCTTAAAACAGTTGAGGGCCTTCCATCATATAAGTTTTCATCAGTGTTCAGCTCATCCAAATGAACATAGAGTAATGAATGTAATGCAAGATCGAGCGGATTTTCTCCCTCATAAGTAGTTTTGTTTGACGTAACTCTAAAACTATGATGGGGTCGATTAGCAGTTGTAAAGCCTAACATTTTAGCTAGCTCTCCATCAAAATAGTAACCTACTTCTTCTTCTTCAGGTTTGAAGGTCAACATTGTTTTCAGATTTGCATTGTTAAGTTTGAGAGTAATGTCAAAGTTACTCATTGCTTCTTTTAGTGAGCAAAACCCGTAATAACCATCAGGTATGGTTAACTGGCTAACTAATTGTCCTTTATTATTAACTTTTTTAATCTTATTATTCTCCTTGGATCACTTAAATCATCCTGATCCTTTGGTGAGGTCAGTGTGTAGGTTTCATTTTTATTACACCTTCAGACGTATTTTGACTGAACTGCAAGCTCCATTACCAAATGACAAAACGTTTAATCCATTCAGCAACAGAATAGACATGAAGGCTTTTGAAAGGATCTGTAACGAATTCAATATTAAGGCCAAGACAGACTTTAGACAAAAGTTGGATCTTAATCATGGTCTAGGCACCCCTTATTTTTGGGGCGTGCACAGAAAGTATAACTATGCCTGGGATCCTCCTTACACATTTCTCTTCAGGCACGGCTGTTCACCTAGGGTCCATAGAGCAAGAGCATAAAACAGCATGGACAACATTTATATTAGACACTTCTAAGGGCCTAACTAAAGCAGGAATAGAACGAATAAACGACTCTGTTCGTACTTACGTTTGGTGTTTGCTAGGTTCGCAAGCACAAACGAGATCGAGCATAACTGATCCTTCTACTGGCTTTGATGCACAAAAACAATACTTAGCAAATTTAGAGGACGCCATTAATTCTACAGTTGATTTACCTTCAAGTATTAAAAGATACCAAAATGTTTTACAATACGCAAGATCGAAAGTAGACTTTGCTGTTGGCACTGGTTTATACATGCTGCCTTCTGACCTCAGACTCCAGATAGGCACAATAATAAACTACAATAATGAAATCCTTGTGGCAGGCAATGAACAGAAAGTCGGAAAAAACGAAATAAATTCTGAGCCAGTAATATTGCAAGCAGTAAACAAACAAGATGACCCCCCAAGAATAAGGCATCCAATCCCCGTGGCCCAAAGCCTAAAGACCGTTGAAGAAGTCAAAAAAAATAATGACCATGAATATGAAAAGACAGCACTTGTTTTAGGATTAACTGGCCTAGGATTACTTGGTCTTTATTTTACTAAAAAGTAACCCGACTATTAAGAGAACTAATGCCCATAAGTGCTCGGCCATAAAGCCAACTACTTTGCTTGCAGTAGACAAAAGCCAGCAAACAACACCCCTAATATACCCGGTAAAGAGTCTATAGCTTTACTGGCTAATTTTTTTAATAAATCCGCAAGATGATCAAGCTGTTTTTTTACCCACGATTTATCAGGCGGTGATGGAGGCGATGGCGGTGGAGGCACTGGGCGTTGTCCACCGCGCCTGTAATAGCCATCACCAGTGTACTTATTGCAAAACCTAAGGCCGTTATAACGCTTACTAATGTGACTCCTTGCTCTCTAAACAGTGTTCGTATTCGTTCTGCTAGCGTCGTGTCTTCATATAAAATTCTTTGGATAGTTTCTCTTATTCTGCTCACTTGAGTTCGTAATTGTTCTCGGTTAGTAGACAGCACTTCTAGTCTTGCTGATCTTTGTAGTTCAAGATCTTTTAGTCTTTGGGTTATTCTTTCTTTAATATCAAGTCCTAAGTTGGCGTCGTCAGCATCAGCGAGTTTTTCTTTTTCTTTTTCTATATCCTCCTTTAGTTCACTTAGTTTTCCTAAATTGTTTATTAATTCACCTCTGAAGGTTCTTAAAATACGATCAAGGGCTACTAATTCTCTCTCAGGTATCTTTGGTTCGCGTATTGTTTTTAATGCTGTTTCTTCTGAAGAAGTGGTTTCTGCTTCTATTGTATTTATTATTTTGTCTGCTGTTTGACTTAAATCTTTAAGTTCCATGTTTTGCATTTGGTTATCTGTTGGGAGTTCCTGTAGTGTGTTTTGAAGTTTAGCAACTGCCTCCCCCTTAATTTTGGTTTAGTAATGCCAAGGCGATTTCGATCTTCCGCCCCAAGTCTTTGTCTAATTGTATTCATGCCTACAAACTTTGATGGGTTTCGTTTATCTGTAAGCTGAACAAGTTGTTCTCGACCGGGGCCGCTTTTCACAAACAAATGGCCATCTTTTACTTCAAAATCAGGGTCTATAAATTGGGGAGGTTCTAGACCTAAACTTTTGTAAAATGCTCCGGCCGTACTTTCTGTTAATTCACGCCGCAATGAGAGCGCTGAGCGATGCTGTATCAAAGGAGTCATTTCACTCATGTCGTCTCCAGGATCAAAAACATCATAATCTTCTTCACCTTCAATGCCTGCCATGTTTCTTTAATAATTAACTTTTTATTTTGTTTTATAAAAAATGTCACAAGCATATGGTTCAATTCTTGACCCGCACAGAAGACTGAAAGAGCCCTTTGGTGTGAAGGGAAATAAACGGAATATTACTGTTCTAAATAATCCATCTACTATTGATGCAGATCAAATTCTTACTGTCAAATTTCCAGACCTAGGAGCAGATGAAGTGATTGTGCCAGGCTCTGCGCAACTTACTTTCAAAATAGAACTCGAATCAGCAACAGACACAAACAGAACAGTTGTCCAGAATCTGGGACGGGCAATCGTTAAGAAAATTTCTACAAAACTTGAGGGGCAGGAAATATTTTCTTTGCACGATGCAGACATATTTTTAACCTATTCTGATCTATGGCTAGCCGGGAATGAAAGGGCTGATCTTGCGTTTCAAGGAATAGAAAATAAAGAAGCACTAAAACATAGAATAGGCGCCGCAGATGTTAAAGACGGCAAAAAGTATGTAGCGGTAAATTTTGCGTATGGAAATCGCTTTCTATTCCCCTAGATTTTGAGTTGTTAAAAGCGCATGCGCCATACTTTCAAGGGGCATTAAAAGACAGATTGTCATATGAACTAACTTTTAATGAATACAAACGTGTTATTAGGTCATCAGACACCGAAGCAAAGTACAGCATTTCTGACATCTCGTTAGAGTTTGACGTTGTTAGCAACCCTAATTTAGCAAGGCTGATTGAGCAACAATATCAGTCAAAATTAGCAATATATTACGAAAGAGTGATTCATCATACAACATATCCTAGAAGCAAGAATGACGCTATATGGAATTTTAGTTTTAGTGCCACAGCAAGATCGCTTAAAGGTATTTTATTGCTGTGCGAAGATGAAGAACCATTCAAAAGAGGAAGTGAAAAGTTTATTAATCCTAAAATAACGAAAGTACAATGTTCGATTGAGGGTAGTCCTAACCAAATCTACGCTAGCGGGCTTAGACCTTATCATCATTTTGACGAAATAAGAAAATTGTTTGGAGGCGGGAGGTGTAGAAGTCCAACAGTAGACCTAGTGTCTAAAGATCTACACCTTCACAATGTTAGGCTTGATGATTATTTAACAACAAAATATGGTTTATGGATTGACCTAAGGTCAACAGAGGATAATCAGTTGCATGGAAGTGGGAGAACTGTTAAAGACGGAATAAACATTCAAATTGATAAAGAAAAAGATGGTGATAAACCAGTTAATGTACATTTGTTTTTAATATATGATGCGCAGCTGAATATTCAAGATAACAGATTAAAAGATATACAATACTAAATTATTTTTTATTTAAAAAAAGCATGTCTGTTCACGTTTATCCAAAAGCGCCTACAGCGCCAGAGTCACCAAAAGAAGGGATAGTAGAAACCCTAACATAAAAACCTTCAGATTAACAAACATTACACAAATGCAACAAGTACTAGAGCAAGACCTTTCAAAATACAGCAAAACCAAACGAAGGTATTCTGCTGCTTTTAATGCTGTTACATATGTTAATACGGGAGCATCGACTATTAGTGCTCTATCAGCAGGAACGAGTGTAGGCCTCTTAGCAACAGGCGTAGGCGCACCCGCAGCTTTACCATAGGAGGTTTGTCTTTAGCTCTCGGTGTGTGTTCATTAGCTGTAAGTGCTGCTGGCAAAAAATTAAAAACTAAACTCCAAAAGCACACAGCTATGGTTCAACTAACAACAGCTAAACTTAGTTCTTTCAAACTGACAATTAATAAAGCGCTAGTTGACTCAAACATCATGGATGAAGAATTTAGTCGTTTACAGGCCGATTTTGATGACTATAAAAGACAAAAGTTTGATCTTCAAAAAAAGGCAAGGGCAAGTTTTTCTCAACAGCCAGACACCGAGCAGATAAAAAAGGAATGTTAAAAATAAGTAAATGAAACATTAAACTCTGTTCTAAACAGCTCACATTAACAACATCAAAGGGCGTTTATACTTTAGTTTATGAGTCCAAACCAAAAAAAACCGTTGATGTTGATTCTGATTTAGACGACTTTGGGAGACGATGTCGTATTTTTTTTTTAATTTAGATAAATAGTTTCAGTTAGAAAAGAAAACTTAACATGGCTAAGATATATGAAGGACCAGACGAATTGTTTGAAGGAATGCTTAAGGAAGAGCGTTTGTCAAAAGCTTTAAATGATATTAATCTAGAAGTCATTGATCCAACAAACGTACAGGCAAGTGTTGTTCATGCTATTTCTCAATTTCCAAGTAAACTAACAATAGACCCGCCAGTTAAAGTAATGTTAGCTGTTTTAATCGACTATATAACAATAAATGAAGAAAATCTAGAAGTCTGGGTCTCAACTAAACAACAGGTTATTCTTTCTCATAATGACTTAACACCTGGTTGGGCAGACCAACTGCTTACACAGTTTGATGTGGCCGCTGAAGAAGCCAAAATGAGAGGCTCTGGTTGGTCAGAGGGCGAAGTCTTAGAGATCAGATTAAAACAGTCTAAGTATGCACCGATTGTAGGCAAGTCTCACATTCCACTACCTCCAGCATTAGTTGCAAAAAGAGCAGTTCTAAACATAAAGAATTCAGACGACAAATGTTTTATGTGGTGTGTTCTTGCAAGGCTGCATTACGTCCGCAAAAACGCAGAGAAAGTATCTAACTATCAGCCTTACATCAATGATCTTAACTTTAGTGGAATATCCTTTCCTGTTAGCGTGGACAAAATTGATCAGTTTGAAGAACAAAACAAACCAATAACTGTTAATGTATACACATGGGATGAGGAAACAAATTTGGCGCCTATTAGAGTGTCTAAAGACAGCCCAACAATAGGTGATCCGGCCAATAGCCATGTGGACTTACTACTGATGTTTTCATCAGCAGGGCTACCACATTACACATTGATACGAACAATGAGTAGACTAATGCAGCATACTTCAAAAAATCATGGCAAACAAGAATTCTGTAGAAAATGTTTAACAAGAATTCCATCCTTTCAAGCCGTGCTTGAACATAAAAAAACATTGTAAAAGTTCTGTAGACTGTAATACAGAACTAATTACGCCCCCACCTGGATAAAAAGTTAGTTTTAATAACTGGAAACGACTGCAAACTAGTCCATATGTTGTTTACGCAGACTTCGAGTCGCTTATTGTTCCTTATGAAGGGCCAACCCCACAGAAACTTCCAAAAACTGTCTTAATGAGTAATCATCAGATTTGTTCATTTGCTTTCATCATTGTTAGGTCGGATGGCGTTCATTCAGAACCAGAATTATATAGAGGACCAGATGCTGCAGAAACATTCTTAAAACGGATGCAGCAAGTGCGTAACGCCTGTTCTAATAATCTAAACTTATCTGAAATCATAATGGCGCCCGAAGACCAAGAACAGTATAAATCAGCCACACATTGTTGGATTTGTGGTTTAGGCCTCTCATCAGACGCAGCGAATCCGACAGTAAGAGACCATGATCACATTAGCGGAAAGTTCAGAGGAGCAGCGCACAACAACTGCAATCTTCAACTAAAGTTTGATCCTAAGACATGGAAGCTGCCCATCTTCTTTCATAACTTGCGAGGTTACGACTCTCATCTTATAATGAAAGCAGTAGACGACGCCTTCAGGGTGTCATGCATTGCACAGTCATCAGAAAAGTACATGTGTTTCACTTTAAATAACATGTCTTTTTATGACTCTATGCAACACTTGATGGGATCATTAGAGGCGCTGGCTATGTCCTTAAAGTCCTGCCCAATAACAGAAGATATTTTGATCCAACACTTGTTAGAAAGGGCGTTTACCCTTATGAGTACATGAACAGTTGGGAAAGGTTTGACGAAGACACACTTCCTCCTAAAGGCGCGTTCTTTTCTAGTCTTAGAGGAAAGGACATTAGTGATTTTGATTACCAGCATGCTCAAGAAGCGTGGCAGAAGTTAGAGTGTAAAACGATGGGAGACTATCATGATGCATACTTGATGGCTGACGTTTGTTTGTTGGCGGACGTCTTTGAAAATTATAGAAAGACTTGCATGAAACATTATAGCCTGGATCCTGCGCATTACATTTCTGCGCCCGGGATGAGTTGGGATGCTTTCTTAAAAGATACTGGAGTACAGATTGATTTATTGTCAGATTTACCAATGATTCAGATGATTGAAAACGGATTGCGTGGAGGAATTAGTATGGCGTCGCACCATTACTGTAAAGCAAACAACAAATACCTAGATGATTATGATCCAAGTAAAAGGTCCAACTATCTCATGTATTTAGATGCAAACAATCTGTATGAATGGGCAATGGCACAATCACTTCCACTACGCAACTTTAAAATGTACACAGGCGGTTTAGAAAACATTCAAAGATTTGTAGAACAGCTGCATGCTCTTACAGCTGATCGCAAAAGAGGCCTTATTCTAGAAGTTGACTTAGAATATCCTCAGGAACTCCATGACCTGCATAATGACTATCCATTAGCAGCAGAAAGTCTAAAGATGGCAAAAACAGAGCCGCCTAAACTTGTGCCTAATCTTCGAGGCAAAAAAATTATGTCTGTCATTACAGACTTCTACAATTTTATTTAAGACATGGTTTGAAGTTGACAGCAGTTCATCGTGTAATTGCTTTTGATCAAGAACAGTTCATGAAACCATACATCATGAAGAACACTGATCTTAGAACTAAATCCACAGATGCTTCAGAAAAAGACTTTTTCAAGCTGATGAACAACAGCTGTTTCGGAAAGACTATGGAAAATCCGCACAAGCGCAAAGATGTCAGATTGGTCACCAAAGAGAACGAAGCAATTAAGCTGACTTCAAAACCAAATTATCAGGACTTTAGAAGATTCCATGATCAGCTTTTTGGCATAATGATGAAAAAAAAGAAAGTCAAATTAAACAAACCTGTTTTTATTGGGTTTACTGTTTTAGAATTATCAAAGCTTTTGATGTTAGAATTTCTTTATGACTACTTTAAGCCCTTGTATCCCGAGTCCAGAGTACTTTACACAGATACAGATAGTTTTGTTATAGATATCCCTACTGAAGACATCTATAAAGACATGGAAATAGAAGTAGCTAAAGGGCATGCGGGATGGTACGACACATCTGATTATCCTAAAGATTCGCCTTTGCATTCAACCGTTAACAAGAAGGTTTTAGGAAAGATGAAGGATGAATTATCTGGAGGGGTGATCAAGGAGTTTGTTGGTTTAAGGTCGAAAATGTACAGTATTTCGAGCCAGGAGAAAACCATTAAGAAAGCAAAGGGAATATCTCGCAGTGTTGTGCAGTCAAACATATCACATGACAACTACAAAGAAGCATTGTTCAATAAACATACTTTTCATCATGACAACGTAAAACTACGATCTAATCTACATGAGATCAACACAACAGTTGTAACAAAGAAGTCTCTTGACAACACCAACACAAAACGAGTATTTGTTGATCCAGAGTTTTCATATGCGATTGGGCATTGGAGAACAGCATAATTACATACCTTCTTCATATTTTTCCTTAAGTTTTGTTATAAGCTCATTCATATCATTAACCAATTCAGTCAAATTATTTTTCATGTTTGCTTGATGTGCTCGTATTTTTTTATTGTTTGAAGATATTCTTTTCCCCATATCTGATGATCAAAATTTGGGAATTTGGGTTGTAGGTGATCTGGATGCATTGCCATGTGCCGATAAATCCTCGTAAATGCTTCCTTAATAATAGAATTCGTATCATATAATTCCCGTATCAATTCCAAGGCCTTTCATTTATCATTCTTGTTTCCATTTTAGTTTCATGTAAGGTTTCTTTGTTCTGAGCTTCCATTTTAAACCCAAATATATTTTTGTAAATTAATTAAACAAATATTTGTTAATCTAGAGGTTTCAAATGCATTTGAGCATTGGAGAACAGCATGGCCTCAAATATATCCCCTTCCAATTTACCCAAATTATTACCCATTACTGCTAAATGTTTTCGAATTTCTTTTATCATGTCAAGGCCTGCCAGAAAACTATAATATTGGGTTTTGTCTGGCTGTTCTAGCGTAAAATTATTCTTCTTCTTAAATATTTTATTAATAAGGGTAATACAACTAAATAAGTCTCGCATTAATTTTGAGGCCTCTTTCTCTGCCATTGTTACTTCCTTCTGTGCTTCAATACGTAAGGTTTCTTCCTTTTGAGCTTCCATTTTAAACTCAAATATATTTACGTAAATTAATTAAGCGGAACTGTGTCTGGTGGGATTATCTGCAGTTCTTCCTTCACAAAAGATCTTTGTGGGGCTGGTTGTTTTGTCGTGTCAGTTTCTCGTAAATAATACACGGGCGGATTCATTTTTACAATTCTTTTTATTTCATATGGATCAACACTCCAAACTGGATCTGTTGCCCTGATGCGAGTGTCCCCTTCTGCTTCCCCCGGTAAATAAAGGCACCTTACTTTTAAACCAAACGGTAATAGTTTGCTGGTTGTACTGGAGTCTTCAGCAACATTTATTGTTTCTTTTTTGATTGCTTGTACTGGTTTTTAGCCCTTTAAATTCTTCATTATTCGTTGCGCGCAAAACTGAGGGCAGTCTTCTGACCCATTCTGTGTTGCGAGAATTGTCAATCAGCT
This sequence comes from Conus ventricosus, assembly GCA_018398815.1. Lineage (NCBI taxonomy): Eukaryota > Metazoa > Mollusca > Gastropoda > Neogastropoda > Conidae > Conus > Conus ventricosus. The sequence continues at coordinate 4,223,139 of CM031620.1, read as the reverse complement.
CTCTGTGATACTGGTAGGAAAAAAGTCTTTCAGATAACTGTTTGTTAAAGTTTTCAACTAAAGCCTGTGATCTGTGAACTCCTGGGAAGCCTCTTTTAATGGTAACTCTATGTTTTAACAATAATTGATTCACTTGGCCTTTAAATTCTTTTCCATCATCGACTTGAATCATGCGTGGATAAGTTAGCGGGCCTCGTTGGTATATCAGTTGTATGGCAACAGCAACAGCAGAAGCACTCTTTTGTGTTAATGGTTCCGCATCTTTGTATCTTGAAGCTATGTCAATGACTGTGAGTGCGTACTTAAATCTTTTTCGTCTAATCGTATCATGGGGTAAATATAGAAGGTCCATTTGATGAGTGTCGTTTGGTGTTGTGTTGACAAAGTGTGGTCTCTGTATTCGTCTAGGCGCTGGTAAATAAATTTGCCAAATCGCTTGTTTAGATAACCATTCCTTTGCTGTTTGTTCACTGACTCCCGCTGCCTGGCTTAGCTTTTTTATTGCCGTGATTCCCTTCCAATATCCTTTTGGCGAATAATAGATTTTGTTCATTTTTATTCAGCTAATATTATGTGCAACAAAATACACAACGGTCATACCAAAGACGATAAACACGATTTCTTGCATCTTTTGTTTTTCTGATGGTTGATAAAAGTCGCTGAATTTTGGTGGGGGCAATGTCTCGATTGGTTTGCCTGTTACAAGATAATATTCTTTTATTGCCTGATCAACGTCTTTAAATGTGTACGCTGCATGTCCCTGTTTTTTCAGTTTGTCGTTAATAAAATCTAACTGCTCAATTCTCTGCTTTTCATAGCGATCCTGTGCAGCTGCTAGTTGCTCCATAGCTTTGTTATGTCTTTTTCTCTCACCGTCATCTCGCAGTTTACTAAATGCGTAATTACTTCCGCTAAAAGCAAGCGCATTCACTACTGCGCCGCCTATCATCATTACAAGCAAAGCCATTTTTATAAATGTATTTTTTTAATTTTACATATTGATACTGTCAGGAATTATTCCTTGCTTAACTAGAAAATCTTTCGTAGCAAACGAAGCTGCAATGATAGCAATTAGCTTTGCTGAATCCTCAAAGCCTAGCTTGCCAAGATCTGCTGGTTTTATTTTTAACAGGCTTTTACCAGGCATTGTGTATCCTACACTTAGGCCTCCAATAACAGCAGAATGGTATACAAGGTTGGCGACAGTTTTTTCGGTGCTCATTTTTAAAAAATAAAATAATTATAATTAATAAAAAACATGAACAGCGATGATCTACTACAGCAACTGGGCAGCCTAAACTTTCCTGAACTTATGATTACAAATGATCAAGTTGATGACCAAGCTATTATGCCCAAAAAGGAAAGACTGTATTCTTTGGCAGCATGTGGGAAAACAAAACAGTTCCTCGGAAATGAATTCAGCATAGAACAAATTCAACAGATGTCACCACAAGACATTGTGAAGTATCATAACAGGCATGAAGCGCAGCTGGGATCAAGAATGGTAAAAAGTGTAGGACAAACGGTTCTTAGTTTGTACACTAAACTAGTTAGTAGATTTGCGCCTATTGATTCTGAACAAGATTTTATGTATGATTTAACGCAGGATCCAGTTTTAACAAAGTCATTAGAGTCTCTAGGATGTGATCTGTATTACAGATTTGGAACATTATTGTCGCCGCTAATCATGGGATTAATTACTTTTAATCATATAGATTTTATTTCCCTTCAAAATGACCGTGCCAGAAAATCAGCAGAGTCAGAAAACATTGAATCAGGTGGAGAAAGTAACACGTAAAAAGCTTCCTGAGCATGATGCAGCAGGAAAAAAATTTACAGAGTGGAACAAACAAACAAAATTAAAGTTACAAGCACAGAATGGAAACGCATGGGATTAATTACTTTTAATCATATAGATTTTATTTCCCTTCAAAATGACCGAGCCAGAAAATCAGCAGAATCAGAAAACATTGAATCCGGTGGAGAAAGTAACCAGTAAAAAGCCTGGGCACATTGCAGCAGGAAAAAGATTAGCAGAGTGGAACAAACAAAAAAAATTAAAGGCACAAGCACAGAATGAAAAAGTGCCAGAGCCACAGCCAGTTGTTTCAATACCTGCTTTAAAAACACCAGAACAAGTTTATTCAAGGGCTACAACAACAGGGTTGCCTACACTGCCAAAGTCTTCATATTTTCTTAAAGCAATTGTCATTTTTGGCGGCATTGCTGTTGGGGGTGGTTATTACGGTTATAAAATATATAAACAAAGACAACGAAAACCAAAGCAGTCCAAACAATCTCAACCACTAAATACAGAATCTGAACACAAAAGTATGCCAGCCCCACCAACAACAAAAGTTCATTTTGATCCATTTCAAATGCAATAACACTTTAAGAACTTAATAAATAATTATAAGTTAACTTGAATAAGAACTTGGATGTACTTAGGGATGACTTAATTACAATCTTGAGGTGACTTAAGTTAAGAACTTAGAAGTTACTTGGGGTGACTTGAGTAAGAACTTGATTAAGAACTTGGGGTAACTTAATTAAAAACTTTATTAAGAACTTGAGGTGACTTAAGGTGACTTGATTAAGAACTTAATTAAAGAACTTGAGGTGACTTAATTAAGAACTTAGAGGTTACTTGATTAAGAACTTAGAACGACTTGATAGCGACTTGAATAAGAACCTATGGCGACTTGATAAAACGTAAAATAAAAACACAATCCATTGTTACATTCTTTTTCCTTGGGGAGACAACTCCTCTTCTCTTATTCTAATGGGTTCCTCAAGAGCAGCTTAAAAAATTCTCACTTCCTATTTCTAGACTATTCTAGAAAAGTGCAGGAAAAGAACACTTACTTAAACTTTGGTCCACTTGTAGGCGTCTGTTGGAAAAACTTTCATATAACAAAGTGTTGAAAATCAGTTGGTTCAAGACACATACAAAGTTCTTCTTCTTCAAAAGACATACATTCTTCATCATCAATATGTAGTTTTTTTTTTAGCTGCAATAATGCTTTGTCTACATCATCATCACACTTAGCCATAGATCACAACAGCGTTCAGCTCAGGCTTGCACAAGACTGTCACAAACTGTGAAACAAAGGCTGGTTTTACCTCGCTAACGCGCATGCCCAATGAATTTGAGGAGAATAAGGTATGTAGAATTGTTTAGTTGTGCTGCGGTGAAAATAGCGTGATCGTCCGAGTGCTACGCCCACCATAATTAACCAGAAACACAAGCCAGTGTTGTTTCTGGTTAATTATGGTGGGCGTAGCACTGTAGGTTGCGTGACTGCCAGAAAGCGCCCGCCTGCCAAGGTGTAAGACCCTAGCGGAGCATAAATTAAGTGATCAGGTTTCAGCCCTAATGACGGGTCTCTATAAACATCGCCGCTGTCCTCGTGTCTGTCTGTCTGTTATGCAAAGTTTTTAAAGACTGTAGTTTTATTTCATATGAAAGATAAAGACTCATTTGAAAAATGTTTGCGCGAAAATAATGTTATTGAAAACAAACAAAAAAGTTTAGTAAATTAGTATTGAAAACGGATAACCCTACACAGTATGTTTGTTTGTAAAAAATCGTTATTTTTTTGTTTATTGAAAAAATGTGTGATGGATTATCATTTTTAATTCATTGTTGAAGTCTTACTTGGCAGAGAACTAATAAATGTTTATTATAGCTTTTACTGCCCGAAATTTATTGAGGGCAGTAAAAGCTAGAATGAACATTTATTAGTTCTCTGAACCAAATCACACACACGTTCATTGCTAGCTAGCTAGCTAGCTAGATAGATAGAAAGGTAGGTAGGTAGGTAGGTAGGTAGGTAGAGTGTGTGTGTGTGTGTGTGTGTGTGTGTGTGTGTGTGTGTGTGTGTGTGTGTGTGTGTGTGTGTGTGTGTGTGTGTGTGAGAGAGAGAGAGAGAGAGAGAGAGAGAGAGAGAGAGAGAGAGAGAGAGAGAGAGAGAGAGAGAGAGAGAGAGAGATAGAGAGAGAGAGAGAATCAGACAGACACAGACAGGGAGAGGTATGTGTTGCAATTATTCACTTCTGATTATTCTCGGTCGATTCAGACGTACACACTTTGGGTGTCAGTATGTACAAATTATGTTTGATGAGAGGTTTATTTGCCAAAACATACACGCTAAGACAGAAAAACTAAGACACAAAGATATTTCTTAAATCACAGAAAGCTAAAAAAATAATTACCGAGAAGAAATATCGATGAATGTAGTCGTTTAAACACTACAGTATCAATGTGAGCGTGATGATGGTGGGCACCATGTCCCCAGCAAGGTCTGTCAGACAGGATCCACCTGCTCCTCTTCTGGCTGGCCGTGGCTGACCTCCTCCACCTGATGGTCAACGTCCTGGCCGTATGCAGCTGTTACTTTTCAGACAGGGTTCTGACCAGCAACTGGAGCACCCTGTACAACGCCATGATGAACCACGTCCTGTCCTGGTTCAGCGTGTCCTCTGGAGCCCTGATGATGGTCATGAGTGTGGACAGGTGTCTGTCTGTGGCCATGCCTATCAAAGCCAGGAGACTCCTGACCTACAGGTACAGTGTGTTTGTCTGGTTGGTTGGTTAATTGTGTGTGTGTGTGTGTGTGTGTGTGTGTGTGTGTGTGTGTGTGTGTGTGTGTGTGTGTGTGTGTGTGTGTGTGTGTGTGTGTGTGTGTGTAGATATAGATAAATAGGTAGATAAATGTAGGGTTGGTGAGATGGACTGATACATAGATGGATGGATGGATTGATAGATAGATAGATAGATAGATAGATAGATAGATAGATAGATGGATCGATGAATGGATGGATTGATGGATAGATAGATAATGCATTCCGATTTGTCATTTCCAGACCAATGGTCGCAGCCATATTTCTATCCTACCTGCTTCCTTTCGTTTTTTATTTCACCATAATTGTGGGTCACACTGTCAAGTGGAGAATGGATCCATCAACCAATCGCAGCATGGCCTATGAGACTGAAACACCCTGGTTTCCTGAGGACACCAGGATCAGAGCCTTGACCAGCTTCCGCCTCATCACCAAGTCCCTCTTCCTGGGGGTCATCACCATCGGCAGCATCATCACCATCGGGTACCTGCACAAGGCCGCTCTGGACCGATCAAAGATGACGAGGAGTGTGAAGGAGAAAGGGGATACAGGAGAGAACAAAACCACGAAAATGTTGCTGTTTCTCTGCCTGGTGTTCGCCCTGATTCTGGCACTGGAAATGTCGTGTTCTGTCTCGCACATGGTGTTCCCTGAATTCAACTTGTACAGGAAATATCACAACAGTCTCGTTGTTGTGTATCAGATTCTGGTTTTCCCTGCTTTATGTCTTAACTCGGCAGTGAACTTTTTTGCTTATCTTGTGCTGAGCTCTAGATTTCGAAGCCATTTAAAAGGATTGTTCCGATGTTTTCACGGAAAAAGAAGTGCACATGATCACATAAAGGGCAGGTAGACATATACATCAGAAGGGAAAGTGAATTATCTTTAAATAAGGAACACGATGAACGTTGTGTTTGTGTCTGTCCGTATATCTTCTTCATTCCTTGCTGACGTGCTGTTTGCTTCGTTAGTAGTTTGAATTCACCGGCCTTTGGAGTTGGTCTTGTGGAGTCATGTTGTGTACTAACTTCAATTTGTTGGTTAGAGTTCTTACATACCAGCCTTTCCAACACCTGCACCACGTGTTGGTATCTTTTTTCCCACTGCTCCCTGGCTGCATACTATCTGGAGGCTGTTCCTGAATGATCTGACCAATGTTCTTGCAGGTCATGTATTGAAGTATACTATACATTTAAGGGCACTATGCGGTTGTCCCATCATTCGTCAACTCTCTACAAGACGTTTGAGGTCACCCTAATTCCTGTCCCCGTCATTCGTCAACTCTCTGCAACAAGACGTTTGAGGTCACCTTGATTCCTGACCCCATCATTTGTCAACTCTCTGCAACAAGACGTTTGAGGTCACCCCAATTCCTGTCCCCATCATTCGTCAACTCTCTGCAACAAGACGTTTGAGGTCACCCCAATTCCTGTCCCCATCATTCGTCAACTCTCTGCAACAAGACGTCTGAGGTCACCCTGATTCTCATCCTTTGTATTACAGATCCAGGACATAAGTTTTGTCCGGTGGACATCCTTTTCTTTAACATGCTGTTCAGTAAGCCCTATAATGTGAGTAAGTTTCCCTGAAGGTGAAGCTAGCCAATAATCTGTCTTAAAAAAGAAAAAAGTGATGAAAGCCGTATGGCTACAGAACTACTTCATGCCTGAGTGTTGTAGCGAAGATATTTAAAAAGAAAAAAACAGATACAAAATATGAGATATTGAGTTTAAACACATAAAAGAAAACCACCAAGGAGGTATTAATTTTCTAAGTAAATTATTTTGGGGTTAATCATAGTTTTAGCCTGACCAGTGAGAAGCAACATCCTTTGCTTTCAGAATCCACTGTGCCATTGTTTCCATAAGCACTACAAAAATGCGACCATAAGATTTTCAAACCAAGTCGAATCAGCGAAGGAAAGTCTTTGTCATCGATGAAAGAAAAGTGGAAAACTTGCTTTATGGTTTAAAGCATGATTTGGAACCTTAGGTCTTCCAGATCTGTGGTAAACTAGGGTATTATCAACAGAAAATGAAAGATCAGTTGAAAACAAACTAGTCTGCAAAACATGACAGAAGTGGTCGGTGATGTACTGATCGATGTGTCAAGGTAAATGGCAAGCCCGAGCTACTTCTTCACAACACTGCTATTAAACATTTTAGATATGTTATTCTAAATCTATAAATTGATGTACTGATCGATGTTTCAAGGTAAATGGCAATCCCCATCTATTTCTTCACAACGCTGCCATTAAACACTTTAGAAATGTTGTTCTAAATCTATAAACTGATTAAAACGTGCACGGCATAGATGAATAATTCTAAAATGTCTGTATAAAATGACTTCCTGTTTCGCCTCGTCAGCACGAAGACGAACACCACCCCACTTTTGTGTCCTAAGTATGACAACGTTCCGGTGAAATATGTCCTTAGACTGACAACTTTGTGAGACTACCCTTTGAATCCAGTTCTTGGGAATACATTAGTAAATGCATACATACATGCATACATACATACACACACACATACATTCATGCATCCGTACATCCTTCCATCCATCCATTCCTTTCATCCATCCATCCATCCATCCATTATATGCATATACAAGCAACGAAAGAAAGAAAGACAACACAAACGAAGAAATCTGCAGTAACTTTGAAAGACGTCTGGCAATATAATCATGCTTAATCACGTTTAAAGCTCGGAAAGAAATGCTAGTAATGCTTAAATCGATTGTGCGTGAGGTTTTGTTTGTCAACGTTCTAACAACTCTGAGTGCAAAATTTGAAATATTGTAAAATGGGAATTTGCAACACATACCCCCTCGCCCCTCCAATTCCAATGAAAGTTGTTTCCTTGAAAAAAAAAAAGATATAAAGAAAAAACGAAAAAGAAAAAGTACGTCTTGATGGTGAAGAAACGAGGTTGGACTTATAATTGTGACAACACGTGCCATGATGATGACAATAAACAACACAACAACAACAACAACAACAACAACACACACACACACACACACATTCATACATGCGCGTGTATCTAATCCTAAGATGAAGAAAGGATATAGAGCGTTAAGAAAATGAAGGTGGGGTTTGCATTAACATGGTGGTGCTACCTGACAGTGTCTGATGGGAAACGTGGATCCATTTATTGGTCTCCCCAACAGATCTAAAAAAAGACTTTGATTAAAAAAAAGGCACAGATCAAACCCATAGAGAGCATTAAATGTTCATGGGACTGTTACGCAACATTTACACCCACAGCTCTTCAACAAAGGACGATTCCTACGACTTTGGAAAGATTCACATGTTTCAGGATATGTACTTCCATCCTAGGCAGACCGAGGAGGTGCAAAGATGGTCTGCAAACTGTCGGTACTACGACCAGGAAGCATCACGGAGGCAAGGAGTATCGGCGTTTAACGTAGCACATTTAGGCTTCACAGTTCATTCCAACAGCTCTATCTGACATTGCGTTCTCCGCGAGAGTCGTTTTTGTTTGTTTGTTTGTTTGTTTTGTTTTGTTTTTCATTTGCCAGATATGCCTCTTACACGACAAAACAACTTTTGACTTATCTCTGTTTTGCTCGGGTCCTTTTTTTTCCCTCTGCTTTGATTTTCCTTTGTGTGTGTGTGTTGTTGTTGCATTCTCCGGATGATGTTTTCTTGCGTCCTAGGATGCGTTGTTGCATGAACTTCTTATATACAACATGGATGCGTCTACATCAGCTTCTAACCCAAGATTACACTAAAACGTATTGACATCTTCATTTTTTTTTAATTCATAAAACTGTTTGTCTTAAATATGAACCTTGTGAAAATCACAGTTTTTGTTGAGTTAGACCGCTCGGTTGAACTTTGTTTCACATAATATTGCATTTTTCTAGACCACGTGGTCAGGATTTGGAAGGCCGAGTAGCGACCTCACTAAACTACCCCCTCCCATCTCTCTCTCTGTCTTTCTCTCTCTCTCCCTCTCTGTCTCTGTCTGTCTCTGTCTGTCTCTGTCTCTGTCTCTCTCTCTCTCTCTCTCTCTCTCTCTCTCTCTCTCTCTCTCTCTCTCTCTCTCTCTCTCTGTGAACTTTCCTGCTTCACATCATATAATGCGAGTCTGTCTTTCTCTCTCTCTCTCTCTCTCTCTCTCTCTCTCTCTCCTCTCTCTCTCTCTCTCTCTCTCTCTCTCTCTCTCTTTGGTGGGAATCTGGTGGGGAACCTTTCTGCTTCACGTCTCACTGGCTGCACACCAAAAATTAATGAGCGAAGGTTTTGCTTAAATATTTGAATGTGTATCTATTGATAATTTTTATGGTGCAAGAAAGTTGATTTTCCTCATTTTGTTTTGTATGGCCATCCAGGTACTAGCCAGTTGTTTCCAAGAAAGAACAACAACAACAGATTGAAATCAAAGGAATGGGACTCTATGCGGGCTTTCAGCTGGCGCAAAGATTGGGTCACGGGTGAGTGCAAAGGCCTGAAATGTGTCGTCAGCTAAGGGGAAGATAATGTATTTGAAGATTGTATGTGATTTCACTGGTAGAAATCTCTGAAAACAAGGAAAATAATTGGTGGGGAATTAGTCTTCTGATCAATTATCAGTTTGACATAAAGTGCTGGCTGAAATTTATGGTAGGCTTCAAAAAGCTGACATGGATGATATGGTGTTTTAGTGCAACATCCTAATTGTGGCTGAAATGTATGGCAGTCCTCAAAAAGCTGACATGGATTATATGGTGCTTTGGTGATGGAGTGTTTTAGTGATGGAGTGTTTTAGTGATGGAGTATTTTAGTGATGGAGTGTTTTAGTGGTGGAGTGTTTTAGTGCAACATCCTAACTGCGGCGTGTGACCACAGTGATGGTTCTGCCTGCTTCACGCTGTACAGTGGATAGCCAGCCTTCTTTACACAGTACGGCAGTCGGTCTGTCTGCTTCACGCTGTACAGTGGATAGCCAGCCTTCTTTACACAGTATGACAGTCGGTCTGTCTGCTTCACGCTGTACAGTGGATAGCCAGCCTTCTCCACACAGTACGGCAGTCGGTCTGTCTGCTTCACGCTGTACAGTGGATAGCCAGCCTTCTTCACACAGTACGGCAGTCGGTCTGTCTGCTTCACGCTGTACAGTGGATAGCCAGCCTTCTTCACACAGTACGGCAGTCGGTCTGTCTGCTTCACGCTGTACATTGGATAGCCAGCCTTCTTTACACAGTACGGCAGTCGGTCTGTCTGCTTCACAGTGTACAGTGGATAGCCAGCCTTCTTCACACAGTATGGCAGTCGGTCTGTCTGCTTCACGTTGTACAGTGGATAGCCAGCCTTCTTTACACAGTATGGCAGTCAGTCTGCTTCACGCTGTACAGTGGATAGCCAGCCTTCTTTACACAGTACGGCAGTCGGTCTGTCTGCTTCACGCTGTACAGTGGATAGCCAGCCTTCTTTACACAGTACGGCAGTCGGTCTGATTGCTTCACGCTGTACAGTGGTGAGCCAGCCTTCTTTACACAGTACGGCAGTCGGTCTGTATGCTTCACGTTGTATATGTACAGTGGATAGCCAGCCTTCTTTACACAGTACGGCAGTCGGTCGGTCTGCTTCACGCTGTACAGTGATCTGTCTGCTTTACTCTGAACAGCCGTGAATGTGGTTGGATTTCTGCAGCTGTGATTCTGTCTGCTTCATATGATGCAGCAGTCAGTCTGCTGGAGTCATATTATACTTATTCAGTGTGTGTTTATTTCGCCATTATAAAGACAGTGTACAGCTTTCTATCACCACTTGTCATCATACAAGAAAAAGGTGAGACGCAAGTCTCCTCTGTGCCCATGCACTTCTGTAGAGCGCTTCCGTGCAGCTAACGATACACTTCAGGTAGTCATCCATGTCCAGTCACCGTGGTAAGCCCTCCACCCCACCCCCCTTTCCCCCTCCTTTCTTTTCCAAAATCAACGTTCTCATCGACATGCGTGCAGACTGTGCATTATTGGCTTCGTACATTTTCCCATCACATGCGCTCATGTCTTTGCGGACGCGAACAACGCTTTTTAAAAAATCGTAAGAAACTTTTCAACGGCTGAACAGTCTTTTTAATGATTGTCTGCACATGGGAATGGGGGTCTCACTTTGACGCAAGCCATCGGCCACTGAGGTTCCACAGGAGGGAGAAGACTGTAATGAACTGGGCTCCTGCTGGCTACTGTTCCTCCTGACCTCAGTGACAGACATTCTATTCAACTCCAAAGCCTCTGTGCCTTAGTGACACAGGTGTCTGACACGGGGTGTGTCAGGGGAAGCAATGTCCCCAAGTGCCTTAGTGACACAGGTGTCTGACACGGGGTGTGTCAGGGGAAGCATGGTCCCCACGTGACTGTGTCCATGTAGCAGCTGGTGAGGTCGGCCTTTCAATGTGTCCCAGTATCACATGAGTGGCCTACCCTGCTCATGCTGCATCCCACTGTGTCCCTGTATCACATGAGTGGTCTACCCTGATCATGCTGCCACTGTGTCCCTGTATCACATGAGTGGTCTACCCTGCTCATGCTGCATCCCACTGTGTCCCTGTATTACATGAGTGGTCTACCCTGCTCATGCTGCATGCCACTGTGTTCCCTGTATCACATGAGTGGTCTACCCTGTTCATGCTGCATCCCACTGTGTCCCTGTATCAAATGGGTGGTCTACCCTGCTCATGCTGCATCCCACTGTGTCCCTGTATCACATGAGTGGTCTACCCTGCTCATGCTGCATCCCACTGTGTCCCTGTATCACATGGGTGGTCTTCCCTGCTCATGCTACCACTGTGTCCCAGTATCACATGAGTGGTCTACCCTGCTCATGCTGCATGCCACTGTGTCCCTGTATCACATGAGTGGTCTACCCTGCTCATGCTGCATCCCACTGTGTCCCTGTATCACATGGGTGGTCTACCTGCTCATGCTGCCACTGTGTCCCTGTATCACATGAGTGGCCTACCCTGCTCATGCTGCATCCCACTGTGTCCCTGTATCACATGAGTGGTCTACCCTGCTCATGATGCATCCGACTGTGTCCCTGTATCACATGGGTGGTCTACCCTGCTCATGCTGCATCCCACTGTGTCCCTGCATCACATGAGTGGTCTACCCTGCTCATGATGCACCCGACTGTGTCCCTGTATCACATGGGTGGTCTACCCTGCTCATGCTGCATCCCACTGTGTCCCTGTATCACATGGGTGGTCTACCCTGTTCATGCTGCATCCCACTGTGTCCCAGTATTTTGTGAGTGGTCTACCCTGCTCATGCTGCCACTGCTTCAGCTGGCTGCAGTAGAACATGCTGATGATCCTGCCGTCTTCCATGCGGATGGCATGGCCCTCTCATCCAGAATGATGCTTAATGGGTGAAGAGAGTTATGAAGAGCCAGTTACGATACATCACAAACAAGTAAATCACCATTTTAAGTTCAGGAAATACAAGAAAAGAAACACCAAATTTGTTACCCCAAGTTGCAAGCCGTATGGTTACTTTCGATTGCTGTATATATATTTTATATATATATATATATATATATATATATATATATATATATATAATATATATATATATATATATATATATATATATATATATATATATATATATATATATAATATATATATATATATATATATATATATATATATATATATATATATAATATATAAAGCAATCAATTCCTCCGTCTTTACAACCATAACCTGGCAACGAAAATAAATCATGAAGGGGGTGTTTTGAACCGGCAGTGAAAATGAAACGAGAATGTAACATCAGAGAACATATCATATGTACATAATTCGTCACTATCAGCATACGGGGACCATTGTAATCTATAACTAAATCTGAAACATTCACATCGCCTGCTTCGAGAGACCCCACAGTCTCCAATTCTATGGTACTCTCACCACCACGGTTTCAAAAACAGAATCCAACAGCACCCAAAGCAGCCAGTGAAGGGTAGAAATGTAAAACGAAAAAAAGATGTGGTAAGGAAATAGGTTGCTGAAAACTGAAATCATTATACAAACAGTAAAGACGTAGGGAATAATCTTTGAGCCTGCGCTTGAGGATCCATTTCAGGATGTAAGGGAGGTCAAAAGGTGTCAACAGTCAGAGTGGTCAGCTCTATTGTTTCATAATCTAAACATTGCCCATCACGTAGGTGCTGACAGCGGTTACAGAACAGAACAGAACAACCCTTCCTTGGATCTCTTTACACACGCAATCTGCCATCATGGATGTCCGTCGTGGTCGACGAAGACGTCAGTGACTCCGCATGTGTGAGCGCAAGCCAAAGCTGGACACACAGATACGTCCACACTCTGGACATGCGACAGCTGTCATTGGGTCAGGTCTCCTCTCTTTGAGGGCTTGGTGCTTCTGGTCCAGTTCCTGCAAACGCTTCTCTTCGAAGCTATTTACTCCTTTGTGGACAGCAAGTCGCCAGGCACTGCGGTCTGTGGCAAGTGTGCAATCTTCCCCTGATTGACTAAACAACAATAATTCGAACAATTTAATAGTGGAGGGAAACAAGTGCAGGCTAGCAATTCCTCCTTTATCACGTTAGTGACTTGGCAAAGATTAGAATCCAAAAAATAAAGTGTGTGTGTGTGGGGGGGGGGGGGGGGGGGGAGGCGGGGGGCAGGAGAAGAAAGCAGCCAGTGGAGTAGAAAAGTAAAACAAAAAGAAAGCGTGATAGAGAAAGAAGTTGCAGAAAAGAAAAAAATCACTATTTGCACATAGCAAATGTGGGGGATAATCTTTGAACCTATGCTTGAGGATCCATTTGAGGATCAAGGAAAACACGTATTTCATCAATGTATCCCCTGCAAAGAATGACTCCGTTCTTTGCGGACACTCACCAAATGCAAATACGAACACATCAAATGCTTTGTCTGTTTGGGGGCGGGGATGGGGAGGAAGGGGAGATGGTCTGGAAATGATCAGTTGGTAGAGCCCCGATCTCCTGGTGATCCTTGGACAACGGGTTCAAATCCACTGGGCTCGTTTCGCCTGGTGTAGGGAGATTCTGCCCTCGCAGTTAACATTTGTTCTGACTCCGCTCACCTGGGCAGTCCTTCGAATGAGTTTATAAACCGAGGTTTTGTGTGTGAACGCCTGCATAGCACACGTAACATTTCATCATCATCTTTGAGAAGAGAAGGCCAAAATGGTAGTTGGTATG
>CM031620.1:4189320-4204320 GCA_018398815.1 Conus ventricosus | reverse complement strand
CAAAAACACACACACACACACACACACAAAACCACACACACGCACGCACGCACGCACACACACGCACACGCACAGGGCACACACACACACACACACCACACACACACACACACACACCCCACACGCACGCACCCACATGAACACACAAAATGACGAAGAGGGGAGAGAGGGGGAGAGGGGAGGGGAGAGAGAGGAGAGAGAGAAGAGAGAGAGAGAGAAGGGAGGAGAGAGAGAGAGTGTATCTCTTTGACTCTCTTAGCATGATCCCCCAAAATGAATTCTTGGCAGCGATCCATGCCGGCGACGCTGTGTGCCCATGTTAAGGGGGCATGTTTTTGTTGCTGATGACAACATGTGCCCCACGACAACATATGCTGAAAACACACCACACAGGCCTTCAATCTACAACAGCTTCAAAAGCCCTGAAAATGTTGCGAATGACACAATTGTCTGTCCAGTTTTTTATAATTATGTCTATCTCCTGGAACAACAACGATGTTTGAAAAACACTTTGTTACCCTGGAATTGGAGAGAGAGAGAGAGAGAGAGAGGAGGGGGAGGAGAGAGAGAGAGGAGAAAGGGGAGAAGAGAGTGAGAGAGAGAGAGAGGGGAAGAGAGAGAGAGAGAGAGATCGTTCCAGGTATGAGATTGACAAATTTGCGTAGTTGATGTCTATTTAGAAACTAAACTTTTACGTCAGAAACAATGCACATTCATGGAGTTGTGGCGCACACAAGTTATGGAGCTGACAACAAAACTCTCCTCCATAAATACTGAGCTACTCCGGTCCAGTATGAACACAGGCTGTGGCCCACATGGTTTGGAAGAGCATTCTTTTTCCTTAAGACTTTCAAGACCATAAGTCCAGTCAGAGCTCTGAACCAGCAGAGCTGTCATCCATACATGGTTTGGTTTTGGTGTGGCACTCTGACACCTGGCACTCTTTGTGGCGCATGCCAAAGTAGTATGAACAGAAACACCGTCAGAGAGGCGTCAGCACCAACAATGGTTCTCCTTGTCGCACCTCTTGACAGAGATGTAGTGAACATTATTGGGCCGCCTACTTGGGTCTTCATTTCTCTGCAGATCTGTCGTGGTCAACCCACATCAACTACATCACAACGAAAGCCAACTGTACCCTCGGTTTCCTACGCCGTAACCTCAGACACTGCCCCACAGCCTGCAAACGCAACGCCTTCCTCGCCTCAGTCAGACCCCTGTTGGAGTATGGAGCGATCATCCTATGAGAAACAGGAAATCGACAAGCTGGAGCGTACACAGCGAGTGTCAGTACGCTTCATTGCCAGAGACTGCAAATCTAGAGCACCTGGCTTTGTAACGGGCCTCCTGAGGAAACATGAGCTCCCTACCCTCCAGGAACGACGCGAGAGCCTGCGGCTGACCTTCTTTTACAAGGTGGTTGAGGGGCTGGTGCCAGCAATCCCTCCTGAGCAGTTCCTTGTGCCTCAACAACCCGACCGACGCATCCGCCGTCCGCCAAGAAGAGCAGACTTCGTAGTCAATAACCCAGTGGAGAACTACACACGCAACAACGACAGGTGCTACACAGTTCCAAACTGCGGCACAGAGCAGAATAAACAATCATTTTTTTCAAGAACTATTATTAGGTGGAACCAACTGGACAATAGTGTTGTGCACTCAGGTAGTACTGAGGCCTTCAAGCAGGCGGTGGCCAAAGCCCAATGCCGCTAACGTTTTCGCTGCGCACCCCATCCGTTGCGTCGACGCCAAATTCCTGGATGCAGCAACGTATACTGACAGATACAGATACAGATTGAAGAAGGGAAACAGAGGACGAACTTGCGTATCCTAACTTGAGAGTGGACTTGACTACGACATATTATGTACGTGTGTTTTACAGATGCGCTGTTGGAAATGTGGTTTAGAATAGGAATACCTCGTACACACACACACACACACACACACACACACACACACACACACACACACACACACACACACACACACACACACACACACACACGCGCGCGCGCGCGCGCGCGCGCGCGCACGCACACACGCACGCACACACACGCACACACACGCACACACAGTGTGTTCGGGTTCTAGTGGAAAGTGGAAAGGATGGATATAAAACATTTTTTGACTATTTTCTAATTATGTGATTCGAAAGAGTTCAAAAGCATTCAGAAAGAATGTTGAAATATGTCCACGTCTCTGATGCAGATGTCCGCAAGCTCATCTACTGGGTGTTCAAATGCTATGTCCGCTAGTTCATCACTATGGCTGGGATTGCAGGCAATGTCATCGCTTGCGTTGTCTTTGTTTAAGGCAATGCCACTGAGGACACGTTTCTGACTTTTACCATCACTTGAACCCAGCTAGATACCTTTTCTTAAAGAACAGGCTGTCTTCTGCAAAGTGCAGACGTCACTTCGAACAGATCTTTAACCTGCATACCCCTAGCTATGAAACGCATCCAAACCGCATCATCATAGACTTGGAGAAGGCCTTGAACAGAGTCTGGCATGGAGAGCTACTTCACATCGTCATCATAGACTTCGAGATGGCCTTCAACAGAGTATGGCATGGAGTGCTACATGCTATGGTGAAGGAATATAGCAGTGGGCAAAAGCTATTCAACAGGACTCCGGAAGTTTTCTCCAAAACGTCCTGTGAGAGATTCACATGGGATACTCATGG
This sequence comes from Conus ventricosus, assembly GCA_018398815.1. Taxonomy (NCBI): domain Eukaryota; kingdom Metazoa; phylum Mollusca; class Gastropoda; order Neogastropoda; family Conidae; genus Conus; species Conus ventricosus. Next base: position 4,201,635 of record CM031620.1, on the reverse strand, counting down.
ATTGTGGCCTCATACTTTTCTCCAAAAAGTCCTGTGTGGCATTCACAAAGACTACTCATGGATAGCGGCTTGATACTTTTTTCCAAAAAGTCCTGTGTGACATTCACACTGAATACTCATGGATAGTGGCTTGATACTTTTCTCAAAAAGTCCTGTGTGACATTCACACTGAATACTCGTAAATAATGTTCTCAAGAAAGTCCTGTGAGAGATTCACATGGGATACTCATGGATAATGGCCTCATACTTTTCTCCAAAAAGTCCTGTGAGAGATTCACATGGGATACTCATGGATAATGGCCTGATACATTTCTCCAAAAACTCCAGTGTCATTCACAGGGAATACTCATGAATAGTGGCCTGATACTTCACTGTGAGTTCTTCAGGGCTGCTTTCTGTTTGGGCTACGATACTGTAATACATTAAACACAACTGTAGAACACCTTGCCTTCATGAGTATCAATACCTAGAAATGCTTTTTCATTGTAGTGTGGTCAATTCTGATTGCAGTAATCTGCATTTGTATTGATTTTAGCAGCCCCTGCTAATGCTTTGGGCCATGTTTACCATGAATTAACTGTCACGAGTAGTTAATATTAACACCCAAACATATTTTGTGTGCGGGTTCTAATGGAAAGTGTAAAGGATGGATATAAAACATTTTTTGACTATTTTTTAATTTTGTTATTCAAAGGAGTTCAAAAGCATTCAGAACGTATGTTGAAATATGTCCACGTCTCTGCAAAATCTCACAAAGGAATCTTATCTACCGTCTTGGCACTAAAAAAAACAACCAGTTTGGAAACACATAATAATCAAACAAGTGTCGTTTTCATTGCAATTTCAAGGCTGATCTTGGCACTCCTGAATTCTACATACCAGCACAAAGAAGGAGTGCCCTTTTCTGTGTTTACTAGAATTTCAGAAAGAGAGAGAGAGAGAGAGAGAGAGAGAGAGAGAGAGAGAGAGAGAGAGAGAGAGAGAGAGAGAGAGAGAGAGAGAGAGAGAGAGAGAGAGAGAGATTTTGAACTTTAAATGACCTTCCACCGCTTGATCAGATGTCCGTCCAGATATCCTTGATTTAAGTGCTGCATCCGATACAAAAGATCACGATGTCGTCTGCCTCGGCTGCGGCACTCATTCGGAGTTTAAGATGTTTATTCTTTGAGAAGGGAAGAGGGCAGGTTGTTTCTATATTTGGACATGAGATGACCCCTATCAATACTGCCAGCAACACTGTAAACTACCTAAAATAAGCATGGTATTCAAACCTTTGTAAATGTATTGCTGACCAGTGTTTTTTGACACCTTTTTAGAGTTACGTTTTTAATTTTTGGCATGGCAATAACAGTTAACAAGCTACAGCAAGATGCCGACATAGTGTGCATGATATCATGTGCACACTTGTCTTCGTGAACAGGAAGAATGGCTTTCATCATTGAAAAAATGAACGAATGAGGGATGACATCTGATTTCTTTCCCGCATTCGCCTTACCCCACCTCCACCCCTCCTCTTTGGTTTCCACCCTCTCTCGCCCCCTCTTCCATTCCAACTCCACTCTCACATTATCACGTGTACATTGTTCAGTATTGTTGAGAGATGAGAACAGAGAGCGCCCAGCGTAATATGCACAACTAATGTACGCCATATTTACCAACAGTCTTTGGATTATAATGTAGATATGGATACTTTACCTAATGAATCTTAAAACTCGTGGAATCCATTTACGTTCCTGGTTGTACAGTCTCGTTTCGGAGCCTGGACTGATGTTGTCATATGCCCATGTGTTCAAGTGCATTCATCGCTGTGTTTTTAGCAGAAATAAGTATGTAAAACATATAGACAAAATGGACACGAAGCCCTGAAAAAAAAATCGAGCAGTCATCAATACTCAGTAATTCCAACCAAAACATTTTAATTTCAGCGTGCGGCCAAAGTCTTAGCATCCACATTCTGACATTACACACATTCTTTGACACCTCTTGCACACACAAAACTCCCCCTCCACCACCACCCCTCACACACACACACACACACACACACACACACACACACACACACACACACACACACACACACACACACACACACACACACACACACACACACACACACACACACACACACACACACACACCACGCACGCACGCACGCACACACACACACACACACACACACACACACACACACACACACACACACACACACACGCCACCACACCCCACAGGTAACCTCGCATGCACAAATGCAGGCACACAGCCACACACACACACACACACACACACACACACACACACACACACACACACACACACACACACACACACACACACACACACACACACACACACTCCCCACCCTCTCGGCACCACCATCCCCACACACATACCATTATAGAGAGGGGCAGAGAGAGAGAGGAAAAAAGTGTGTGTGTGTGTGTGGGGGGGGGGGGGGAAGCACGTTTACAACTTATAATGATATGCATACCTTAGTGTGTCTAGGCATACATATGATATATACATGCACAACCGCAAACAATTTTCTCCACCTCAAAAAACTTCTTTTTTTTAATTTTACTTTTACAGAAAACAACAAGGGTGGTGTTGTGTTGAAGACCACAAACAAACAAGACAACAAGGGTGGTGTTGTGTTGAAGACCACAAACAAACAAGACAACAAGGGTGGTGTTGTGTTGAAGACCACAAACAAACAAGCTGTACACATATCCTACCTGCCTGCACGTTCCGTGCATATAACCCTATATCCACAAACACAAAAACAAAAAGGACCTCCAACGGCCATTCATAGTCCACATTGCATGACTAAAATGGCGATCCACCACCTCAGTCCTTGATGTTCAGTCCATGAGGAGTGAGCGTTCCTAGCCTAGAGGTCAGAGAGGATTCAAGGAATTTGCGATGTATGACATCCGAGTGGTTTTGGTGAACAGCAGAGACCGACATGTGAAACACTTTATGTCCAGGGCTATTGAAATGTGTACCTATGAGAGTGTCCTTATTCAGGTTGACAGCCTGGAGGTGTTCCCTGAATCTATCATCCAGGGTATGGTAGGTCTCACCACAGTAGAGTTTGGAACAGAGGCTGCATGAAAGAATGTACACAAGGTTGGAGGATCGGCAAGTGAAGGGGGATCTGATGGTGAAGCTTTTGCCTGACGGGCCCCTGAAGGTATTAGTGGTTGTATTTAAAAAGGGACAAGTTTTGCATCGCAGTTTGTTGCAGCGGTGGTTTCCTGGTGGAGAGCTGCTCGGCGAGTCTTTGTAAAGGGCTCGCACTAGATGATCCCCGAGGTTGGTGTCTCGCAGGTATGCCACTGGTGGAGGTTTGTCGAAGGTGGACTTGAGTTTGGGGTCTTTCTGCAGGATGTCAAAGTTTTTCATTAGGATGTTTTTAACTGGGAGGTTGTGTGGATGGTAGGTCAGGGTAAGGATCGGTCAGTCTGACTGATCTTTGTTCTGAGAGGGGTTCGTCATGGCCTGAGTTCTGGGGGTGCGAAGGGCACGATTGGCGGCATCGATGATGACCGCTTCAGAGTATCCTCGCCTTCTAAAGAAGGAGCACATCCAGTTTACCTGCAGTCTGAAGTCACGTCATTGCTGCACAGTCTTCTGAGGCGACAGAATTGAGAGTGAGGGATACTCTTCTTGGTAGACTGTGGGTGGCTGAATGTGAACTTGATGTAAGAATGTGAATCCGTTTCTTTGTAGAACGCTGATGTTTTCAGTTGATCTGTGCTGGTGATGGACACTTGGATGTCTAGAAAAGACACAAGTTGTTTCAGAGATGGTGTAGGTGAATTTCAGGGCTGGGTGGAAAGAAGACACAAAGTGTAAGGAATCCAGAAGTTCAACCTTGGTGCTTGTGGCGACACCTATGATGTCGTCAATCAAGCGTCTGAAAAGTGGAGGGATGCGCCCAGGGTATGAGGAGAGTATCTGCTCCTGAATGAAACCCACAAAGAGACATGCGTAACTCGGCCCCATCTTGGTGCCCATAGCAACCCCTGTAGTTTGGACAAAGTGACTATCTCCAAAACAGAAACTGTTCAGTTTCAGAACCAGCTCTGCCAGCCTCAGGATGGTTGTGATGTCAATGTCAAAGGTGCTGTTCTTTAGAAAGTGTTTTATGGCCTGTTGAACCTCATTGTGGGGGATGCTCGTGTACAAGGAAGTGACATCCATGGTGAATAGGAAACGGTCAGATCCATCCGGTGGGAAACGGAACTGGTCGAGCAGTTGAAGGGCGTGATTGGTGTCCTTTACAAAGGTTGGCAGAGAGGTAACAAGTGGTTGCAGGAGAGAGTCAATAAACTTCGAAATGAGAGTGGTCGGGCAGGAACAGGCGGATACAACGGGACGTCCTGGGTTGTTGGGCTTGTAAATGTTTGGAAGGGTGTCGAATTTGGACTCCCGGGGTTCTCGAACCACACCTCTTGAGGCTTCAGTTGGGAGATGACCCGATGCAATTGCTTCATTGACAATTTTCCTTACAAGGGCATTGTCCTCTTTGACTGTTGGTTTCCTCAATGGGTGTGGAAAGTCGTGTCGGATAGCTGTTTTTTTTAACTTCCTTTTCATAGTAGTCCCTTTGCCACAGCTTAGTTGTTGGATTTCCTGTGTGCTCCCAAAGGAGCGTGGAACATGGACACCCAAACCAGGAGAATTCTCTTCCCCAGATCATTACATTGACAAGTGCACACACGTGCATCATCCTCATCGACCAGCCTAAAAACAATCTCAAATGCTGTGGACCTCAATGCTCTGCTGTCATGGTGACCTCAGTTTCAATGACCTCTCCACGTCATTGACCTTTCTTTGATTCTCTCGGGGTCACCGGTGTTGACAAATTCATGCGGACTGTCGCTGGACGGACGTGGTGGCGCTCTCCGGAGGGAGAGCTCACTCACGCCGGCTCCGCGACTAAGCAATGATTGTCGTCAGTAGGGGGCTTAGTAGGTGGTGTCCTGTGTGCGTTGACCAGAACAGGCGCTACTGAACACCACTGAAGTGACTCGGCAGCAGTGCAGTGTCTGTGTACGTTGACCAGAACAGGCGCCACTGAACACCACCGAAGTGACTCGGCAGCAGTGCAGTGTCTCCTCTAGTGGGTTGCCTCATGATGATTCGACATTGACCGTTCCCTGTGGATTGCCAGTGCTGAGGCAGTGGCGGATCGGTCCGGGCCGTGGCTGGGGAGTCGGGATGAGCGGCGTTAATTTGATGCCACTGAGTTGCACAAAAGATAACATGGAAAAAGGAGAATTGGCAGTTGTCCATGTGTGGCATTCTTGACAAACTGGTCACCTCATTGCCTGAATGCCAAGCTGACCAGGAACCACAGCATAAACAATGCCATGACGCTCAGGTTTCAGGTGTGTGTGTGTGTGTGTCATTTTAAAGAAAAGGCAAAACGAAACAAACAGGTAATCAAACAATTAGAAGTTGAGTGCGCGAGAGGTTAGAGCCAGAAATGTTCTCTCAAGCAGACAGGGTGTCAGACAGAATGCAAAAGCCTTTATGTTTAGATCTGGAGACCGTTGGGAGTGTCCGAACGAACGCTGTGAGCTCCAACAGTGTAGAGAGTTATCTGAGGGACAGTAGTTTGAACCTTATTTTTTCTTACCATCAGCAGTGGTTGGGTTTGGCCGGCAGTGTCAGCACATATGTGAGAGATGGTATCAGGACTGATCCCTGCCTGCAAAGCCAATAGAACAACGAAGGCCTCGCCTGTGTTGGACAGATTGCTGCAAAGCCAACAGAACAACGAAGGCATTGCCTGTGTTGGACAGATTGCTGCAAAGCCAATAGAACAACGAAGGCCTTGCCTGTGTTGGACCGTTTGATAGAGCTGTCGCACCCCTTGCTTTATTCCTCTAAACATTGACAAATGTTTCGGGTCTTAACACTGAAAGGGCGAGGAGTGGGAGGGGAGGAGGGGGGGGGGGAGAGTAAGGGCTGATAGAGGGTGAGGGGTGAGGATGAGGTACAATTGAAGGTCAGTCTCACAGCGTGATGGAAGAGAAAGAAGGTGTCAACGGTAGAAGCACATGGTTGGTAACAAACATAGAAAGCATGTTTCTTCTTCTCTATGCGGACTGCTCACGGTTAGGGTGTGCCAATGACTGAGAACACACATCAAAGCAGAATAAAAACAATCGACCGAACAGACAAGCGAATTCCACCACCCTCATGAGAAAGAGTTTCTGAGGCCAGTTTCCGTTCTGCACCCCAAATTTACTAACCAAGGACTCTTTGTCTCTTGCTTCTGTAATGTCTCCGCCTAGAATGAAACACTCAACATGATCAGTATGCCAGTTTAAGGATACGAGTTCGATTCATTTAGCTATGCCTTCATTTTGAGATGGTGGCAGCTAAGCCGTGTGTGCAGCTTATTGCAATGAAACGTAGGTAGGAAATGTTGATCTAATAACCTCATTGCATGCATTTTGACAAATCCAATGATGGTAGCATTGTTCTTGCTTGGGTACCCGATCGTGTTGGAGTTCAAGGTCATGAGATGGTTTATCATCTTTCCAATATCGCCAAAACAAATATACAGTTCATCTTTTTCCTCCAGAGATTCAAAACACAAAGTTCACAGTTACGTCAACGACAAAAGGATTTGAAAAAGCAATCGGATGATAAATCTCTTTGGATAGGTCAAAACCTAAAATAGTTTTGTACATCTGCGAATGTGGGCTACAGAAATGAAACAGCTTTGTGCCGATGATTCACAGACCACCCTGTCAACACACCCCGATCTTAAAAAAGGTGAGGAGGGGGAGGGGGAAGTGGCTCCACAGTGCAGATCATGTAATGAGCCACTCAGTCTGAACCATGTACCTGTAGACTGTTGCAGATCATGTAATGAGCCACTCAGTCTGAACTATGTGCCTGTAGACTGTTGGCAATTACGTGACATGTCACACAAAGGATTTGCCGCAGACTACGTTCAGTTCTTAATCATGGATGTTGCATTGGATATGATTGCTTTCAGTCTTGACGAAAAATAAAATCATCTTACTTTATATGTAGTTGACAATTGATCAGATTTCAACTTTTCAACGTGTTTAAAACAATAGTTTATTAACATCTCCGTCTTTGACACAAATGGTTTTTGACAGATTGTCCCTTGCAGTCAGCAGAAAAAAAGGAAATGAAATGAACCCCGAAAGAATGGGACAAACGTTGAGGAGGCGTAGCAGGCACTTACCTGTGCGCACACACACACACACACACACACACACACACACACACACACACACACACACACACACACACACACACACACACACACACACTTACCTTGCTACTGCTGACCATGGCCTGCTGGGAACTGGTGCTTGCTTACCTTCTTTCTCCTGGGAACTGGTGCTTGCTTACCTTCTTTCTCCTGGGAACTGGTGCTTGCTTACCTTCTTTCTCCTGGGAACTGGTGCTTGCTTACCTTCTTTCTCCTGGGAACTGGTGCTTGCTTACCTTCTTTCTCCTGGGAACTGGTGCTTGCTTACCTTCTTTCTCCTGGGAACTGGTGCTTGCTTACCTTCTTTCTCCTGGGAACTGGTGCTTGCTTACCTTCTTTCTCCTGGGAACTGGTGCTTGCTTACCTTCTTTCTCCTGGGAACTGGTGCTTGCTTACCTTCTTTCTCCTGGGAACTGGTGCTTGCTTACCTTCTTTCCAGAGGCTTCCTCTGGCCTAGAAGGAAAAAAAAAGGTATACGGCATTTGCTCATAGATTAACTCACACACACCGGGGTTTTGTTCGAAATATCGCCTGCAATCACCCACCTTTGAAACGACACAAAGATATCTGTAGTCCTTGTTGTCTGGGCCTTTGTTGTTCTTGCACCTGCGATGCCAGTTTGAGCCTGGTGGGGCCTGGAACACTGTTCAGTCCTTCCAGCAACAGTTACCTATATATGATACCGTCAGATCCTCCCCGAAAAGCTGCGAGGTGATACTGATAACAGCAGCGATGGTCTCAACAGCTTTGCTGGACGTTTCTTCAGTTCTTTGTGCATTGTTAAAGCAAATCACCATCAAGACGATAAAGTGTCAGAGAATCCTTGTCAGTTGAGGCATTTCAATCAGACTTTCATCATCCTGAGGTTGCCCATTAGACTTCATTTGGATTTTGCTACACGTCTGTGCGCATTCTTAAACAGTGTTCGTAGTATCGCTTTCCTTTTGAGGAGGCGACGGGGGCTTCCGAAGGATGATCACATTTGAGTCTGTGTAGTTTGTATTACAAAATCCTAGGAACAGAAAGGAGCAAAGCAGTGTTTGGGGCGGGGAGGGAGGTGGGTTGAACACTCCCAACCAGATGATGCACAGTTTTATTTTTCGAAGCGGGATAAAATAAATGTTGTTCATTTATTAATAACTGGCTGATCTGTGGAATGTAATTCACTGGGGATTCTTCCTTGAGGCTTTTTTTAATGTGTTTATTTTAAAATGCCCTCGTCAGATTATTTTGCACTCACTTTCTTAATCCACACACATGCATCACTAAGTTCCTGTAAGCACACTGTGTCGAATGTCCAATCGTTGAAGTATTTAGACACCATCATTCTTGTAAACATACATTTTTAGTCTTTAAACATTGGTTTAGAATATTCTTATTTTGTCTATGAATAAATAAGAAACAAATAGACAAATAATTACGAGAGAGAGAGAGAGAGAAAAGAGAGAGAGAGAGAGAGAGAGAGAGAGAAGAGAGAGAGAGAGAGAGAGAGAGAGAGAGAGAGAGATTATTCAAAGACACTGTCTCTTCAGCCTACCGTACATCGCTCTGATGTTCTACATACCTTTTAACTCTCATCGTGGCAGACATTGGAGGAATCTGTGGCTCCTGCGGATTCAGATCAACTGTAGGCCTCGTTCCCCTTTCCCGCCACGTCCATGGAACTGGATTCTTCCGGAGACGTGTGGGGTTTCTGACCTTCAGGGGAGGAAGGAGGGAGCTTCATAGTCTTTCAAATATGCTGGTTGTCTCCTTTCTCTCAGAGAAACTCGTTTTTCTTGCTGCATGCCTGGTGGTACCACTGATGCTTCAGACTGGTTTTCAGTCCCATGATACTGGTCATGCTGGTTTTCATTGTCTGCCTGTTCCTGGACAGAAGGTGGCAGCACTGAGGTCCTGCATGGCTCCACAGAATCAGACATCCCCTCCTTCTCTGGACGCACAGACAAATCTGGACATGGAAAAGAAGCCCTTGATGATGATGATTCATGATCAACATGACGTCTGACAATACGCCCATTTTCCAACTGCACAACATAGGAGACTGGACCTGACACCTTGACAATAACTCCTGGAATCGACTTCGCACCATAACCAAAATTCTGCACATTAACTGAACTGCCAATAGCACATGAACGTTCACGTGACTTTCTGTCATGACCTTCCTTCATTTGTTTTTGTTTCTTCCGAACCTTCCCTTGCAGAGTTGGATGCAGAAGGTCCAGTCTAGTCTTCAGTTTCCGCTGAAACAACAGCTCTGCAGGACTTTTTCCAGTGGTTGACTTTGGCGTAATTCTATATTGTAGCAGGAACCTGCATAACTTTGTATGCACACTGTCGCCTCCAGTTTTGGCGATGCCTTCTTTGACAGTCTGTACAGCTGGTTCTGCAAGCCCATTGCTGGATGGGTGATATGGTGCTGTCTTCACGTGGTTGATACCGTTATCCTGCATTAAATCAGAAAAAAAACTCCTTTGATGTGAAATGTGTACCATTGTCAGTCACCAGCGTGTCTGGCAGTCCATGCTGAGCAACCATTTCTTTCAGCTTCCTGATAGTTGCTGATGATGATGTTTGCTTCATGATGGCAACTTCAATCCACTTGGGGAAGGCCTCCACAACAATCAAGAACATTTCCCCATATATGGCCCAGCACAATCCACATGAATCCTTTTCCATGGATTATCTGGATACTCCCAAGGATGAAGTGGAGCAATGGCATGTGCATTCTGATATTCTTGACAAACACTGCAAGTACGTACAAGCGTTTCAAAGTCACCATCCATCCTAAGCCACCAAACATAACTCCTGGCAAGTCCTTTCATGCGACAGATCCCTGGATGTGCAGTATGCAGTTCATTCATGACCTGTTTTTGCCCAGGAGGAGGGATGACTCGAGCTACCCACAATATGCACCCATCTTGTACACTGAGTTCATCCTTCCGCATTTGGTACGGAGCAAGGTCACGATTCCTTTCATCTGATGGCCAACCACGCAAGAGGTATTCATGAACATGTGACAAGACTGGATCACGTCTTGTCCAGTCAGACATTTTCCTTGCTGGCAGAATAGAACAGTCCTCAAGCTCCTCGATCATCAGAACTCTTTCATTAGACTCCGAAAACTCAGTTTCAGGAAGCGGAAGCCTTGAGAAATAGTCTGCATTCATGTGCTCATTTCCTGGCCTATACAGCATAATGCACTGGTATGCTCCCAAGAGGAGCGCCCATCTTTGGATCCTTGGTGAAACTATGGCAGGAACTTGTTTTTCTGCACCAAAAAGTGTCACTTAAGGCTTATGATCAGTCACAATGGTGAAATGCTTGCCGTACAGGTATTTGTAGAATTTCTTCAGTCCGAATATTACAGCAGCACCTTCCTTGTCCAGCTGTGAATAATTCTTTTCAGCTGCGTTCAGACTTCTTGAGACAAATCCAACTGGATGTTCTGACTCATCTTCCATAATAGGTCACATCACGGCTCCCAGTCCATACTGTGACGCATCTGTATGCAGAACAACAGGCTTGTTTGGGTCATAAAACACAAACACTTTTGCTGACAGAATCATTTTCTTGGTTTTCTCAAAACACAACTGCTGTTCTGGTACCCACACCCATTTGCCCTTCTTTTGCAACAGTCTGTGAAGAGGGTACAATTCTGCTGACAAGTTTTTTAAGAACCGACCATAATAGTTCAAGAGTCCCAAATACGCCTTCAATTGCTGCACATTTTCTGGAACTTTAGCTTGAACCAGAGCTTGTATTTTGTCTTCCACTGGCTCAATCCCCTGTTTGCTGAATTTGTGGCCCAGAAAAATGACCTCTTCAGCAACCAAATACACACTTTTCTTTCTTCAATCACCAGCACTGTCAAGTCTAGCAAGGACTTCATCCGAGTTTTTGTACGACATTTCTCTTGTGTCACCTGTCACCAGAATGTCATCCAAATACACCACAGTACCTGAAATGCCCTGGAGTATTTCCCCGACGATCGATAGACCATGGAAGCCAGTTCTCAACACTGATCAAGAACGACCGCGCACAAGATGAGTGCCAATAATTATCTTCCCATATTGTGTGACTCCGAGGTCACATATTCCGTCATATGACTCAACCAACACAATACGGTAAGCTTCAATAAACATTTCACTATATTATCACTCAACCAACACAATACAGGTAAGCGTCAATAAAGGTTTCATTATATTATCATTCAACCAACACAATACAGGTAAGCGTCAATAAACATTTCATTACATTATCATCCAACCAACACAATATGGTAAGCTTCAATAAACATTTCATTACATTATCATTCAACCAACACAATATGGTAAGCTTCAATAAACATTTGACTATATTATCATTCAACCAGCACAACACAGGTAAGCTGCAATGAACATTTCATTGTATTATCATTCATGAAACAAAAATATAAACATGTGTGTTGTCCCAGCACTTTGGCCAGCTAACCTTGGAAGTGGACGCAGATGGAGGTTACACTGCACACGTAGAGAACGTAATAGTAAAGGACAATGATCGACATGACGGAGATGGATTGCAAATCTGAGCACACGCCTTTATAACACAAAGAAATGAAACCATGGCTTTTCATCATATGCTTTGTTGTTGTGGGCTAAACAAAAAAGACAGTACAATGCGAACAGTCCTCATGGCTATTCAGCTGTTCAATTGATTTTTTTTTTGGGGGTGGGGGTGGGGGTGGGGTGGAGGTGATAGTGGTGATTGTCTGAGTGACAGTCCGCACGATCCACGTCATTTATCTTCCCCTGACCAGGAAGGACAGGGCCACTGCATTTGCTTGCTATCAATGCAGAATGTGAACACATACAATACGTTTTGAAGATCGAGCTGATTAAGTACAATTGAGTGTTTTTCTTTTTCAACCATGATTTAAAAAGGTAGCCTCTGTGATTGGTAAACTCGGTTTGATCTATGTGGGACAGAGAGAGAGAGAGAGAGAGAGAGAGAGAGAGAGAGAGAGAGAGAGAGAGAGAGAGAGAGAGAGAGAGAGAGAGAGAGAAATAATA
>CM031620.1:4162017-4184220 GCA_018398815.1 Conus ventricosus | reverse complement strand
CAAAAAGCAGCAATGGAAAAGCAAAAACAAGATCGGGAAGAGCAGGGAGATAGCTTTCCTCAAGATGAGCGGTACAAGTCCCTGGTTTTTCCATCCTGCTGTATGGCGCGAAAGCTGGACCATGCAGAGACCACCAAGAGAATCCAGACGTTTGAAACTAAATGCTTCAGGCGCTTGCTCGGGATCTCTTGGCAAGACCGGAAGACAAACGACCTTGTGAGGAGCCAAATAACATCACTTGCAGGCCCCCAAGAACCCCTCTTGGCAACAGTCAAGAAGAGGAAGCTGTCGTGGTTCGGGCATGTCATACGCCACAATTCACTGCCCAAAACAGTCATCCAGGGCACGCTGGAAGGCGGCAGACGAAGAGGACGACAAGCCAAATGCTGGATGGATCAACATCAAAGAATGGACCAGGATGGATGGCCCTACGCTGATGCGACAGGCAGAGGGACAGGGCCGGATGGCGGTGCCTGGCTTCGAGAGTGTCTCTCATCTCTCCTCTACGCCCATCATGGGCAAGAGAATGATGATGATGATGCCCACATCTATCAACTGTCCGTCTTCTCTCTCCCTAGTTTTCCTCATCCCGTCTTTCACTATGCTATTCACTATGTGCTGCACTACATGGCGCTTACTACCGAGTGAATGAAAAAGAAATAATATAGAACAAAATTACGTTAAAAAAATTTAAAAACTGAAATAAAATAAAACGGTCAGAAATTATATGTGTGGTAACGTTTACAAATTGGAAATATATTTCAAACATGATTTTGTGCGATGTCATTTCCGTTCTTTTCGCTCCTCTTAACCATTATTGACACTTCAATAGTGTGTATATTGTAGCCAATGTTGATCGGTTGATTTTTTTAAATTTCGCAATCAAGGATGACGTTCTTCTGTGTGTGTTCGCAATAGACGCCAGTTGCGTATCTAGTGACAGAACACCCATGAAAGCAAAAATAGTTTGAATATGATGTGCTATTGTGTATCTAGTGACAGAACATCAAAGCAAAAAGATTTTGGAATATGGTGTGCTGCAGGGTTCAGCTCAGGTAGCCTGCCTGTTCTCTCTCTTTTCTCTCTCTCTCTCTCTCCTCTCTCTCTCTCTCTCTCCTCTCTCTCTCTCTCTCTCTCTCTTTTCTCTCTCTCTCTCTCTCTCTCTCTCTCTCTCTCTCTTTTCTCTCTCTCTTTTCTTCTTTCCCCCTCTCTCTACCCCTCTCTCTTTGGGGCGATCTGTAAGAATTTTGTACTCACACATATATATATATGAAGAAAAAGAAGAAAAAGAAACACCCGAAGGTGCTGGGGGGGACCCAGAGAAGCACTGTCTTCACCTGCCTTTAAGCAGTCCTGTACCACCCTTGAGGCCTGCGCTGTGTTGACGATGGGTACAGGCATATATATAAATCGCAACAGAAGCAAACAAAAAAGTAGTGAATTACCTAGACATAACATTAGACCTCAATGACCATGTGTACAAACCATACAAAAAACCGAATGACATACCAATCTACGTAAATATCAAAAGCAACCACCCACCATCCATACTAAAAACAATACCCAATGGTATAAACAAGAGACTATCCAACCTGTCATGCAATGAAAACGCATTCAACGATGCAGCAACAGAATATCAAGAAGCATTACAAAAAGTGGTTACAATTACAAACTACAATACAGTCCAGACAATAACACGAACAGAAATAAGAAAAATAGGAAAAGAAAGATCATATGGTACAACCCATTATACGATGGACAAGTAAAAACAAATGTAGGAAAAGAATTCTTTAAAATCTTGGCAACACCATTTCCAAAAGAACACAAACTGTCCAAAATATTCGACAAAAACACCATCAAACTATCATACTCATGTATGCCTAACCTCAAAAACATAACTGATCCATCTAACAAAATGAAAAGCAACATAAAAGAGAAGGGTGCTGAAAGGACATCTTGCAACTGCACCAAAAAAGAACAGTGCCCCCTAAGCAACAAATGTCTTTACAGCAACATTGTATACTAAGCTACGGTAACTTCAGAAAATGAAAAAGAAACATATATAGGGATTACTGAAAACACTTTGAAAACCAGATACGCAAATCACAAACAGTCATTCAAAAATGAAAAATACAAAAATCAAACAGAGCTGAGCAAATACATTTGGAGACTCAAAGATAAAAAATAGACTACAACATATCATGGAAAATCATAAAAAGAGCAGCGCCATACAACAATATTTCAAAAAGATGCAATCTATGCTCCACAGAAAAATGGTTAATTTTATGTAAACCACACTTAGCAACTCTGAACACAAAAGTAGAAATTGTAAGCAATTGCAGGCACAAGTGGAAATCTTTGCTAGCACATTCCATCTGAACAGGCCCCAATAAGAACCACAGGCCACACGTGCAGCAAAGGAGATTCGCATGCACACACAGAGTTGAAATCAAGTCCCGCACGCCATAAAAGATCGATGGCGTGCCCCAAAAGACATCTTGAAGATAGCAACGCTTGAAACAAGCTTGTAGATTTTAACACTTCATTTAAACAAAAATTTTTTTAACATATATATATATATATATATATATATATATATATATAATGCTGAACAATTAAAGTAGTGGGTGAAAACAAGTGCAGGCTGACAATTCTTCAGTCATTATAGTAATGACTTGGCAAAGATTTGAACTTTTAGAAAAAAAGAAAGAAAAAAAGAAGAAAATGGGGGCATATATTATGAATATGAGAAACCCTTCACTGGCTGCCTGAGGAAACCATCGTAATCCCTCTCTAAGGCAGATCTATTTGTATTGCCTGCTCCTAGGCCTTTCGTCCGCTGGATCGGACTCATCAGGGAGACACGGCTGATAGTGTCTGTGCTCCTGGTGTCAAATAGAGACACACCACAGTCCATAATTCTGTGGTGTTCTCACCACCAAGGGTTCAAAAAAAGAATCCAACAGCACCCCCTAAGCAGCCAGCGAAGAATAATAAATGGAATAAAACGAAAGTGTGGAGAGGAAAAAAGTTGCTGAAAAACTAAAGGCATTATTGAAACAGTATAAAATGTAGGGGACAATCTTTCAGCCTGTAATTGAGGATCCATTCAAGGATGCAAGGGAGATCAAAAGATACGGAACAGTCTGAGTGGTCAGCTCTGCTGTTCAATAACTCAAGCATTGTCAGTGGCTACGAATTGTGCAGGACAACTTTTACTTGGATCTCCTAAAGATGCAATCTCCCACCGATTGACCAAACAATATAATGCTGAACAATTAAAGTAGTGGGGGAAAAACAAGTGCAAGGCTAACAATTCTTCAGTCATTATAGTAATGACTTGGCAAAGATTTGAACTTTTAGAAAAAAAAAAGAAAAAAAGAAGAAAATGGGGGCATATATTATAAATATGAGAAACCCTTCACTGGCTGCCTGAGGAAACCATCGTAATCCCTCTCTAAGGCAGATCTATTTGTATTGCCTGCTCCTAGGCCTTTCGTCCGCTGGATCGGACTCATCAGGGAGACACGACTGATAGTGTCTGTGCTCCTGGTGTCAAATAGAGACACACCACAGTCCATAATTCTGTGGTGTTCTCACCACCAAGGGTCAAAAAAAGAATCCAACAGCACCCCCTAAGCAGTCAGCGAAGGATATATATTATATATATATATATATATATATATATATATATATATAATATATATATATATATATATATATATATATATATATATATATATAGTTAAAACAAGTTAAAAGAGGAATCTTAAAACTATCTACAAATTTGTTTCGAGCGTGTTGTATATATATATACACACACTACACATTTATTATTCCCCATTCACCCACTCATACTGTTAGTTAGGCAGAATTATCTACCACTGCAGATATGAATGCTTATCTCCCCCTATTTCTTCAATCTAAGACACAAAAGCAAGCTTTGTTTATAATTGAATATATATAATATATATATATATATATATATATATATATATATATATAATAAACAGTATTAAAATGTCCTTAAAAAATCTGAAAAAGCTCAACCCCTTGGGGAGCAACATTTGTTAAAAATATTTTAAATATTTTTTTTAGCGCTTCATTTTAAAAATATTTTTAACACACACACACATATTAATATATATATATATATATATATAATTTGTTAAAATAGGTTTTTTTAAAATAGAATCTACAAATTTGTTTCGAGCGCGTTGCGCTGTCATCATGACAGCGCAATGCGCTCGAAACAAATTTGTAGATTCTATTTTTAAAAAACCTATTTTAACAAATGTTGCTCCCCAAGGGGTCGAGCACTATCAAAATCATTTTGGGTATTTTAACCACACTAATATATAATATATTATATATATATATATATATATATATATATATATATATATATATATATATATATATATAAATGCAGGCACACCAGCCACACACTCTTCATGTTTTATATAAAAAGAAGCTTTCGCCTTTTATTTAGGCTTCGTCAGCATCAATAAAACGAAGCTAAAACATCTCAGTGTCAAAAAAAGAGAGTAGAACTGTACTGTCCCGTCTCACTGGTGCCAAAGACAACCATCCACTGGCCACTTGTGACTGGCCAGTTTCTGGATCAGCAGTGCACCCACACATCACTGAGTGGTGTCCAGCCTACTCCAGGAGAAAAAGAAACACCCGAAGGTGCTGGGGAGGACCCAGAGAAGCACTGTTTTCACCTGCCTTTAGAGCAGTCCCGTACCACCCTTGGAGGCCTGCGCTGTGTTGACGATGGGTACAGGCACGCACAGGACACTCCATTAAGATATCAAGGGACATAACTGCTCCTGAACAGAGGTAAATTAGACTACAGGATACAGCTCATAACAGCCTTAAAGTAGCATCCCCATGGGTGTACCAGCCCGTATTTCATGACTGCAGAGCCCACCGGCGAAACACACCACCCTCCAGCTGCCGAGCACACCCCACAGACCCAACCACCCCTGCCCACGGACAGATGAAGACAGTGCCACTCCAGACACAGCCAAGCTTTCGCCATACGGTCTTATGTGCCCTCAAGAGAGAATCCAAAGTTGTAGTCTTTCCCACTGTCAACAGGACTTTCCCTGTGGTCAGTGGGTCTTTCCTCACCGTCACTGGACCTTTCTCCAGGGTCAGCCTAATTAATATATATATATATTAATTAATATATATATATATATATATATATATTGTAGTGGGGGAAAGCAAGTGCAGGCTAACAATTCCTTCATTATTACATTATGATTTGGCAACTATTTTTTAAAGGAAAAAGAGGGGGAGGGGAGGGGCAGCGAAGAAACAAAAATCAGGAACTCAAATGATAAAAAAAAATAAACTCCTTTATACAAATCAAATTCTTGACTAGCAGCACATGATGACTATTGTAATCCCGTTTGAATACAGAAACATTCATATCACCTGCACCAAGGTCTGTCGTCCGATGGATGAGACTCATCATGGGGGCATGGCTGATTGTGTCTGTGCATCAAATGGAGAGGTACCACAGTCTGTAATTCTGTGGTATTATCACAACCAAGTGTTAAAAAAAATCTAACAGCACCCCAAAGCAGTCAGCGAAGGGTAGAGAGTAAAACGAAGAGAAAATGCGGTAAGGAACTAAGCTGCTGTAGGAACAATATAATAACAAGAGAAAATCTTTGAGCCTATGCTCGAGGATCCATGTAGGATGCAGGGAAAATCTCAGCGTGTTAATAGTCAGCGTGACCAGATCCACTGTGTAATAACGCGAGCATTGTCAGTCAGGTACATGCTGATAGATCGAAAAACTATCCAGAAAAGCCTTTCCCGTGGATCGCTTAAGGGATGCAACTCCCGCTAATTACACCCCCCCCCCCCCCAAAAAAAAAAAAAAAAAAAAAAAAAGAAGATAGTAATATGATCAAATTTTGTGGTGGGGAGAGGCGAACAAAATTCTGTCATGACGCCGATGGCTTGGCAAAGAATTAAGAAAAATAGGAAGGGTGGGGGGGGGGGGGGGGGGTTGTAAACGGAGAAAAAAAGAAAGAAAATGAGAACGAAACACCAGAGAAATATAAACATAAAATTCCTATAAAGGTGTGTGTGTGTGTGTGTGTGTGTGTGTGTGTGTGTGTGTGTTGTGTGTGTGTGTGTGAGGCAATTGAATATTTTTCATCACACAGATGATATCCAACGCCATAAATTGTTCGGTCTAAAACCGTTTCGATTGAACTTGTCCACTGTGCTGTGAGTTCTTCGTAATCAATTAAACAGTGTGTAAAAGATTAGTTGATGTAATCTTTCTGTTACACTGCTACATGTCAGCATAAGCAGGATGCCAGAAGAATTAGGAATGATGTGGAGAGGCAGCGGTGGCGTGTTGTCCTCTAGCCGAAAGTTCATACAGGAGTAGAAAGAATGAGACAAAACAGGGTTTCTTGAAAGCCGTAGAAAAGCGAGGAACAGAGAGATGGGGAGAACACACGTGTCAGGTTGTGTACGTTGCCGTTTTGCAGCAGGGCATCAATGCAATTCCTGTGTCACTAAAGTTTCCCCAGAGATTTTACGATGTATGTAAACATTCAGGCGACAATATGTGCGCTGTATAGTGTTCATCTCATATCCTAGATGGCAATGGTTTATATGTATATATTCATGAATGTAAATACGTACGCATGTACGGACCTACGGATGTACAAATGCACATACGCACCTATATAATTATGTATGTTTGCACACACACACACACACATATATATATATATATATATATATATATATATATAATATATATATATATTATATATATATATATATACAATGAACTAATAAATTGCAAGGATAAGTACCGAGCACCATTCTAGCAACTTACAGAGCAGCTTGGTGTTGCAATGACTGCAAAAAAAATATTCAATTATAAACAAAGCTTGCTCTTATGTCGTAGATTGAAGAAATGGGGGGAGATAAGCATTCATATCTGCAGTGGTAGATACTTCTGCCTAACTAACAGTATGTGCTTGGGTGGGTGAAGGGGGAAAAAAATAAATAAATGCTTCTCAAAATGAGCCTTCAGCAAGCTTATAGTCTCCAAGGGGGAGACAATCTCCAATGGGGAGGACACTCACTAACATATATCTCCTGGTCAGATACCGATATTTCGAAACCTGATTGTTTCTCCTCAGTGACCGCGGAAAGTGGTGATTTGACTCCTCTGCCTTTTCGGTTTTAAGAAGAATGCTATCCCAGAAAAGGCTGGTGTGCAATACCATAGTATGTTTGTTGAGTTTTCAAAACAACAACCAAAGGTGCCACCTAAGAAGCATAAGAAAATCATGAAAGAGCAAAACAAGCTACATTTACTTGTGAAAAGTAGAAAATATAAAAAAGATAACCTCTTAAGACATAAGTGCTGAGGGCCAGTTCTTGGAATGAATCCACAAAGGACTAAATTACAATAAAACTAATAAATTGCAAGGATAAGTACCGAGCACCATTCTAGCAACTTCCAGAGCAGCTTGGTGTTGCAATGACTGCAAAAAAATATTCAATTATAAACAAAGCTTGCTCTTAGGTCGTAGATTGAAGAAATAGGGGAGATAAGCATTCATATCTGCAGTGGTAGATACTTCTGCCTAACTAACAGTATGTGCTTGGGTGGGTGAATGGGGAGAAATAAAATAAATGCTTCTCAAAATGAGCCTTCAGCAAGCTCCTGGTCAGATACCGATATTTCGAAACCTGATTGTTTCTCCTCAGTGACCGGTATCTGACCAGGAGATATATGTTAGTGAGTTTCCTCCCCATTGGAGATTGTCTCCCCCTTGGAGACTATAAGTTTGCTGAAGGCTCATTTTGAGAAGCATTTATTTTATTTTTCCCCATTCACTCACCCAAGCACATACTGTTAGTTAGGCAGAAGTATCTACCACTGCAGTTATGAATGCTTATCTCCCCCTATTTCTTCAATCTACGACATAAGAGCAATCTTTGTTTATAATTGAGTATATATATATATATATATATATATATATATATATATATATATATATATATATATATATATATATATAGGATGAATAATGATTACAAAAGCCTAAAATGACTTTAAAAGTGCTCGACCCCTTGGGGAGCAACATTAGTTAAAAGAAGTTAAAAGAGGAATCTTAAAACTATCTACAAATTTGTTTCGAGCGTGTTTGCGCTGTCATCAGGATGGCCCTCGGTTTGCCCACCGCCGTGTTATATAGCGTGTGGGCTCCCGTTTGCGGTTGTTTGCACGTGCGGGTTGGCTGCACGTGTTTTTGGGGGCTTTCAGTTTTTGTTTTGGATGTGTTCACTAACAACGATTTCCATTTATGCCTGCAGTTGTTTACTATTTCTGTTTTGGTGTTTAAAGTTGCTAAGTATGGTTTGCATAGTAATTAACCATTTTTCAGTTAAACATAGGTTGCACCTTTTTGAAACATTGCTGTATGGTGATGCTCTTTTTATGATTTTCCAGGATAAATTGTAGCTTGTTTTTGCGTCTTTAAGTTTCCAGATATATTTGCTCAGTTCTGTTTGGTTTTTATATTTTTCTTTATTAAATGACAGTTTGTGGTTTGCATATCTGGTTTTGAAGTGGTTTTCAGTGATCCCTATGTATGTTTCTTTTTCATTTTCTGATGTCACAGTAGCCTGGTATACAATGTTGCTGTGAAGACATTTGTTGTTCAGTGGGCACTGCTCCTTTCTGGTGCAATTGCAAGATTTCCTTTCTTCACCCTTCTTTGCTGTGTTGATTTTCATTTTGTTAGATGCTCAATCAGGTTTTTGAGGTTGGGCATACATGAGTACGATAGTTTGACAGTGTTTTTGTTAATAATTTTGGACAATTTGTGTTCTTTTGGAAATGAAGTTGTTAGGATTCTAAAGAATTCTTTCCCTATGTTCGTTTTGACTTTCCCGTCGTATGGGGGGTTATACCATATGATTTTTCTTTTCCTATTTTTTTGCTTTTATTTGTTTGTTGTTGTCTGGTTGTATTGTAATTTGTAATTGTATCCACTTGTTTTGTAGTGCCTCCTGGTATTCTACTGCTGCATTGTTTGAACACTCTCTCACTGCATGACAGGTTTGATATCTCTTGTTTATGCCATGGGGTATGGTCCTTCAATACAGATGGTGGATGGTTACTTTGGTGTGTACATAAAGAGTGTATCGTTGGGTTCTTGTATGGTTTGTATATATGATTGTTGAGATCCAGTGTTATGTCTAAGTAGTTCACTACCTTTTTGTTTGCTTCAATGGTAATCTTTAAGTTGTGGTTTTGGAAGATTTGCATAGTTCTTTCTTCTTGTTTTCGATGTTCTTGGTTTGTTGGTTAGTGCAGCAAGCCATCGTCTCTGTATAGTCCGACTTGTTTTCCGAGTTTTTTCTTGATGTTGGACAGCATGAATAGTCCGACCAGTTCACATGTTTCTGCACCATCATATGAACCCATGGTTACGTCGAATGTTGAGTTTCTGTTGGTTTTCCTGATCCAGGTTTCATTTCTGCTGTGTAATAATGTTTTCTTGGTGTGGAGAATGATTTCCATTTCTGACCCTGTTATGTCTGTGTGGTTACTGGCAAACTTCAGGCTTTGGTGATAGTTCCTCATCTATGGATGGTAAAATCTACTATGTCAAATGTGATGAATACTGTATTACTTTGTTTATTGAGTTTTTGAACCATTGAATAACTTCGTATGTGTTCTTCCAGAGGTTGTAATCAGAGTTTGATTTTATGTCCTTTATTATTTTTTCCAGAATTTTCTTGCTTATTTTGCCTAATTCAGATTTGGATGGTTTATTAGTCTACATGTTGGATTAATTGTGAAAGTTGGGCTTGTGGTCTTTGAGTGTTATGAAAGCTTCTTTTGTTGCTGTCGCTTCTATCCTGTCACTTAGGTCTATGCGCTCTGCAAGTTCTTTTTCTTTAGTGCGGATACTGTCACGTGTATTTTTGTCGGTTTTTTTATATATATATATGTGTGTGTGTGTGGGGTGTGTGTGTGTGTGTGTGTGTGTGTGTGTGTGTGTGTGTGTGTGTCTGTTTGTGTGTGTGTGTGTGTGTGGTGGTTTGTGTGTGTGTGTGTGGTGTGTGTGTGTGTGTGTGTGTGTGTGTGTGTGTGTGTGTGGTGTGTGTGTGTGTGTGTGTGTTGTGTGTGTGTGTGTGTGTGTAGTAATATACCTATGTATGTATATTTGTATGTATGTAGGCAGGTAGGTATATGTTCGTATGTACTACTCTGTTATCTATTGAACTATCCATCTATCTTCTTTCTTGCTGTCTGTCTGTCTGTCTGTCTGGCTGTCTGTCTGTCTGTCTGTCTGTCTGTCTGTCTGTCTATCGTTCTGACTGTCTGTCTGTCTGTCTATCTGTCTGTCTACCTGTCTCTGCTTAATTCCATGTCATTTTCTCCGTTAACTAATAACTTAGCAAGCTAGCAAATGTGTATTTACATTTTCTTTATGACATGTGAATAACACATTGAAGGTACCGTTGACATATTGATGAATGAACGCTATTTCTGTCATCCCAAATGTCTTTTGTTGTAGACCAATGGCGGCATCCATACTTCTGTCCTACATGATACCCTTCGTGCTGTTTCTCAACTTATTTCTGGCCTTCACCGTCAAGTGGAAAGCCGAATCGTCAGTCAGTGGCAGCATTGCTTATATGTCGAAGACGTCTTGGTTCCCTGTGGATAGTAGGTACATCGCTTTACTCAACTACGTGTTGTCTGTCATCATCAAACCTGTCTTTCTCTGCACTGTCGTCATCTGCTGTATCGTGACCATCAGTCATCTACGCCAGGCTTCTCGTATGCGATTGCAGATGACGCGGAATATACAAGAGAAGGACAACTCAGGGAATATCAAAATCACCAAAATGCTGCTTTTCCTCTGTGCTGTTTACGCTGTGCTTCTTCTGCCACAAATTGGCGCTGCCATCACGTACACGCTTGTTCCAGAGTTCTATCTGTACAGAAAATACCACAACACTCGTGTGGTGTTTGTCGAGGTGCTTGTCTTACCCACGTCCTGCATCAATTCGGCTGTCAATTTTTTCGCTTATGTCACTCTCAGCTCTAAGTTCCGAGCAACGCTTAAGCAAGTGTCTCGCTGCTTCCACTAAAAGTCTGCACAGCCGCCTGAAGAGCGACTAGACACAGGATTGACGGGTACATGAAGTGTTGCTTCTGCTAGATGAAAATCCAGTGACGTTATTCATTATGAGCTATGGTGAACACTTAGTCTTTATGGTTTTGTATCCAGCAGGTTTGAATTAGGAGGATAATTATTGTCTATGAGACATATTTTTGGCTTTTTGTTTGCCTTGATGTCGGGCCTTCGACTCTCAGCTGTTTGCCTTGATGTCGGGCCTTCGACTCTCAGCTGTTTGCCTTGATGTCGGGCCTTCGACTCTCAGCTAAATTTCTTTTTATTGGTCTGGTTCCCGCCGATCTCTTCTAAATGCTTTTGAAGTGAGGATGCTGTCTATCATAAACTAGAAATGGGAATGAGCGTCACAGAGTATATCAGTTGCCTGATGAAAAGGCACATCCAAACTATAACAGCGATAACAACTGTCAGACTGCATCAACGTTTCTGACTTCTCGCATTGGTTTATTTTCTTTCTTTCTTTCTTTTTTAATTTAGTGGATCTGCGAACGCTGTGAGACCGGTTTCAATGTGATCATTTTGAAAACAAACCTACTTTCTTTTCTTTTCATGATCGTGGGTCTCTGTTTGTGACCGAGATTAGTATGATTTTAAACTGATTCCCAACATATTCATGTGTTGTTCATGCATACGTACTTGTATTACTATAATGAATTTCAATCTATCCTGGGGAAAAGGGAGTAACAGAGGATCCATGGACGTATCAGACGGCAGCAGACGTGTTGGGCGGTCCACCTCCGTTTCATCCAGCCGAGAGCGGCACGACGGCACGATTCCCTGCTGCCGCACGCTCGCGCACAGCGCTCATTCCCTGCCGACGCACAGATTTGGCCACTTTTTAATTTATTTTTACGGTAGCTCTACAGCAACTGACAGTCTTGTGTTAGGTGTCACTGGAAAGAACAAACACTCAACTCCCCTCATCACCAGATCCACTTTGTAATACGATTTCAAGCGCTTCATTGAGCGAGAAATTGCTACCCACCCCTTTGCCTGACCGGCATTTTTTCTGGCACAGGAAATACGTGCCGCGCGCCGCGTGGCGGTGCCGCCAGTTTCTTTGTTTCAAAGCTCCTGGGGTCAGCCAAGTTCACAATAGGCCACTGAAAGTATGGTCGACAACTCGTTCCAACATCCCCAAGACTAGTTACAGAGCTTATTTCCCTTGGACCATTTCATGGAAAGTGTAGGAATTCTTTATGTTCCCGTCGTCTGATTGTGGACGACACGGCAGAATGTACTGCTGTCTTTCCGTCATCCGGACTTGGACGACTCGCCTCAAGGGAGAGAAATCCTGTCGTCAACTTTTGGACGACTCGGCTGGTAAATTAACGGTTCAAAAGCCTGCTCAGCTCTTTCAGTGCGTGCTGTAAGCCTAATCACACGTGTCATCCTAATCTTCATTAACACACCTTCATTTACCCCTCCTGAGATCTGCCCTTGCCTCCCGCCTCCTCCCCACCTCTTCAAATACTACCCCCTTCTTTTCTCTACTCACACCCCTCCAGTGCCAACTATGGTTGGCATCCATTCATTTTTCCTGGTGCTAAAGAGATTCTAAGTGAAGAGCGTTGAGACGTGCCACAGTGCTAGTGTTGGTATCTGTTCATTTTTCCTGGTGCTAAGGAGATTCTAAGTGAAGAGCATTGAGACGTGCCACACTGTTCATGTTGAGTTAATCTGCAGTTCTTTGGCATGTGGTACTTAGCGACGGGAAAGATTTCTGAGTGCGGTCTGGATGACGTCTTAGTATTCATCTGATGTGCCACTATACTAGGAGGAAATTGACTGTCGATGCTGACCTTTATATTGCAAGTGCAAACAGACATGCAGTTATTCTGGTGTTCTTGGCAGCAAAGAAAGCCAGGTTCTGATGCGAAATTAATTCCAAATCAGTATTGATGGCAGGTCACCTACAGTGAATCACGGCAAACTGTTTGTCCCCCGAAAAAAATGTATGGAAGTACAGCATGCAATTCATGCATGCCATCTTCGTTTCCTGTCCTGGATTGAATAGTAAAGTCTTTGTATATTGAAGATCAATTACAAGGACACTGTTGGATCGTGTGTATAAGGTAACAGTAGTAATTCTTCTTCTTTGACAAGATGGATCGTGTGTATAAGGCTACAGCAGTAATTCTTCTTCCATGACAAGATGGATCGTGTGTATAAGGCTACAGTAGTAATTCTTCTTATTTGACAAGATGGATTGTAGATGGATTATGTGTATAAGGCTATAGTAGTAATTCTTCTTCTATGACAAGATGGAGCCGCACGCGTGTTTCAAACTACTCATTCCTATCGGTACTGACACCACTTGTCGACAGCATCATCATCGGGTGTCATCAGCTCGCATGGCAGCAAGCGGTGGACAGCGGGAAGACTACCTGGTTTAGTCACCACCACTGTTCTCAGGCGATGATCCTGCCCCACAAGGTGCACAGGACCCATGGCAGCGGTGTGGAGCCATCCAGGCATCAGGGCGGTGTTCACATCTGAAAGTTTGGTTGATTAAAGCAAAGCAAAGAAAATCAAAACAGGCATTCATATGCAGACACATTGTTCGTTTCAGTGTGTGTGCGTGTGTGTGTGTGTGCGTGCGTGCGTGCGTGTGTGCGTGCGTGTGTGTGTGTGTGTGTGTGTGGTGTGTGTGTGTGTGTGTGTGTGTGTGTGTGTGTGTGTGTGTGTGTGTGTGTGTGTGTGTGTGTTGTGTGTGTGTGTGTGTGCGTGCGCGCGCATGTAGCCAATCGAAATCTGATAGTTCTTGTACGCTTAAAGCAGGTCCGGTTAATGGGTTTTTTCCCCTACGTTTTGAAAACAAAAATCACCCATGAAGAAGTACCCAGAGACTAGAGGCTACCTGACCATAGATATCACCCACATACTAGAGTCTACCTGACCATAGAAATCACCCATGAAGACGTACCCACAGACTAGAGTCTACCTGACCATAGAAATCACCCATGAAGATGTACCCACAGACTAGAGTCTACCTGACCATAGAAATCACCCATGAAGACGTACCCACAGACTAGAGTCTACCTGACCATAGAAATCACCCATGAAGACGTACCCACAGACTAGAGTCTACCTGACCATAGAAATCACCCATGAAGACGTACCCACAGACTAGAGGTCACCTGACCATAGAAATCACCCATGAAGACGTACCCACAGACTAGAGGTCACCTGACCATAGAAATCACCCATGAAGAAGTACCCAGAGACTAGAGGTCACCTGACCATAGAAATCACCCATGAAGACGTACCCACAGACTAGAGGCTACCTGACCATAGACATCACCCATGAAGAAGTACCCACAGACTAGAGGTCACCTGGCCGTTGAAGCGAACCCTCATGTACCAGACAGTGCCTTTCAGTTCTTTCAGTGCCCTGGGGAAATGAACCATGTCTCGTCTGAATCAGAGAGCAGATACTTCTTTCAGTGCCCTGGGGAAATGGACCATGTCTCGTCTGAATCAGAGAGCAGACAACATCGTTATGTGCACTTTGCTTCTTTTTTTTCTTCAGAACAAGACATGTTCACTATATGGCGACACTGATCTGCCAATAGCCTTTCAGGCTATTCGCCATAGAATTGTTACTGTGTGTGGTCTGAATAACGTCTGACTATTCATCTGGCATATTACTATACTCAGAGGAGACTGAATGTCAATCCGAACCTTTATTTTGAAAGTGTTCTTTTTGTTTTATGTGTTCTGAAGCCTGTCTTGATATGTAGCGAGCTATGCATAAAGCTGTGCCCCAGACGAAGTGAACCTCAGACAGTTCACTGCCCAACGTCAATTAGGCTGTGGCACTATAGGCATTAACGTTCAATGTCAGTTAGACTATGGTACTTTAGCCATTGACGTTCAATGTCAGTTAGGCAATAGTACTTTAACCATTAACATGCAATGTCAATTAGGCTGTGGTACTTTAACCATTAACGTTCAATATCAATTAGGCTGTGCCACTTTAGCCATTAACGTTCAATGTCGGTTAGGTTGTGCCACTTTAACCATTAACGTTCAATGTCAATTAGGCTGTGCCACTTTAGCCATTAACGTTCAATGTCGGTTAGGTTGTACCACTTTAACCATTAAAGTTCAATGTCATTTAGGCTGTGCCACTTTAACCATTAACGTTCACTGTCATTTAGGCTGTGACACTTTAACCATTAACGTTCAATGTCAATTAAGCTATGACACGTTAGCCATTAACGTTCAATTCTTTGAAGAAAAGAGTAACTCACATGAGAATCTTTGCAGAGTGACGATGTAGCCCCTTCTGTGAGCTTAGATAGAATATTATAATGATGGCTTAAACTGCTTTTTTCTTAAAAGTGCGACTGTACAGTGTGATAAGGACAGCAGCAGCAGCAGCAGCAGCAGCAACAGCAGCAGCAGCAGCAGCAGCAGCAGCAGAAGAAGAAGAAGAAGCAGAAGAAGAAGAAGAAGAAGAAGAAGATCGTCTCAAGATCAACACTGTAACAGTCTTAAACTATACTTATCTTCGGTGCCCATAGTGACAGAAAGTTAAAAAGGACAAAATTTATCTCCAGAGAGGGCTTCAAAGTGGAGTATCTTCAGGCAGATATTGAATCATACAAACAAAATGATACATACTGAACAACATTAAAAACGCACCGTTTTGATTTGCCGATTTCCCATTTGGAAAAAATGTGTATTTGGATTTGGTATGTTAACACAATTTTTAAGGGACACAGATTCACACTGCCTCGGTTTCTCCGCGCTTGCCGACGTTCGTGTGACGCCCACGTGCAACTCGCCCAAACACTTTTCTTGCCACTGGGGCCGAGACTGACCGTAGCACATCTGTTTCTTTGTCGCAAATGGTGAGTTTGAAGTCACGCCGACTGGAAAACGGTATCAGTTGTCATTGGACCAGGCGAAGTGGTGCGAGAACAATGCCGCGACTGTCTATGCAAGAACGCGAGCGAGCCATTGGAATGTTGATGGTCGGTATGTCATCGAGAGAGACAGCCAGACAACTGAACTGCAGTCACTCAATAATTGTAAGGCTATCACAACGTTTGGCAGCGACTGGTTCCACCACTGATCGGCGTCGAACGGGCCAACCTCGTGTTACCACACCAGGGTAAGATCGATACATTCGCCAGCTTTATCTTCGTAATCGATTCCTTACAGCAGCAGAAACATGTCGCCAGGTGGTTGGTCGACGGGGCCCAGTGTCTGGACAAACCGTTCGACGTCGATGGCAAGAATCAGGGCTCAATGCAAGACGCCCCTATGTTGACCCAGTCCTCACCCGTAGACACCGTCAGCAACGCCTGCAGTGGGCCAACCAGCATCTGCCATGGACACGACGTCAGTGGAGAGCTGTGCTGTTCTCTGACGAAAGTCGCTTCGCGTTATCGCATGCTGACAGGAGAATGAGAGTCTAGAGGCGTGTCTGGAAACGCTGCGCCAACTGCTGCGTGTTTGAAGCCGATAGATGGGGATGGGGCAGTCTGATGGTTTGGGGGGCATTCAGTCATGACTACCGGTACACCGCTGTACTTTTTTGACAACCATGTGAATGCCAACACGTACCAGCAGGTGCTGCAGAACCACGTCGTCCCACTGTTTGGCCAGCACCCGGAGCTGCAGTTCTTCCAGCATGATAATGCACGACCCCACACCGCAAGAGCCACCACTGCGTTTCTCCAGGCAAACAACATTGCCGTGTTGCCCTGACCATCTCTGTCCCCTGACGTGGCTCCCATTGAACACGTCTGGGATGAGCTGGGGCATCGTGTGGCCCGTGGAAGACGTCCACAGACTCTTGATCATTTGAGGCGCGCACTGACCCAGGAGTGGGCTGGACTGCCACAGGCATTCTTGCACAACCTTGTCTACTCCATGAGGAGGCGCTGCCAAGCGTGCATCGGGGCAAATGGCGGACACACTCGGTATTAGAGCTTGCGGACGGACATGCTCGTCGTCATGTACTTTTTGACAGGGACCCTAGTGAAGCCACCAGCTAATTTCAGATGAATTCGACAATTCTTGTCAAGAACAGACATTTTGTTTAATTGAAAAATGGATGCGTAATCAAATGTGCTTACTTTCATTTAATAATTCTGTACTACCAACGTTGTCTGGGTCTTCTGGCAAGTGGTGCGTTTTTAATGTTGTTCAGTATAGTTACTGAGCCACGCGCGCGATCAATTTCCTCCCATGAAGAGATCAGTAAGAAACCAGGGGAAGTGGTAATTACATTGAGAAAATCTTTATAAGAAATCGTGCACATACATGTACACAAAAAGGTACGCGCGCTCGTGTATCTGTGTGTGCGTGCGTGTGGTTGTGTGTATGTATGTGTGTGTGCGTGTGTGTGTGTGTGTGTGTGTGTGTGTGTGTGTGTGTGTGTGTGTGTTTGTGTGTGTGTGTGTGTGTGTGTGTGTGTGTGTGTGTTTGTGTTTGTGTTGTGTGTGTGTGTGTGTGTGTGTGTGTGTGTGTGTGTGTGTGTGGGGCATGGAGGGGGGGAGTCGTATGGATGGATGGGTGCTTGTTTTGTTGATCCTTTTTTGTACGTTATATGTATAGAAAGTTTGTAACATCATGAGGGAAGTCTTGCATTTGTTTCCGTTTTTGTCTAATATCACTTTAAGTGAACAGACGTTAAATTGAAGAACTAACTAACTAACACACACACACACATACGCGCGCGCGCGTGCGCGCACGTGCACGTGCATGCACGCACACACAGTATACCATTCACATTGACTATCAGGACACATTAAGTGATTACTACTGAGCCAAGGCAACATTAGGCAAGCGGTTATCTTTCTCATTCGTTATTTTCTTTTTACGAAAAGTGCTAGCTTCAGCGACATACTTCGCAAATTCTATCATAATGTTTTCGTTTCCACTTGATAAAATCGCTACTAAATCTCTTCTTTGAGCAACTGATTCATTGAAAATTTTACAACCACTGCGGATATTTGCATATGCGGCACAATCAAACACAAAATGCACTTCGTTCTCAACACTGCCTCTTTGTCTACACATTTGGCAAGATTTATTTTTCGATTTCTCGAACCATGTTTGGTTTGCACTAAGACCGAGCGTTCTGGTTCGAAATTTTGCTAAGTTATATTTATGCCATTTATGCGTTACAATTGTAAGATACTTCTCTGCTTCGAGATTACTTTTAAATGAGAGAAACCAGTCGTATTTATCATTTCCATCCATGCCAGCATGCCAGTTTTGTTTATTCGTACAAATTAAGCGGTCCCTGAATTCAGAAATAAATCTTGCTTCGTTACCGACTCCTTGTGACAACCAAACTATGCCAAAACCATTCTCTGTCAATATTTTCTTCATACAGGAGACCCAATTAAATTTTCCATTTTCATGTTGCAGCATGAGCATTTCGTACGCCTGAGCACAGAGTCTGGTTATTGGTAGGTTTACTAATTTCAGCCAATATTTAACACATCTAACCCAAGTTATAATAAACAGAGGGTATCGCCCACTTTCGCCATAAACCATTTTATTTGATGCGTGCAAGGGTACGTGGATGATACGCTTTATCGCGTAGGTATGAACTTTTTCCATTTGGCTATTATCCAACATACCCCAGACTTCTGATGCATATGTCAAAATAGGCTGTATCTGAGAATCGAATAATTTCCAAAATAAATTTACATCATTGCAGTTCAATTTTTTCATTGTCCTCAGAATATCCATGACGCCTTTCTTTCCCTTTCTGTACATCTCAAGCCAGCACTTGCTCAAGCTTAATTTTGTTGTGAAGAACATCCCAAGGTATTTATAGCTACTTGTCACTCTAATTTCTACTCCACCATAAAACCATCTTTCATATTTTGATAAGTAATCACCATTTCTAAAAACCATTACATTAGTTTTGTTTAAGTTCACTGTTAATTTTAACCTATCTGATTCCCTTTTCAATGTGTCTAATTGATTCTGCAAACCAATAGGGGTATCTGCTAGGAGGATAACATCATCAGCAAAAAGCATTAGAAATACGTCAGCAGCACCAGGTAACATTTGTATTCCATGTTTCCCTCTCCCCGATATCTCTATCGCTAATTCATTTATAAACAATGTAAACAGCAGTGGGCTAAGCAGACACCCTTGTTTCACTCCCCGTGGGCAGCTGAAATAATCGGTGTAAGTACCTTTCTCTCGAATACATGCCAGAACAGACTCACACATTCCATGAACAGCTGCATACAACTTCCCATTTACACCATTTTTCCTCAGAATATACCACAGAACATTTCTGTTGACTGAATCGAAAGCTTTCTGGAAATCAATAAATGCAACATACAATTTGGATTTTGTTAATAAGTAGTGAGAGAGAGAGAGAGAGAGAGAGAGAGAGAGAGAGAGAGAGAGAGAGAGAGAGAGAGAGAGAGAGAGAGAGAGAGAGAGAGAGAGTGTGTGTGTGTGTGTGTGTGTGTGTGTGTGGTGTGCTTGCATGCGTGCGTGCGTGCGTGCGTGCGTGCGCGCGCGCGCGCGCGTGTGTGTGTGTGTGTGTGTGTGTGTGTGTGTGTGTGTGTGTGTGTGTGTGTGTGTGTGTGTGTGTGTGTGTGTGTCCGTAGTTGAAAACACCGTTCTCTGCAAGTATAAGGGACCATGGTTTATATTAGTGCATTCACTGAGGCAAGCAGTGCTCTATTGTAAACGTTGGTCAACCCTAGCACTAAACATTCCTGGCTCCCTAAAAACGGTAATTCAAACGTCAAAGGCCATATCAGTGATGTATTGCTTTAAAAGATAGAACTGTCTTTAAAGAGAGGTGTGTGTGTGTGTGTGTGTGTGTGTGTGTGTGTGTGTGTGTGTGTGTGTGTGTGTGTGTGTGTGTGTGTGCGTGCGTGCGTGCGTGAATGTGTGTGTGAGTGTGTGTGTGTGTGTGTGTGTGTGTGTGTGTGTGTGTGTGTGTGTGTGTGTGTGTGTGTGTGAAGGAGCACGTCACTAATGAATACTGTCCGCACTGTCAATGTTCTCTACAGTGAAGGTCAGGAGTACCAGCTGGGGACAGCTGGTTCGTTGTATGGAGGGCTCGTCAGTCCTTTTACTGTGTACTAGCTGCCTGCAGATGAGAAACATGTCTACATCAACAACAACAAAATGACACTCCTCCAAATTTGGTCTGCCGTCCTGCATATATAAAGTGTCTTTTAAACCTTACGGCCTAAGGTGTCCAACAACCGGGAGTAAATCCGTGAAAGGATTAGAACTTACTTTTAAAAGAAATCCCTGTTTTAAAACTGTGCACTCCACAATGGTTGAGGACATACAGTCGATGAAAGACATGAAATCTCTTTTCATGTTTCTCCATGAGGACTCTGTTTAGAGTAACTTCAATTCAAAACGTGAAGACGGTTCTGCTCTACGGCTGCGAGACTTGGAGAATGACCAAGGCAATACAGCAAAAAATCATACTTTCATCAACACCTGTCTGAGGCGCATCTTCAAAATCAGATGGCCAGAAAAGATCAACAATGAAGATCTATGGAAGCAAGCAGGACAGGAACCAGTGGCCAAGCAGATTCTGTGGAGGAAGTGGGGCTGGATTGGACACACTCTCAGGAAGCCAGCATCCAGCACCACACGCCAAACCCTGACATGGAACCCGCAGGAAAAAAAGGAAGAGAGGCCTATCTCGCAGCAGCTGGAGGCGAGACACTGAGGGAGAGATAAAGAGGCAGGGGACCAACTGGACAGGCATTCAGCGAGCAGCCCAGAACCGAATGCGATGGAGAAGTGTTGTTGATGGCCTATGCTCACCCTTGAGCTATGGCCCTAAGTAAGCAAAGTAACTCTGTTCAGAGCCACCCCTGTCGCTGAGAGAAGTCACACCACTCTGTAGTTGGTACAGTTTAGAAGCTGTCCTTTGTTAGAAAGACAAACAGAAATCGTCGGCAGGAGATCAACGAGAGTTAAAACTATGCCAGGCAATAACGATCAAGTTGGGTAACTCTTGCTCCACCATGATGAAATCAATACACGCCCATATCTCCAAAATGGATGTTGCTCACAACACCAAATCGCCCAGCAGAAATGACAACACAGAGCACGCAGAACAAACATGGAGACATCATTTCTGCTAGGCGATTACCGCGGCGTACGCAGTATTCGTTAGGAGTTATGGGCGTGTCTTTATTTCATCATGGGGGAGCAAGAGTTATCCTACTTGTTCTCTATTTACGGTTTACTGGGGGGACTGGGGTGGGGGTGGAAGGTTGCCTCGTGTAAGATTCCCTTTCAATATACCAGGAGGCAGTCGACTGTAAGATTCCCTTTCAATATACCAGGAGACAGTCGACTGCAAGAAACACCCACCAGATCCAGTGGTGTTAACAGCAAGGACATTGCCAGATCCACTGGTGTAAATAGCAAGGACACCACCAGATCCAGTGGTGTTAACAGCAAGGACACCACCAGATCCAGTGGTGTAAATAGCAAGGACACCACCAGACCCAGTGGTGTTAACAGCAAGGACACCACCTGATCCAGTGGTGTTAACAGCAAGGACACCACCAGATCCAGTGTTGTTAACAGCAAGGACACCACCAGACCCAGTGGTGTTAACAGCAAGGACACCACCTGATCCAGTGGTGTTAACAGCAAGGACACCACCAGACCCAGTGTTGTTAACAGCAAGGACACCACCAGATCCAGTGTTGTTAACAGCAAGGACACCACCAGATCCAGTGGTGTTAACAGCAAGGACACCACCTGATCCAGTGTTGTTAACAGCAAGGACACCGCGGACGATCCAGTGGTGTTAACAGCAAGGACACCACCAGATCCAGTGGTGTTAACAGCAAGGACACCGCCGACGATCCAGAAGAAAAAGCCAAAGAACACAGCGGTGAAACAGAAACCATGCTAGGGCAGCCAAGGCAAAGCTATGATAAGTTTACAAAGCAGCCCAGAGTCAGGGGGCAAAGCAATCTCAGCAAGGGGAGGGGGGGGGGGGGGG
>CM031620.1:4142017-4147017 GCA_018398815.1 Conus ventricosus | reverse complement strand
TTGGTGCTGTAACTTATCCGATCTCCTCGCACTCTTCCTGATAGTCTCTGGAATGCTGTACCGTTCTGCGTTGTCTCCCATGGACTTTCAGTCATCCACTCACTCCGGCAAACTCTGCGTCCATACCCTGGGTGTGGCGGTTCTTCCACGCCATGGATTGAGGGCTCTTCTTACTGTGCAGAACATCGTTTCCAGGAGCCTCTTAGGGCATAGCATTTCCTCTGGCAGCGCTCACCAAATGTACAGTCTCTTTCAGCACACAGTTGTGCCTTCCTGTGTGCCTTCCTTGGCTTAGTGCTCATCTGCATGCGTTCAGGATCTGTTCCACTGTGTGGCTGTTGGGACAGAATGGGCAGACGGCTGATGTGGTTTGCCCTACTTCACCAGGTTTGCAGTTGGGGGACTGGAGATCCTATGTAGAGGTAAAACGGATCGTGAAGGCGTCATATGCCATACTTTATTCCGGATGTGATTTCTATGGGGAGTCTTTCCCGGATATTCAATAGCTTCTTTGAGCCTTTTGGGGGGGGGGGGGGGGGGGGGGGGGGGGCTGCCTTCAGGATTCTTTTGGTACACGCTTTTTTCCTCAACTCGTCCATTACAATGTCTGACGTTTGCTTTCTCAGGTGCCCTCGACCACGAGTTCACTTTGATACTAGTCCATTTGTGTGTGTGTGTGTGTGTGTGTGTGTGTGTGTGTGTGTGTGTGTGTGTGTGTGTGTGTGTGTGTGTGTGTGTGTGTGTGTGTGCGTGCGTGCGTGCGTGCGTGCGTGCGTGCGTGCGTGCGTGCGTGCGTGCGTGCGTGCGTGCGTGCGTGCGTGCGTGCGTGCGTGCGTGCGTGCGTGCGTGCGTGTGTGTGTGTGTGTGTGTGTGTGTGTGTGTGTGTGTGTGTGTGTGTGTGTGTGTGTGTGTGTGTGTGTGTGTGTTTCTGCGTGTCCATATAGTCTGTGTGACAGCGTTTAAGATGAATTTCTACAACCCTCTTGAACATTCAAACATACTGATACATACTGGAACGTTATTTATGATTGTTCTACTGTGGTGTGCATGCACTGCTCGCGGTATGTAGGGCAACCTGGAACTTCCTCTCTCTTTTCCCGGAAGTTTCCTCGTTTGTTCTAAGTGCCTCGGATGTCTGTATGTGAGTTGAGTAGTAACGGTAGTTAGAACCAGTTTGAACTGATGTGGGACGAACAGTCTTGCTGCAGGAACAAAAGTTAGATTATTCATTAGTTCTCTATGTGAATTAAATACAAAATTTTTTTATAAGGAATCAAAGATAGCATTATATTCATAATGTGTAGCCCTACTTGTGAACGGCTATCTTGAACTTTCCAAGCTCAGGACAAGTCTAAAGGGCTGACTTGTGTTTGACCCACGAAGACGGTACTTCATGCTTCACAATTTAATATTTTCCGTCAAGAAATAATTCGATTTGATTTTAAGTGTGATCAGGTGTACAAAACAAAAGGACAAAAGAGGGTGTGGGTGCGGGGCACGTACGTTTGATGGACATAAAAAATCAGCCAAGAATCTGCCCCATATACTGCTAGAAACTGCTCCATATACTGCTAGAAACTGCCCCATATACTGCTGAAGTTGTTTCTGGAAACTCGCTTTCAATGAACAAGCGAAGATACACGAAAAGCCTTTTTTCCTGAATTTGTTTTAGCGAAGATATTTACTCCATCCAACATCTGTGGAAATGAAATGTTTCATTTTTAAATTCCGGAATATTTAAGACAGGTTTGACTCAAAATATAAAATATTTCACCGATTTCATTTCAAAGACTTGGATCATTGTTGTAATAGACGGATAGAAGACTGTGAAACTTAGAATGCACGGAAAGAAACACCCAAATTTTAGGAAAATGTTTGTCCCAAAAGGCACACTGTATTGAAACTAAAATGACACAAACAGTTATGGGAGGGAAAAACGGAAATGCTCCTTGAAAGTGATTTGCATTTTATTCTAGACGAATGTATTTCTGCGGAAAATGGGAAATAAAAGAAATAATTATGTCATTACGGAAGAGAGAGAGAGAGAGAGAGAGAGAGAGAGAGAGAGAGAGAGAGAAGAGAGAGAGAGGAGAGAGAGAGAGAGAGAGAGAGAGAGAGAGAGAGAGAGAAGATCAACGATGAACGATCAACGATCAACGAAAGTTTAATGAACAAGGCCATTTGCCCATGTCATACAGGAAAAAGGAGGCATCAGAAACAAAGTGCATAGTACAATGAGCATAATTCATATGAGAAACATGAAATATGATGCAAAAACCATAGTACATATCACTGGAAACACGAGACATAATACAGTGAGTATAGCGTGCAGTATAATATCTGCATGTGTATCAAAAAAAGGTGTCTCACAATACATGACCAAGAGAATGAATAGGATCGTGGTTAAAGGGAGGTGGGAAAAAATCTGTATTTTTATATATATATATATATATATATATATATAGAGAGAGAGAGAGAGAGAGAGAGAGAGAGAGAGAGAGAGAGAGAGAGAGAGAGAGAGAGAGAGAGAGAGAGAGAGAGAGAGAGAGACTTTGACACTTTGACATTTTAATGTCATTGACTTACAGTCCTAATGAAATAGGTGATGCGTCATTTTCTTTTTTTTTAACACAAAAAGAATGATCAGCCTTATGATTCAGTAATGTGCAAAGGAGCAAACAAAGTTACTAACATAAAACAAAATTATAACGAAAACCATCTTTCTAAACGAAAGTGACACTTTATAAAGTGAGAGAGAGAGAGAGAGAGAGAGAGAGAGAGAGAGAGAGAGAGAGAGAGAGAGAGAGAGAGAGAGAGAGAGTGTGCTGAGAGTGCTGAGCTTTTATTGTGGTCTGCGATCGTTATACATATTCAATTAAAAAACTACAAGAAGCAGCGCAGAAAAAATACACATCTTCCATAGTTTTATCAATCTCTGTCACCGATGTGATTTAAGCATTTGATTGATTGTCAAATGTTAAGGAATATTTAAATGAACACTACTTATTGACGTCTCTCTCTCTCTCTCTCTCTCTCTCTCTCTCTCTCTCTCTCTCTCTCTCTCTCTCTCTCTCTCTCTCTCTCTCTCTCTCTCTCTCTGTGCGCGCGCGCGCGCGTGTGTGTGGTGTGTGTGTGTGTGTGTGTGTGTGTGTGTGTGTGTGTGTGTGTGTGTCTCTGTGTGTGTGTGTGTGTGTGTGTGTGTGTGTGTGTGTGTGTGTGTGTGTGTGTGTGTGTGTGTGTGTGTGTGTGTGTGTGTGTGTGTGTGTGTGTGTGACTGTGTGCGCGCGAGCTCGCAGGCGCATACTCACACACAAACAACTTACTTGGACAAGTTTTATTTTTCACCCAATGGTAAGATACAACGTGGAAAAAAAAAATGCTTTCGTGGATATGAATCGCCAAGTGTTTATGGAAAACTGGCGGTTATAAACACGTTTGCAACTAGTTATGGAACCCAAGGAAAATGAAAGAATACCAGACAAATGGTGCTATTACTTGCGAATTGTAAGTCATCGGTTGTCTTCGTTTTGGGTTTTGCATTCATTTCAGGATTCTTAATGCCAATTTTGGTCGCTCCGTTCGGGCTGTGAATCCGTCTGACCTCTGAGAAGGGTTCACGGGACACACACCTCGATCGGCCGTTTTTGTTCGTTTGTTTGTTCGTTTGTTTTTTAAGACCCACGCTAGTTGACGGACTCCTTCGTGTACCCTACCTGTTTTCAAAGTCTTTTTTCTTCTTAAAAAAGCAAGGGAAAAAATGTCTGTTTTTTTCTTCGGACCAACATCAGTCCTTTGTAGTTATTAGCAAGGAGATAGAATGATATTATTTTAAAACAATACACAAAAACAAACAACAACAACAACAAAAACGAAGGATACGACCAGAAGAATCAAATGAAAATCTACCAAGTAAGCATCGCAGAATGAAAGTGTCAGTGCAGCACACATTAGTACATGAGTAAACCCAGACTCTTTGTGTTAAACGTTAGACATTAAGACCAGTACGAGAATGTCCATCTGTCAGACGCTTTGTGTTAAACGTTAAGACATGAAGACCAGTACGAGAATGTCCATCTGTCAGACGCTTTGTGTTAAACGTTAAGACATTTAAGACCAGTACGAGAATGTCCATCTGTCAAGAAACACAGACAATGCATGGTGAGTGTGAGTCTGTTGGAAAAAAAAATGTGGGGGGGGGGGGGGAAATTACAAGGATGGAGGCAGTTTGAAAAAACATAATGACAGTAGGAAAAAATAGGAGGATGGATCCCCACTGTTCAAGAAAAAAGGGGGGAAAAAGAAAGAAAAAAAAAAAGAGGAAAAGAAAGGCAAAAAAAAATGAGGGGGGGGGGGGGGGGGGGTTTGGGGGAAAACTGGAGGTTTGAGGCGAAAAATGATGCTATTTGTTAAGAAATCTTTGAGTCAAGATTTCCAGTCGCGCCAGCTGAAAGTGCGATGTTTCAGTTGGTTTTGGTACTGATCCAGCGCATTGACCCTATGTCGGCAAAGCGTACAGCCCATGTTGAATAACACGTGTGTGAAGACAAGCATTGTTGACACTCTACGTTTTTGGTAGACACCCTGCTGCTTTTTTGTTTGGTCTCTAATTATGTCCCTTCCTCTGGGAGCGGGTACTTCACAAAACATTTTCTATTTAGCCTTGGTCAGTAGAAATCCTCCTGAAGAGGCTTTTCAGTTCCTTCGGGGTTTATTGCTGGTTCTACGATAGTTTGTGTCATTTTCTGCTAGAAAACCCTTTCGATTTTTTCTTTTCTTTGTGGATGAACAATTCTTGGCCTTACTGACTTTCTCGCTGAACAGAACTGAAAACTCGGTCTTTTTTCCCGAGAAAGTATTTTTTTCCCTTTGACGTCTGCATCAGGAGTTTGTTGCCACACCTTCTGGGAGACTTCGATACCCAGATCTTCCTGACTTTGCCTGGACGTTAACAGTTTCATGCTCTACATAGCTCTTGTATTGCTGATCTTGACATTTAGCTT
>CM031620.1:4119517-4137017 GCA_018398815.1 Conus ventricosus | reverse complement strand
TCTTTCCCACTCTTGTAAACCGTTTAAATCTTCTTTTAGAATGCGTGTATCATTCTTGCTTCTGATTGTTCTATATACTAAGCTGTCATCTGCGAAAAGCCCTATAGTAGTTCCAGGAGAGAGATTTCTACTTATGTCATTTATATAAATTAAGAAAAATAAGGGCCCCAGAACACTTCCCTGTGGTACACCTGACAAGACTGGTTTACAATGGGATGACGACCCTTCCACAACACCTTTCTGCGTTCTCCCAACGAGGAATGATCTAGCCCATTTTAGCAAAGAACCGCCAATGCCGATGTGTTCTAATTTAAGCAGCAGGCCCTCATGGTCAACCTTATCAAAGGCTTTAGAAAAGTCTAATAAAATTGCATGTATTTGCTGTCTGTTGTTAAGACAGTTATTAAAATCATCGAGAGGTGTTATAAGTTGAGTCTCACAACTCCTTCGCTGTCTAAAACCATGCTGGGCGTAATTTAAGAAGTCATATTTGTCAAGATGGTCCATTATGCTACTATATATCATGTGTTCAAGTAGTTTTGCTGATATGGATGTAAGAGATACAGGTCTATAGTTCTCTGCTTTTGTTTTGTCGCCCTTTTTGAATAAAGGAACAATGCTCGCATCTTGCCACTCATCAAGTATTACTCCCGGTCCAGTGAAGCTTAGTAAAGTAGTTGGTATACCTCACTCTATTCATTGGCACATAATTTTAAGAGCTTGCCAGGAACGCCATCAGGACCAGTAGCTTCGTTTTGATTGATGTTGGTCAATAACGTAAATACTTTTGCTTTGTTTACTTTGATGTTTTTTTCATTTCAGGGAGTTTATCATCATCCTTAATCTAACGTTAATTAAAGGCTTGGGATTTGAGAAAACCAAACAAAACTGCTTGTTTAGTAAATTTGCTTTTCCTTCAGGGTCCTGTATTAGGTTATTCTGGTTGTTTTTCAGGTCTGGAACCCCAATGTTGTCGTGTCTGTTACTCCTTATGTAAGACCATAATTTCTTGTTTTGATGATCACCTTCTGAAATCATCGAATTAACATAATTGGTGTGAGCAAGCCTACATTCTCTCTGACACCTTCTCTTAATATGTTTATACCTAATCAGTAATCTTTCTGAATTAGGGTGTAGTTCCAATTTCTTAAAGAACCAATGTTTCCTTCTCAACAAACGTTTAGTTTTTGTAGTAATCCATGGCTGGTGGTTCTTGCTTGAAGTTAGGTATGTTGTCATCCATAATAAATTCCAAGTTAGTTTTTATACACTTTCAAAGGTCATTGACATCATCTTTAACACTATGAGTGTGTGTGTGTGTGTGTGTGTGTGTGTGTGTGTGTGTGTGTGTGTGTGTGTGTGTGTGTGTGTGTGTGTGTGTGTGTGTGTGTGTGTGTGTGTGTGTGTGTGGTAGAGAGAGACGAGAGAGAGAGAGAGAGAGAGAGGAGAGAGAGAGAGGAGAGAGAGAGAGAGAGAGAGAGAGAGAGAGAGAGAGAGCACGCGAGCTCATGCATACAACAATGTCTCTCTCTCTATCTGTCTCTGTCTCTGTCTCTGTCTCTCTCTCTCTCTCTCTCTCTCTCTCTCTCTCTCTCTCTCTCTCTCTCTCTCTGCCTGATCTCCTCTCTTTCTGTCTGTCTGTCTGTCTGTCTGTATGTATGTCTGTCTGTCTGTCTATCTCTCTCTCTCGTTCTCTCTCTCTCTGTCTCCTGCGATCTGTTTGATTTCCTCTGTCTCTCTTCTCTCTCTCTCTCTCTCTCCTCTCTCTCTCTCTCTCTCCTCTCTCTCCTCTCTCTCTCTCTCTCTCTCACTCTGTGAGTGTGTTTTGTCTGTTTCTACTATCACTTTGGCAATTTTGCGAGATAGGTATTTACATTTTGTTCGTTACGTAAACGTCAAGTGATTGAATATACAATGGATATTTTGAGGATAGAAAAGAAGAACTCTCTAGTTCCCAACGTATCCTTTGTAGACCAATGGTGGCCTCCGTCGTCCTGTCCTACCTGGTCCCCTTCATGTTGTACCTCAACCTGTTCCTGGCCTACACCGTCACGTGGAGAGAGGGTCCTGCCACTGGCCGGAGTGTTGCCTACATGGCCAAGACTTCCTGGTTCCCTGTGGACGCCCGCCTGATCACCTCCACCATTTATTGGTACTTTGTCATCACTAAGCCCATGTTTCTGGCCACTGTTGCCGTCTGCAGTGTCCTGACCATCAGTCGTCTGCGCCAGGCCTCTCGTCAGCGGATCCAAATGACGCGGGGTACAAAGGAGAGTGGTAACCCCGGTGACGTCAGAATCACCAAGATGCTGCTCTTCCTCTGCGTAGTGTATGCTGTTCTTCTCCTTCCGCAGATCAGCTCCTCCATCACGTACCACATTGTTCCAGAATTTTATCTCTACAGAAAATACCACAACACTCGCGTAGTAGTACTGGAGCTGCTGACTTTACCCAGTTCCTGCATCAACTCGGCGGTCAATTTCTTTGCTTATGTTGTGCTCAGCTCCAGATTTCGAGGAACGCTCCATGAATTGTGTCATGGTTTCTGTCGAAAATCACGAAGGCCAGTGGACATCTGATTCACCAGGTTTTGATTAAAAACCATTGTTTGTGTCCGTTGTAACTTATGACGAACATGTTCGTGGCTTTGTACTCAGCAACTGTAAGTTTAATATTTGATTTTTTTTTTCTTAGTCAGTGTGGATGTTTGTGGACTATCTCTTTGGTACAAGGAGTCTCGACTGTCGGGATATGCCCGGAGTCAGTGTGGATGTTTGTGGACTACCTCTATGGTACAAGGATTCTCGACGGTCGGGATATGCCCCGGAGTCAGTGTGGATGTTGTGGACCACTCTTTGGTACAAGGGTCTCGATGTCGGGATATGCCACGGAGTCAGTGTGGATGTTTGTGGACATCTCTTTGGTACAAGGATTCTCGACTGTCGGGATATTGCCCGGGCGTTCCTTTGCCTTGGTGTGGCAGCCATGGTGAACACCCCAGTGTCTTTTTCATTGTTTAGGGTCCCGGCGCTCGTGCCGCCATAAGTTTGGAAGCAAAGACGGTGAATGCCATGGTCTTAGGTACAAAGATGAGCGCCAAAATGTTTTCTTGTCGCCTGTGAAGTGAAATTACAGCAGACTACAACAGAAACAACACTTTGTAGGCCAGCATTAAAGAACACTACATCAAGTTCTTGCTTGTATTGTTCTTGCTATTTTCGAGAACAAAGAAAAATAATTTGGTGTTCTTCATTTATGTCAGTTATTCAAAATGGTTGCACTTCACATACGACGATTTGAAGAGATGTTATGATATTTGGTGGCTCGATTTTGACAATACCTGGCACAGTTGCATTCGATGTTATGATATTCTAGATGGGTCGATGTTGTCAATACCGGGTACAGTCTGGCATTCGTAGCAAAGTGTAAAGACTCACCAAATCAGCCTTCTTCACCTCCGCTCATCAAAAGTAACGTTCAACAAATTATTACATGTGACGGATTTATGCGTGAGGATCCGTACAGTTACATGATGTCACGTTTGGACTGCCCTTTATACACACTGGAGTTACGGATCCTTTTGGGATCAGTTGAAGATCAAGTGCTGGAACAGTCTTTGTACATTCGTGGCAAAACTACGTCATCGCGTATTTATTTGTTGATACAGTGGGGCAATTGTCTTAAATTCCGCTGTAATCTTTCTTTGGCTTCAAGAATCCACAATAGCTGTCAGTACAAACCTGCAGCATAATCTTTTACATATTCTTTTCAAATCTTCTTCTATGGTGCACGGTGTGTCCACGGGCTTCAAACGGGATTTTCTAGTTGGATCCCTGTCGACATCGAGACCAAACAGTTTCATTGCCGGGCAGTAGACCTCGACTGTGTGAATCTTGTGCTGTCCGAACACTCAAGCAGTTTCGTCGTTTCCCTTTGTGAGTAGCTGTGTTCAGGTTTATGGACAATGAAAAAAAAACCGAACGAGCAACCACTTATCTTTTCATATTCGGCACAACACCAATTTGTCCAGAATGTTGTCTGTTTGTTGTTGTTTTTTTTCCTGAACAAGACCCAAGAGGTCAAAGTACGTTGTATTTTGTCATGTAATTTGTTTGTATCGTCTGGCGGAACTAATGCCCTTTCGTTTTAAAATTTAGATATACCTTGTTCGGGATTCTCTGCTAATTGCAATCATTTTCGGTAACATTTGCAATTCATTGAAAATCATAATTCATTAATTTGCCCCCAGAATTATACTATTTTGTAATTCTTTCATCCTTTCTATCCGTCAAGCTTTTGAACGAATCGAAACATCCTCAAAAATTTTTTGTCACGCAAAGAAACAAAAACTATATTGCTGTTGTTTTCTTTTAGGTTCCATCAAGTCATCTTGTGTGTGTGTGTGGTGTGTGTGTGTGTGTGTGTGTGTGTGGTGTGTGTGTGTGTGTGTGTGTGTGTGTGTGTGTGTGTGGTGCGTGCGGTGCGGGGGGCGTGCGTGCGTGGTGCGTGCGTGCGTGCGTGCGTGGGGTGTGTGTGTGTGTGTGTGTTGTGTGTTGTGTGGGGGTGTGTGTGTGTGTGTTTTGTGTGTGTGTGTGTGTGTTGTGTGTGTGTGTGTGTGTGTGTGTGCGAGTGTTTTCCCGTGGATTCTATTTTCTCTTGAGTGTGTGGTTTCGTTTTTGTCTCTTCTTTCCTCTTTTGTATAGCAAATTCTATAGTTTTCAATCTTATTTTTCATTAATAGGCAATCTGAGAAGATTTTTTCAGACAATTTTTGCGAATACCTGGGCTGGAATTTTCTTTTATAAATACATCCTAAGACTTCCTTGAGGGCTCAAAATCTAAGATGACCTTAATCTTAAACTCGTTACATTTCTTACGAAACATC
Organism: Conus ventricosus; assembly: GCA_018398815.1. Lineage (NCBI taxonomy): Eukaryota > Metazoa > Mollusca > Gastropoda > Neogastropoda > Conidae > Conus > Conus ventricosus. The sequence goes on along the minus strand of CM031620.1, from coordinate 4,132,132 downwards.
AAATATTTCCCATTCTACAAAGGTAAAATTCTCAGGGAGCAAAGGGATCGATGGCCCATAGAATGTAGTGTCTTCGGAATGGGAATGAAGATGATCTAACCTAAAAGAAAACCCCTTTTCTACTTTGCTGTAAATGTAAGGTCCATAGTATGAAAAACTTTTTTTACGATTATTTTTCACGAAAGTCCTGTGAGCACAAGCTCTATCGCCATGTTTTCAAAAAGATGCTTTAGTTTTGAATCGTCGTGATTAAATGCTGAGTCCATGGAAAGGTGCAGTTCCAGCTGATAGTATGTTGTGTTTTGTAGGTTGCTTTTGATATTTAAGAAGTTCTTAATGAGATGAGAGGAGTCTTGAGCAAGTTTCAGGGGACGTCATTTCACACCAGCTTTACGTTTCATTGACTGAGTGTCATCTTCGCACTTTTGAAGGCAGTTTTAGGTAGGGAATATTCCCAAGCTCGTGGCAATTTCCTTTCTAATTATTTGGAAGTGCTCCTGAAGCAGGTACCCAGTCAAGCAGTAACCCGGGTATGCCCTACATAGAGCAGAGAAGGGTTTTGCTTCTGGGTACTTTTGACCCCAACGTTGGCGGCATAGATACAGCACTCACTTTAAGAAAAGTTCTTCTGTGCCCTTCTCTTCCTCCTCATAATCATTGGTCATCTTTGATAAAGTACCCGCATTACCATTTGAGATGTCTTTTATACTAAAAGTTCCTTTTGCGTGCCCCCTTCTCTCTTCCTCCCCATAATCATTGCTCATCTTTAATAAAGTATTGCATGATCATTTAAAATGCCGTTGATACTTATCTTACTTCTCCTGTGCAAATGGAAGGTATTGAGAACTGATTTCAATGTTTTTCAACAAGTTTGCATTTCTTGCGTAAACTGATTTTGTTCTTTTGTTTCCTTTTCTTTTCTCTCTCTCTTTTTTATGCATCAGCTTCTGCGCATTTCGAATCTGCAGAGTAAAGTGTGTAAAACTAGGTTCTTTTCCCAAATCTTTGAAAAGTCAGTGCTTAAAAGATGAGGGAAGCGCCACACACACACACACACACACACACACACACACACACACACACACACACACACACACACACACACACACACACACACACACACACAAACACACGCAGCCGCACGCACGCACGCACGCACGCACGCACCTCACTCACACACGCACGCACGCACGCACGCACGCACGCACGCACGCACGCACACCACGCACGCACGCACGCACGCACGCACGCACGCACGCACACACGCACACACAACACAACACACACACACACACACACACACACAACACACACACACACACACACACACACACACACACACACACACACACACACACACACACACACACAAAACACACACACACACACACACACACACACACACACACGTTATCTTTAAGATAATACTGAAATAGTAAGAGTGATCGGAAAAAATACAATTGCAATAGTTGGAATAAAGTGAATTGTAACAAAGTTATCTTTAGCAGAACAAAGAGTTATTGTCCTTTTTATAGCAACAAGGTTAGGTGTCTCCCAAGACAAAGAAAGGAATATTACAAACAATTATTCGAACAACCCAAGCACATGATATCTTTGTTCTAGATCAAACAAGCCACTGTGCACAAACCATAGAGCATTCCAATTAATAATGTATTTCTTCTGCGGTAAATGAATTAGTACACATATGTTCACTTAGAATTTTTCCACACAAGCATCCTTTTCTCTGTTGATGCCATCACCACAATGGAACACATTTAAACAACCCTGCAGTTGGTTGTTTAGATCGCAGAAGTACTCTTGTCTGTATGTAACATTTATCTATTCTTCCAGCCGCACATGGCGAAAGTCAAATACTTACTTCCACAGATTGAGCATCAAACGATGCAGTCTCTCACAATGAGGGTCTAGTGTAACCTCCATCAGGTTATCACTCCAGTCAGCAGCAACACCCTCTGATTGAAGATGACCTCCATCAGGTTAACACTCCAGTCAGCAGCAACACCCTCTGATTGAAGATGACCTCCACCAGGTTATCACTCCAGTCAGCAGCAACACCCTCTGATTGAAGATGACCTTCATCAGGTTAACACTCCAGTCAGCAGCAACACCCTCTAATTGCTGGACGCAATCGTCAGCCTGTTCCACGGACAGGAAGAGAGGAGTCTGTCAACTCCACAGCTTGTGTCTGTGAGTTTAGAGCTCGTCTCTTGGATCATACTGCTGACTGCACATCAGCCGATCCTGGACAGGCATCTTCCACTACAGCTAAGAATACCTTGAGGACTACTAAACAATTCTGATCCTGTGGTTCACTGGCAATTTGACAGGTCAGGCATCTTCCACTACAGCTAAGACTACCTTGAGGGCTACTACGAAATTCTGATCCTGTGGTTCACTGGCAGTGTGATAGGCCTGTAGTGTCTCCAAAGTCTGGAAGTACTGCCAGTAGAGTCTTCACATTTCTTTCAGTATCAATCGAGGTGTGCCCCCAGTGACCACCTGTTTAACGTTGGTGGCACGGGGAACACAATTCGATCGCTTCAATGAAGAAAATCCAATGTAATTAGAATTGTTGAAAGTGTATTATACAGTTACGAAATGCATGAAAACGACCCTTACATAGATGTTCAATACATTACAGAATATTTGAATCACAACACATTTCAATTCTTCGCAGCAGACTCAATCTCTTTGTCAACCTGCAGTTTAGTTTCATTATATTGCAAAACTTTGATTTCTTCTTGAGTGCTGTTTTGTACTACGTTATACTGTGTATATTAGCGGATTTGTAGTGCATTGCATTGGGTGGTTTTGACTGCACTGGGTTGTTTACGTATTGTGTTGTTTTGCACGACGTTCTGGAGTAAAGTATTGTAAAAACAATGCCAGTAACTATGGACAAAGACCCACTGACCACAGGGAAAGTCCTGCTGACAGCGTGAAAGACGTCAACCCGGGATCCTCCTCGGAGGGCACGTGAAACCGTGTGTGGAAAGACTGACTGTGTATGGAGTTGTACTGGCTTGACCTGTCAGTGAAGACACAATGAGTGGACCAGCGGATTGCGCGCAGCAGTTTGCTTGGTGCCGGCGACTTTTGCCGGTGGATTCTGCCGTTATGAAATACGGTTGGCACACCATCGGGGCCACAAATACAAGTCACATGTTTACAGAATTTGGTTTTACAGGCATCAAGCCTCAATTTAAAAATCAAACTTTTAAAAATCCACTCTTGGAAGAGATTATTGACACCTGTTTTATTGTCTGATATCTTGTTAAATAATACCCTTTTTTGGGTGCCTTTTCGCTTATCTGAAATAGAGTTCCAGGATACGTCTTTTAAAAGACTATAACTCTCATGTAAGGATAAAGGAATGCATATCTTTGTTAAATCAGTTTTGGTGATAGCAGCCTTTTTGGCTAATTGGTCTACCCTTTCATTCGCAGATACTCCACAGTGTGATGGAACCCAACAAAAATCGACATAGGAACCATGTAAATGCAAAAAATGAATTAAGTGGTAGACTTCTGATATGAGTTCTGCTCTCACACTTGTATTCGAAAATTTTAGAGCTTGTAGGACTGATTTTGAATCAACACAAAGTAGTATTTAAAATGCAGGAAATCGAAAATCAAGAAGAACGTTTAATGCCCTAATAATGGCAACAAGTACCCCAGTAAATATAGAAATATACTTACCAAGGTGCTAACCTTTCTCTATTTACAGGATGGAATTATGAATGCTGAACCAGACAAATCATTGTCTAGTACAGAACCATCTGTATAGATTTTAGGTGATTTATATACGTTTCAATTATTGTGACTTAACATACGTTGGCAGCAAGGTCCATCACTTTTTCTTAAACTTGTATAGTCTATGTCATAATTTGTTCTACTAAGTTCTCGATTCCCAATTCTAAGAAACAAAAAGCATTGCATATAATTTCTCCAAGATACTCATTTTGAAGAAAAAATGGAGCAATATATTCTTTCTGAATGGGGGTACCAGGATGTTTTTCAAGCTATGCTTCCAACTCAAAAGGTGTAGCAATACTTTTCAATAACAATTTTGAGTTTAAAAAAAAAAAAGTTTCTAAAGGAAGGGTGAAAACAGTCTTATGGTTTTGGTCAAAATTAAACAGAAAGATTTCCTACTGGTGAATGTATACAGGCCTAAATGGATGATCCAGAATTCTATATATTTGACACCAAAAAGTTAGAGAATTTGGTGTTGTAATGTAATAATAGGCGAGATTAACTTGGTGCTTGACCAGCGAGAGATATACAATTATAAGAATATAAACAACCCAAACTAAACAAAATGGTTGACAAGATGATAAATGACATAGACGTAAATGACATTTGGAGAGATTTAAACCAAGATAGTCTTAGGTATACATGCGAAGAAGTAACCCACTTCAGCAAGCTAGACTCAGATTTTTTCCTTATTTCAGATCATGTCGGTTTCTTTTGTAGAAGATGCAGAAATTGAATGTGGATACAGGACAGATCACTCCGTGATCTTTCTGAGCTTAAACTTTGGTGAAAAATTCTAATAGAAACTTTTTGGAAATTTAACTCTTCACTATAAAAGATCAACTTTTGTAATGAAAGTAATGAGACATTAAAAGTAAAAGAAAAATATGCAGCAAGTCCATATCAAGGGAAGCTATTGATAAAATTCCCATACCTGACTTACATTCTCAATTCTTCATGATATTTTTAGACTTTTTGTTAATGAAGATTAGGTCAAGAAGGACTATATCCTATGCTACTATAAAAAGAAGAAAAATAAATGAAGAAAGTTCAATTTCAAAAAGAAATAAAACAAGATGGCGTAAAAGGGAAAAAAAAAGCGAAGAAGAATTGAAGCAATAGAGTTTTAAAAAAGACAACTTAAAGTTATACGAGAGAAAGAATAGAAGTGCTCTTAAAGGCACGAGCCAGATGGAACAGAAAGAGAAAAAGTTTCAAACTATTTTGTAACCTAGAAAGGACATTTTTAAGTAAAAGCATGGCTAAGCTAACCGACAAATATGGTAACACTCTGAATGATCAAAAAAGACTCTTCAAGGGAAATTAAGGCTTTTATGAAAACTTAAATAAAAAAGAAGTGTTGAGACTGTATAATTAATGATCTTGCAAAGAATGTTCCACATTTTTGCAAAGGAGGAGGCAAAGAATTTAGAAGGAAGATTACTCTGGAAAAAGCAACTTTAGTTTGAAAAAAACCATGAAAACAATAAAATCCGGAACAAATGTTCACAGTATAATTTTTCAAGGTTTTTGGAGCAGGATTGGTATATTTGTTGTTAGGCACTGAACGCGATTTAAAAAAAGGTAGCTTTCGTGTGTCCAAAGACAGATCTAGTTTTTTATTCCAAAGGGATTTAAAACCCCGAATTCATAAAGGAACTGGAGGCCAATCTCACTGCTAAAAATGGGTTTTAAAAATAAAATTGGCTCATCTTGCCCTAGCAAGCGTTTGAAACCGTTCTTCCAAAAATCATCACTGAGGATCAAACTGGTTTCTTTTAAAACCGATAATTGGTGACAATTTAAGGTTATTACAACCTATAGTTACTTAGACCAACACAGTTACCTGGTCTTTTACTAAATATAGGACTTAGAGGGAAAACGTTTTTACTCCGTAGCTGGACTTTATGTTTAAAGGGATGAAAGGGTTTTGGGTTTTTAATCAGGAATTTTTAAATGGGTGGAATCATTTTTTCACTATTAAATCATGTGTTCTTGCAATGGTAAAGTCTCTCAATGGTTTGACGTGTGGGCGAGGTTTGTAGACAGGGTGACCCACTCTCGCCGTTATTTATTAACTTATGTGAAGAATTCTGACAATATGGGGGGTACAGGAAAATGAGAGCATAAGGAATTTTTTTAAAAAATGTTTTTAACACAACTTTCTCAGTATGCAAGAAACAGAATTTCTTTTAGCGGGCATAAAAAAAATTTTTAACTTGCATAAATACACAGACACATTTAGTCTAAGTCAGGCTTGAGAATGAACTGTGAGAAACTAGTGCAATTTGGATGGTAGTCTAAAAACTCCCCGTTCGTCACATGGACCACTTAGGAATTGAATGGCATTAAACCCAAAAATTCCCAAATTTAAGGTGTTTGGTTTACAAGGGATGCAAGAAAATGCGAACATCAAAATTTTAGAGAATTAGCAATGAAAATAAATTTTTTTAAGATATGGACAAAATACGATCACCTTTGGGAAGGTACAATTTTGAATTCCCTTATTTTATTTAAAAATAATTTTTCTGTGGATTTTTAAACCCAACCCCCAAATAGTTTCTTTCAAACTTGCAATGCTATTGGTACAACTTTGTATGGAATAAGAAAAAGATAAATTAACAGAAAAACGGCACACAAAGTGTAAGAATGGCGGCACGGAAAAACCAGAACTAAAAACTTCAGTTCATTAAAACGAATGGCACGGAAAGTTTAAAAAAAGGGAAACGACAAAACCATTTAAAAGTTTTTGGGTAAAAACAAATTTTTTTTAAAAAAAAACCAAATTTTTATAAAATTTTTTTTTTTTTTTTTTTTTTTTTTTTTTTTTTTTTTTTTTTTTTTTTTTTTTTTTGGGGGGGGGGGGGGGGGGGGGGGGGGGTGTTTTTTTAAAAAAAAAAAAAACCCAAAAAAAAATACATTTTTTAAAATAAATGTATTTTGGAAAAAAAATTTTTTTAAAAAGGGGAAAAAAATTTTTCTTATATGCAACAAGTCATGTCCAGTTTGGGCAACAGTCTAGTCGCATGTTATGTTATTATTCTATTTTAACATGGCTGGTGACCTATCGTTGAGTGAACCAGTATTTTGAAGAAGAAAGAGAACGTTTAATGCCATAATAATGGCAACAAGTTCCGCAGTAAATATAGAAATATTCTTACCAAGGTGCTAACCTTTCTCTATTTTTCAGGATGGAATTATGAATGCTGAACCAGACAAATCATTGTCTAGTACAGAACCATCTGTATAGATTTTAAGGTGATTTATATACGTTTCATTTATATGTGACTTAACATACGTTGGCAGCAAGGGTCCATCACTTTTTCTTAAACTTGTATAGTCTATGTCATAATTTGTTCTACTAAGTTCCGATTCCCATTCTAAGAAACAAAAAGCATTGCATATAATTTCTCCAAGATACTCATTTTGAAGAAAAAAATGGAGCAATATATTCTTTCTGAATGGGGGTACCAAGGATGTTTTTCAAGCTATGCTTCCAACTCAAAGGTTGTAGCAATACTTTTCAATAACAATTTTGAGTTTAAAATAAAAAAAAGTTTCTAAAGGAAGGGGTGGAAACAGTCTTATGGTTTTGGTCAAAATTAAACAGAAAGATTTCCTACTGGTGAATGTATACAGGCCTAATAGGGATGATCCAGAATTCTATAATATTTTGACCCAAAAAGTTAGAGAATTTGGTGTTGATAATGTAATAATAGGCGGAGATTTTAACTTGGTGCTTGATCCAGCGAGAGATTATTACAATTATAAGAATATAAACAACCCCAAAGCTAAACAAATGGTTGACAAGATGATAAATGACATAGACGTAAATGACATTTGGAGAGATTTAAACCAAGATTGTCTTAGGTATACATGGCGAAGAAGTAACCCACTTCAGCAAGTTAGACTCGATTTTTTCCTTATTTCAGATCAGGCGGTTTCTTTTGTAGAAGATGCAGAAATTGAATGTGGATACAGGACAGATCACTCCGTGATCTTTCTGAGCTAAAATTTGGTGAAAAATCTAATAGGAATACTTTTTGGAAATTTGACTCTTCACTATTAAAAGATCAAACTTTTGTAAATGAAAGTAATGAAGACATTAAAAGTTAAAGAAGAATATGCAGCAAGTCCATATGCAAGGGAAGCTATTGATAACATCCCATTACCTGACTTACATCTCTCAATTCTTCATGATATTTTTCTAGCTTTTTGTTAATGAAGATTAGGTCAAGCTAAGGACTATATCCTATGCTACTATGAAAAAGAAGAAAAAATGAATGAAGAAGAGTTCAAGTTACAACAAGAAATAAAACAGATGGACGGTTAAGGAAACAAAAAGCGAAGAAGAAGTGAAAGCAATAGAGTCTAAAAAAGAGCAACTTAAAGTTATACGAGAGAAAAGAATAGAGGGAGTGCTCTTAAGGTCACGGCCAGATGGATAGCAGAAAGAGAAAAAGTTACTAACTATTTTTGTAACCTAGAAAAAGCGACATTATGTAAGTAAAAAGCATGGCTAAGCTAACCGACAAATATGGTAACACTCTGAATGATCAAAAAGACATCTTCAAGGAAATTCAGGGCTTTTATGAAAACTTAAATAAAAAAGAAGTGTTGATGACTGTATAATTAATGATCTTGCAAAGAATGTTCCACATTTAGACACGGAGGAGGCAAAGAATTTAGAAGGAGAGATTACTCTGGAAGAAGCAACTTTAGTTTGAAAAAACATGAAAAACAATAAAAGTCCAGGAACAGATGGCTTCACAGTATATATTTTTCAAGTGTTTTTGGAGCAGGATTGGTTATATTTGTTGTTAGGGCACTGAACGCAGGATTTAAAGAAAAAGGTGAGCTTTCGTGTGTCCAAAGACAAGGAGTCATAGTTTGTATTCCAAAAGGGGATAAACCACGAAATTTCATAAAGACTGGAGGCCAATCTCACTGCTAAGTTATATATAAAATTGGCTCATCTTGCATAGCAAATCGTTTGAAAAACCGTTCTTCCAAAGCTCATCACTGAGGATCAAACTGGTTTTCTTCAAAACCGATATATTGGTGACAATTTAAGGCTTATTTACAACACTATAGTATACTTAGACCAACACAGTTTACCTGGTCTTTTACTAAATATAGACTTCGAGAAAGCGTTTGACTCCGTTAGCTGGGACTTTATGTTATAAGTATTGAAAGTGTTTGGTTTTCAATCAGGAATTTGTAAATGGGTGGAATCATTTTATTCACATATTAAATCATGTGTTCTTGCTAATGGTAAAGTCTCTCAATGGTTTGACGTGGGGCGAGGTTGTAGACAGGGTGACCCACTCTCGCCGTATTTATTTATCTTATGTGTAGAATTTCTGACAATCATGGTACGAGAAAATGAGAGCATACAGGGAATTCTTTAAAATAATGTTGAACACAAGCTTTCTCAGTATGCAGATGATACAGAATTTCTTTTAGCGGGCGTATAAAAATCATTTGAAACTTGCATAAATACACTAGACACATTTAGTTCTAAGTCAGGCTTGAGAATGAACTGTGAGAAAACTAGTGCAATTTGGATGGGTAGTCGTAAAACTCCCCCGTTCGTCACATGGACCACTTAGGAATTGAATGGCATCTACCAAAGTTCAAAATTTTAGGTGTTTGGTTTACTAAGGATGCACGAAACTGCGAACATATCAACTATTTAGAGAAATTAGCAGATGTTAAAATATTTGTTTAAGATTTGGACTAAAAACAGATTACACCTTTGGGAAGGGTAGCAATTTTGAAATTCTTAATTTTATTAAAACTAATTTATCTGTGGATTCTTCTACCAAACCCACCAAATAGTTTCTTTCAGACCCCTGCAATGCTATTGTTAACAACTTTGTATGGAATAAGAAAAAAGATAAATTAACAGAAAAACGGCACACAAAAGTGTAAGAAATGGCGGCATCGGAATACCAGAACTAAAAACCTTTGCTAGTTCATTAAAACTGACATGGCTACGGAAAGTTAAGACGACAAAACGTAAGTGGAAGACAACTGCGACAACCAATTTTCCTATCTTAAATGTTCTTGAAAAATATGGACCTGAAGTCATCACTACCTTTTCAAAATCAAATGTATTCTGGACAGAAGTGTTTGATGCATACAAAGATTTTTTCTATAAAATTAGTGGTAAAAACTCTAGTGAACTACTTGCAGATCCGGTGTTTTATAATCGTAAAATACAGATAGGCAAGAAACATATTGTTGATAAAACATGGATTAGTAAAGGAATACACAATATTGCAGATTTTCTGCTTCAAAATGGAAATTTTATTCCATATGAAGATTTCAAAGAGAAATATAATGTCCATATAGATTTTATTACCTTTCTGGGTGTAAGAAAGCAATAACTGAATGTATACAAAATACTAAAATAGCAGTTCATAACAATAAATGTATGGAAATATCTGTTTGTTTTAAAAAGCTAACATCTGTATTTAAAGGGTCAAAATCATACTATAATATACTAATTGATGATAACACACGGCCAAAATGCTGTGAAAGATGGGACCAAAACTGAAAGTTGAAAATGACTGGGATACATGCTTCTTATATCTTTACAAGATATCTGATGTAAAATGAAGTGGTTTCAGCTTAGAGTAGTACACAGGTGTCTTGGGGCAAATGTTTATTCTAAAAGCATTGGTGTACTGAACAGTGAATTATGCAGTTTTTGTCACGCCACAAAGTACAGTATCAGTCATATGTTCTGGCACTGTGGAGTTGTTAAAGATTTTGGAATGCTTTGATGTATGCTATGAATGAAAAATGTCACAATGTGTCAAATGTACGATATTTACAGAACCACTGGTTATTCTTGGTTCCGATAAAGATATAAACATTGATCAGATCTTTTATTTCACTTTGATATCTGCTAAAGAATACTTGTACCACTGTAAATCAAATGGAAATTTGCCCACTGTACGAGTTTTTACTGATAAGTTAAAATACAGATACAGTATTGAAGAGTACATAGCGCACAAAAATATGGTATATAATGATTTTGTTGCCAAGTGAACTCCTTATAAAGCTTTTTTTAGTTGATTTTAGGGGGAAAAACAACAACAAACAACCCCACTGAAATTCATAGGTATTTAAAAATTAATGAATTGAAAAAAAAGAAAGAAATTTCGTGTGTTTTTTTTTCCTGTGACATGTTTCAGGCCCAAAGTAGACATCTATAAGCCATTTGGTTCCTCTAATCATAGTATAGTCCACCTTCATTTGTTTCTATCTGATGTAACTGAGTTGACCAGGAAAAAAGTCTCCATATAACTATTAATTGAATGGTCAATTTAATTGTTTACCATTTGCATAGCATGTCAACTGTTTTTCATTTATGTATGTATGTATGTATGTGTATATGTATATCTTTTCTTCTGTTTTCACTTATATTGTTGTAACTTATAATGAATACCATGTATATGTATTTTTGTGTCCTAAAAAAAAAAAAAAGAAAAAAGTTACCATTCCGGGATGGTGCTAAAAGACACGCGAGGAGCTATGTTTTGAGGTGCAGTGCCTGCTTTTGTAAATAAGTCAGATGTGTATGAGGCTATAGATTTTAGAGAATCAATTTTGTGCCCGTTTAGGAAAATTTATTTCTGATTTTAATTCAGTTTCACTGGTATTAACATTTTGTTGTGTATGACTTCTTAAAATATATTTTGTACATGCAAGTTTCATATGTTCTTCATAAGGCAATATTCCGATCTCCATATAAGTTCTTAAAGTGATGTATGAACTGGGACACCAAGAGCTGTCTTGTAAGCTTTATTATCGATACTCTGCAACTTTTTGATTAAATATTTTGGGGCTGAAAAAATGTCTCCTGGGCATTTAAAGTTTTCTTAGCTTTTGTTAGAATAGTTTGTATGTGATAATTCCAGCTCAGTTCAGAAGTTAAATTTACTCCTAAAAAGTTTACAACTTTTTATACTCAAGGCATAATCCATCTATTTGAAATGAAGGCAGAGGATTAGGCCCATAACCAGTATTGAACAGAACCATATGCGACTTTTCAGCTGAAAGGGCCAATCCATTTTCCGTCATGTACTTACTAATTTTATCTAGTTCATTTTGATATATCTTTTTAATATAGTTGATTGATCTAACTGGTGGGTGACGTTTTAAAGTAACTTTCATTCATATACAGATATCATCCGCATATTGTACTAGTTCAACATTTTTTGATAATGATTTAGGAAGATCATGGATCAAATATTAAACAGGATAGGAGCTATCACAGCTCCTTGCGGGATTCTCATCTGGATATGTCTTTCATTAGAATATACATTTCCTACCGTCGTCTGTATTGTCCTACCACTTAAAAAGTTTTTTTAAGTAATTATACATACACCCCGAGACGCCTATTAATTTCAATTTGTTCAGAAGTTTTGAATGCCGGAATTGGTCATATGCCTTTCTAATGTCAAAAAACGTGGCAAGTACATTTTTCCTACGTGCGAACTGATGTTTAACCTGTGTTGTAATTTGTACAAGATGGTCAACTGTAGATCTACCCTTTCTAAAGCAAGCCTGTTGTATTGGCATTATACTTTTTTCACAATAATGTTCAAGTCTTTTTAGAATAATTCTTTCAATAAGTTTTCCCACATGTGAAGTGAGAGCAACTAGCCTGTAGTTGTTTTTGTCTGATTTTGACTTGCCCTCTTTTGGGATAGGGGTTACAATTGATTTTTTCCACACAGATGGTTGAAGCCCTTCAGACCAACATTTCTGAAAAAATAAATTCAGAAACATTGTGAAATTAACTGGCAAATGCTTTATCATTTCA
>CM031620.1:4109517-4117017 GCA_018398815.1 Conus ventricosus | reverse complement strand
ATATAAACAAACTAATAAATTCCAGAAGAAGAGAGAGAGAAGAGAGAGAGAGGGAGAGAGAGAGAGAGAGAGAGAGAGAGAGAGAGAGAGAGAGAGGAGGAGAGAGAGAGAGAGAGAGAGAGAGAGAGGAGAGAGTGAGAGAGATGGATAGGTATAGAGATATGTGTGCGTGCGTGCATGTGTGCGTGCGTTCGTATGTGTGTGTTTGAATGTATGTGCGTGTTTCTCTCCCTCCCTTTGTGTGTGTGCGTGTGTGGTGTGTGTGTGTGTGTGTGTGTGTGTTTGTGTGTGTGTGTGTGTGTGTGTGTGTGTGTGTGTGTGTGTGAGTGTGTGCACTGTCTTCTGCATTGTAAAGGTACACAGGTACTAAGGAGACTATAATTAGCAGTGAAATAGTTAAAATCTCCGATTTACGTCATAATAACCAGTGGTCAGTGGCACTAACTACTATAAGCTGCATTGTACAAGGCACACAAGCACTCTGGAGACAGTTAAAATCTCCGATTTAAGTCATAATGACCAATACTCAGTGGCACTGACCATTAATCTGCCGCATTGTACAAGCTAAAGTACACAGGTACTCAAGAGACTCTAATTAGCTGTAAAATAGTTAAAGGACGCAAAACGGGATGTAGCAACAACGGTACTTGGTCACAACGACACGTGGTCACAACGACATTTTGTCACAACTAGACTTGGCCACACTGGCACTTGGTCACATTGGCATGTAGCCGTCTTTCTCTCCCACGCATGCATGGGCTAGCTCACACACCCGAATACTGACCCACAGCGTTTAAGCTAGCGCGAGAAATGTTAATACGTAGGCTACCTGTTAGTGAACCAGGGTGTGTGTGGGGAGAGGGGAGTGGGGGAAGTAGGAGGTCCATCTATTGAGAAGAGTCTAGAACTACACTTTGTCTAAACCCAACTGACTGTATATAGGAAATGGGAGAGGGTGTGTAAATATGCAGGCTAACCCAAATTTTCTTTTTAAGTCAGGAAAAGGCAGAGGAAAACCCTGCATAACCCTCTCTTGTTTGAAGGGTGGGGTGGGGTGGAGGAAGCTTCCAAATAGTCCTAGATTGACCCTTTGGGGAGGGGGGGAGGGGTAAATCCAGACTAGCCCAAACTTACGGGGGGGGGGGGGGAGTAAATTCCAACTTGGGGTGGATGGGGGCGGGTAAGTTCTAACTAGTCCTAGAATGACCCCTGGGTGTAAAAACAGGCTAGCCCATATTTACCCCGGGATAAGTTCCAGAGGGGGTAATAACGGGCTGTTACACCGGCTTTGATTATCTTTATTCAGAATAATGGTTGCGCACTACTAGCTTTGCAACTGACTCTCTGGTCACTGGATTGTTGCAAGCTGATACAAACTGAACGAGCGGCATATGCTTCTTCTGCTTGTGTTGGTAGCACGTGCTTTTCTTCTAGACGTTAAACTATTTTTGATTGCAAGTATGTGTCTGTATTTTGTGGATTTGATTGATGGTGAAAACTCACACGAGTGGCTTTACTCCTACGTCTTAAATTTCAGGACACGTTGTTGCAGTTGTAACCGCTGTGACTGCCTGGCTTTCTGAGTGAAATCATCTGACTATTGACATGCCTTATTTTGGGACCTGGCTTTCTGATGTGAGATCATCTGACTATTGACATGCCTTACTTTGGACCTGGCTTTCTGAGGGAAATCATCTGACTATTCACAGCCTTACTTGGACCTGGCTTTGATGTGAAATCATCTGACTGTGACTCCCTGCTTTCTGATGTGAAATCATCTGACCATTCACCTGCCTTACTTTGGACCTGGCTTCTGATGTGAAATCACCTGACTATCCACATGCCTTACTTTGACTGATGCACTGCTGGTGTTGGCAGCATTCTAAAGAAAGGTCAGCTCCTCAGGCATCAAGGATTTCTGATAAATGCATTTTAACTCTGTTTGGGTGTTGTGATGCGACGACTGAAACCTTGCTAAGAGCAAAACTGCTGTCGCATTCTTTTCCACTGGCATTTCACCACATAGTGCCAGACGTTCTGCACTCACACCGCTGACCTTGTTGTCACAAAGTCACTGATACATGCGGGCGTACTGATTTCACCAAATACCTCGGTGACAGGAACACTGCTGACATGGACATTTGACTTGTGTCATTGTGCCCTTGTTGCGTTCTCTCTGATTGCAAACCATTGTCATAACAAACATCCCTCTTCTGTGTCAGTTGTCCCCTTGTTAGTTCTTTCTGATGAAAAAGCCCATTGTCATAACAAACATGCTCTTCAAGTATTGGTTAGTTAATGTAGATGTTTTATCTTTCACAGTGAACTAATAATGCTGCTGTCACAACATTGTCATGACATCATTTTAAAAACACTGCCAAAGTGTTACCCACACTCCTAATACTGTCCTCGAACAAGTTACCCGCATCTATTTCGGTGAGATAGCAGATCTTCTTACACTGATTCTGCAATCTTGAATAGACATGTTTTCAACTCTCTTTTTCGTTCACACCACAGTTCATTAAAATACACACAGCTATCAGCCAGAGCCCACCAGCGTTTTGCAATGGCGGGGGGTTTCCTTCTTTGCTCCTCCTGCTGGCTGACGGGTTGTTCATGGCCGTTGGACAGATGCTGATGTAAACGACCACTGACCTATTTTCAGCACAAAAACCTCTAGGAAACAACGCCCAGAGCCTGTCTAGCAAGACAGAAAAAGGGGATCGTGCCAGCTGTCTGAAGGAATCACTGGCAGACCACCCTCCAGTGCCAAGACTGACAACATGCCAAAGTAGACAGCAGCTTGTGTCTATCCAGCGTATTCGCAAAAAATTTCACAGGAATGGATAAATCCTCATGAAGAAACTGACGATCTTGTTTCAATTCATCTGAGAGAATGTGAAGTACGGCAAGACTTTAAGGAAGCCCTTTCATGCACATTACTAAACAAATGAGACAGAACATTTAATGACAATCATGACGGATATTTCCCTCTAACAATGATAGAATCCCCCTCTTACGAATCGCAGAGAGAGAGTTCCTGCCATTGTAACTTTCACCACCATCCTCACCTACACTGATGAAACGATTGTTCCTGAATTTCAGTGTGACTTTTGCGCAAGCAAGAAAACCAGTGACATGGTGTTTCCTATCCACCAGCTGCAAGAGAAATGCCACCAGGGGGGAGGGGGGGGGGGGAGGATGGGAGGTGACAATAACTATGTGTGTGTGGTGGGGGGGGGGAGGGGGGGGGGGGGGGGTGTCAAATACTAGGCGTTTTCAATATGCCAGTCGTGATACCTTTCTGTCAACATTCGTTCGCCATTCTCTTGAGCGTTGATATATTACACAATTAGAGATTGCGTCACAATGTATTGCCTTTTTTTTCTAAGTAATGTTGCAGTTGAAAGAAACTCGATGGGGAGTTTGACTGCAGAGTGTCTTCAGAGAAGAATCTCTGCATTACCTCCCCTGACAAGTGTTTTAGTCCTGATCTGCTTCACTCTGAAGGGATTGGGCCACATTCAGTTCATGTCTCTCAGATGTCCTTCTGCCGGTATTTTTTCCTGGTAGTGCCAGGATTCGAACCTGCAAGTGTTGGATGTGTTGGTGTCTCAGAGTGTGCCTCTTTAAACTGATGTCATATCCACATGGCTCTCTGATGTCTGTTCTAAGCAGGGAAACTGAATCCTTATGAAGTATATTTATGTTTTTTTTTGCCCAGATCCAGACAGGATTATTCTCAGCCGTTCCAATAGGACAAATGGCATGTGAAACGTCATTCTGTTACAATGTTAAAATCTTTCTTTCTATTTTGTTGTTTTCCATTTTCTCCACAAAATGGTTTGCACACTGACATTGCAACAGATAAGGTAAATTGAAAAGGTGTCAGTTCCCGAAAATGAACACTGCGAAGAATTTCCATCTTCTTTAAAACACAATTTGTAGCAGAACATTATAGCACGCACTTATATGGAAATTCGTTTTCTTTCAATTCTTTCTCTTGTTTTTAATGTTTTCTCCCAGTCTATATTTTAGACAGTCTTTTCCGTTTGTGCAATGAGCTAATAAGACCAACTATGATTGTTTGTTTTTTTTCATGAGTATAATGTAGAATTATTTTCGATCCGTATTTCAACGCTTGATATATTTTCACAGTGCTGTTGTCAAGGGATTATAGTTATTGTTTCGTATTTCCATGTTTTTTACATCTTAAATACATTCCATTTTATGGGATACATCCCAAGTGTAAATCTCTTGACGCATGTCATTTTAGAGCTTGTCTGTATTTGCGTACATGAGGTACATTAACAATTTTATTTTCGACAGTGTTTACTGCATACTTCTTTTTGTCTTGTCAGAATTTTTAAAGTCCATGTAGATTCAAAACCTGTTTTTTGAAGTTGTTTTATTTCATTTTCCGGAGGTTTAATAACAGAATTCTTAGGCATAAAAGCTTTGAAATTTAGAATAATCATGGACTCCAGTACTGCAATATTCTCTAGGTGTGTACATAAACGTTTTGATCAAATTTTGAACAATGGTTTATTTCGTTGTAGTTTCTGCTGTGTTGATTTCTGTCATTTTTGACAAGTCGTCTGTAACCAAAAAAATAATTTTCATATTTGGGGGCTGTTTCATTTCCTTTGTTTTGGCAGATACTCATTTTTTAAAAGAATTATCGGCCTGTATCAAATTTGTATGCCCTATCAAATTATTGGAGAAGATCTTTTTTGAAAAATTCTACAACAATCTCGAAAAGAATAATTTTTGAATCCTCATCAGTCTGCTTACAGACAAGCCATAGTTGTGAGACGCACTCTCCTTACAGTCAATGACCTCCTCTGGGGGCTTGACGATGGGAATGTTTCCTTTTTAAAGCGATGTTAGACCTCTCGCGGCATTTGACACGATCGATCATAATATTTTTGTTTTACGGCTGCAAAACTTCCTTTGGATTCAAAGACACAGCTCTGGGACTGGATTATCTCTTACTTGACTGGATGGATCAGACAGTGTTGTACGGGTAGATACTCAGACAGTTCTCCTCTAAGGTACGGTGTGCCTCAGGGTTCTGTACTGCGGCCAGTCCTTTTTGTGCTGTATGCTAGCCCTGTGTCTGACGTCATCAGTGGTCACCCCATGTCGCATGAGAGCTTTGCTGATGATACTCAGCTTCATCAGTGGGCTCCATTGCTGAAATTGGGACTAAAATGATTTCTCGGACGCGGGGCTGCATTGCGCCCTGAAGGATGGATGGCAAATAACAAACTACAACTAAACGACGACAAGAGGGAAACTCATGTTCGTGACAAAACAGCCAAACCCCATCCTTCTCTGCCTTTCAACTGTCACTATCAATGACTGTACTGTCTCTGTCTCCACCTCTGTCCGCAGTTAGGGGTCACTCTTGCCCAAAACCCCTCACCTTTGAAAAAAACAGGTTTCAAATATTTGCAAGACAAGATTGCCTATTTAGAACTAAGAAGAATCAGCTCCGTACGTCCCCTTCTCTCCACAGATGCTACAAAAACTCTCATTTGTGCATTTGTCTTATCTAGAAAAGATTACTGCAACTCACTTTTGGCCGGCCTTGCAAAATACCCGATAGAAAGATTACAGCGAATCCAAAATCATGCAGCCCGAGTCGTCTGTTTGAGCAGGAAAATATGGGTAACATTTCAGATTCTATCTCATCTATTTTCTCATAATTAATCAATGCTGTGGGGGGGGGGGGGGGGGAAACTAACCTAGCGGGCTGGGCCTTTTCAAATGTAGTGTATGTGTAGGTTTCTTACATGTATTTGTTTTACGATGAACGTTATAGGATTAAGTGTTGCAGTGTACTTGAAAAATACGTGAATGTCACTCGAGGATTAGGATTGTTTGTTATTGGGGAAAAGTATTTGAGGTAGGTGTGGGGGGTGTATATGATATGAGAGGGGGATGTAGTATGACTTGTAAAAGCCTTAGAGAAATTTGTTTGATTAAGCGCTATATAAGAAACCTTATTATTAATATTATTTTACTCATGCGTGCAGGGCAAAGGACCATACACACTCACACGCTTGCACAACATGCACGCACACATGAACGGGGCAGGAACATACACAAATGCAATACGTATACACCCACATACAAACAGGGCACACATCGTCCGGTCGCTTTAGCCGACATCCCACCCCCTTACCCCCCCTTAAACAATTTTTCCCGGACAAAACACACAAAACAAGAATAAACACTTGCAATCACTTTTATTTACCCATATATCACTCAAAACAAGGGGAAAGCAACAATATAACAAATGAAGAACCTTGCCAGCACCACAGCCAAAGGGGAAACAACCCAAAAAACCACTGCGTTCAACTCCACTTCACACCACTACGCCGAACGTGCATCTACCCCGAGAACCTTTAAGGCATGGCTTCCCCGCCACTAATGGAAACCCCTCAGGTCTGGCATCGATCCCTGGAGGCGAAGCCCGCCACTGGGTGCAAGGATTGGGACCTAGGAGTGTCGACACAACAGTGAATGAGACTGCAATACCAGGGCCCGTGCCAGCACCCCGCACAAGGATGGGCCGAGGGACCAGGCCTGGATCCCTATGAGTGGGCTTGAATCCCTCGACTACTGGGATCAAAGGGGTAACATATAATGTTGAGGGAATTTTAGAAAAGAGAGATGACGATGGACACTAATGATCCTTACCTCCTGTATTCTCCCCTAAGTGACTAGACTGGGCTATATGTCACCTCACGCAAACAAAAGTTACTTATGGCCGGATATCTCATAATTACAGTAACATGGTGAACATTAAAATACACCAATGGAATTAAAATTTGCAAAAAAGGCATTGTATCAACCAAAACAACTTTTTTTTTTTTAATGCGGCCGACTTTTTGATGAATGACGAAGTTGATGACGACGACGAAGATGAAGCGACAACGAAATTATCGTAGCGCTACCGACTGCCCATCGCCAGACCATTATCAACCCCTGTGGACACATACAGGGCACCATACTTGTTTCAGTATTAACACTGACTGTGCTGAGACTCAGCTCGTCGATCTCTCCTCCCCACCCCTCTCAAAAGCACAGCCACCAGGGGTGGGTTTTAACTGGTGCTCCTCGCTGCCCGAGCCTGGTACAAACAGGGCAGCTGTCGAACACCCGATACCTCACGGGGCACCGAACGATTCATGGAGCACCTGGGTGAGTGGCAGGGTTTTCCCGCTGCCTGACCCAGGCACAATCAGGGGTCGACGGGACCTCAGCTGCTGGAGATGGTCTTGGGGCACCTCCTTGTATGCAACCCAAGTCGACAGATATTCGGATGCGACGAAGGCCTGAAGGGGGGCACGGAGTACAGGACTGACTCGGCAACTGATGGGAGGTGCGCCGGCCGGGGAACTGTGGGATAGCTGAACGCTGGTGTTGCAAAGGGGGGGGGGGGGGCCCAAAAATGCAGACCTGTAGGTTCTCGCTTTTTTTTTTTCTCCC
>CM031620.1:4022229-4108517 GCA_018398815.1 Conus ventricosus | reverse complement strand
TCACTCATTTTATTGCTAGGTCAACAAATTATGGTCTCATCTGTCTATAAACTTCTATTATGAATGTTTTGTTCCATTTAAGTGTTGACAGAAAACACAATATGATTAAATTAAACGATAAACTGTTGTACAGGTCGGATAATTGTTTTCCACAACCGTTTCCCCAATCAATGAGCAATGAGGAGTTTTTGTCATAAAGTTTAACTGCTCCATAGTTTTATAGCAGAATTTAATCTAATCCAGTTTTTATTTTTATCATACTCTCTGTAAAAACTTGTTCAGTATAATAAAACCCTACGAGGCCTAAATGTGTAAGATTAATCCAAATCAGTTCTGAAGATTGTTTCTATTTAAGCCCAACATTGATTTTGTTGCTTGTTGTTATGATCTTAATATCCTCGCCATTGTGAAGAACGACGATGGTACGTTTAGGCGTTTAACGTCAAAGTTTTGCCAGCAAATATTAATTCTTTTATAAGGCGTCACTAACGCCCAAAACCCCCATCCCTTTCCACATCTTTAAAGACGAAATTTCAAATATCATTGTGAACGTGTCTCCTAATTTTCTGCTTGGAAAGAACTGTAATTTGTAGAAGCTTTTTTACAACTGTTTCTTTCTGGGGAGGATGTACTGTTTTTTCCAATACGGCCGTTATTTCAATTTCTTTCCGACTATTGTCGTCCGGCATAAGACTTACATGTAAAGGGCCAGAGTTGAATGCTTTTCTGAAACTTTTTTGACGGCTAAAATATGTAAATGGGCTTATGATTCAAATTTTATTTCCCATTCTAAATAATGGTTCTAAGTGCCATTTGAGGTCAGGTTTTCGAACTTTTTTATATTCATACTGGCCAACATTATTTGCCTCTAGATTGCGCAGTTGTTCTAGTTTAGGAAACTTTTTGCTGTCGCTAACCTTTTTTTGCGTTATAATCACCATCTTTAGTGTATCAAAACCTACAAAGCGCCTATCTCACCATTTTGTTCAAAGTCCGCAACGTCTGCAAGGTCTTTTAATTCTAAGGTTATACACCTTACAGGCGCTAAGTAACTCCTGTTTCTTCTGGCCCACGCGACATGTTTTAGTACAACGTATTATTTTATTTCCAAAACAATGTGCAGGTTATCACATTTCACGACTTTCCCTTTTTTGGGTCTTGGTTTTTATATTAAATGATCCGACCCTCCCACAAACAAATCTTTTAAACTGTAAATTAGGGAATTGTATAATTTCATATCGCATATGCAGCTTTCCCTGACGGAAGAGCTCTTAAAACAGTTGAGGCCTCCATAATATAGTTTTCATCAGTGCTCAGCTCATCCAAATGAACATAGAGTATTGGGAATGTAATGCAAGATCGAGCGGATTTTTTCCCTCTAAGTAGTTTTGTTTGACGTAACTCTAAAACTATGAACGGCCCGATTGGCAGTTGTAAACCCTAACATTTTAGCTAGTTCTTTATCAAAATAGTACCCTACTTCTTCTTCTTCAGGTTTGAAGGTCAACATTGTTTCAGATTCGCATTGTTAAGTTTGAGAGCAATGTCGAAGTTACCTTGCTTCTTTTAGCGAGCAAAACCGTAATAACCATCAGGTATGGTTAACTCGCTAACAAATTTGGCCTTTTATTATTAACTTTTTTAATCTTTTAAATTCTCCTTGGCTTTGCTTTATTAAACCATACGACTTTGTAGAATATTTCATGGAGCGCGACCGTTCTGGTTCCGCATTCGTTATTAATTGCATGTTCTAAAAACGAAGGGCGGTCTTGAGTTGTTATTGTTACAAACTTTTTTTAAAAAACAAATTAAAAATGAGTGCATTAAAATATACTGATGCAAAATATTCTGTTGGGCCCCCACTACAATCTTAAAAATATAACAACTGACACCCTCGAATTTCTGTGACCCAGACTGACACCTTTCATAAAAAGGAAGTACTCCATTAAGCAGATATCTTAACCCCCCTATTAAAAAGACTACATCGAAAAAGTGTGGTTTTAGTCCCCGATGCATTTTTTACAAAAACCAGTTAAACTTTGCTGTGTTTTGTGCATCAACTGGGTGTGGAGTATCGTATGCTGATCTTTTAAATCATCCTGATCCTTTGGTGAGGTCAGTGTACAGATTTCATTTTTATTACACTTCAGACGTATTTTGACTGAACTGCAAGCCCCCATTACCAAATGACAAACCTTTTAAATTTCCATTCAGCAACCGAATAGACATGAAGGCTTTTGAAAGGATCGGTAACGAATTCAATTTTAAACATCAAGACAGACTTTAGACAAAAGTTGGCCCTTTAAATCATGGTCTAGGCACCCTTATTTTTGGGGCGTGCACAAAAAGTATAACTATGCCTGGAATCCTCCTTACACATTTTTCTCTTCAGGCACAGCTGTTCACCTAGGGTCCATAGAGCAAGAGCTTTAAAACAGCATGAAAACATTTATCTTAGACACTTCTAAGGGCCTAACTAAAGCAGGAATAGAAGAATAAACGACTCTGTTCGCACTTACGTTTGGTGTTTGCTAGGTTCACAAGCACAGACAAGATCGAACATAACAGACCTTCTACTGGCTTTGACGCACAAAAAAATACTAGCAAATTTAGAGGACGCCATTAATTCTACTGTTGATTTGCCTTAAAGTTTTAAAAAGGGTACCAAAATGTTTTACAATACGCAAGATCGAAAGTAGACTTTGCTGTTGGCACTGGTTTATACATGCTGCCTTCTGACCTCAGGCTCCAGATAGGAACAAAAATAAACTACAACAATGAAATTCCGTTGCAGGAAATGAACAGAAGGTCGGGCAAAACGACATAATTCTGAGCCAGTAATATTGCAAGCGTAAAAAACAAGATGACCCCCAAGAATAAGTCATCCAATCCGAAGTCCAAAGCCCAAAGGCCATTGAAGACTCAGCAAAGCTCGCGGACTTGTTCGCGATGACCATGAATATGAAAAGACAGCGCTTGTTCTTGGAAAACAGGCCTAGGTTTAAACTTGGTCTTTATCTTACTAAATAGAAACCCCAACTATTAAGAGAACTAATGCCCATAAGTGCTCGGCCAAAAAGCCAACTACTTTGCTTGCAGTAGCCCCAAAAGCCAGCTGACAAAAATCCCCAATTTTCCCGGGGTAAAGCGTCCACGGCTTTACCAGCTAATTTTTTTAATAAACTTGCAAGATGATCAAGCTGTTCTTTTACCATGTTTTATCAGGTGGAGGCGATGGCGGCGGAGGCACTGGACTTTGACCTCCGCCGCCGCCTGTAATAGCCCAAAACCAGTGTGCTTATTGCAATCCTAAGGCTGTTATAACGCTTGCTAATGTGACAAACCCTTTCTCTCTAAACAGTGTTTGTATTCGTTCTGCTAGTGTCGTGTCTTCATATAAAATTTTTCGATAGTTTCTCTTTTCTATTCACTTGAGTTCGTAATTGGTCCCGGTTGTAGTCCCTCACTTTTTAGTCTGCTGATCTTTCTTGTTCAAGATCTTTTAGTCTTTGGGTTATTCTTTCTTTAATATCAGGCCCTAAGTTGGCGTCATCAGCCTCAACGAGTTTTTCTTTTTTCTTTTTTTATGCTCATCTAGTTCACCTAGTTTTGCTAAATTGTTTGTTAATTCGCCTTTGATGGTTCTTAAGCATGATCAAGGGCCGTTTAGTTCTGCCCTGGGTAGCGGCGAGTCGTGTATAGTCTTTAACGCTGTTTCTTCTGAAAAACTGGATTTTTGCTTTTATTACATTTATTAATTCACCTGTGATTGATTTAATTCTTTAAGTTCCATGTTTGCATTTGGTTATCTGTTGGGAGTTCTTGCAGTGTGTTTGAGTTTTTGAAACTGCCTCCGCCTTAATTTTGGCCTAACAAGGCCAAGGCGATTTTGTACGCTCGCAGGGAGTCTATTTCTAATTGAACCCACGGCTAAAACTTTGATGGGTCTTTTTTAGTTGTAAGCTGAACAAGTTGTCCTTGGTCGCTCCTCAAAACAAATGGTCATCTTTTACTTCAAAATCATTAGGGTCTATAAATTCGGGAGGTTCTTGACCTAAACTTTGGTACAATGATTTGACCCTTTCTTTCTGTTAATTCCGCCGCAATGAGGGCGCCGAGCGGTGCTGTATTAAAGGGATCATTTCACTCATGCGTCTCCAGGATCAAAACATATAATCTTCATCTTCAATGCCTGCCATGTTTCTTTAATAATTAATTTTTTTATTTTGTTTTATAAAAAATGTCACAAGCATATGGCTCGATTCTTGACCCGCCCTTAGAAGACTGAAAGAGCCCTTTGGCGTGAAGGGAAATAAGCGGAATATACTGTTCCAAATAATCCATCTTTCTATTGATGCGGATCAAATTCTTACTGTCAAATTTCCGGACCTAGGAGCGGATGAAGTGATTGTGCCAGGTCTGCGCGTCTTACTTTCAAAATAGTACTCGATTCAACAACAGACACAAACAGGACAGTTTCCAGAATTTGGGGCGGGCAATTTTTAAAAAAATTTCTATAAAACTGGAGGGGCAAGAAATATTTCTTCCCCAATGCAGACATATTTTTAACCTATTCTGATCTATGGCTAACCGGAATGAAAGGGCTGATCTTGCGTTTCAAGGAATCGAAAATGAAGAAGCACTAAAACATAGAATAGGCGCCGCAGTACTAAAGACGGTAAAAAGTATGCAGCTGAATTTTGCGTATGGAAAAACGCTTTTCCATCCCCCTTTGATTTTGAGTTGTTAAAGCGCATGCACCGTACTTTCAAGGAGCATTAAAAAGACAGATTGTCATATGAACTAACTTTTAATGAATACAAACGCGTTTTTCAAATCATCAGACACCCAAGCAAAGTACAGCATTTCTGACATCTCGTTAGAGTTTGACGTTGTTAGCAACCCTAATTTAGCAAGGCTGATTGAGCATCAATTCAGTCAAAATTAGCAATATATTCGAAAGAGTGATTCCCTCATACAACATATCCCCGAGCAGGCAGGACACTATATGGAATTTTAGTTTTAGTGTCGCAGCAAGATCGCTTAAAGGTATTTTTTGCGTGTGAAGATGAGAACCGTTCAAAAAAGCAAGTGAAAAGTTTTTTAATCCTAAAATAGCGAAAGTGCAATGTACAATTGATGGTAGTCCTAACCAAATTACGCTAGCGGGCTTAGACCTTATCATTTATTTTGACGAAATAAGAAAATTGTTTGGGGTGGGAGGGGTAGAAGTCTAACAGCAGACCGTGTGTCTAAAGATTTACATCTTCACAATGTTAGGCTTGATGATTTTTACAACAAATACGGTTTATGGATTGACCTAAGGTCAACAGGGATAATCAGTTGCATGGAAAACGGGAGAAACTGTGAGAGACGTAATAAACATTCAAATTGATAAAAGAAGAAGAAGCCGTAAACCCCTTAATGTACATTTGTTTTTAAAATATGATGCGCAGCTGAATATTGAAAAAAACAGATTAAAAGATATACAATACTAAATTATTTTTATTTATAAAAAGCATGTCTGTTCACGTTTTTTCCAAAAGTACCTACAGCGCCAGAGTTACCCAAACGAAGGGATAGTAGAAACCCTGACATAAAAACCTTTAGATTAACAAAAATTACACAAATGCAGCAAGTACTAGAGCAAGACCTTTCAAATACAGCAAAACCAAACGAAGGTATTCTGCTGCCTTTAAAGCTGTTACATATGTTAATACTGGAGCATCAACTATAAGTGCTCTATCAGCAGGAACGAGTGTTGGTCTTTAGCAACGGGCATAGGCGCACCCGCAGCTTTACCTCTAGGAGGTTTGTCTTTGCTTCGGCCTGTGTTCATTAGCTGTAAGTGCGGCTGGCAAAAAATTAAAAACTAAACTCCAAAAGCACACAGCTATGGTTTAACTAATAAAAGCTAAACTTAGCTCGTTCAAACTGACAATAAATAAAGCGCTAGTTGACTCAACCATCACGGATGAAGAATTTAATCGTTTACAGGCTGATTTTGATGACTACAAAAGACAAAAGTTTGATCTTCAAAGAAAGGCGAGGACAACTTTTTCTCAACCGCCAGACGCCGAGCAGATAAAAAAGGAATGCTTAAAAAAAGTAAACGAAACATTAAACTCTGTTCTAAACAGCTCACATTAACAACACCAAAAGGTGTTTATAACTTTAGTTTATGAGTCCAAGCGCAAAAAGACCGTTGATATTGATTCTGATTAAGCCGTTGTATTTTTTTTAATTTAAATAAATATGTTGGCTTAGAAAAGAAAGACAGCATGGCTAAGATATATGAAGGGCCAGATGAATTGTTTGAAGGAATGCTCGAGAAAGAGCGTTTGTCAAGAGCACTGAATGATATTGATTTAGAAGTCATTGACCCAACAAACGTACAGGCAAGTGTTGTTCATGCATTTCTCAAGTTCCAAGTAAACTAACAATAGACCCGCCAGTTAAAGTAATGTTAGCTGTTTTAAATCGACTATGTAACAATAAATGAAGAAAATCTAGAAGTCTGGGTCTCAACTAAACAGCAGACTATTCTTTCTCATAATGACTTAACACCCCGGTTGGGCAGACGAACTGCTTGCACAGTTTGACGCTGTCGCTGAAGAAGCTAAAATGAGAGGCTCTGGTTGGTCAGAGGGCGAAGTCTTAGAGATTAGATTAAAACAGGCTAAGTATGCACCGATTGTAGGCAAGGCTTACATTCCGCTACCCGAGAGTTGGTTTTAAAGAGAGCAGTTTTAAACATAAAAAATTCAGACAACAAATGTTTTATGTGGTGCGTTCTTGCAAGGCTGCATCATGTCCGCGAACACGCAGAGAGAGTGACTAACTATCGGCAATACACCAAAGATCTTAACTTTAATGGAATATCCTTTCCTGTTAGTGTAGACCAAATTGATCAGTTTGAAGAACAAAACAACCCAATAACTGTTAATGTATACACATGGATGAGGAAACAAATTTGGTGCCAATTAAAGTGTCCAAGAACAGTCCAACAATAGGCGAACCAGCCAAAAGTCATGTGGACTTACTCCTAATGTTTTCGCCAGCAGGGCTGCCCATTACACATTGATACGCACAATGAGCAGATTATTAGCGCATACTTCAAAGCATGAACATAAACAAGAATTCTGTAGAAAATGTTTAACAAGAATTCCAACCGCTCAAGCCGCGCTTGAACATATAAAACATTGTAAAAGTTCTGTAGACTGTAAGACAGAACTAACTACGCCCCCGCCAGGATCTAAAGTTAGTTTTAAGAACTGGAAACGGCTGCAAAATTCTCCATACGTAGTTTACGCAGACTTCGAGTCGCTTATTGTTCCTTATGAAGGGCCAGCACCACAAAAACTACGAAAAACAGTCTTAATGAGTAATCATCAGATTTGTTCATTTGCCCTCATTATTGTTAGGTCGATGGCGTTTATTCAGAGCCAGAATTATATAGAGGGCCAGATGCTGCAGAAACATTCTTAAAACGCATGCAGCAAGTGCGTAACGCCTGTTCTAATAATCTAAACTTATCTGAAATCATAATGGCGCCTGAAGACCAACAACAGTATGACTCAGCCACGCATTGTTGGATTTGCGGTTTAGAGCTAACGCCCAAGAGTGTAAACCCCACAGTAAGAGACCATGATCACATTAGCGGAAAGTTCAGAGGAGCGGCGCATAACAAATGCAATCTTCAACTAAAGTTTGATCCAAAGACATGGAGCTGCCTGTATTCTTTCACAACTTGCGAGGTATGACTCTCACCTTATAATGCAAGCAGTAACCAGCGCCTTCAGGTAGCATGCATTGCACAGTCATCAGAAAAGTACATGTGTTTCACTTAAATAACATGTCTTTCTACGACTCTATGCAACACATGATGGGCTCATTAGAGCACTGGCTATGTCCTTAAAGTCCTGCCCAATAACGGAAGAATATTTTGACCCCACGCTTGTTAGAAAGGTGTTTACCCTTATGATACATGAACAGTTGGGAAAGGTTTGACGAAGAGGACACTTCCTCCTAAGGCGCGTTCTTTTCTAGTCTTAGAGGAAAGGACATCAGTGATTCTGATTACCAGCATGCTCAAGATGCGTGGCAGAAGTTAGAGTGTAAAACAATGGGAGACTATCATGACTCATACTTGATGGCTGATGTATGTTTGTTGGCGGATATTTTTGAAAATTATAGAAAGACCTGCATGAAACATTACAGCCTTGATCCCGTCATTATATTTCTGCGCCCGGGATGAGTTGGGATGCTTTCTTAAAGTTACTGGAGTACAGATGATTTATTGTCTGACCTACCAATGATTCAGATGATTGAAAACGGATTGCGTGGAGGAATTAGTATGGCGTCGCATCATTACTGTAAAGCAAACAACAAATACTTGGACGACTATGATCCGAGTAAAAGGTCTAACTATCTTATGTATTTAGATGCAAACAATCTGTATGGTTGGGCTATGGCGCAATCACTTCCGTTACGCAACTTTAAAATGTACACAGCGGCGATCCGAATAATATTCAAAAGGCATTAAAGTGGTTGAACAGTTAACGCCTGATCAGCAGCGTGGATACATTCTAGAAGTTGACTTAGAATATCCTCATGAACTCCATGACCTGCATAATGACTATCCATTAGCACAGAAAGTCTAAAGATGGATCCAAGAGGCCGCCTAACTTGTGCCTAATCTTCGTGGCAAAAAAAATATGTCTGTCATTACAGACTTCTACAATTTTATTAAGGCATGGGTTGAAGTTGACAGCTGTTCATCGCATAATGCTTTTGATCAAGAACAGTTCATGAAACCATACATCATGAAGAACACTGACTCAGAAACTAAATCCACAGATGCTTCAGAAAAAGACTTTTTAAGCTGATGAACAACAGCTGTTTTGGAAAGACTATGGAGAATCCGCACAAGCGCAAAGATGTCAGATTAGTCACCAAAGAGAACGAAGCAATTAAGCTGACTTCTAAACCAAATTATCAGGACTTTAGAAGATTCCATGATCACCTTTTGGCATAATGATGAAAAAAAAAGAAAGTCAAATTGGACAAACCTGTATTTATTGGGTTACTGTTTTAGAATTATCAAAGCTTTTGATGTTAGAATTTCTTTATGACTACTTTAAGCCCTCGTATCCTGAGTCCAGAGTACTTTACACAGATACAGATAGTTTTGTTATAGATATCCCCACTGAAGACATCTATAAAGACATGGAAATGGAAGTGGCTAAAGGCATGCAGGATGGTATGATACATCTGATTATCTAAAGATTCACCTTTGCATTCAATTACATAACAAGAAGGTTTTAGGAAAGATGAAGGATGAATTATCTGGAAAGGTGATCAAGGAGTATGTGGGGTTAAGGTCAAAAATGTACAGTATTTCGAGCCAGGAGAAAATCATTAAGAAAGCAAAGGGAATATCTCGCAGCGTTGTGCAGTCAAACATATCACATGACAACTACAAAGAAGCATTGTTTGGCAATAAGACTTTTCATCATGACAACGTAAAACTGCGATCTAATCTACATGAGATCAACACAACAGTTGTAACAAAGAAGTCGTTAGATAGAACAAACACAAAACGAGTATTGTTAATCCAGAGTTTTCATATGCAATCGGGCACTGGAGAACCGTAAATTAATTAAAGCGGAACTGTGTCTGGCGGAATTATCTGCAGTTCTTCTTTCACAAAAGATCTTTGAGGAGCTGGTTGTTTTGTTGTGTCAGTTTCTCGTAAATAATACATGGGCGGATTCATTTTTACAATTCTTTTTATTTCATATGGATCAACACTCCAAACTGGATCGGTTGCCCTGATGCGAGTGTCCCCTTCTGCTTCCCCCGGTAAATAAAGGTACCTTACTTTTAAACCAAACGGTAATAGTTTGCCGGATGAAGACTCTCCTTCAACAACATTTATTGTTTTTCTTTTGATTGCTTGTACTGGTTTTAGACCTTTAAATTCTTCATTATTCATTGCGCGCAAAACTGAGGGCAGTCTTCTAACCCATTCTGTGTTGCGAGAATTGTCAATCAGCTCTCTGTGATACTGGTAGGAGAAAAGTCTTTCAGCTAACTGTTTGTTAAAGTTTTCGACTAAAGCCTGTGATCTATGAACTCCTGGAATGCCTCTTTTAATGGTAACTCTATGTTTCAACAATAATTGATTCACTTGCCCTTTAAATTCTTTTCCATCATCAACTTGAATCATGCGAGGGTAAGTTAGCGGGCCTCGTTGGTATATTGTTGTATGGCGACAGCAACAGCAGAAGCACTCTTTTGTGTTAATGGTTCCGCATCTTTGTATCTTGAAGCTATGTCAATGACTGTGAGTGCGTACTTAAATCTTTTTCGCCTAATCGTATCAGAGGGTAAATATAGAAGGTCCATTTGATGGGTGTCGTTCGGTATTGTATTCACAAAGTGTGGTCTCTGTATTCGCCTAGGCGCTGGTAAATAAATTTGCCAAATCGCTTGTTTAGATAACCATTCTTTTGCTGTTTGTTCACTGACTCCAGCTGCTTGGCTTAGCTTTTTTAATTGCTGTTATTCCCTTCCAATATCCTTTGGGCGAATAATAGATTTTGTTCATTTTTTATTCAGCCGATATTATGTGCAACAAAATACACAACGGTCATACCAAAGACAATAAACCCGATTTCTTGCATCTTTTGTTTTTCTGATGGTTGATAAAGTCGCTAAATTTTGGTGGGGGCAATGTCTCGATTGGTTTGCCTGTTACTAGATAATATTGTTTTATTGCTTGATCAACATCTTTAAATGTGTAAGCTGCATGCCCCTGTTTTTTCAGTGTGTTATTAATAAAATCTAACTGCTCAATTCTCTGCTTTTCATAGCGATCTTGTGCTGCTGCTAGTTGCTCCACAGCTTTGTTATGTCTTTTTCTCTCGCCTTCATCTCGCAGTTTACTAAATGCGTAATTACTTCCACTAAAAGCGAGCGCATTAACCACAGCGCCGCCTATCATCATTACGAGCGAAGCCATTTTTATAAATGTATTTTTTTTACATATTTATATTATCCGGAATTATTCCTTGCTTGACTAGAAAATCTTTCGTGGCAAACGAAGCTGCAATGATAGCAATCAGCTTTGCTGAATCCTCAAAGTCTAGTTTGCCAAGATCTGCTGGTTTAATTCTTAACAGGCTTTTACCAAGCATTGAGTATCCTACACTTAGTCCTCCAATAACAACAGAATGGTATACAAGGTTAGCAACAGTTTTTTCGGTGCTCATTTTTATAAAATAAAATAATTATAATTATTAAAAACATGAACAGTGATGATCTACTACAGCTACAAGGCGGCCTAAACCTGCCTGAACTTATGAATGACCAAGTTGATGACCAAGCTATTATGCCCAAAAAGGAAAGGCTGTATTCTTTGGCAGCATGTGGAAAAACAAAAAGTTCCTCGGAACTGAATTCAGCATAGAACAGATTCAACAGATGTCGCCGCAAGACATTTTAAAGTATCATAACAGGTATGAAGCGCAGCTGGGGTCTAGAATGGTGAAAAGTGTGGGGCAAACGGTTCTTAGTTTGTACACTAAACTAGTCAGTAGATTTGCTCCCATTGATTCTGAACAAGATCTTACGTATGATTTAACGCAAGATCCAGTTTTAACAAAGTCATTAGAGTCTCTAGGATGTGATCTATACTACAGATTTGGAACATTGTTATCGCCATTAATCATGGGATTAATAACTTTTAATCATATAGATTTGTTTCCCTTCAAAATGACCGAGCCAGAAAATCAGCAGAATCAGAAAACACTGAATCAGGTGGAGAAAGTAACCAAGCCAGAAAATCAGCAGAAAACGCTGAATCAGGTGGAGACCATTAAAAATCCTGGGCGTGTTGAAGCAGGAAGAAAATTAGCAGAGTGGAACAGACAAAAAAATTAATGTTACAGAATATAACTCATAATGAAAACATAACACCGCCAACGCCAGAACAAGTTGATTCAATGCCAGCTATAAAAACTTCATGTGATTCAAGACCTACAGCGCCAAAGTCTTCATGGAATATTGAACTTAAAACTGCTGCCATTTTTGGCGCCCTTGCTGCTGCTGGGGCGGTTATTACTGTTATAAAATATATAAAGAATGGCAGCCAAAACAAAAGCAATCAAAAAAATCTGAACCACTAAATACAGAAAACAACAGCACGCCAGAACCGTCAACAACAAAAGATCATTTTGATCCATTTATAATGCAATAATATTTTAAGAACTTAATTTTAAATTTTTTTAATAAAAATAGATCATGGCGTATTATAAAATGATAAAGGCAATAAATAAAGACATGGAGTCTATAAAAGACATTTCCATAGACCAGAATTGTAATCAATGCGGTTGCTTAGGATGTAAGAACTTCCTTAAGATCTATGCAGAGAACGCTGAGCAAGACATCCTCAACGATGACGCGTTTTTTTGAGGCGTGTGTGTACTATATTAGACATCTACTATTTAAGATAAAAACATAGCTTGTATTTTTTTGATAATTATAAGATAACTTGAATACTTAAAGGATGACTTAGTTATGATCTTGGGGTGACTTAATCAAGAACTTAATCAAGAACTTATTAAGAACTTGAAGTAACTTAATTAAAAACTTAATTAAGAACTTGGGGTGACTTAATTAAAAACTTAATTAAGAACTTGGGGCGACTTGGGGGTAGGAGTGTGTGTGGTGTACACAGGGGGGTGGGGTGGGAGGACGTGCGTGCGTGGGGTGGGGGTGGGGGACGTGCGTGCGTGGGGTGGGGTGGGACAAAACACACACACACAAACAAACAACAACACAAACAAACAAACACACAATAGACAGGACAGTGCTGTGGGAAAGTGAAGGAGGCTTTTTGTTGTTCACACTTGAACGTCGTAAATTCAAGACAGCCACCGAAAGCACTTATCACAGTCCTGAATCAATAATCACAGGATCTGTTTCAGTTCTATCGTCGGCCGCCCAAAGGCAGCCTGAAAAGGAGGTGTGCAGGGCGTTGAAGCAGGTTTTCAGTAGAAATGTTTGCCAGGCGGTTACGCGTAACCGTTACTATTTTTAGAAGCCCGTCATACTATCGTCAGTAGTCCAAACCCCACCACGCAGGCCTGCACGCTGTTAGGTCGTCCCTGTGGCCTCAACAGCCGAGCCTTCACTGCTAGCCAGGCGGTTACGCGTAACCGTTACTATTTTTAGAAGCCAGTCACAGTAGTTCAGAAAACTTGACAGACAGGTGGTTATATAGCTGTTTCTGTTTTAGAACCGCGTCATTCCAATCGCCAGTAGTTCACAAAACTTGCCAGCATTAACCGTTGCTTTACAAGCTGCTTCAATCATTTTTCAAAGTATCTTATATTTTCATGTAAAGCATTCTTTTCTTCCTCTGCCCACAATTCCGTTAGCGTTGGCAGCGGTAATGGAAGATTTTGAGCTTGTTGGAAAGTTGTAGCTGATTCCATGTCTTCCGCACCCAAATAATTTAATCTATAAAGCTGTTGAAAAGGTATTTGTGATTCAAGAACTTTTTCTAACCCAGAATCCACACTGTCTTCTAAAACTGCAGCTATATTTTGTGCAAACACTTCTCTCACAGGAAAAGCACCACACGTCCGTTCACCACAGCACCACAACACCAAATGACAAGATAACTCAAGGCCCGTTGTCAACAACACTAAGTGCTGGGCGGATGTGACGTCTTTTTAACTATCACATGATTAAATCTTGACTTATGATAGGTGAATGTAAGAAACATGTCTATATCTGTTTTACCCCAGGCGGGAATGAGTGAGCAAGATCCTTTCAACCACTTATAGAAATCTCGCTATTCAGAACTGCAAGCAATAGAAATCGATCGCTATTCATAACTGCACCCTCTATTAAGAGAGGGCCATTTCAATAGGCTTTTGAAAGTCATTGAATTGCCTGCGCGGCAAGCGAGGAGGTATGGTTTCACTTCAGCGCACTCGTGTGTGTGTGTGTGTGTGTGTGTGTGTGTGTGTGTGTGTGTACATACTTTGGTGTGTGTGTGTGAAGAAGTGGTAGAATAAGAAGAAGAAATATGATTCTACTTTTATGTCAAAAATATAACTCAGTTTTAAAAGACTTTAGTTTTATTTCACATGAAAGACAGAGACGCATTTGATGAATGTTTGCGTGAAAATGATGTTATTGAAAACGATCAAGAAAAACATAGGATTAAGCAAAAACTGAAATCTGAAAAGTTTAGTAAATTAGTATTAAAAACGGACAATCCTACACAATATGTTTGTTTGTAGATAATCGTTATTTTTTGGTTATTGACGTCTTACTTGTCAGAGAACAGTAATATGCTGATTCTAGGCCACTTTCGCCCAAAAACTCGGCGGAGGAGCAAGTGGGGTAGAGTCGGCATATTACTGTTCTCTGCGCCAAAGGGTAAGTGATAGTACTACTTAGTAGGCCTATAGTAATCAGTATAGAATAGCTTAGTACAAAGTTGCTCTGCATATATAGGCCGCTGGGCTTGTTGCTGTTCATTCAATCAGGAAACTAGGACTAGTCTAACTTTGGGCTACACCTAGCAATCTTTTCATTGCCCTTACTATCAAAGTACAACTGTTTTCACTGTCTATTTTCTGTGAGACCCACGGGTTGGCTATGGCATGCATTGCTACAGTACAGACAACATAAAGTAATAAAAATAAAATTCTTGTTATTTCTTGTTACATCTGTACTCCAGACCTCAATGTTTTAGCAGTAGAGTAAGAGGATGGAGATCATGTACATGTAATGTACATGGTACGATACATTTTTTGGGCAACAATGTTCAGCGGAAATCACATTCAGTGACATACTCTTGTTTGTGTTGTGTTGTGTTGTGTTATATTGTACATCTTTAGCTACCGAAAGTTTACAGGAAAGGGAGGGGGGAGGTAAGGGGGTAGCAACATTTTCTGCCACCTCACAAGGCACGGTTTTCTAGTTAGCGGGGTAGAGAGGGAGGGGATAGCAAGATTTTCAAAGGCACGTTTTTCGATTTGAGAGCTAGCACATTTTGGGGGAGGGTTGTGTGTGGTATGCATGTATGTGGCTAGTGCCAGTGTGTATGTTACTGTCAGCCTGCGTGCATGTGCACAGGGTTAAAGGCAGAATTTTTGCAACAGGTCATT
Source organism: Conus ventricosus (assembly GCA_018398815.1). Taxonomy (NCBI): domain Eukaryota; kingdom Metazoa; phylum Mollusca; class Gastropoda; order Neogastropoda; family Conidae; genus Conus; species Conus ventricosus. The sequence continues at coordinate 4,093,326 of CM031620.1, read as the reverse complement.
TGTGAGCTGACTGCCAGTGCTCCTGATTTGACAAAAGATCTTGCTGCTGCAGCTGATAATCACGTGCAGTCGAACAGCACATTTTCAACTGGAGATGCAGGCGTCCAGACCAACAGCTGCTTTACGAACAGTAATTATATTCTATGTACAGTCTGTGTGTTGCAAATAGGGACATGTAATAGAATGTCTTTTGATTTTTTAAGTTCATGTTGTGAAATGATGTGTTATTTTCCTTTAGAGCATGGGTTTCCCTCAATCATGCATTCTTAGCTTTTGAACAAAAGGTATGAAAAACTTAAAAGAAAGTGACTAGTATTCTGCTATATCTGGTGCAGTGATTTACCAGACCCTAGTCATAGATCATCGCACAGCTGAATTGAAAACATCCCATTTGTGCCTGTCAGTCAGGAGAAATGTCTGATTACTTTAATATTGGCAAGCTTATTCTGATTTGTTGATTTCTGCAAAAACCAGGGCACTGCCATTTCTCTTATGTCAGGGCAGTTTGTCATTTCACTTTTCAATCATCAGCACTTCACTGTTCATGTGTGTTTAATGGGAGAAGGGGGGGTGGTATTTGTTTATTATTTCATTGTATTGCTGACATTATTGCAGTGGCTTAGCAAGCCTACAAAAAGGTATTGATGCCCAAAAGGGGAGAGGGGGCTAAGCCCGCTTAAAGCTGACAATAGTATGGATTTGAAAGATGCAATAGAAACCTCCCTTGAGAGAGTTATAGTGAATTTACAATTTATACTGCTCTTAGCAGCATTTTTTTCTTTGCTGAAAGAGTGGTAGGGCCCTGGTCTGAGGGCCTAGGCCCTACCAGGGTGTAACGCCACTGTGTTTATCATATGATTGTGAGCACTTATTGCTTCTTGTTTATGACGATGAAGTGCCAGGAATGTCCAATATCATTAGTAAGTAAGTCACAAATATTTCTTATAATGATACTTTACCGTATGTGGGCTTATATTTTACTACCTGACTGAACGCGTGTGTGTGTGCAAATACAATTATGCATGTTATTATCAAATTCAAGAAAGAATGTTAAAAGACACTGGTCCTTTGTAAGTAAATGGATAAAAGAAGTGAAAAGGAATTGTTTTTTTTTAAAAAAAAAGGTCATTATACTTTTCTTTGTTATGTTTTAAGGGAAAACAGACTCGAACCAGAAGCAAACGAGTTCAGGTTCACCCATGCATATCCTTTAAAGGTAAGTTAGAATAGTGTACCACATTTTAATGGACTACAAGGCGTTACTTTTTTTCTCCTAAACTGAGATCCCTGAGTCTTATAACTATGACTGACTATAGAGTATGGAAATAAATAAACACAGTCTGTTTTTTGTGTGAAATTCGGGGGGTGCGTCTTGTAAGGTTGCCTTGTACTTCGTACAATACAGTACGTGAAATTGGGTCCGGTCACTGATGACATTATTGTAATGTGTTGCAGTGTTTGTCACACCTTTGCATTATGCATTGTGTGGTTCTTCCTCCAATTTGTTTATTGTTTGATGTTTGCATTTTTTTAAGGGGGTAGGATGACAGAAAATGTGGCAGCTTACTCTCTTACCCTCAGTAAAGATCATTTTGATGTAATTTGAAGCAGTCTAAGCGTTAACTAGGTGATTGGTGTAGAAATAGAAGTAAATGTGTATATAGGGTGTTACGCACACTGAAGAGTGACCTGATACATGACACTTTTTTGTTTAGTGCAATGAGGAGGATGTGGGAAGCAGCTGCAGAATGGCGAAGGAAGGGTTGAAGCGCTGCCTTTCTTTTCTGAAGGACAAAGGGCTGGATGTGTGCGAGCTGGTGACGGACAGGAATCCTTCCATCATCAAGCACATGAAAGACAACATGCCAGGTGTTAAGCACTCGTTTGATGTCTGGCATGTTGCCAAAGGTGAGTTCCTTAGAGGTTATGCAATAAACCAATATACTGACAGACTGGGTCAAATGAAAGATCCCTCATGCTTCATTTGACGCACCCTACCCCATGTGATGCATTTGCTTGTGTAATCGTGAACACTTTATTTTTTCCCATTGGTCAAGAAAAGTTTAGGGACTGGGGTGAAGAACTAGGGTCAGTCAGGAAACTGGAAGAAAACCTAATTTTGTTTCGGCCATGGTCGACTGTTACTGGGCTTACAACTCCTTTAGTTTTGAGTAACTGCAGGTTTGGTAATCTTCTTACTGGGCTTACAACTCCTTTAGTTTTGAGTAACTGCAGGTTTGGTAATCTTGATGAAGGAGCAAAGTATGGTCCTTGTCAGCTTCCATTTTTCATGCAAAGCAAATTTTATTCATTTTGAATATCTGTTGTGTACAGGAGCTGAGTCAGATATTTTACCTTTTTTTCTATTACAGTGCCATACTTTATCCCCTAGGACCACACGTTGGTTCTTTTTTCTATAAATCCATTTGCTTGCGATTGTTTGTAACTGATGATAATAAGAGAATAAGTGTGTAAATTTTAAACAAATGAGTACTTTTTTGCCACTGGGTTTAACGTGGACACATTGGACTTCAAGTTTATTGTCTCATTCAACACTCCATGGAACTTGGTGCAGAGTGAGAGGAAAATCCAGTGTATCCAGGTCAAACTTCTTTACATGGCGAGAAAAATATTGTGGTTTATTTCAAAATTAATGGTTTATAATGAAAACCCTGGCAAATCCCAAACCAAAGTATTCAGAGTAAATAGACGCTAAAACATTTGTGCAATAATTTTTTTTAGAGGACTGAAGAAAAAACTACTAAAGGTGGCCAACACCAAAGACTGCCAGGAGCTGTCACTTTGGATTCGGTCCATCATCAACCACCTGTACTGGACAGTAGTCTCCACTCCTGAGGCTGATGGGAAGTTGATGTTGGAAAAGTGGCAGTCTTTGTGCAACCATCTGCACAACAAGCATGACCATGAAGGGTCTGCATTCACTAAATGTGCACACCTTCCTCTGGAAGGTCAAGAGCGGCGGAAAAAGTGGCTGAAGGAAGGTCAGTACAAAATATAATTGTCTTTTTATCACACTGGCATTAGATGTGGGTGTTCCAAGATGGCGTTAAAGAGTATTTTGTGATTGTGGGCCCCCTAAAACAAACAGGGGCAACTGCTTTGTGTAATTCCAGGTTAGATGACCCAGAATCTAAAAATCGTGATAAAGTGGCACAGAAAACCATTGGAAAGTCATCTCAAAATTCCAGGAATACATCACTTGGTCCTATAGGATTCAGATTTGGTCAGAGTCGGCTTCATGTTGAATTTTTGTTGTTTAATTACGATTCTTTTGTTTCAGAAATTACAAAATTTGCAAAGATATGAGTAAACAGATCTGTTTTAAGTGTTCTTAATGCAATGTTACATATATAACATGTTTCCAGTTTCTCGCAGCATGAAAGACAACAAAGATAACTTTTTTTTCCAGTTTTATTGGCATGCAGCTGGTAATTACTCAGCTATCAATAAACCGTCTTCAGCACCACTGTATGAAAAAGTGAATACGAATCAAGGCTAATTTTACTTTTATACACACCAGCTAATATTTCCCACTTTAAGATTGAAAATAAGTAACGGAAAGAAGACTTGTTAAGTCTCGTCGTCCTTTTCTATTTTCAGGCAGCAAAGTGTCGGTACTAACACTGGATGTCCTCCAGTCTACATACATGCTGCGAGATGTCCCACAGCTGTCCACTGGACCTCAAACTGCTGCCATTGAGGCCTTTCACTCGGTGCTCAACCACTTCGCTCCGAAGATGATTGGATTCTCCTATGATGGGATGGTACACAGGTAAATTATCCTATATTACCATATTTTATAGTTTTTGGCATCTCTATAACATTATGACAGTGAGGCAACGTGTGTGTGCCCATCTTTGGGTCTGTCAGTGTGTCTGGACCCCTCCTGCGGTCAATTTAGGTGGAATTTGGCCTCACGGTTGCACATACACTTTCTGTAGGACCTCAGATCTCCCGCCCAGCTTTGTAAACACCAAAGTCAGACCTTGGACCAAGGGCCAAGACGCACTGACAAATATGGGGAGGGACGGAGGGGAGCAGGGGGAAGGTGGGAACACACAGCAGAGTGGGTGGATCAGCAAGTATTATATAAAAGTAAACAAGGAACCAGTTTTAAATGACAATATACAAATATAAGTAAGGATTTTTAAACAAGTAAAAGAGATTTTTTAAATTGTTACATGAAATTAGCTCCCCCACTCCCCCCCCACCCAAGTCTTCCAAAAAGAAAAGGTTATGGTTACCTGGTACAAAAAAGGTTTGATTTGGTAAATCTCTACTTCCTTTCCTTTTTTTTTTTAAATAACCAAATCGGACCAAACCAGCTTGAAAAGTTCAGCTATTTCACTCCCACAGGAAATGACAATGTTTTCCAATTTGAGAATAAATGTCCAAGTAAATATCAGCGAGTATGGACGATTCTTTAAATGTGTTCATTGTCATCATATTTTAGGAAACATGGCACTGTCATGATGGCGATCGATGCCATTTTTATGTAGTGAGCTTAGTACCCCCCTTGCTAGCGATTTCATTTTGATATTCTCAATCTTTGTCTTTTTCCCCCAAGGCAGAAAAAAGATCAGGTCAGCATAACAAAATTTGTGTCAGTCAGGGTACTGTAACAATACCTTTTTCTTTTTTTTTGCCTTAATATCTTTAAAATATATTAAGCACAAATATCCTTTTAACCATTTTCAGAAGCATACTGGCCGCAGTTCACTTCAATGAAAACAGCAACCGACCTCAAGCACAAAGGAAGGATGGACAACTACGCTACAATGTCGCCTTCCGGAAAGCTAGAAAGGAGTTTGTGGTCCAAGGAATTAAGGAGTCATGCACATTTGGTAAGTAAATGTCGCATTCTTCATATTCTGACAATGAGAGACACAAATTCTTATAATTATATTGGTGCCCCCATTTTAAGACCCATTATATGACTCCCTCCCTCAAAAGACCAACTTCCTTGATAGTTTGCCCTTTGAATGTATTAAAATATCCCTCCACCCACACCACCCCCCCCCCCCCCCCAAGACCCCTCCCTTATTAGATCTAATTCTGGGCGATTTTTTAAGGTTTTATAGGGGGTGGGGGGTACCACTGTATTTTCATGATGTTTTATTGTGTAAAGGGCAAATTATAATGTGAAACAAACCAATCACCAATGCCATGTCTGTGGTAGCCAAAAAGTAATGGATAACGGAGCAAAAGCACACAGTACACTTCTTATTATGGGCGCTTTCAAGTATGTACAGAGGAATCCCCTTTATAAAACTACCTCCCTATCAAGACGTACGTCTAGCAGACGTTGCCCTTCTTAAAAGTAACACCCTAATAGGATCCATTCCTTTCAAGACCTCATTTTGGATATTTTTTTAGGATTTTAATATATAAAAAAAAACTACTGTACAGTCTACTGCATTTTGTTCATCATTTTTGCTGAAAAGCATCAACCAAATTATGCTTTCATGCCCACAGATTATGTCCAGAGACTTATACAGCGAGTGATCCGGTTGGCTTCAAGATGCAGCCTGACCGACATGGAACAGAGGGTGCTTGTACAACATCAGCAGCAAGCGATTCCACCCCCTATGTGTGCATCCGTCACAAAAACCAACAAAGAGGATGCCGTTCAGCAGCACCCCTCTCGTTACAACAAGAAGTGACTGACACTGGAAACTGTGAAAGGAAACCTAGGTTGTGGCTATATATGTGGATATGCTGTCAAAGTGAATGGATTGAGGATGAAATTGAAATTGTGCCGTGTTCAAACACAATGTGTACGCGCGTGGAATACTTCAGTATTACTCTAAATATTATCCTGCATGACTCGTATGAAATGATTTGAATAAAATAATTCCGACCAATGAAAATGCATGAGAGAACAGGGAAACCTTCATTCTGGCCACCTCGCCCTCAAACCAGTTTTCGGGCGAAAGTGGCCCAGAATAAAGGTTTCCCTGTTCTCTGACAAGTAAGACTTCAAACTATGTTTTCCTAATCATTTTCGCGCATACAGTCATTTTAATACTATCATTTTTGCGGAGACAGTCACCAAACTAAACTTGGCTGAGACACTGTGCGAACACCCCTAATTAGAGGGCTTGGGGTTTGTGGCAGGCAGTACCCTGGACGGATCCTATGACCTGTAATTATGGCGCCATAAGGTAGGGCTGGCGTCACCTGGCCGTGTGGCGAAGGGTTGCCTGTGATATTTTCATTTAGACACGGAGCCATAGACATACGTGTTCTGCGTTTCACAAAATACGTCGCGCACACACACACACACACACACATACAAACACACACACACATGCAGAGAGACAGACAGACAGACAGACAGATATACAGACAGACAGACAGACAGACAGACAGACAGAGACAGATTCACAGAGAGAGGCACACACAGACGGACATACATGTTGTTAATTGCGCGCGCGCACACGCAGACACACTCACACTCACACACACACACACACAACACACACACACCACACACACACACACGCACACACATGGGCCCATGGCCACACATCATACACACACGTGTACATTCACTACACACACACACACACACACAAACACACACACACACAACACACACACACACACACACACACACACACACACACACACACACACACATGGGCACAGACAGACACTCATACACGCGCGCGCGCGCGCCTCACACCTGCTGACAAACTGAGAGGCCAAAAATCAATACTGCCGCCCCGCTCCTCCCCTCACCCCACTCCCTCACGCCGGGCCTGCGCATTACAATATATTTCATCAGCTTTCTCGAAGCTTCTCTGCCGCATGAGGGCGCTGTTAAAGCGCTCACATGACAGTTTCCAACACCGGTTTTTTCATTCTTCTACTGACTTCCGGACTAGTAGGTTGTTTTTATTGCGCTGTGTATTGGGCTTGGTGTGTTATTCTAAAAATGGCTACCCGGTTTACTGAAGAGCAGGCTCTCGCCATTGAACACCACAAGTTTTACCATACTTGCATGTCAGAGTATTTGTTGAAAAAAGAACGAGGTGAAGCATGTTCGTTACCGCTGAAACCGAAAAGAAGTATTGCTTTCCTAGAAGGAACAGAAAAAGAAAAAAGGGAACCGACTGCTTTGGAAATGGACGACTATCTTAAAGGTTTGTTGGTTCAAGGAAATGAAAACGTTGAAGGCAATAATTGCTGAACAAAATATAGCCAATTTCAATATGTGTTTGACTATCGATGAGATGGTTCCTTATTTAATAAATGGCGCTGCATTGTTGAAAGCCGGCCAAAGCAAAACAATCCATCACGCGTTAATTGTTGGGCGTTGGCTTGAGACAGCCCAAGTCAGATTTTAAAAAACAAAAAACGCATCAAACATGCGTTTATTTCTTAAGACGCAGGTGAACATGTCCGATTTCTATGCTAGGAAACTCATTCAACTTTCTGTGTGTTTTTATAACTATCCTAAATTCCACAAGCTAGGAATCAGTATAAATGAAACTGTGTAGCAAACGCCAAACCATTATTAAACTTATGCAACTGGATGGCGATTTTCGGGGGTTCTGGCAAAACTAGATAGGGCTAGGCAGACCTTAGTACATCTACCAGTATGGAGAGGAGTAGTGTGTGGCCAGCACTTCTTCATATAAATGCTTCAAATATACAATGACGGATGTACTACTACTGGCGATTAGAGCCGCCAAAAAGCTCGGCTACAGCAGTAATTGCTGTAACTCTGCCAAAGCCAGTTGCAAGCCTGTTGAGAAAAGAGGAGCAGAGCAAACTAGGCCAAACAACCCTATGTGATCGCTTGCCGCCAATGACGTCAGCACCTGCAAAGCTCGGTGGCAAACTAGGTCAAACGACCCTATGTGATCGCTTGACTACAAAGCGCGGCAGCACCAGCAAAGCTCAGCGGCAAACTAGGCCAAACGACCCTATGTGATCACTTGGGGTTGATTGAGGTTGCGCGCGAGACACAACCTGTTTAGTCACAAAGCAAGAAGTGGCCTAGTAGTTCCACTTTTTGTTTGTTGTGTGTTTTGGCCTACCCCACGCACGCACGTCCTCCCCACCCCCCACCCCTGGACTGTCTATTGTGTGTTTGTTGTTTGTTTGTGTTTGTTGTTTGTTTTGTCCTGCCCCCACGCATGCACACCCCCCACCCCCACCTGCCCCACCCCCCACCCACGCATGCACACACTCAGTTCCTTCTAAGTTTTTAACAAGTTATTTCTCAAGTTCTTACTTAAGTTACTTCTAAGTTGTCCTTAAGTCATTCTCAAGTTATCCCCAAGTTCTTACTTAAGTTACTTCTAAGTTTTTAATTAAGTTGCCCCAAGTTTTTAATAAGTTCTTGATCAAGTTCTTAATTAAGTTCTTAATAAGTTTTTGATCAAGTTCTTGATAAGTCTTGATTAAGTCATCCTTTAAGTACAACCAAGGTCTTATTCAGTTATCTTATAATTATCAAAAAAATACGTTCTATGTTTTTATCTTAAATAGCAGATGTCTAATATAGTACACACACGCCTCAAAAAACGCGTCATCGTTGAGGATGTCTTGCTCAGCGTTCTCTGCATAGATCTTAAGGAAGGTCTTACATCCGAAGCAACTGCATTGATTACAATTCGGGTCTATGGAAATGTCTTTTATAGACTCCAGGTCTTTTTTATTGACTTCATCATTTTATAATACGCCATGATCTATTTTTATGAAAAAAATTTAAAATATTATTGCATTATAAATGGATCAAAATGATGCTTTGTTGTTGGCGGTTTTGGCGTGCTGTTGCCTTCTGTATTTAACGGTTTCAGATTTTTTGATTGCTTTTGTTTCTGCTGCCATTGTGTATATATTTTATAACCGTAATAACTGCCCCCAACAGCAGCAATGGCGCCAAAAATGGCAACAGTTTTAAGTTCAATATTCCATGAAGACTTTGGTGCCCTTGTATCACATGGAGTTTTTATAGCGGGCAATTGAATCAACTTGTTCTGGCGCTGGCGGTGTTATGTTTTTATGATGAGTTATATTCTGTAACATTAATTTTTTTTGTCTGTTCCACTCTGCTAATTTTTTTTCCTGCTTTAACACGTCCAGGATGAGGACACTTTTCACTGGCCCCCACCTGATTCAGTGTTTTCTGCTGATTTTCTGGCTTGGTTACTTTCTCCACCTGATTCAATGTTTCCTGATTCTGATGATTCTCCAGCTCGTTCATTTTGAAGGGAAACAAAATCTATATGATTAAAAGTTATTAATCCCATGATTAATGGCGATAACAATGTTCCAAATCTGTAGTATAGATCACATCCTAGAGACTCTAATGACTTTGTTAAAACTGGATCTTGCGTTAAATCATACGTAAGATCTTGTTCAGAATCAATGGGAGCAAATCTACTGACTAGTTTAGTGTACAAACTAAGAACCGTTTGCCCCACACTTTTTACCATTCTAGACCCCAGCTGCGCTTCATACCTGTTATGATACTTTAAAATGTCTTGCGGCGACATCTGTTGAATCTGTTCAATGCTGAATTCAGTTCCGAGGAACTGTTTTGTTTTTCCACACGCTGCCAAAGAATACAACCTCTCCTTTTGGGCATAACAGCTTGGCCATCAACTTGGTCATTCATAAGTTCAGGAAGGTTTAGGCTGCCTTGTAGCTGTAGGAGATCATCACTGTTCATGTTTTTTAATAATTATAATTATTTTATTTTATAAAAATGAGCACCGAAAAAACTGTTACCAACCTTGTATACCATTCTGCTGTTATTGGAGGCCTAAGTGTAGGATACTCAATGCTTGGTAAAAGCTTGTTAAGAATTAAACCAGCAGATCTTGGCAAACTAGACTTTGAGGATTCAGCAAAGCTAATTGCTATCATTGCAGCTTCGGTTGCCACGAAAGATTTTCTAGTCAAGCAAGGAATAATTCCAGACAATATAAATATGTAAGAAAAAAAAATACATTTATAAAAAATGGCTTCACTCGTAATGATGATAGGTGGCGCTGTGGTGAATGCGCTTGCTTTTAGCGGAAGTAATTTCGCATTTAGTAAACTACGGGATGACGGCGAGATAAAAAGACATAACAAAGCTATGGAGCAACTAGCAGCTGCACAAGACGCCTATGAAAAGCAGAGAATTGAGCAGTTAGATTTTATTATGACACACTGAAAAAACAGGGGCATGCAGCTTACATATTTAAAGATGTTGATCAAGCAATAAAAACAATATTATCTAGTAACAGGCAAACCGGTCCAGACATTGCCCCCACCAAAATTCAGTGACTTTATCAACCATCAGAAAAACAAAAGATGCAAGAAATCGCGTTTATTGCCTTTGGTATGACCGTCGTGTATTTTGTTGCGCATAATATTGGCTGAAAAAAAATGAACAAAATTTATTATTCGCCCAAAGGATATTGGAAGGGTATCACAGCAATACAAAAGCTAAGCCAAGCGGCAGGGTCAGTGAACAAACAGCAAAGGAATGGTTATCTAAACAAGCAATTTGGCAAATTTATTTACCTGCCCTAGACGAATACAGAGACCACACTTTGTCAATACAACTCCAAACGACACCCATCAAATGGATCTTCTATACTTACCCTCTGATAGGATTAGACGAAAAAGATTTAAGTACGCACTTACAGTCATTGACGTAGCTTCAAGATACAAAGATGCGGAACCATTAACACAAAAGAGTGCTTCTGCTGTTGCTGTCGCTATACAACTGATATACCAACGAGGCCCCTTAACTTTCCCTCGCATGATTCAAGTTGATGATGGAAAAGAATTTAAAGGCCAAGTGAATCAATTATTGTTAAAACATAGAGTCACCATTAAAGAGGCATTCCAGGAGTTCACAGATCACAGGCTTTAGTCGAAAACTTTAACAAACAGTTAGCTGAAAGACTTTTCTCCTACCAGTATCACAGAGAGCTGATTGACAATTCTCGCAACACAGAATGGGTTAGAAGACTGCCCTCAGTTTTGCGCGCAATGAATAATGAAGAATTTAAAGGGTTAAAACCAGTACAAGCAATCAAAAGAAAAACAATAAATGTTGCTGAAGACTCCAGTACAGCCAGCAAACTATTACCGTTTGGTTTAAAGTAAGGTACCTTTATTTACCGGGGGAAGCAGAAGGGGACACTCGCATCAGGGCAACCGATCCAGTTTGGAGTGTTGATCCATATGAAATAAAAAGAATTGTAAAGATGAATCCGCCCGTGTATTATTTACGAGAAACTGACACAACAAAACAACCAGCTCCTCAAAGATCTTTTGTGAAAGAAGAACTGCAGATAATCCCGCCAGGCACCGTTCCGCTTTAATTAATTTACGGTTCTCCAGTGCCCAATTGCATATGAAAACTCTGGATTAACAAACACCCGTTTTGTGTTTGTTCTATCTAACGACTTCTTTGTTACAAATGTTGTGTTGATTTCATGTAGATTAGATCGCAGTTTTACGTTGTCATGATGAAAAGTCTTATTGCTAAACAATGCTTCTTTGTAGTTGTCATGTGATATGTTTGACTGCACAACGCTGCGAGATATTCCCTTTGCTTTCTTAACCCGTTCAGTGCCTCACAATAGTACAAACAAAGGTGTTCCCAGGTGCCGGGGAAATCTCATGATTTGGGGGTCATAATTAACAAAAAATTCTAGCTCAGAAACTACAAAAGATAGAAAAATGAAATCTATATCATTTTTGAAGGAAATTGAATGAAGATTTTGAATCTGGGCTTCTTTTGTTTTAATTTTGATAATACAAAAGTATTTAGGCTTGTAGATTTGGATAGATTTTTTTGCACGATCAAAAACATATGTATTTACCACATCCAAACAAGAACACACAGCAAAAAAGTTGAAAATAAAGTTTGTATTGTCACACTACACCTGTAAATGAAAGTAAAACAGTTTGGAAGTCTATCAAGACGCTCACACTCGATGCAGACTGACCAGTCCACGACCACGCCCCCCCCCCTCCCCACCACACCCCCTTGCTCAACTTCAACCCTCTCTTTCACTCCTCATCTTCCCCTACCTTTTCGTCTGCACCGTTACCCGCGAGCAGGCCACGATCCCCTCTCGCCTGATTTACATCACGGGACACCACACCATCAGAGTCCCACATTTGGGCGGGGCTCGTTCGACTGACGCTGCCCAGCTAAACGCACACTGAGGTCAAGAGCCCTACTCAAAAACTAAACGAATATGGTCGGCAATTCCACCATATCATCTCTCCCTTTCAGCTCGATTGTGTGAATAAAAGTTTATTGTTTTGTAAAAAATCATCACAGAGCCTGCTACTGTTAAATACTTACTTGGTCGCGGGTCGCTTCGACAACGAAGGTTGCGCCGCCATCTTTGCAACGAGACACAAAGTGCTGGCGGGTCACCCATCAGTGATAAAATAAAGGGCTTTCCCTCACGTGGGGTCATTTCATATTTTTTAAAAAATACAACAATAAGGTTTTTCTGCGAAAACTTTTTTTTTGAGTCCTTTGAAGAAATAGTAACAAATGAAAACTCAAGAAAAAGCATGACGTCAGGGGACTGCCCAAGCACAGGGAAAAGCACTTTTTTTTCCGCGTCACTGATGACAAAGGCGCTCAAGGGGTTTAAATGATTTTCTCCGGCTCGAAATACTTTTACATTTTTGCCTTACCCCCACATACTCCTTGTCACCTTTCCAGAAATTTCATCCTTATCTTTCCTAAAACCTTTTGTTAGAAATTGAACAAAGGTGAATCTTTGGGTAAGCAGAGTGTCGTACCACCCCGCACCCCTTTAGCTATTCGGTTTCCATGTCTTTATAGATGTCTTCAGAGGAATATCTATAAAAACTGTCTGTATCTGTGAAAGTACTCGGGACTCGGATACAGGGTTTAAAAGTAGTATAAAGAAACTCTAACATTAAAAGCTTTATAATTCTAAAACGGTAAACCCAAATAAATACAGGTTTGTCCAATTTGACTTTCTTTTTTTTTCATTTGCCAAAAAGCATCATAAAATTTTTCTGATCCTGATAATTGGTTTTGAAGTCAGCTTTAATTGCTTCGTTTCTCTTTGGGGCCCAAATTTGCCCGCCCTTTTGCGTTGTGCGATTCTCCTGTCTTTCCAAAAACCTGTTGTTCATCAGCTAAAAAAAGTCTTTTCTGAAGCATCTTGGATTTAGTTCTGAGGTCAGTGTTCTTCAGTGTATGTTTCATGAACTGTTCTTGGTCAAAAGCAATTATGCGATGGACAGCTGTTAATTTTAAAACCCAGTCTTAAAAAATTTGTAAAACCCTAAGCAGACAAAATTTTTTTTGCCTCAAATTGGCACAAGTTTAGGTGGCTCTTTGGACCATTTTTAGACTTTCTCCCTTAAGGGATATCTTTATCAGGTCTGGATTCCCTAGGATATTCTAAGTCAATTTCAGAATGAAACCACGTGTTGATCAGGCGAAAAACTCCCAACCCACTTTAATGCCTTTAAATATTATTCGGACGCTCCTGTGTACATTTTAAAGTTGCGTAATGAAGCGTTTGCCCCATTCCCATCCATAAAATTTGTTTGCATCAAAATAATGAGATTTTAGCCTTTTCTCGGATATAGTGCCCAAGTTTTTGTTTTTTGCTTTACAGAAATATGCCCCATACTAATTCCTCCACCAACCCTTTTTCAATCTCGAATTTTTTGGTAGGTCAACAAAAAATCATCTGACCCAGAAAAATTTTTAAGAAAGCATCCCAACTCATCCGGGGCAAAATGTAATCGCGGATCCAAGCTAAAAATTTTCACAGGTCTTTTTTTTCTATAATTTTCAAAACTTCCCCCAAAAAACATAAATCTGCCCTTTAAGTAGAATCATGATAGTCTCCCCCTCGTTTTTTCAATCTAACTTCTGCCAGCATCTGAGCTTGCTGGTAACAGAACGCGATTCCTTTTTCTGAGACTAGAAAAGAACGCGCCTTTTGGAGGAGTGTGTCTTCACAAACCTTTTCCCAAATGTTATGACCATAAGGGGAAACGCCCCTTTTTAACGAGGTTGGCAAAGTACTTCCCTTTTGGGCAGGATTTAAGGACATACCAGTGACTTAATGATCCCATCTGTGTTCTAGATCTAAAAAAACATGTTTTTTAGAAAAAGCACTTTTACTTTTCGTGCTGTGCAATGCATGCTATTAAGGCGCTGGGACTGCTTGCAATTTAAGGTAGAGTCGTAACCTCGCAAATTGTAAAGAAACAGGCGCTTCCATGTCTTTGTTTAAATTTAGTTGAAGATTGATTTACTGTGCGCTCTCCTCTAAACTTTCCGCAATGTGTCATGGCTCTACTTTTGGTTTGGCTCGCCTGATGGAAAGGCCTAAAAAAGCAAAACCAACAATGTGGGCTTGCCCTAAAGTTCTTTGGGCTTCGGCGTCATTTTGATTTTAGTAAATTCAGATTATTAGAACGCATTACGCACTTGCTCAATGCGTTTTAAGAAAGTTTTGCAGCACTGGCCTCTTAATTTGGTTCTGAAAAACGCCATCCACCCCAACAAAATGAAGGCAAAGAACAAACGTGATTTTTTCCCTTAAGACTGTTTTTTTTGAAGTTTTTTTTTGGGGCTGGCCCTTTATAAGGAAAAATAAGCCTCGAATCTGCGAAACTACGTAGGATTGTTTGCACCTTTCCAGTTCTTAAAACTAACTTTAGATCCCGGGGGGGGTAGTTGTTCTTATTACAGTTACAGAACTTTTACAATGTTTCTTATGTTCGCTCGCGGCTTGAACAGATGGGATTCTTGTTAAACCTTTTCTACAGAAATTTTTGTTTGCCAGACTTTTTAAGTATGCTGCATTAGTCTCTCAGTTGTTATCAATGTGTACGCGGGAGCCCCCGTTGGCGAAACAGTAGGGGTAAGTCAAAATGATTTTTTTTTTTCGCCCATTGTTGGGCTGTTCTTGGGCACTTTTTTAAATTTGGGACCAAATTTTTTTCCTATCCCCTGGTATACATTAACAGTTTTGGTTTGTTTTTTCTTTAAACTGACAAAATTTTATCCATAAAGGGAAAGGGAATTCCCTTTAAGTTAAATCTTTGGGGTATGCCGATAGTTAGTACTCTCTCTGCTGGGCGCGGCATGATGCGCCCTTGCAAGAAAGCACCCCATGAAAAAATTTTTTTCTGAATTTTTATGTTTAAAACTGCCTTTTTTAAAACCCCCTCCCCAGGTGCGGGTTAAAACCTTGCCACAAACGGGGCATACTTAGACGTTTTAATTTTATCTCTAAGACTTCCCCCCTGACAACCAAGCCTCTCATTTTGGCTTTTTCAGCGGGGAGCATCAAACTGTGTAAGCAGTTGGTCTGCAAAAAAAAGAAATTTGTTTTTGGGGGGGCCCAAAAAACGGTTTTTTTTTTTCCCAAAAAAACATATGTTTTTTCCCACATCCAAACAAAACAACAGCAAAAAAGTTGAAAATAAAGGTTTGTTTTCACTACCCCTGTAAAGAAAGTAAAACCGTTTGGAAAGTCTTCAAACGCTCCCCCTCGATGGACTGACCAGTCCACACCACGCCCCCCCCCCCTCCCCCCACCCCCCCTTGCTCAACTTAAACCCCTCTTTTTTCACTCCCATTTTCCCCTACCTTTTCGTCTGCACCGGTCCCCCGCCCGAGCGGGCCCACGACCCCCTCCACTGATTTCACATCAGGGAACCACACGCAGTGCAGATACACATTTGGCTGGCTCGTTCGATGACGCGTCGCTAAACGCACACTGGGGGTCACAGACCCCTACTCAATAACTGACGAATATGGTGGGAAAATTTCCCCCACTATCACCATCCCCCTTCACTCGAGTTAGTCTTTTAATAAAAGATTATTGTTTGTCAAAAATCATCACAGACCTGCTCAGCTTGTAAATACGTTGACTTGGGTCCGGGTCGTTTCGACAACAAAGGGTTGCCCCCCGCCATCTTGCAAGCGAGACACGAAGTGCTGGTGGTCCCCCATCAGTGATAAGAATAAATGGGCTTTCCCCTCCGTGGGGTCATTTACATATTTTTTTAAGACTACAAAATATAGGCTTTCTCCAAATTTTTTACCCTTTGATAGAATAAACAAATGAAAACTCAAGAAAAATGCTTTGACGTCAGGGACTGCCCAAGGCACATGGAAACACTTTTTTTTTCCGCGTCAGTGACTGACAAAAGGGCGCTCAACGGTTAATGATTTTCCCCGGGCCGAAATACTGTACTTTTTGACCTTAGCCCCAATTCCTTGATCACCTTTCCAATAATTCATCCTTCATTTTTTCCTAAACCTTCTTGTTAGTAATTTGAATGAAAAGGTGAATCTTTAGGGTAAGAGATGTGTCTACCCCCCCCGCCCCCTTTAGCTACTTGGGTTTCCATGCCCTTTATAGATGTCTTCAGTAGGAAATCTATAACAAAACTTTTGTATCGTTAAAGTACTCTGGACTCAGGTAAGGGCTTAAAGTGTCATAAAGAAACCTAACTTAAAAGCTTTGAAATTTCTAAAAGGGTAAACCCAATAAATCGGTTTGTCCAATTTGACTTTTTTTTTTTTCCATTTGCCAAAAAGCTGATCATGAAACTTCGAAGTCCTGATAATTAGGTTTAAAAGTCACTTAATTGTTTCGTTCTCTTTGGTGACCAATCTGAGTCTTTGCGTTTTGTGGTATTCTCCATGTCTTTCCAAAACAGCTTTTCATCAGCTTGAAAAAGTCTTTTTCTAAAGCATCTGGGGGATTTAGTTCTGGGGTCAGTGTTCTTCAGATGATGGTTTAAGAACTGTTCGGGTCAAAAGAATTATGCGATGGACACTGTTAATTTAAACCATGTCTTAAAAAAAAATTGTAGAACCCTGTAATGACAGACATAATTTTTTTTGCTCGAAGATTGGGCACAAGTTTAGGGGGCTCTCGGGACCCACTTTAGACTTTCTGCTGCTAATGGATAGTCTTTATGCAGTCATGGGTTCCGAGGATTTTTCTAAGTAAACTTCTAAAATGAAACCCGCTGTTATAGCAAAACTCCCAAAAAACCATTTTAAATGCCTTTTTGAATATTTTTTCGGATCGCTGCCTGTGTACATTTTAAAAGTTGCGTAAGGAAAGCTTGCGCCTTTGCCCCCCATACAGATTTTTTTTTGCATCTAAAAACAGAATGTTAGACCTTTTACTGGATCATAGTGTCCAAGTATTTTTGTTTGCTTTACAGTAATGAGCGACGCCATACTAATTCCTCCACGCAATCCTTTTTTAAATATCTGAATCTTGGTGGGTCAGACAAAAAATAAATCGGGGGCTCCAAAACTTTAAGAAAGATCCCAACTCATCCCGGGGCGCAAAAAATGTAATGCGCGGGACCAAGCTTTAATTTTCGCGGGTCTTTCTATATTTTCAAAGACCCGCCAAAAAACATACATCCCCCTTCAAGAGAATCATGAAGTCTCCCACGTTTACAATCTAACTTCTCCCACGCATCTTGGCTTGCTGAAATCAGAATCGCGATGTTTTTCCCTCTAGACTAGAAAAGAACGCCCCTTTAGGGGGAAAGTTGTTTTCAAAAAACCTTTCCCCAACTTTTTTTATGTACTCAAAAGGGTAAACCCCTTTCTAACGAGGTTGGGTCAAAGATTCTTCCTTTTTGGGGGGAACTTAAGGCATAGCCAGTGACTCAATGATCCCATCAGTTTTGCTAGAGTCAAAAAAAAGACATTTATTTAGATTAAAGCCAGTTTTTTTTCGATGACTGTGCAATAAAGCTACCCTTTAAGGGCGCTGGTTCTCTTGCTTATAAGGTGAGAGTCTCCCTGCAAGTTGTGAAAGAATACAGGGCTTCCATGTTTTGGGTTCAAACTTTAGTTAAAGATTGCATTTACGTGCGCGCTCCTCTAAATTTTCCCGCAATGTGTCTGGTCTTTTACTTTTGGATTGGGCTTCCCTGTGAGGGGCCTAAACCGAAAATCCAACAATGTGGGCTGAGCCATATGTTTTTGGTTTTCAGGCGCCCATTTGATTCAAAAAAATTCCCAGTTTTATTAGAACAGTCATTACCACTTGCTGCATGCTTTTTAAGAATGTTTCTGCAGAAAATCTGGCCCTCTATAAATTCGGGTTTCTGAATAAACCCACCGACCAACAATAATGAAGGAAAATAACAAATCTGATATTTACTCTTAAAGACTGTTTTCGAATTTTTTGGGGTGCGGCCCCTTCATAAGGAAAATAAGCGCCCCGAAGTCTGCGTAAATACGAGGACTTTTTGCAGCCGTTTCCCTCTTAAACAATTTAGATCCGGGCGGGGGCGTAGTTTTCTGTATTCACTACAGAACTTTTACAAGTTTCTATTTCGCTCGCGGCTTGAACAATGCATCTTGTTAAACTTTTCTACAGAATTCTTGTTTCCCATGTCTTTTAAATTTGGCATTAGTTACTCTTGTTCGTATCAATGTTAACGCGGTACCCCTTTTGGGCAAGCAGTGGGAAAATCAACAGATTTTGTCGGTTCGCCATTGTTGGCTTTCGGGACATTTTAAATTGGCCCCAAAATTTGTTTCCCTCATCCCATGTGAACATTAACAGTTTTTGGTTTTTGTTTTGTTTTTAAAAACTGAAATTTTTGATTACACTAACGGGAAAAGGATTTCCATTAAATTTAAAATTTTTGGTGTATTGCCGATGTTGTCACTCTCTCTGCGTGGTCGGGGACAATCACCCTTGCAAGAACGCCCACAGAAACATTTGTTGTCTTTTTTTTTATTTTTAAAACTGCTCTTTTTAAAAACCAACCCCCGAGTAGCGGAATGTAACCTTGCCTACAACGGTGCATACTTAGACTGTTTTAAATCTATCCAAAAGACTTCCCCTCTGCCCAAACCCAGACCCTCTCATTTTGGTTTCTCAGGGGCAGCATCAAACGTGTAAGCAGTTGGTCTCCCCCAACCGGGTGTTAAGTCATTAAGAGAAAGAATAGTCGCTGTTTATTTTGAGACCCAGACTTCTAGGTTTTCTTCATTTATTGTTACATATCTTTTAAAACGCAAACTTTACTTTAACTGGCGGGTCTATTGTTAGTTTAGGGAACTTGAGAAAAAGCAGAACAACACTTGCCTGTCTTTGTTGGGGGTCAAAAAACTTCTAAATAAATTCTTCAGTTTTGATAAACGCTCTCTCCAGCATTCCTTCAAACAATTCGTCTGTCCTTCATATATCTTAGCCAGTTCTTTCTTTTCTAAGCCAAAATATTTTTTTTAAATTAAAAAAAAAAAAAAACTTAATAAAAACAATACGACGGCCTTTTTGTGTTGGATCATAAAAAAAAAAGTTTAAAACCTTTTGGTTTTTTAAATGTGAGCTTTTTAAACAAGTTTAATGTTCGTTTACTTTTTTTAAGCATTCCCTTTTTTTTATCTGCTGGGGGTCTGGCTTTTGGGAGAAAAACTTGTCCCCCCCTTTTTTTAAATCAAACTTTTTTTTTTGTATCTCAAAATCACCTGTAAACGATTAAATTTTTCACCGTGAGTTTGATCAACAGTGTTTTTATTTATGTCTTTGAACGAGCAAAGTTTAGCTGTTATTATTTGAACCTGGCTGTGTCTTTTGGAGTTTAGTTTTTTTTTTTTGTAGCAGCACCTACAGCTATGACACGGGCCAGAGCTAAAGAAAAACCCCCTGGGGGTAAAGTGCGGGGCGCCTATCCCCGTTGCAAAAGCCAAACACTCTTCCTGCTATAGAGCGTTTATAGTCGATTTTCCATTTTTTTAAACAATGTAACAGCATTAAAGGCAGCAAATACCTTCGTTTTGGTTTTGCTGTTTTTTGAAAGGTCCCCCCTTAGTTTTTTTTTTGATTTGTGAAATGTTTTTTAATTTAAAGGTTTTACTTCGGGGTTTCTAAAACAGCAAAATTTCTGCTATTTTCTCTTGGCGGCGCGTAGGCACTTTTGGATAATGTTTAACAGACATGCTTTTATAAAATAAAAATAATTTTAGTATTGTATACTTTTAATCTTTATTTTCAATATTCAGCTGCCATCATATATTAAAAACAAATGTACTTAAAGCGGTTTATCGGCTTTTTTTTTCTTTATAAATTTTAAATTTTTTATTAGCCCTCCACAGTTTTCTCCCGTTTCCCATGAAACTGATTACCTCCGTTACCTTAGGTCAAATAACCGTTTTTTGTTGTTAAAAAATCATCAAGTTTTACGCTGTGAAGGTGTAAATTTTTAGCCACAAGGTCAACTTTGGATTTCTCCCCTCCCCCCTCCAAAAGTTTTTTATTTCTCAAAAGCGAAAAGGGTTTAAGCCCCACAAGATTTGGTTAGGACTCCCCAAATCGAAAATTGTACTTTCTTTATTTTTGATTAAAAAACTTTCATTTCCTTTTTTAAATGGTTCTTCATTTACACAGAAATAAAATACCTTAAAAGCGATTTGCTAGACCTAAAACTAAAATTCCATATAGTGTCTCCCCTTTGGGTATTTATGATGATAAACTCTTTCGTAATAATTGCTAATTTTGCTGATATTGTTGTTCAATCACCCTTTGAAAAATTTAGGGTTGCTAAAAAACGTCAAACTCTAACGGATGTCAAAAGCTGTATTTTGTTTCGGTGTCTATGATTTGAAACCCGTTTTTTTTCATTAAAAGTTAGTTCATATAACAATCTGTCTTTTAATGCTCCTTAAAGTATGGGCATGCGTTTTTAAAAACTCAAATCAAAGGGGAAAGGGAAAAGCGATTTCCAAACGAAAAATTTTTACAGCCACATACTTTTTCCCGTTTTTAGTACGCAGCACCTTTTCAATTTTAGTGCTTCTTCTTTTCTTTTCCCTTGAAACGCAAAGCAGCCCTTTCTTCCCGGTTAGCCATAGTCAGAATGGGTTAAAAAATATGTCTCATTGTGTAAAAAATTTTTTTGCCCCTCAAGTTTTATGAATTTTCTTAACGTTGCCCGTCCCAGATTCTGTACAACTGCCCTTTTGGGTCTGTTTTAAAGCGAGCGCTATTTTGAAAGAAGCCCGGAAGCCGGCACAATACGTCATTTCTCCTGGGTCTGGAAATTTGACAGTAAAATTTGATCTGCATCAAAGAGAGGGAATTTTTTGGAACAGTAATATCCGCTTTTTTCCCTTCACCCAAAGGGTCTTTCATCTTCTATGGGGGTCAAAAACGAGCATGGCTGTGAATTTTTTTAAAAACAAAATAAAAATTTAATTAAATTTTAAAACCAGGGCAGGCATTGAAGAGCGAAGATTATGATGTTTTTGATCTTGGAGACGACATGGTGAAATGATCCCTTTAATACAAATCGCTCAGCTCTCAATCGGCATAAAATTAACAGAAAGAAAGGTTAAATCATTTTACAAAGTTTGGGCCCAAAACCTCCCAATTTCGACCCAAATGTTTTTAAATTTAAAAGATACATTTGTCTGTAAAAACGATCAAGGGCAACTTTGGGCTTACAACAAACCAGACCCTAAAAGTTTTTAGCCAAGAGTAAAAATTATACAAAGATCGTGTGAAAGATAAAAATTCCCCCCTTGGTCTTGTTAACCGAAAATTAAGGGGGGAGGCGTTTCAAAATTTTCAAAACACACTGCGGGAACTCCCCAACAGTAACCAAAACAAAACATAAAACTTGAAAAATTAAATCAAATCGGAGATAAAATAAAAATCAATAAAGCAGAAACCAGTTTTTAAAAAAAACAGCATTAAAGATATACACGACTCGCCGCAAACCCATGCGGAAATGCGGCCCTTGACTGCTTTGAGAAGCATCAGGGCGAATTAACAAAAAATTTTAGCAAACTAGGTGAACAATGACATAAAAAAAGAAAAAAGAAAAACTCGTTGAGGCTGAGACGCCAACTTGGCCTGATATTAAAAAAAGAATCCCAAAGACTGACTTGAACAAAAAAGATCGGCAAGACTAAGCGCTACTACAAACCCCGAGACCAACACGAATCAAGGAATAGAATAAGAGAAACATCGAAAAAATTTTTTATATAAGACACAACGCAGCAAACAAATACAACGCGTTTAGAGAGCACGGAGTCAATTAAAAGCGTTATAAGGGCCTTGATTTGCAATAATACACGGGTGATGGCTTTTACACGGCGGTGGTCAAATTTATTACCTCCGCCCCCATCCCTCCCCCTATAAATCTTGGGTAAAAAAACAGCTTGATCATTTTGGGGGCCCTTATTAAAAAAAATTACCCGGGGTAAAACCCCGGACGCTTTACCGGGAATTTAGGGAGTATCGTTGCTGGTTTTTTGCTACTGCAAGAAAAAGTATTTGGGCTTAGGCCGACATTATGACTTAGTTCTTGAATAGTTGGGTTTATTTATAAGATAAGACCAAGTAATCCATCCCATTAAACCCAAGAACAAGCCTGTCTTTCATATTCGGGGTCATCGCGAACAGAGCCGCGGGCTTTGCTGAGTCTTCAATGATTTTGGGGTTGGACCCGGGGAGGGATATTAATCTTGGTTTTTTTTTATTGTTTGAAAATTACGGGCCCAGAATTTATTCTTTTTTTCCCAACCTTCTTTTCCTTGCCTGCTATAAGAATTTCATTTTTAGTTTTTTATTGTACCTATCGGATTTTAGGTCAAAGGCAGCTGTAAAAACCCCGGGCCAACAGCAAAGTCTACTTTCGATTTTGCGTTTTGTAAAACATTTTGGTACCTTTGAATATTTAAGGTAAATCACTGTAGAATTAAGGGCGCCCCTCAAATTTGCTAAGTTTTTTTTTTGGCGAAAACATAAAAGGATCAGTTATGCTCGTCTTCCCTTTCTTGCGAGCCTGCAAACACCAAAGAAGTACAAATGAGTCGTTTATTCTTTTCTTTTCCCCGCTCTAGTTAGGCCCTTAGAATGTCTAAGATAAATGTTTCCATGCTGTTTTAGCTCTTGCTGTAGGGACCAGGCTCAACAGTTGTGCCAAAAAGAAAGATTTGAAAGAGGATGCCATCTATTTACTTTCTGTGCGGGGGCCCCCAAAAATAAAGGCCCCTAGACCTGATTTGACCAAACTTTTGTCTAAACCCTGTCTTGATTTTAAATATTGAATTCTTTTACAGATCCTTTCAAAAGCCTTCATGTCATTCTTTTTCGGATTTTTAAACGGTTTTTTTTTGGTAATGGCGCTTGCAGTTCGTCAAAATTCTAAAGTTAAATAAAAAATGAAATCTGACACTGCCCTCACCAAAGGATATGGGTTTTAAATGATCAGCATACGCCACCCACCCCCGTTGTGGCAAAACCAGAAATTTTTAACGGGTTCGTAAAACGTCGGTAAAAACCATTTTCTTTTGGGTCTTTTTCAATAGGGGGTTAAATGCCTTAAATGGATATCACCTTTTTATAAAAAGAGGCAGTCGGGGAAAGAAATTCAAAGTATCGTTGCATATTTTTAAGTTTGTGTGCGGCCCACAGAATTTTTGCTCAGTATATTTAAACCGTCATTTTTATTCGTTCAAAAAATGTTTTAAAAATAACAACTAAAAACAGTCCTTCGTTTTTAGACAGCTTTGAAACAATTGCGGGCAAAACGGTCGGCTCCATGAAATATTTTACAAAGTGTATGGTTTAATAAAAGTAAAACCAGGAAGAATAATAAGGTTCTAAAATTTGACAAAACGGGGGCCCAAGTTAGCCAGTTAACAATCCTGTGGTTTTAGGGGTTTTGCTCCTAAAAAAGAAAGAGTAATTTTGACTTTACTCTAAATTTTAAAAATGCAAATCAAAAACAATGTTAACATTCAACCTGAAGAAAAAGGGGGTTATTTTTGATAAAGAGCAGCTGAAAGTTGGGTTTTTACACTAAAATTTAAAATTTTTTAGATTTACCCCAACAAAACTACTTTTGAGGGGAAAGCCCGCCCCATCTTGCATTACATTCATTCTCTATTTCATTTGGGGATGAGCGAGCACTGATGAAAACTTATTATGGAAGGCCCTCAACTGTTTTAAGACCCTTTCCGTCGGGGAAAGCGCATATTGCGATTATAAAAATTTACAATTTTCCCTAATTTACGTTTAAAAAGTTGTTTGGGGGAGGGTCGGACATTTAATATAAAAACAAAAGACAAAGCGGGGAAAGTTTAAAATTGTGATAACCTGCACAGGTTTGGAAATAAAATAATATTTTACTAAAAAATAATGTCGCGGGGGCCAGAAAACAGGAGTTACATTAGCCCCTGTGGGGTGTAAACCTTAAAATTTAAAAACTTGCAGACGTTGTGGATTTTTGAACAGAACGGTGAGTGGGCGCTTTGTATGGTTTTGATACACAAAGTGGTTTTTAAAAAACCAAAGATTGGGGACAGAAAAAAGTTTCCTAAACTAGAACAACTGCGCAATCTAGGGGCAAAAATTTTGGCCCAGTATAAATATAAAATATTCAAAAACCCTGACCTCAAGGGCCTTAAAACCCATATTTAAAAATGGGAAAAAAAAATTTTAAATTTTTTAAAAGCCCAATTACTTTTTACCGTAAAAAAAGTTTCAGAAAGCATTCAACCGGGGCCCTTACATGTAACTTAGGGCCGGGACACAAAAGGGGAAAGAAATTGAAATAACCCCAGGGGAAAAAACAGTACATCCCACAAAAAAAGAAACAGTTGTAAAAAAAGCTTCTAAAAAATTTACAGTTCTTCCAAGCAGAAAATTAGGAACACTTTTCACAATGATTTTTGAAATTTCGTCTTTAAGAGGGGAGAGGGAGGGGGTTGGGGGCGTTGTGACGCCTTAAAAAAGGAATTAATATTAGCTGGCAAAATTTTAGACGTTAAACTCTTAACGTTCATCGTCGTTCTTCACAATGCGAGATATTAAGATCAAAAAAAACAACAAAAACAATGTTTTTAAAAAAAAAATTAAAAAAAAAATTTTAAAATTTTTTTTTTATAACGGGGGAGAGAAAAAATAAAAATAATTAAAAATTTTTAAAAAAAAATTAATTAAAGAAAAAAATTTCCCAATTTTTTTTTAATTTGGGGCAACTTTTTAAAAAAATTTATTTACCTTTTTTTAAAATTTTTTTCTATTTTTTTAAATTTGGCCCAACATTAAAGGAAAAAAAATGAAGAATTTATTTGGGAAATTTGCATTTTTTAAAAAAAATTGATGTTTTAAAAAAAACTTTTTTTAAGGAAAACTTTTAAAAGAATGTTAAAAGAGAAAATTTTAAAAAAAAACTTTGCGAAACCTTAGGGGGGGGGAATTTTAGGGGGAAGGGGGGTTTTAAAGGAAAAAAAAACCGGTTTTAAAAAAAATTTAAAAATAAAAACGAGTTTATTTCAATAAAAGAAAAGACCAAAAAAAAAAAATTTTAAAATTTAAAAGAAAAAAAAATATTTTAAAAAAAAAAACTGAAAAATTTTGTTTGTAGAAAACGGATTGAATAAGTTTTTGAGAAAGAAATTTTTTGGGGATTTTGGCAAAGGGGGAAAAACCATTGGCCCCTTTTCCCCCCAAAAGGTTCAAAGGGCCCAAAAAATTTTTTTCTCCATCTAAAAGGGTGTTTTAAAATTAATTTCCCGGCAAAAAACAACCCCAAAAAGGTTTTAACCTGTTTTTCAAATTTTTTCGGGCTCGGAAATTCCCTGGTTTTTACGGGACTGGACCTCGAAAGGTTCCCGCCCACACAATCAGCCTCCCCCAAAGTTTTTTAGGGGCCCCAACAAACGAGTGGTTCGAATTTTTTTTTGCAGCCACAGCAAAATTATTGAAAAAAAAAAATTTTTTTTTTTTTATAAAAGCCAATTAACCCTTTTTCTTTTGGAAATTTTTTTTTCTTTCCCCCAAAAAATTGAATTTACAGGATTTTCCCATTTTTTTTTTAAAGTTTTTTTTGAAAAATTTTTAAATTTTTAAGAACTCTAAAAGTGGTCCCTTAAAGTTAAACTTTTAAAAAAAAAAATTTGACCTTTTCCCCAAAGGGCCCCTAATTAAAAAAGTTTTTTTAAAAAAACCCCTTTTTTTTAAGTCCCCTTAAAAATCCAAAAAATTCAAAAAAAGTATTACTACATTAAAAAGGTCCTTGTTTTTTTTTTGAAAGTCCCCCGCAAAATTAAAAAATCCTTTTGGGAGCGGGGGAAAGGGGGGCCCTCAAACCAAGCCTTCCAAAGTAAAAAAATTTTTCCAAACCTTTGGGGTGGGACAGGGCTGCCCCCACCCCCAAGCCCCACACTTTCTTAATTTTTTTTCCCAAAAAAAAGGGGGGGGGGGGACCCCTTCCTTCTTTCCCCGATTTTCGGGGCCCCCCAAAAAAATTTTTTTACCCTGGGGGGGGGGGGGGGGGGGGGGGGGGGGGGGGGGGGGGGGGGGGGGGGGGGGGGGGGGGGGGGGGGGGGGGGGGGGGGGGGGGGGGGGGGGGGGGGGGGGGGGGGGGGGGGGGGGGGGGGGGGGGGGGGGGGGGGGGGGGGGGGGTTTCAAAAATTGGGGGGTTTTTTTTTGGGTTTTTTTTTCCTTTTTTCGTTTTTCCCCAAAAAAGGGGGGGGGGGGGGTTTTCCTGGTCCCCTTTTTTAAAAAAAATTTTTTTTTTTTTTTTTTATTTTTTGGGTTGTGGGAAAAATTTTTTTAAAAGGGGGAAAAAATCCCAAACCCCCCCCCCCCCTCTTTTTTTCGTTTTGGGTTTCTTTTCCAAAAAAAAAACTTTTTATTTTTTTTTGGGGGGGGGGGAAAATTCAAAAATCCAAAAAAAATTTTTTTCTCATTCCCCCCATTTTTAGTGTTTTGTTTCCCCCTTTATTAAAAGAAATTTTACTTTACAAAACCCCCCCCCTTTTCCCTTTCCCCCCCCCTTTTTTTAAAAAAAAAAATTTTAAATTTTTTTTTAAAATTTTTTTTTAGAAAAAAAGGGTTTTTTTTTTAAAAACCCCCCCCTCCCCCCTTTTTTTTTTTAATTTTTTCTTTTTTTTTCTAAATTTTTTTTTAAAAGGGGTTTTTTTTTTCCTAAATTTTTTTGATTTTTTCTCCCTTCCCCTTTTTTTTTTCCCCCCCCAAGTTTTCCCCCCCGGGTTTCCCTTTCCCGCCCCCCTTTTCCCCCCCCCAAAAAACCCAAAAAAATGAAATTCAAAAAAAATTTTTTAAAAAAGGGGAATTTTGAAAAAAAAAAGGAAAGAAAAGAAAATTAATGGGGTTCTAATTTTTCCCAAAATTTTTAGGGCCAAAACCAATAACGTCCCGCCCCACATGTTTTCCCCCAAACTTTTGAATTTTTTCAAAAGGGTTTTTTTTTAAAAAAAAAAAGTTGGTTTGAATTTAAAAATTTTTTCAAGTTTTTTAAAAATAAATGCCCTTTTTTTAAAAAATTTTTTTTACTTCGAATGGAATTGTTAGAAAAAAAACGGAAAATTTGGAAACCCAAACCCCCGAAAGATTTCATTATTTTTCCAACAAAATCCCTTACCTTTGGAGACCAATTCCTTTTGGATTTTGGGGAATTTCCCCCCCTTTACACCTTAAATTTGAAAAAACAATTTTTTCCGTTTAGGCGAAACAAAAAAAAGGAAAAAAGGCCTTAAAAGTCCAAGTTAAATTTTAAGGCTACCTCCCAACTTTTTCAAAAATAAAAAACGTCTTCCGAACCCCCAAAAAATTTAAGTTTTTTTGTGTACAAATAGGAATTTAAAAATACAAAAAAACAAAGGGAATTTAAAAAAGAAGGCCAAAAAATGGGGAAATTTTTCATTTCAACGAATAAAGATGTTTTTTAAAAGGAAAAAAACCCTTTAAAATAAAAAAAAATAAAGAAAAAAATAAAAATTAAAAAAAATCTTTGGTTTTTTTTTCAATTTTTTTGATTACTATAAAAAAACTCAAAAAAAAACCAAATGATAAAAAAAAAAATTTAAAATTGAAAAAGAAATTTTTGAAATTTACAAAAACTGGGCCTACTAAAAAAAAACCATTATCCCTTTTTTCCCAAAAAAGGGAAAAATTTAAAAAAAAGGGGTAAAAAGCACTCGGGAATGCAAAAATAAAAAAACCAAAATTTAAAAAAAACTTTAATCATAAAAAAAGCGGGGTCTTCAAGCTAAAAAAATTTAAGATTTTTTGGGCAAATAAAGAATTTTTCCCAAAAAAAAGGGTTTCACGGAAGAATGGGAAAGGTTTCAAAAACCCTGGGTTTCATTTAACCTGTCCTAATTAAAAGCAAAAGGTTTTTAAAAAAAACTCTTTAAAACTCCAACTCATCTTTGCAAATTACTAAATCAAAAAACCCCACAAAAAAATCCTTTGTTATTTTTTTTTATTTAAAACCAATTGCACTAAAAAACCAATTAAATACAACAATAAATGGGTGGGGGCTGAAACCCACCCGGAAAAATTTCCCCGTCCCTTTTAAATTTTTTTTCCTCTATCCCCCCAAAACCGGGGCCAAAAATTCGCTAAAAAACTGGCACCCGTCAAAAAAGCACAAAAATTTTTGGCCCTTTTAAACCTCATATCAAAACCATTTTATCTAAAAACCTTTACTCTGACACTTTTTTTACC
Source organism: Conus ventricosus (assembly GCA_018398815.1). Taxonomy (NCBI): domain Eukaryota; kingdom Metazoa; phylum Mollusca; class Gastropoda; order Neogastropoda; family Conidae; genus Conus; species Conus ventricosus. The sequence continues at coordinate 4,064,782 of CM031620.1, read as the reverse complement.
CCTTCAATTCCAAAAATTTAACAATGTTTCCGAGTGCGGCAAGACGGGAGTCTGGGTTCCCTGGGCCCTCGGAGGTTTGAAATTTTAGGCCCACTTTTGCCTTCAAAATCCTTTTTTTCCCAAAGGGCCCAACATGCTTTAAGAACCAATGGCCTCTTGGGGTTCATGATTTTCTCCAAAAAGGAAGCTTTAAAAATTTTTTTTTTTGACGGCTAAAACCAGTAATTGGAACTTTGATAATCTAACTAAAAAAAAAAACTTTTTTAAAATTTTCAAAAATAACATCCCCAAATGAAAAATAATCGGTTTCCTTTTCCAAAATTTTTTTTTTCCCAAACCCCCCCCCCCCAAACCCAAACCCAGCCAAAAACCCCCCCCCCACCCAAAAACCTTCGCGGGGTTTCCCCCCCCCCCCCCACCCACACAAAACCCCTTTTAAAAAAACCTTTCCCCCACACCACACAACCCCCCAAAACCCCCCCACACCACACATTTTAACCCAAAAGGCACAACGGACAAGACCCCGGGGGGACCCCACACACACACCAAAAAAAAACTACCCCCCTTTCCCCCAAACACAACACACACCCAAACAAAACTTTTCTTCTGCACACCAAACCCCCCCCAAAAAAACCCCCCCCAAAACAAAATGGCGGGGAAAAAACATTCAAAAAAAACAAGGACTTAAAACCCCCAAAAAAATTTGAGTGACCCCCTTTTTTTTAAAAATAATTTTCCCCAAAAAGGGCCAAATAAAAACCATTAAAAAAATCCCCCAAAATTTCCTTAAAGCAGATGGGTGCTCCAAAAACCCCAAAATTAAAAAAACCCCCCCCCCAAAAAAAAAAACCCCAAAAAACCCCAACCCCAAAAAAAAACCCCCCCAAAACCCCCAAACCCCAAACCACACACTAAAAATTTCCCAAAACCACCCCAAAACCCCCCCCCAAAAAAAAAAAAACCCAAAAAAAAAAGGGGGAAAAAAAAAAAAAACCCCCCCCAAAAAACCCCCCCCCCCAAAAAAAACAATAACCCAAAAAAACCCCCCCAAACAAAAACACCCAACCCCCCCAAAAACACACAAACAAAAAAAACCCAAACAAACAAAACCAAAACCCCAAAAACCCCCCAAACTCCTCCTCCCCCCCCCCCCCCCCCCCCCCCCCCCCCCCCCCCCCCCCCTCGCCCCCCCAAAAACATGGGTGAAACAAAAGGGTTGAACCCCACCCCCACAAAATTTTGGGGCCACAAATTTTGGAAGTTTTCCAAAAAAAAGTGAAAAAAAAACCCCCCAAGCCATTTTTTTTTTAAAAAAAAAAAACCTTTTAAAAAAAAATTTTTTTTATTACCAAGGCTTTGTGTTTCCCAAAAAAAATTTTAAAAAAAAAAAGTTTGCATTTGGATGCAAAAAAACCCTTAACTTTTGAAACTTAAATATCATTAGTTTTTTCCAAATAACCCAATACATTAACATTTGATTTTTCTTTTTTTTAAATCAGAGAACGTCCCAAGGCAAAATTTTGCTTTTTTAATCAAAAAAGGGAAATGAAAGGGGGGGGGAAGAGGGGGGGGGGGAAAATTTTTTTTTTTGTTTTTCATTATAAATAAGAAAAAATTTTACATTCAAAAACAAATTTTCCCAAGACCGAATTCCCCCCAAACTGAAAAAGAACCCCTCAGTTTTAACAAAACTTTTTTTTCTCAAAACACTTCCCCTTTTTCCCCCCTTTTTTCCCCATTTCCCCCCTTTTTTCCCCCCTTTTTTTTTTTTTTCCCCCTTTTCCCCCTTTTTCCTTTTTTTGCTAAAAACAATGGAAAGACGTTAAAAAATTTCCCCCCCCCAAAAAAAAACCCCAAAAAATTTTTGGGGACTCCCCACCGGGTTGGGGGTAATGCGTGGCAGACACCCCAAATTTAGGAAACCCTGTCTTTTGGGTCAGTTTTTGAAAAAACCACAGTTAAACTCGTGGGCGTTAAAACTTGCGGGTTTTGGGTAGGTTAGGACATCCCCCGCAGTCACCCTCCTTGTGAATGAAACTGCTTTAAAAACTAGTTATCCCTTTAACCCCAAAGGCACCCGTTTTAAATATGCGCCCCCCCCCCCCCCCCCCCCCCCCCCCCCAAAACCCCCCCCCCCCCCCAAAAACCCCCCCCAAAAAAAAAACCCACCAAGATGGAAAAACAGGAGGGAAAAAGGCAAAGTACAATTTTTGGGGGGTTTTCCCAAAAAAAAAAAACGTAAAAAAAATTCCAAAACCCACCCAAAACCATTCCCAAAAAAACCCCTTCAAAATTTTCAAAGGCAAAAAATTTTCAGAAATGTGCTTTAAAACAACCTTCCCCAAAAGGCATTAAAAACACACAACCAAAAAAACACCCAAAAAAACAAAACAAAAGGGAATAACAAAAACAAAACCACAAAACCCAACAAAAGGAAAAACACAAACACCACGGGTTTTTCCCCCAAAAAACTCGCGCCATGATTTGGCACTCCCAAACCACCAAAAATAAAAAAAACCCCCCCAAAAAAACCCAAAACAACATTTTCCCGCCCGGGGAAAGTTATAAAACAAACAACACCACAAACAACATAAACAAAAACCCCCCCCAAAAAAAAATCAAAAATCACCCCCCACCATCACCCAAAAAAAAACATTTTACCCAAACCCCAACACCAAACATTCTTGCCCACGAAAAGGTCCCCCCCCCCCCCCCCCCAAAACACCCCTGCCCCCGCACGCACGGGCACCACACACACAAAAAACCCCCCCACAACAACCACCCCCCAACAAACCCACACCCACCAAACAAACACGACCCGGGCACAACCATAATCAACGGCCAAGGACAAAAACCCCAAACAAAAAACCCACACAAACAAAACCCACACATCCAACCAAAATCACACACAACCAAAAAACACCCACAACAAACCCCACAACCCCCCACCCCACACACACACAACACCAACCCCCACACCCAAAAAACAAACCCCAAACCACAAACACACACACACCACAACAAACCCCCCACAAATCACACACACAAACACACACACAAGCCACAAACACACACAACACACACACGTGCGCGCGCACGCCGCGCATGCATTATACACACCCACACACCACACACACACACACACAAACACACACACACACACACACACACACAAACACACACACACACACACACACACAACAAAACACCACACACACACACACACACACACACACACACACACACACACACACACACACACACACACACATCCCACACACACACACTCACACACACACACACAAATAACATGCACGCACACGCACGCACGCCGCACAACACACACACACACACCACAACACACACACAACACACACACACACACACACACACACACACACACACACACTCACACACACACACACAACACACACAGTGTGCACACGACACACCCGCACAGACACACACGCACACACTCCACACACACACAACCCACCACACACACACACACACACACACACACACACACACACACACACACACACACACACACACATGCTACACACCACATCATAACACGCACACAGACTGTCACACGCATGCGCGCGCACACACACACAGACACACCACACCACAACGCACACACACACCGCACAAACACACACAACACTGCACACACACACACACCACACACACACACCACACACACACACACACACACACACACACACACACACACACACACACACACACACACACACACAACCAGGCCCGTGCCCACACATCCACACACACACACACACACGTGTACATTCACTACACACACATACAATGATAAAAATGGCGCAACCAATGTTATGTAGGTACTCGAGGTCTGACCATCGCGTTGGCTAATGCGTAGGTCAGACCTGTGCTGAGTAGTAGCCACCAGACCCTCTTCTTAAACTCTCTCATCTTAGTAATTACTTCATTTATCCATCAGCTTTAAAAGCAGTGCTGTCTCAAAACTTTGCGGATATGGTGTAGTGTGTATGGACTAGTCTGCACACAGTCACACCTTCTTGATGAAACTGAAATGGAAACTGGCGACTACAGCTCCCTAGGTCAGGAAAAGACCAGGAAATATCACCCTGTTTGAGAGATGCGATTCATGGAGTGTTTTGATACACTGTTCATGGAATGAGGTCTTTTGATTTACAACCCTGTTAAATTTTCAATACATAAACCGAAACATCAGGAACTGTTGTTGTTGTCGTTGTCGTTGACTTTGTGTGTGATAACATTTTCTGTGAGTGGCGAAAATGAATTGGGACGCTGATGTACTCTCTGCAAATCAAAGAATTGACCATCTTTACATCAGATCCATAAACTGGAGCAGATTGAAGATCAGAATTAAAAGGAACTACGGCTGGTAGAGTCAGTAATGTCTTGCACAACAAGGAAAATAAACATAGAATAGATTGTGGTCAGAGGTATTCCAGCGTGCAACTGCTCGATAACACCCACAAAGACCACAGAAAAGACAGAAACGTGTGAACTGTGAACACAGCATACAAAAACGTGAACACTAAAACTCCGATAGAATTCATCATATATATTGTGACTGATTTTATCTGGCCAATGAAAGTAAGATCAAAGTCAATAGCATAGGCCACCATGAAAAAACAAACAAACGAAATTTAGAAAGAAACCGACAGATGAAGAAGAGCGACTAAACAGGTAATTTGAAAACTTGGTAAGCGAGAGAAAGAAGGTGAAGAAAACATAACACCAATAGAACAGGGGGAAAAATCAACTGAAACACATTCGGGGAAAAAATGGAGGGAATGTCATTAAGGTCAAGGACTGGATGTACAGCTGACAAAAGAAAGTGAATGGCTGCTTTTGAAGTCTAGGGAAGTGACATTACGTTAGTGAAAATGTGGCTGGACTCGTGGACAAGCAGGATAATATTTTGACAAACCAAAAGGCATTAGATCTAGTTGCAAAGTGAGACGACTGCAGGCGGAAATCTAAACAAATCTTAAATAAATGTTAGCGAACCGCCAAGAGAAACGTGGACACACGAGTCACAAGACAAAACACGACGCGTTTCGACCTCGTAGGTCTTCTTCAGGCAAGTCACAAACAAATAGGACAACGAAAATGAACGAATTTTTTTTTTTACTTTGCTTCGATCTCTTCACTCTTCAGCGCTAAAGAGTGAAAAGATCCAAGCAAAAGAATCGGACAAAAAATGAAATTCACGTGTGTCCCATGTGAAATAGAAATAGAAAATAACACACATACGGGAAAAAAACGAATGATTGTTTGTTTGTGTGTTTGAATAAACAAAAATAGGTGGACTTATTGTTTGAGCTCCAAATGAGAGCTTCAGAAGAAGGGGTGGTATCTTGTTTACACAGAGAAGAAATTACTACTTCGATTCCTTGAGGTGACAGACCAAGGCCAGACACACACACACACACACACACACACACACACACACACACACACACACACACACACACACACACACACACACACAGCACAGACACACACACACACAACACACACACACACACACACACACACAACTCTCTCTCTCTCTCTCTCTCTCTCCCATCCTCCACACACACACACACACACACACACACACACACATGCACGTGCGCACGCACGCACGCACGCACACACACACACACACACACACACACACACACACACACACACACACACACACACACACACACATGAAAAGCAAGAAATTTAGTTTTATTCCCGTCTTTTTCTGCTAAACTCTCCTCCTCTCCTCTCTCTCTCTCTCCACTCTCTCTCTCTCTCTCTCTCTTCTCTCTCTCTCTCTCTCTCTCTCTCCTCTCTCTCTCTCTCTCTCTCTCTCTTGTAAAACGTACCTATACGTCAGAATTCCTTTGGCTTTCAGAGGCATAGCAATAGGCAAGCATCGATGCACACTCACGATCACAATAAGCGCCCCTGAAGTGCTATTTAACCATCTTACGATGATTGACAACTTCGTGTTCCAGATAACGCCCCAGTTGGCTGTCTGAAGCTTGTCTGGAAGGAAGCAGATGGGTACAATCAGTAAATGACCACAGAGCATGGACAGGTCAGCCATGGCCAGCCAGAAGAGAAGAAGGTAATCCTGTCTGACAGACCTTGCTGAAATGGAACATCAGTGTTTCGTTCATCATATATATATATATATATATTATATATATATATATATATATATATATATTATATATATATATATATATATTATATATATATTATATTATATATATATATACATAGCACAGACTCATGACTCTTGACGCGCGTTTAACGCCGCGCCATTTATTGTGAGGCCAAAGGTCTATAACAAAGAGTTTGCAGCGTCAAATTTTCGATTTTTCAAAAGAAAACAGTATGAAATGAAATGTGCCCATCTGTGCTCCGACATCTCTTGTTACTGTCCGCTGCCCCCCCCCCCCCCCCCCCCCACGCCCCCCCGCCCCCCACCACAGCGGGAGCGCAAGAGAGGGGAGGAGGGGAGAGACTGCGAGCCGCAGAGGGGGGGGGGGGGGGGGAGGGGGGGAGAACCGTGAGCCGCACGGGGCGCGCGGCGGTAGCTGTGCTCCGACGTGTCTTGTTGGACTGGTCCGCGCGCCCCGCCCCCCCCCCCCCCCCATCCCCCACCACAGCGGGAGCGCAAGAGAGGGGAGGAAGGGCGGGGGGAGAGAGACCGCGAGCTGCACCGGGCGCTCCGGCCGGCAGCTGTGCTCCGACGTCTTTTATTGCCGTCCGGCCCCCCCGCCCCCCCCCCCCCTCCCCCACCACAGCGGGAAGAAGGAGGCAGGGGGGAGGGGGAGCGCAAGAGAGAGGAGGGGGAGGGGGGAGAGACCGTGAGCGGCATGGGGGCGTGGGCCAAACACACAAGCTCGCACCCAAAACCCTGAACATGTAACCTGCACGCCAACATCTTTATCTGTCCGCACATGTCCTATCTTCTAATCCATGTCTACTTATACATATATACATGTTATACATATTCATCAAACATACATCTCTACATTACTTCCATCTTTCTATTATCATGATCCCACCTCTCATCGTCATGCACTTGTATAAAGTATACATGCATATGCAAGAACAACATCCTTTTCAGATATTTCACTTATGTACATTTGTCCAATCTTTCTCAGTTATTCCAGTCTCTCCTTCATAGACAGTCTATCATTTTTCCTCATTCTTTTACACAAATTCTATCATTCTTCTTACAGTTCCATCTTCCATTCTCGTCTGTATCATGATTATGTTTCATATTTCTAATCTTATATGTTTAGGTAACATTGCCAGCCCTCTTAGTATTTTATTTTCTTATAATAGATTTTCTCTGGCTTTGGGTGCATAAAAGACTTACATTGTGATACCGCGTGTGATATCTAAAGTTATCATTTTGTAATAAATGTTCTAGTATAATTGTGTTCAAGTTTCTAAAATGTTTAGATATGTATTCCTCTCTTAATTGTCTGTAGTTTGGACAGATTGTTAAGAAATGTATTTCTGTTTCTTCACTGGACAGAAGGGGCATGTTGTGATCACTAAATTGTCTATATACTTCTTGTTAGTATGCAATTCATTTATTCCTAGCCTCATTCTTGTCATGCTTTCCTGAACTTTGCTATAGTGATTTCTGTAAGTATTTTTCTGTTTGGTGCATGGTTTTAAACGAATTTTATTTTGTAAATCGTTCGCTGTTTGTAATTTTGTCATGCCATGTCTGTTTAAAACGATCTATCATTCTTTGCTTTAACTCATTAATGAACCTGTATTCATTTCTTGCCCCCTCATTGTTCCATGCTTCTGAAAACCCATAACTGTCTGAACATCTTTTTATTCCTAGAGCCAGTTTTGTGGTTTGTTTTACTTCTGTTTTTTCCCTCTCATATGCTTGCTTCAGTATCCTGTCCGGTGTCATTTTTACCAGTCTTAGCCGATATCTAATTGTCTTTATTGTACTATCTATGTATATTGGGTATCTACCTAACTCTCCATATACTAAGTAGTTCGGTGTTTTCATTCCTACCCCTAGGTATTTTTGCTTGCGAGTAAATGTACATTTTCTACTGCTGAATAGTTAATTAGTCCCCATACTTCTGCTGCATATAGAAGTAATGGTTTAACCCGTGAATCACAAAAGTTTGAAATAGATTTTCATGTCTATATGCCCTAAGCTATACATAGTTTTCATTATCTCTATCATCTTTCCTTTCGCTCTGCCTGCATATTCTGAGAGTGAATATCAACAGAAAGTTTAGTTGTCAATGTATAACCTAGGTATTTATAGCTATTAACAACCCTTTAATTTCTTTTCCTTTATAAATACCATTTTTCCAGTTTGCCTAAATAATCTCCTTTTCTGAATACTATGATTTTTGTTTTTTGCAGATTCACTGTTAACCCTATTGATCAGAAGTTTCTTGCAGGTTTTTAAATTTTGTTCTGTATCCAGCTGTGTCGTGATATTAGTGCTATATCATCCGCAAATGCAATAAGAAAATTCATCGGTTCCTGGTAAAAATGATATCCGTGTCTTCTCTCATGCTACCTTCCCCTACTTCTGCTATATAAGGAGAAATCAAGGAGATATAGCATCCCTGTTTCACTCGATGGCAGCAAACATTTGTTAATTCTGTCCAGTCTCAACATGCTTACTGTTCTATATATAGCTTTCAACATATTTAGCATTTTAGTGAAAATTTGTATTCTGTAATATTTTCCATAATTCATGTCTATTTCTGTATCAAAGCTTTTTGATAATCGATAAATGCAACATACAGTTTACTTCTTCTTCTACCATATGCAGTTACAAAATCATTGATACAAGTGTGAAAATGTGATCAAAATGAGTTTTTTTTTTCGAAACCGCTTGTTCTCTATTTATTTATTTTCTCCTGCCCATTTTATAATCTCTGTTTATTGCTAAATATTACTAATAAGCATAGTAGGAAAATTTCCCCTGTAATTTCCGGGGTTTTTTTTGTTACCTTTCTTTACAAAGCCAAGACACTTTTTCCCTCCCTGGGGAAATAGCTATCTTGTATAACTTATAAATAAATTTTGCAGGAATGGATAAATTTTGCTCTATTGTCTTAAAATTCAGGTGGTATTTATCTATACCAGTGATTTTCCTTTTTTCAATTTTTTTTTAATTTTCCCTTTCCTTCCTGTTTTTGGGGGGTAATTAAAAAAATTTTTTGCAATTTTTAATTAAATTTTTTGCTTTAAAAATTTTTTTTTCCCCTTTAAAAATTTTTTTCCTTTTGAAAAAATTTTTTTTATTCTATATTTTTTTTTTTGCAGATTACTTTAACCCCTTTTAAAAATTTTTTCCTTTTTATTTTTCTTACCCATTTCCTAAAAATCATTTCCGAAATCTAAAAAATTATCTTTCCTTTAAAAATTATATTTTTTTCCCCCAAACATTTTAAATTCTGTTTTTAAAAAAAAATAATTTAAAATTTTTTCCCCCTAAACCCAAAAATTTTTAAATTTTTCCCCTTTCCCCCCCTTTTTTATTAAACTTTCCCCCCTTTTATTTTTTATTAAAAAATTTTTTTCCCCCAAAATTTTCCAAAATTTCTTTTCTAACAAAAACCCAAATATCAAAATCAACATACAACCCTTCACCATAACAACAACTTTATCAATTAAAAAAACAATTTTTTTTTTTTTCAAAACCCCCCAAACCCCCCCAAAACCAAACTTTTTTTTACTTAAACAAATTAAACCCAACCCCTTTTTTTTTACCCAACAAAAAAAACCCCCCACCCCAAAAACCAAACAAAAAAACAAAATTTTTAACCCAAAAAAAACCCCCCCAACCCCCCCCCCAAACCACCCCCCCCCATTTCTTGAATTGGATTTCATCTCACTTCCTCTACATTTGTTGTAGTCTCTCTCATAGTTTGTATTCAGGTATTTAGGATTAGACGCTTTCAAAAGTTCCTTCTATTGTGGAGTAATGAGTGGTAGTCTTCCTTCTTTAGATTTCTTATATTTCCAAAATTCTGACAATCCTTTGGTTTTGATGATTTTCATATGATGTTTCTATACTGTTTTTTCTTTTCTCTAATTGCTCTTGTATTTTCTTTGTATTATATGCCTCCTTTCTTTTTCATAAGAGTAAGGTTTCCCTCTTTTGAGTGTCATCTGCTGAGTGCAATGCTGCTTCTTTCTGTTTGCTTTACATTCCTTGTCGAACCAACCCTTGATTTATATTGTTTCTTCCCCGGCCTGTATTGTATACATTTTTCCCCCGCCCCTTAATATGTATTAAAATTCTCTATCTGTATCAACGTCAGTGTTTACTCTTCTGTATCTGTTCAAGTAATTGCTTGGATCTTTCTGTTTCAATACCGGGAAATATATTCCGTGTTTTGTTGGAAACCATCTAATTTCTTTGCGACTTTTTCTTGGTTAAATCCACGTGGTCGAAAAAGTACCTGAAAGTTCCATATGAACATGTGGTGAATTCAATTCTTTCATCAATATACAATTTCTACATTTCAATCAGTTCAATAAAACACGAAATAGCAATGAAACTGTTCCCCTTCCGAGTAAAACGTATATGCACAATCAAGTTCTCGTACAAAGTCCGTTTTAAAGGTAAATTGAATGTATGCAAAGCCCAAATAATTTTTTGCCAAAAACGTTTATGTAAGCCTTTGATTTCGGAATATACGCTGTTATCATTCCCCCCCCCCAATGTCATTTTATCATTGATATTCAAGCCCCATTCTCCAATGCGAGCATTGAATCCCCCAAATATATAGTAAAATCATTCCTTGTTCATTGCATAAGTATATACTATTTTACTATCCACAGAGAGAGAAGAGAGAGAGAGAGAAGAGAGAGAGAGAGAGAGAGAGAAGAGAGAGAGAAGAGAGCGAGAGAGAAGAGAAGAGAGAAGATGGTAGTATATAGATGTGTGAGAGTGCGGCATGGGGTGCGTTGCGTTCGTATGCGTGTGTTTTGAATGTCTGTGCGTGTTTCCCTCTCCCTCCATGTGTGTGTGTGTGTTTTGTTTTGGTGTTGTAGGTGTGTGTGTTTGTTGTGGGGGTGTGTGGTGTGTGTGTGTGTGTTGTGTGTGTGTGTGTGTGTGGTGTGTGTGTGTGTGTGTGTGTGTGTGTGTGCGTGCGCGTTGCACTGTCTTCTGCATTGTACAAGGTACACAGGTACTCAGAAGACTATAATTAGCTGTGAATAGTTAAAATCTCCGATTTACGTCATAATGACCAGTAGTCGTGGCACTGACCACTAGTAATCTGCATTGTATAAGGCACACAACTACTCTGAAGACAGTTAAAATGTCCGATTTAAGTCATAATGACCAATAGTCATTGGCACTGACCATAGTCAGCTGCATTGTACAAAGCTAAGGTACACAGGTTACTCAAGAGACTCTAATTAGCTGTAAAATAGTTAAAGGACGCAAAACGGGATGTAGAACTATGGTACTTGGTCAAACGACACGGGGGTCACAACGACATTTTGTCACAACTAGGCTTGGCCACACTGGCGCTTGGTCACATTGGCATGTAGCCGTTTTTCCCTCGCCCATGCATGCATGGGCTAGCTCACACAACCGAATATTGACCCACCGTGTATGCTAGCGCGAGAAATGTTAATACGTACCTGTTAGTTGAACCAAGTGTGTGGTTTTGGGGGGGGGGGGGGGGGGGGGGGTAAGGAGGATCCATCTTTTGAGAAGAGTCTAAAAACTACACTTTGTCCTAAACCCAACTGACTGTATATAGGAAAATGGGAGAAAGGCTACCCAAATTTTTTTTAAAGTCGGGAAAACGGCAGAGGAACACCCTGAATAACCCTCTCTTGTTTGAAGGGTGGGGTGGAGGAAGTTTCCCCAAATAGTCCTAGATTGACCCTTGGGGAGGGTGTGTGTTGTGTGGTGTTTTGGTTGTGTGGTAAATCCGGGCCCTAGACCAAACTTACCCTGGGGGGTAAGTTCCAACTTGGGGAGGGGGTGGGGTAATTTTCTAACTGGTCCTAGAATGACCCCCGGGTGTAAAAGCAGGCTAGCCCAGATTTCCCCCGGGGTAGTTACAGAGGGGTAATAAGGGGCTGTTACACCGGCTTTGATTATTTTTTATTCAGAATGATTGGTTGCGCACTAGCTTTGCAACTGATCTCTGGTCATCACTGGATTGTTGCAAGCTGATAGAACTAAACGAGCAGCAAAATGCCCCTTTCGCTTGTGTTGGTACCACGTGCTTTTCTTCTAGACTTTAAAACTGTCTTTTGTTTGCAAGCCTGTGTCTGTATTTGTGGTTTTGAATGATGGTGAAAAACTCACACGAGTGGCTTTACTTCTACGTCTTAATTTCAGACCAAGTTGCTGCAGTTGTACCCAGCTGTGACTGCCTGGCTTTCTGATGTGAAATCAGCTGACTATTCACATGCCTTATTTGGACTGGTGCACTGCGGGCGTTAGCGCATTCTAAAAGAAAGGTCAGCTCCTCAGGCATAAAGGATTTCTGATAAATGCATTTATCCTCATGTCTGTGTGTTGAGATGCGATGACTGAAACCTTGCTAAGAGCAAACCTGCTGTCACATTCTTTTCCACTGGCATTCATCCACATAGTGCCAGACTTTCTGCACTCACCACCGCTGACCTTGTTGTCACAAAACGTAAATGATACAGCTGGCCGTACTGATTTCACCTAATACCTCGGAGACGGAACACTGCTGACATGGACATTTTGACTTGTGTCAGTTTGTGCCCTTGTTGCGTTCTGTCTGATTGCAAACCCATTGTCATAACAAACATGCTCTTCTGTGTCAGTTGTGCCCTTGTTGCGTTCTCTCTGATTGCAAAACACATTGTCATAACAAACATGCTCTTCAGCAATTGTTAGTAAAATGTAGATTGTTTTATCTTCTACAGTGACACTGATATTGCCGCTGTCAAAAACATCCTCACTTACATAATTACAGAACTTCCAGAAGTGTTAACCACACTTCTAATACTGTTCTCAAACAGGTTACCCATTATTCGGTGAGAATGCATATCATCTTCACACTGATTCTGCAATCTTGAATAGCACATGTTTTCAACTCTCTTTTTTCATCCACACCACAGTTCATTAAAGTACACAGCTCATCATTCAGATCACCACCAGCGTTTTGCAATGGCGGAGGTTTCCTTCTTTGCTCCTCCTGCGGGCTGTCGGGGTTTTTCCCAGGGCCCGTTGGGACAGATTGCTAATGTAAACAGACCATTTGACCTTTTTTTCAGCACAAAGACCTCAAACAACAACGCCCAGAGCCTGTCTAAGCAGAGACAAAAAGGCCAGTCGTGCAAGTGTGTGAAGGTATCACTGGCAGACCTACCCCCAATGCCAAGACTGACAACATGCCAAGTAGACATCAGCTTGTCCCCTATCCAGATTTCCTGCAAACATTTCACAGGATGGATATATCCTCATGAAGAGACTGACGACCTTATTTCAAATTTAAACCCGAGAGAAGGTGATGTACGGCAAGACTTTAAGGAAGCCTCTATTATGCGCATTACAAAAGAAATGAGATAGAACATTTAATGACAATCATGACGGATATTTCCCCCCAACAATCTGGTAGAATCCCCCCCTTACGAATCCGCAGAGACAGTGTCTGCCATTGTAGCTTTCACCGCCATCCTCATCCACATTGATGACACGATTGTTCCTGAATTTCAGTGTGACTTTGGAAGCGGACATGGTATTTCCTATCCACCAGCTGCAAGGAAAATGGCACCAGAGGGGGGGGGGGGGGGGGGGTGAGGAGGGGGAACAATAACTATGTGTGTATTTGTGCATGTGTCTGTAGGATGAGGGGGGTGGGGTGGGTTCAAATACTAGACGTTTTCAATGTGCCAGTCGTGATACCTGTCTGTCAACATTCATTCGCCATTCTCTTGAGCGTTGATATATTACACAGTTAGAGATGCGTCATACGTATTGCCACATCTGTTTTTCTAAATAATGTTACAGTTGGAAGAACTCGATGGGGAGTTTGACTGCAGAGTGCTTCAGAGAAGAACCCCTGCCGTACCCCCCTGACAAGTGTTTTAGTCTGATCTCCTTCACTCTGAAGGGATTGGGCCACATTTAGTCAGATGTTCTTCTGCGTTTTTTTTTCCTGGTAGTGCAAGGGTTTTGAATCTGCAAGGGGTTGGATGTGTTGGGGTCTCAGAGTGTGCCTCTTTAAACTGATGTCATATCCACATTTGGGTCTCTGATTTTCTGTTCCCAAACAGGGGAAAATTTAATCCTTATGAAGTGCATTTATGTTTGTCTTGCCCAGATCCAGACAGGACTTTGTTCAGCTGCCCCTGCCATTGCCGCAAGTTTTTTCTCCTCTTTTTTTCAATCAGAAATTTCCCCAAACTGTTTTATGAAGTCTGATGAGCCTGCTAACCCACTTGCTCCAACCTGAAAGGCCAGGACTTCAGTTCCATTAGAATCTCTGTTTTGATGAGCCTGAGTGAAAAACACATTTCCGTCTCACGCCCATTCTTCTAGATTTCTCTGGATTGTTTTTTGATCTGTAAAGCCTGCGTGCATCCAATTATGTACTCCACTTTGTGCATCCTGCTTCCATGCTCTTGGTATTTCAAAGGGTTTTAGGCCATGGTTTGAATCTCCTGCCTATAGAACGTCGTTGTTGGGGCTACCAGTGGCGTATTGGTTTTCCCCGGGGGTGTAAACCACTCGTGTGATCTCCTTAACACTTGGCTACTTTTCCATGGTTCCTTCCCCGAGCTAGCGGTGCTTTGCATGGACTCACAATTTGCTCACTCTATAATATTCAACGTCATTGACGGTCAAGAATGAGTTAGCAGACATTCAGTTGTTCAGCTGGATCTCTGTCCTATTTCCCTTGTTCCCAGCAATTTCCAATTTGTTCAGGATCATGTTTAAACACTAAGCCCAATTTGCCAATCATCGCATGGTGCACCTTCCTAAGAGATAAAGAAAAAACAACAACTTAAAGCTAACAGTAAACTTAAAAGGGAATTATGTGTTCAAAAGGCGAGGACTTTTCTGTACGTGTTAGAAACCAGGAACTTCACCTAGAAGCGATGAGGAGAAAAAACGCAACATCATGATTTTTCCCACCCTTATTTAGGAAAAAGGTTTGCCTGTAAAGGCCAACAAAATTTAGATGGAGGGGAGGGGGGGGCGCCAAACCACCGGGTTTAACCCGACAGGAGTTCCTCAAAACCAAAGGCTTTTCAAGCAAGGGGGAGGGGCCGTCAAAAGGGCTTTTGTATTTATTTAATCTTTCCGGAAAAAAATGCGTAAACACCTTTTAATCCACTTTTCCCTGTCTTATTTAAAGTAAAATTGGTTCGCGAACCGACCAAGCGGAAGGAAATTTAGAACAGAGGTTTGGGGAAAGGGCGGTTTTTCATTTAAGATATGCGCCGGGAAAAAGCAAAAATTTGGGGAATGGCCGGGACACTCACAAACCTGGGGTTTACAAAGGACAAAAAAAAAAAAAAAAAAAAAAAAAAAAAAAAAAAAAAAAAAAAAAAAAAAAAAAAAAAAAAAAAAAAAAAAAAAAAAAAAAAAAAAAAAAAAAAAAAAAAAAAAAAAAAAAAAAAAAAAAAAAAAAAAAAAAAAAAAAAAAAAAAAAAAGGATCTGGGGGGTGAATGACCGATGTGCTTTTAGGTTAGCCTAAACATTGAATGAATAATACCCAAAGTAAGTACCCCCAAGGTTGGAATGAGACCAGTGGGATGCACAAAGTACAAAAAAGAAGGGAATGAAGGGGCCTCTTGGCACTCAAGGGAGCTGTCTGTTCGGGCTCATGCCACAATTCACTGCCCAAAACGTCATCAGGGCACGCTGAAGGCGGCAGAGAAGGGGACGACAGCCAAATGCGGAGGACAACATCAAGAATGGACCGGATGGATGGCCCTCGCTATGCGCAGGCAGAGGACAGGGCGGATGGCGGTGTCTGCTTCGAAGGTCTCTATCTTCCTCTACGCCCATCATGGGCAAGAGAATGATGATGATGATGTGTTCAAAGGCGAGGACTTTTCTGTACGTGTTAGAAACATACGAAAGGCTCTCTCCACATCTGAAGAAAGCCAGAAGTGAGAACAAGCGGCAGCCATGATTTTTGGCCACCTTATTGAGGGGAAAAGATTGTCCTGATAGAGGACAAAACTTTAGAATGGGAGGGGAGGGAGTGGCAAGCCAGACTGACACCGGTAGCGCAGGAAAGGTGGAGACGTGATTGCCGTGCAAAACACACGGCTTTACAGAGGTCAAGGGTATGGTGCAGTGAGCGAAGAATGGGTCTCTGGTGTGAATATTGGATCCTTTACGGTACAGAGAGAAGAGGTGTCTGTAAATAACGAACCGTTTTGAAATAGCATTTCATGTTCAAATGTCTTTATTTTAAATGTACAGATGGTAGCGAAAAAAGCGGATTGGTATATGTTAGAACAGATTGGTTGGACGAACGCAGGGTTGTCGTTTTTGTTGTTTCATTCAAGTTACACTCGCCTATTGCTCCCGGAAGGAAGCTACGTTGAGTATTGGCGCGCACAGCGTTGCAGGCAATTGGACGCTGGCGTTTGCAGGCAACGGATGTGTGAGCATGTGTAGGTAGCCTACATGAATGAATAACGTAAGTACAAGTGAATGAGACCAGTGTGCAAAGTACACAAGAACTTGAAGGTGAGTGGCAACCCTTTTTTCATTCACGAGTAGATCTTGGCAGCATAAAAAGTGGTGTACGTGTATAATTGGATTGAATTAAGGGGTATAATAACTTCTCTGAGAGAAGCCCATGCCTGTGTTGCATGCATCATATGACCATACAGTTTGGAGTATAGTTCATAACTTTCGCCTGTGTGCGGCTGAAACTTAATTCGCCTGTGTGCGATATACAATTATCCTGTTCGCCTGTGTGCGATATACAACTCTTCTGTTCGCCTGTGTGCGATTTGGCAGTACCATTCCGCCTGTGTGCGGTACATGCTCAAGATATAACCCAAGCTAAGCATGGCCAGTCATTCAGGGGCACAGGAGCAAGAGGTCGCACCTATAGATAAGGAAGATAAAGTCGAGAGGCTTGATGCTCGCATCAGTCAAATGGATGACAGATTTTCTAGACTGGAAGAGGCTATTCACAAGCTGTTGACCGCCAAAACTTCGGACAAAGACCGGATCACGTCTCAGGCACTGCGTGGCACTAAGAGACGGCGCGATTCTCTCTCTGATGAGGAGGGAGAAGAAACTGGGTCATGGTCCGACCGTGGCGAGTACAGGCGCACGAAAGGTGAACAGCCGGTTAAGAAAACTGCTAATGCCACTCTGAGCAATGAGGACTCCGAGTCATCGTCAGATGGAGAAATCTATGATGATGCTGTGGATACTATTTCCCTTGATTGTCAAGATGATGACTTGTTAAAGGAGATAGAACAAGACTTGGACAATAAAGAGAAAACAGCTGACAAAGTGGCTGACTCAATGGCTGAGATCATTAATAAACGATTTGCGCAGGGGCTTTCTGAAACAAAATTTAAAGAAAGGCTTGATAAATACCAACGCCCAGACAACTGCCCCAAACTTCAGGTGCCCAAAGTGAATACAGAAATCTGGAAGGAATTGCCAGCCACTGTCAAACAGGCTGATGTTAAGATGGCTTCAGTGCAGAGAGCCATTGTCAAAGCCACAGCAGCACTGGCACAGAGCACTCAGGCTATACTCAAAGCATACAGCAAGAAAAAGTTGACTGATGCAGACATCAAGGCCTCTGTCACTGATCAGAACGCTGATGCTCTGGCCTTGTTGGGTCATGCATGTCACGAGCTGTCGGTAAAACGCAGACAGGTCCTGCGCCCCATCTCCCCAGACAGCTGACAGGATTGTGCAGTGAGAGTGTTCCCATTACTGGTCAGCTCTTTGGAGACAATCTGACTGCTTCCATCAAGGAGATCAAAGAGCTGGACAGACTGTCACATGGTGCAGGCCCAAGTCGTTATGACAACAGACAACGTAACAGACCATGGCAGAAAGCCAACAACAAAGAAAAACGTCCTTTTTTAGGCCAGAGACAGCAACACTATGGCCATCAAAAGAAGTTCCAGGGGAACAGAAACGCAAGACAGTTTACCAGAAGAAAGCCTAGAGTCTGTGTCACTCTTGGATGGTCAGGTGAGACACACTATCCCTCCTCCTCTGCTGGATGAAATGAGACAGGAGGCTTTACTTTTCAAGGTGGCAGGCTTACACAATATGTTGATAGATGGAAAAATTTGACAAAAGACCCTGAAATTTTAGAAACAGTACAAGGCGTGAGCCTTCAATTTGATTGTGATATTGGCCAAATCAGACAGGATTACACTTTCCAGCCTGAGTTAAATGCATCAGAAAGAAAGTTATTGACAAAGAAATACAGAAACTTTGCCAAAAAAGTGTGATTTCAAAGTGTCAGGCTGAAGCAGAGCAGTTTGTGTCACCAGTTTTTGTTCTTCCGAAGAAAGATGGAACTCATAGAATGATTCTGAACTTAAAGAAACTAAACGAAGATATCGTTTATTATCACTTCAAAATGGAAACCTTGCATACTGCTCTAAAACTAGTGACTCCAAACTGCTTCATGGCTTCAATTGACTTGAAGGATGCATACTACTCAGTATCAGTCAAAGAGGAACACAGAAGATTTCTCAGATTTGAGTGGGATGACCAGCTTTGGCAGTTTAACTGTCTGCCTAATGGGCTGGCACTTGCACCACGTAAATTCACCAAGCTGTTTAAAACCTGTGTTTGCCACCTTGAGAGGGGAAGGTCATCTTTCCTCAGTATTTTTGGATGATTCACTTTTGTTTGCAGAGACGAGAATGTCATGTGCCTCTAATGTATTTAACACAGTGAAACTTCTAAGGTCTCTGGGATTTATCATCCATCCCCAAAAATCAGTACTAGAACCCACTCGTCGCATTCAGTATCTGGGAGTCATCATTGACTCTGAGTCAATGACAGTAACTTTAACACCTGAGAGAGTAGCAGACATGGTTTCGATTTGCCTGTCAGCTGTCAAGAAAGATACAGTGAGTATCAGGGATGTGGCGAGAGTGATTGGAAAGATAGTGGCTTCCTTTCCAGCGGTGATGTATGGGCCACTTCATTATAGACAGCTGGAGAAAGAGAAAAAGACAGCACTGTTGCTGTATGCAGGGAATTTTGACAGACGCATGACATTGTCGCCTCTTGCCAAAAGAGAACTAAATTGGTGGATCAACAGCATTGAGACTGCTTATAATGTTATTCACCAAACAGAGCCTGATGTCACCCTGACCTCGGATGCATCAAAAACTGGATGGGGTTGTGCATGTGAACAGTCAAAATCTGGGGGAGAATGGCTACCAGAAGAAAAAGATTTTCACATCAACTATCTGGAACTTAAGGCAGCATTTTTTGCTTTGAAATGTTTCCTAAATCAGGTTTATGGGCGACATGTCCGTATCATGATAGACAACACAACTGCTGTTGCATGTATCAATCATATGGAACAAGTCATTCCGATTCATGTAATTTGATGACACAGATGATATGGAACTGGTGCATTGACAATCACGTATGGTTGAGTGCTGCTTATATTCCAGGTAAGGAAAACACAGCAGCAGATAGAGCAAGGAAAAACCTGGATGCAGAATGGAAGTTGAACAGAGAAGAGCTTCACAAAGCATTGATACAATTGCATATGAATCCGGACATTGATCTCTTTGCCTCAAGGTTGAACAACCAAATGCAGCGCTATGTTTCTTACAGACCTGACCCAAGCGCCTATGCAGTAGATGCATTTTCTCTCCCTTGGAGTAACCTTCAATTTTATGCCTTTCCCCCTTTTAGCACGATCACGGCAGTGTTGGGGAAGGTGAAGAGAGAGCGAGCGATGGGGGTAGTGGTGGTGCCCCGCTGGCCAACACAAGTCTGGTGGCCTCTGCTGACACAGCTGCTGACACAAGACCCAGTACTGCTACCAACACGAGACACCATCCTCTCCCTCCCCACGCAGCAAGGGAGAACCCACCCCTTCTTCCCAGCCTTCAACTGATGGTATGCAAAGTATCAGGGAGCGGTACCAGAGGGAAGGCTGTTCCAAACAGGCAGCAGCGCTAATCGTCAGTTCTTGGCGCCCCCACACACGCGCAGTGTACAACACCTACATTGCCAAGTGGAAGCAGTACGCAGCAAAGAATAGTATCCCTCATGATGTGCCCGACATTGTGCAGGCAGCAAACTTTCTTGCCGAACTTTTTAGTGCTGGAGCAAGCCACAGTGCTATAAACTCGGCGCGCTGCGCTTTGTCCGCTTATCTCCCATTAGTGAATGGAATTTCAGTGGGCAGTCATCCAGTTATTTGCAAACTTGTGAAAGGAGCATTTGAACATAGGCCTTCCTTACCCAAATATAAGGACACTTGGGATGTAAATACTGTACTTGGATATTTAGATTGCTTATCTCCCATCAATCAGTTGTCTTTGAAAGAACTGACTTTGAAAACTTGCATGTTGTTAGCTTTAGTTACAGGACAAAGAGGTCATGCTTTATACTCTTTGAAAACAAGTGATGTAAAGATGTTTGATTGTAAATGTGTGTTACAATTTTCATGTGTATTGAAAACAACAAAGCCAGGGAAACATACAGAACCAGCAGAGATTATGGCATTTGCAAAGAATGAAAATCTGTGTCCAGTGAACACTTGAAGCAGTATATTGACACAACTAAGGATCTCAGAGGCAGTCACCAACAGCAGTTATTCATCAGTCACACCAAACCTCACGCACCTGTGGGTAAGCAGACATTCGTGCGATGGGTGAAAGAGGTGCTAGCGCGCTCAGGCATTGACACTAAACCAGTACACAGCACACTCCACCAGGGCTGCAAGCTGCAGTGCAGCCGCCCCGGCTGGAGTTTCGTTGAAAACAATATTGAAAGCAGCGGGCTGGACAAATGAAAAGACATTCTGTAAATACTATAAGAGACAGAACAGTGCCAGTTTCAGCCAGAAGGTACTTCATGGCTATGTGAACAGTAAATGAAAATGATGAAGGATCATTGTAAATAAATGTGTGTGGCATTACATGTCTGGCCTGTGATGTTTATATTGGCCACTATCCTTACTTTCTCTAAAGTCTCAACGTAGCTTCCCTTCCGGGAGCAATAGGCGAGTGATAATTAGAAAATTAAACTAGACCTACGCTAGGAGGTTGCAGTTTAATTGAAATTATTACGAGCCTATTGTGGAGGAAGGAGAAGTTACGTCCCTCCCAATTAGTGTTCGTAGTAATAATCAATTTTACTGTCCCTCCCTAAAGGCGCAAGTCTAGTGGCCATACAGCTCTGAAATTTGCCTGCAACGCTGTGCGCGCCAATACTCAACGTAACTTCTCCTTCCTCCACAATAGGCTCGTAATAATTTCAATTAAACTGCAACCTCCTAGCGTAGGTCTAGTTTAATTTTCTAATTAATGTCTACTGGAAGCAAAATTTAGACAGAGAAGGGGTTAGTTACCGCCAAGGACATAGACAAACAAGGTACAGGACAAGACACTATGCATTTCGACCTCTTGGGTCTTCTTCAGGCAAAAACACGTAACAAAAACAGAGAACGAGAAACCACTTAACTGGTCATGTTGGAGCATTCCCGGTTTTTAAAAAGTAACATACAAGCAATTCGGTTAAATAGGAAGGAAGAAATAATAAAAAAGACTAAGCACACTGCTTTTTTTCTCCTTTCCATAGGAATCGAAATATATACACATCCAACATGCCTGACTGAAAATGTTTATAGTGTGTAGGTTGAATTTTAACACGTATATGGACAACTTCTCTTACATTTCATGAGTCCGGTTTCTACCAATGACTACGTGTTGTTCATTTGATTTGCTTGTTTGCTCGCTCGTTTGTTTGTTTGTTTGTTTGGTTGGTTTTTCTTTCTTCTCTAACTCACTTCAGATAGATAGTAATAGATAGATAGATATAATAGATAGATAGATAGATATGAAAAAAGTAAATAAATAAGAAAAAAATAAATAGATAGATAAATGATTTAGAAAATGTATGATAAAGAAAAGAAAATAGGATAAAATAAAATGAAATAAAATGAAGCAAAATAAAATAAATGGAGGGTGGCTGCAACTTCTATATGAGGTGGGTAGTGGGGGGTATAGTGGTGGTGGTGGTGGTGGTGGTGGTGGTGGTGGTGTGTGTGTGTGTGTGTGTGTGTGTGTGTGTGTGTGTGTGTGTGTGTGTGTGTGTGTGTGTGGAAGATGTAGCCGACTGGTGTTGGAGTGGTGAGTATTCATATCTCTGTTACTGTTGGATGTTGGTGCCTTCGGGCTGTAGCGTACCGAGTTTTGCAATGAGATGGGTCTCTTGTGTAGTGCGTTCCAAGTTGTCACTCTGTGATTCCCAGAGTGCCAAGACTTTCAAATGGTTGATGTTGTGTTGGGAGTGGTTGAAATGCAGGGCAACAGGTTTTGGGTCGGTGGTAGCGGATGTCAGCCAAGTGTTCAGAGATGCGTGTCTCAAGTGTGCGGGATGTTTCACATATATAGATCCTGCTATTCTCTGCCAGCTGTGTGGATTCTCTTTTTTTAACCTTTGGCGGTGAGAACCCACAGAATTATGGACAGTGATGTGTCTCTATTTGATGCCAATGGAATAAAGACACAATTAGCCGCGTCTCCTTGCTGCGTCTGATCCAGCGGACAAAAGGCGTAGCAGCAGGCAATGTGATGAGATGTGTTTTCATGAGGGGTTACAGTGGTTCCCATATGGTGCTAGCAAAAGGTCAAACATTAACAATGTATCTTCCTAATTCTATATGCTAATTTTATTCCTTTTCCTCTGGTCACCACCACCACCCCCTCTGCCCCGCCCCTCTCTCTCTCTCTCTCCCTCTCTTGCTCGCTCGCTCTCTCTAATCTTTGCCAAGTAATTCATATAATGACCGAGGAATTGTTTGTCTGTGCTTATTTTCTCCCAGTACTAAATTGTTCAGCTATATTTGTATGTCTTTGACGGCTCAACATCAGCTGCCTTCAACATACGGAGCGGAGTGAAACAGGGTTGCGTCCTGGCTCCCACCCTGTTTGGAATCTTCTTTGCTATGATGCTGAAACACGCATTTGGTCCTGCAGCTGAAGGTATCTACCTCCGAACCAGGACAGACGGGAAGCTCTCCAACCTCTCCAGACTAAGAGCCAAGACTAAAGTCAAGGTGAGGTGCCTTCGTGATTTCCCTCTTTGCAGACAACGCAGCAGTAACCGCCCACTCAGCCGAGGACCTACAGCAGCTCATGACTTGCTTCAGCGATGCCTGCCAAGACTTTGGGCTTACCATTAGCTTGAAGAAAACACAGGTCATGGGACAGGATGTTGACTCTCCCAGTCATCAGCATCAATGACCATGAACTGGATGTCGTCCATGACTTTGTTTATCTGGGCCAACTATCTCAGACACGCTCTCATTTGACGCAGAGCTCAACAGGCGCATCGGCAAGGCAGCTACCACCATGACCAGACTGACACAAGAAAGCATGGAACAACAGCAAGGTGACTGAGCACAAAGATCCAGATCTACAGAGCCTGCGTCGTGAGCACCGTCCTGTATGGCAGCGAGTCTTGGACTATGCATGCCCGACAAGAGCGAAAGCTCAATGCTTTTCATGTGCGTAGCCTGAACATCACCTGGCAGGACAAGGTCCCAAACAACACTGTCCTGGAAAGAGCGAGATGCACCAGCATGTACACGCTGCTGAAACAGAGACGTATGCGCTGGCTCGGCCATGTTGTGCGCATGGATGATGGACGGATCCCTAAAGACCTCCTCTATGGAGAGCTTGTGCAGGGAAAACGTCCCACAGGCAGACCACAGCTGCGATTCAAAGACATGTACAAGAGGGACCTAAAAGCCTTGAACATCGATCAGAACAACTGGGAAGCAACAGCCCTTGAACGGAGACAGACTGTGCAGAAAAGTCTCTCCAAGTTCGAAGAGACACTCGCTCAGCAGCACGGGGGAAAGAGAATGAGAAGAAAGGCTGCAGCCCAAGCAGACAGACCAGCGTCAGACTTCATCTGTGCCTCTGCCCCAGGGACTGTCATTCCTGCGTCGGACTGGCCAGCCACACCCGTCGCTGTACCAGAATAGACACCCAGAGCGCAACTTCATAGTGTTCCGAGACTGAAGGATGCCTACTGTGCCTACTGTATTTGTATGTTGTTTAGCCTATAACATAACGTATGTTCATGTCTTCCAATAGGACAAATTGCATATGAAACGTCATTCTGTTACAATGTTAAAATCTTTCTTTTTATTTCGTTGTTTCCACTTTCTCCACAAGACACACTGACATTGCAACAGATAATGTTAAGCTGAAAAGATGTCAGTTCCCGAAAATGAACACTGCGAAGAATTTCCATCTTCTTTAAAACACAATTTGTAGCAGAACATTATATCACGCACTTATATGGAAATTCATTTTATTTTATTTCCTTTCAATCTTTCTCTTGTTTAATGTTTTCTCCCAGTTTATATTTAGACATCCCTTTTACGTTTGTGCAACGAGCTAATAATATCAACTATGGGTTTGGGTTTTTTTGTTTTTCGTGAGTATAATGTAGAATATTTTCGATCCGTATATCAAGCTTGATATATTTTCACAGTGTGTTGTCAAAGGGTTATAGTAATTGTTTCGTATTTTCCATATTTGCACATCTTACGTACATTCCCTTTATGGTATACATCCCATGTGTAAATCTTTTGACGCATGTCACTTTAGAGCTTGTCTGTATTTGCGTACATGAGGTACATTAACAACTTCTTTCGACAGTGTTTACTGCGTATTCTTTTGGATCTTGCAGAAATTTTTAAAGTCCATCTAGATTCCAAAAACCCGTTTTTCTAAAGTTGTTTTATTTCATTTTCCGGAGGGTTTATAACAGAATTCTTAGGCATAAAAGCTTTGAAATGTAGAATAATTAAGGACTCCAGTACTGCAATATTCTCTAGGTGTGTACATAAACGTTTTGATCAAATTTTGAACAAAGGTTTATTTTGTTGAAGTTTCTGCTGTGTTTATTTCTGTCATTTTTCTCCCGTCGTCTGAAACCAAAAACATAATTTTCGTATTTGGGGCGGTTTCATTTCATTTTGTTTTAGGCAGATACTCATGTGTGCAGGCGTGCGCACATACACACTCACACGCTTGCACACATACACGCACACATGAACGCGCAGGCACATACACAAATGCACATACGTATACACCCACATACAAGGACAGACACACATGGTCACGGTCGCTAAGCCAGACATCCCACCCCCCTTACCCTCTTAACAAAACACACAAAACAAGAATAAACACTTGTAATCACTTTTATTTACACACATATCACTCAAAACAAGGGGAAAGCAACAATAATAACAAATGAAGAACCTTGCCAGTACCACAGCCAGGGGAAACAACCACAGCCACTGCGTTCAACTCCCCTTCACACACAACACCGAAAGTGCATCTACCCCGAGACCTTTAAGGCATGGCTTCCTGCCGCTCATGGAAACACTCAGGTCTGGCATCGCATCAGGAAGGCGAAGCCAGCCACTGAGTGCAAGGATTTGGGACCTAGAGTGTCGACGCAACAGTGAATGAGACTGCAACACCAGGGCAGTGCCACCACCTGCACAAGAATGGACCAGAGGGACCCGGCCTGGATCCCTATGAGTGGGCTTGAATCCCTCGACTACTGGGACTCAAATGGGTGATAAGTGATGTGGAGGGATTTTAGAAAAAGAGAGATGACTGACGGACTCTAATGACCCTTACCTCCCGTATTCTCCCCTGACTGACTAGACTGACTATATGTCACCTCACGCAAACCTAAGTTACTTATGGCCGGATATCTAATAATTACAGTAACGTGGTGACATCATTAAAATACACCAATAGAATACAATTTGCAAAAAAGGCATGTATCAACAAAACAACTTTTTTAAAATGCGGGCGACTATTGATGATGACGAAGTTGAAGACGACGACGAAGATGAAGACGACAACGAAATTACCGTAGCGCTACCCACTGCCCATCACCGGACCATTATCAACCCCTGATGGACATCATACACGGCACCACACTTGTGCCAATACTTAACACTGACTGCGCTGAGACTCAGCTCGTCGATCTCTCCTCCTCACATCTCACGCACAGGCACCAGGGTGGGTGGCTGGTGCTTCTCGCTGCCCCACCCTGGTACAAACAGGGCAGCTGTCGAACACCCGATACCTCACCGGGCACCGAACGATTCATGGAGCACCTGGGTGAGTGGCTGGATTCCTGCTGCTTTACCAGGCACAATCAGGGGTCGATGGGACCTCAGCTGCTGGAGATGGTCTTGGGGCACCTCCCTGTATGCAACCAAGTCGACAGGTATTCGGATGTGACGAAGGCCTGCAGGGGGCACCGGAGTACAGGACCGGATCGGCAACTGATGGGAGGTGCCGCCGGACTGTGGCTAGGGAACGCTGTGTTGCAGGCACTGCAGGCTGTAGGGTCCGCCTCTGGTACCAGGCCTCTCACACCAACATGGGCACTCTGGCTCAGTGCCTTCACATTAACACATCACCAGAAGAAAAAAAAACGGGGGGGGGGGGGGTGCTCTCTGAAAACACTGCACCTCTTATGTGACATTGTCCCATGACAAACTGTCATCTTGCGCTGAAGTGTATAAAGGTAAGTGATTGCTCGTTCATTTTCGTTGTCCTGGGTGTTTTGTATCTTTTCCCGAAGAAGACCTAAGAGGTCGAAAAGCGTCGTGTTTTGTCTTGTGATTCGATGGTCTACGTTTTCTTGGCGTTCGCTATTAATCACATTTAAAATGTCTATGCTAAGTAGTAGCCACCAGACCCTCTTCTTAAATGCTCTCATCTTAGTTATTAATTCATTTTTCCATCAGATTTAAATCATGCCCAGTGTGGTCTCAAAACTTAGTGGATGTGGTGTAGCGTACATGGACTAGTCCGCACGCAGTACACCTCCTTGGTAAAACTGAAAATGAAACAAAGTCACGACTACAGCTCCCTAGGTCAGGAAAAGACAAAGAAACATCACCCTGTTTGAGAGATGCTATTCATGGCGTGAGGTCTTTTGATTTACAACCCTGCTTACAATAAATAAGCCGAAACATCACGAACGTTTGTTGTTGTTGTTGCATGTGTTGTTGTTGTTGTTGTATTTGTTGTTCCTGTTGTTGTTGACTTTGTGCGATACCATTTTCTGCGAGGTGCTAAAATGAATTGTGCCGCTGATATACATTCTGCTTCTCAGAGAATTTACCATGTCTGCCTCAGATTCATAAACTGGAGCGGGTTGAAGATAAGAATGTAAAAAGATACAACCGGGAGAGTCAACAATGTCTTGCACATCAATGGAAATAAACACAGAATAGATGGTGGTCAGCGGTATTCCAGCTTGCAACTGCTCGATAACACCCACAAAGACCACAGAAAAGACAGAAACGTGTGAACTATGAACACAGCATACAAAAACGTGAACACTAAAACTCCGATAGAATCCATCATGGAGATTGTGACTGATTTTCATCCGGCAAAAGAAATTGCCCCCCCTCGTTAACGTTGTGAACACGTTCTCTTATGGTGGCTGTGATAACTTTCGAATGAACTTAGGACAGAGTTCTTTAAGCGTTCGACGAAACTTCGAGCTAAGCAACAGATAGGCCAAAAAGTTGACTGCTGAATTCATGCAAGAAGTAGGTAACACAAGCACCTGAAGAACTATTATACGAGTGTTGTGGTACTTTCTGTATAAAAGGTACTCTGGAATAAGAGTGTATGTAACAGCTAAAGCGCATTGGGGGAGGAGAAGAACAACATAAACAACACAGAGGAGGAGCAGCATTTTGGTGATTTTGACATTCCGGAATCCCCTTTGCTTTGCATGTTCTGCAGCATTTGTTCTCGTTACGAGACGCTTGACGTAGATTTCTGATGGTGACGATACAGCAAATTGTTACAACACTGATAAAGATGGGCCTGGTGATGAGAGAGAAGAGATAAGCGGTTGAGGCTATGAGGCCACTGTCCACGGGAAACCAGGGTGTCTTGGCCATGTAAGCGATGCTGCGGTTGGTGGACAAATCCTCCCCCCAGTTAACAGTGTTAGCAAGAAATAAGTTGAGATAAAGCACAAACGGAATCAGGTAGGACAGAAATATCGCTGCCACCATTGGTCTGCAAAAGACATGTTCAATGAAAAGAAGTATGTACGTATGTTTCCACACACACACACACATACACACACACACACACACACACACACACACACACATCTATCTATCTATCTATCTATCTATGTATTACATATATATATATATATATATATATATATATTATAAGCTGAAGAATTAAGTAGTGGAGGAAAACAAGTGCAGGCTAACAATTCTTCAGTCGTTATAGTAATGACTTGACAAAGATTTGAACTTTAAGAAAAAAAAATTAAAAGAAAAAAATGTTTTGAAGATGAAGAAAATGTGGGAATATATTATAAATATGAGAAGCCCTTCACTAGCTGCCTGAGGGAACCATCGTAATCCCTCTCAAAGGCACATTTATTTGTATTGCCTGCTCCTAGGCCTTTCGTCCGCTGGATCGGACTCATCAGGGAGACACGGCTAATTGTGTCTGTGCTCTTGGTGTCAAATAGAGACACACCACAGTCCATGATTATGTGGTGTTCTCACCACCAAGGGTTCGAAAAAAGAATCCAACAGCAGCCTCAAAGCAGCCAGTGAAGGGTAATAAAATGGAACAAAACAAAAGTGTGAAGAGGAAAAAAGTCGCTGAAAAACTAAAAGCATTATTCAAACAGTATAAAATATAGGGGACAATCTTTGAGCCTATGCTTGAGGATCCATTCAAGGATGCAAGGGAGGTCAAAAGATATGGAACAGTCTGAGTGGTCAGCTCTGCTGTTCAATAACCCAAGCATTGTGAGTGGCTAAGAATTGCACAGAACAACCTTTACTTGGATCTCCTAAGAGATGCAATCTCCCACTGATTGACTAAACAATATAATGCTGAACAATTAAGTAGTGGGGGAAAACAAGTGCAGGCTAACAATTCTTCAGTCGTTATAGTAATGACTTGACAAAGATTTGAACTTTAAAAAAAATTGAAGATGAAGAAATGGGGGAATATATTATAAATATGAGAAGCCCTTCACTAGCTGCCTGAGGGAACCATCGTAATCCCTCTCAAAGGCACATTTATTTGTATTGCCTGCTTCTAGGCCTTTCGTCCGCGGATCAGACTCATCAGGGAGACACGGCTAATTGTGTCTGTGCTCTTGGTGTCAAATAGAGACACACCACAGTCCATGATTCTGTGGTGTTCTCACCACCAAGGGTTCGAAAAAAGAATCCAACAGCAGCCTCAAAGCGCCAGTGAAGGGTAATAAAATGGAACAAAACAAAAGTGTGGAGAGGAAAAAAGTCGCTGAAAAACTAAAAGCATTATTCAAACAGTATAAATATACGGGACAATCTTTGAGCCTATGCTTGAGGATCCATTCAAGGATGCAAGGGAGGTCAAAAGATATGGAACAGTCTGAGTGGTCAGCTCTTCTGTTCAATAACCCAAGCATTGTGAGTGGGCTAAGAAATTGCACGGAACAACCTTTACTTGGATCTCCTAAGAGATGCAATCTCCCACTGATTGACCAAACATATATAATGCTGAACAATTAAGTAGTGGGGGAAAACAAGTGCAGGCTAACAATTCTTCAGTCGTTATAGTAATGACTTGACAAAGATTTGAACTTAAAAATTAAAAAATGAAGATGAAGAAAATGGGGGAATATATTATAAATATGAGAAGCCCTTTACTAGCTGCCTGAGGGAACCATCGTAATCCCTCTCAAAGGCACATTTATTTGTATTGCCTGCTCCTAGGCCTTTTTATTATATTATATATATATATATATATATATATATTTTATATATATATATATATATATATATATATATATATTTTATATATATATATATATATACAGAGAGAGCGAGATTCAGATTCAGATGTTTTATTCTTATAGGCCTTGGCCCCTCAGAAGGGGGATCTACATGAGACACAATAAAGCAGCATCACCAGATTCAATATGATAATTACATTATAAAAACGCTTCGCCTTTTGAAAGCTTTATACAGATAAACACAACAAACTGTTTTACAATGATTTCATTCTTAGATGTCATTAACAAGACAAGCCTGAACAGGCAAGGTCTTGTGTAAAATTCCGTGGAATGAATTTTTCTCTTAAATCTTGTAATTCTGGACAGGTTAATGCAAATGCACTTCATCTTCTCTTGACTGTCGACATAATGGACATAGCAGATCAGAGTTATTGATTTGTTTATAACGATAATGATGAACAAAAATATCAGACACTCCAGTTCTAAACTTAGTCATTATAAACTTCAGGTGCCTGTCCATACGCATTGACATGTACATTTGGGAGAGAATGCAGATCATTAAATGTTCTATAAAAACTAAACCTGTTACTATTTTGAACATGGAAATTCCAGTCTTGCCATCTACAATCGATAAGTCTTTCTTTAAACGTACGGACAAAGTTGTTCATATCTCCGACACCTTGGTTAAGCCACACATACCCAAAACCATATTCGTATAATTTCATTCTAACATGCGACACCCAATTCATCTTGCCTCTATTATCTAGTTCTAACAGCATTTTTTTACGCTTTATGAGGCAATCTATGTTCAGCCATCTGAGTTAGTTTTAACCAGTACTTGACACATTTAACAGTGGAGTGCAAAGATATGGGGTATCTGTCAGTCTCACCATACACAAGATCATTTGGTGTTTGTGGTGAGACACCCAAAAACTTTTTTAAAGCAAATAAATGAACCTTTTCGCATTGTGCAGCTCCAGCATCCAGACCCACAGTTCAGCCCCATATTGTAACATAGGCAGGATTTTAGCATCAAACAATTTCAAAAACAAGGCAAGAGATTCATTTTTTAAGCATCGACAATTTCTTCATAATACATAGCAATGCGTTTTTGGCTCTGCAAGCAACATCTTTACATGCAAAAGTGAATACTTAATCTCGTAGAGAAATATATCCCTAAGTACTTATATACATTTACAACAGGCATATATATTGCATTGTATGTCCATTTTTCTCTAGCAGCGAGATAACCGCCTTTTCTGAAAACAATTATGTTACTCTTACTCATATTTACTTTCACTGGAGTGAATCAGCTGCCCTTTGCAAACTATTCAACTGAGTTTGGAGGCCTATTACAGTCTCTGATATTAATGCAACGTCATCAGCCAGAAGTAAAATGAATATTTCAAGAACATATTTACAAAATGGGCACCATGCTTTCCAGAGCTTATGACTTTGGAAGTCAACTCATTAATAAATAAAGAAAACAAAACTGGGCTGCAAACATCACCCCGCTTAACACCAGATGTACAGTTGATATATCTGTTAAAGCAGCACCACATCGCACCCTTGCCTTTACATGGTCATACATACTCATAATACATTTATACATATTTCCACGAATTCCGTTTTTTAATAAAATAGGCAAAGTATAGTTCTATTAATAGAATCAAAGGCTTTCTCAAAATCGATGAAAGCAACATACAATTACGATTCAGACAAATTGTTTTTGAACGAAAGCTAATAATGTGAACATATGGTCTATTGTGGAATGATTTTGTTTAAATCCAGCTTGAAATTCACCTGTAATGTTATTATCCTCAACCCAAACTTGAAGTCTTTTATTAATAATTGTACTATACAATTTACTACATACATTACACAGCGAAATTCCTCTGTAGTTATTTGGATTCATAACATCACCCTTTTTATATAATGGTTTAAAAAAATTGATTCACACCCGCTTTCAGGGTATATGCCTCTATTAAACAGGAATTGAAAAAATTAACAAAAAATTCCATCACTAAGTTTGATTTGGGAAACATTTTTGATAAATTCCCCTATAATTTTATCAGGTCCAGCCGCCTTGCGATTTTTAAGTGTCTTAAGCGCTCAAAATTTCTTCTGCTGAGATAGGCTGATTCAAATCACTTTCACTATCACTATCGTCGGATTCATCATCATCGTCATCACAACAATCGTCATTGTTTATAGCACTATAACGATTTCCAAAAGCACGTTGGTTACTAATATCTACTCCTGAATCAGATCATTATCAAATTTGTCTTTTCTTTCTAACAATTCTTTAAAATGTACATACCAATCGTTTATGCTAATATCATTCAAAGGCTGCCTTCTTGTCTTGGAAATTTTACGCACAGATTTCCAGAATTCTGTTGCTATTTACCGAAGTTAATAAATTATTGAGCAAAG
Source organism: Conus ventricosus (assembly GCA_018398815.1). Classification (NCBI taxonomy): domain Eukaryota; kingdom Metazoa; phylum Mollusca; class Gastropoda; order Neogastropoda; family Conidae; genus Conus; species Conus ventricosus. The sequence goes on along the minus strand of CM031620.1, from coordinate 4,032,284 downwards.
TGTCATTGAACTGCTTCTCTTTTCTCTTTAACAAATGTTTATATTCGCGCCTTGCTATACATAAAGAAGTGCGATCGGGTGGAGACAATGTACGCTTAAATTTGTTCAACAAATTGCGTACAGTTCTTTTGGCCACACGACATTCATCATCATACCCGTCGTCCCCTTTCACACCCTTACCCAAAGTGTACCTGTTTCTTCATGAAGTCTGCTGCACTTTTTATACAATGATTAAAAAGCTCAAGTGCCTCGTTAATATTTTCATCAATCAAAGTGATCGCCATTTCAAACTGAAGTTGCATTTCATTTGAACAGATGTTGTCTATGAACATACTGCTGTGGGTTTGTCCCTATAAACTTTTCCAAAACTGAACATTACTATTATCTTTTGAACATATCTTATTATTCTTAGGGAAATAGATACATAAAATCTAAAGGCAAATGATCAGATTCGATCCTGTCAGACACATTCATTCTACTGCTATCAGAAATTATTGAGAACAGATCATTCGACAATAAAAATAATCATTTACACTGCTACCATTATCGATATGTACGTGTAATGACCTTGAGGTCACCTGACACATACCATTCAAAATACACAGGTTTAAACAGTGCACATGTTGAGTAACATTTTGCCATAGTTATTAAGCACATGGTCTTCAGAATTTCTGTTCAAATTCAAGGACCACTCAATTTTGATTTTCATAATCACACTCATTAGATACAAACTCACTAGAAAAGTTAGAGGTTCTACCATTTAAGTCTCCATTTATTACTACATAAGCATCATGTTCTTCATTATACACAAACAGTCACATAAAAAAATCTTCCAAAAAGCGACAAAAAAACAATTTCACAGTCAAAATGCCCAAATAGGGTGAGCTATTCGGTGTATGTAATCAACAAACATACATTATCTATACGAAAAGACATTTATATTTTTTCAAAAGAAAAAGCGCAGTAAAAGAGAAATTCACACAAACAACAGGTTTGACATAAGACACAGCTCATTCCTATAAAGGCAACAACTCCGCCCAGAGAACAGTAATAGGCCCGACCTCCTACCCCACTTGCTCCTCCAAGCGAGTTTTCGGCGAAAGTGCCCTAGCAATCAGCATAATAACTGTTTTCTCTGACAAGTAAGACGCAATAACCAAAAAATAAACGATTATCTACAAACAAACATACGGCAGTTATCCATTTTAATACTAATTTACTAAATTTCAAGAGTAGCGTAAGAAAGTAGCCGGACTGACACGCCCATAGAGTAACGTAGAATAGCACCGTGACTGAACGCGCTTCATAAACAAACGTGTCTGTTCCCACGGCTCTCTTTTCAGTCCTGTCCATTGTCAGGGCGGTGTAAGCTTTTAATTGCTATTGCCGGCCTACCTGCCTAGCACATGGGGTGTTTTATTCACCCAGTGCTCTGTGTTAAGTTAGCTTAATGGCACTATAGCTGCAGTATTAGAAGACAGTGTGTATTCTAAGTAAAAAAGTTTTTGAATCACAAATAACTTTTCAACATCTTTATAATTAAATTGTGTGGAAACAATGGAATCAGCTACAACATTAAATATAACCACACACATCACACACACACACCACACACACAACCACACACACACACTACACACACACACACACATACACACACACACAAAAACACACATACACACACTAATTAAACAACTGTGCCCCCTGGTTTACAGTACATACCCCTCGCCTACGGTGCGTGCTCCCTGTTATACATTGCAGTGTTCTCCGGCCAAAAAATCAATAATGCCGCACTTCTCTTCCCTACCCCCCCCCCCAACTCCTTCCTGCCCACGCTTGCCTCGATTGCAACCATATTAACATCCGACCAACACTGCCCGCGTGCGGCGCTGTACAGCCATGCCAATCAAGCGTGCGCTTACATACAAGGTGAACACCACACATTCTTCCGACGACTGCTGAGCAAGCACTGCGCGTTTGTACTGTGTCGGTGGTTGGAGTGAGATTACAAGACGGGGGGCACGGGCTGGTAGTATCATGCTGTGAGCGACTCTCTGAATTGAGTGTATCATCATAGGCGTATATAGAGTTTGGACACACGGGAAAAAATAGTGACTATAACATGCTTAGTGAAGCAATGACTTTTACTGCACAGTTACGGCTCGAATATTAGAGTACGAATGAACCTTATCAACTGGTAGCTGCGTGTTTTGTACTCTTGATGAGATGTTCTTATTAATAAATGGCGCTGCATTGTTTGAAAGTGCCGCAGCAAAAACAAACCATCACGCGTTGATTGTTGGAGCTGGCTTGAGCAGCTAAAGCCATGTTTAACAAACAGGCGTTCATTTCTTAAGGCAGTAAAACACGGCTGATTCGTAACTCAAAAAACTTATATTTGAAACTTTTTGCTTTCCCTCCAAGTAAAAATGTTCCTCAGTTTGTATTAGACTGATTGAGATTGTAAACTACAGATTCAGTGTCGTGTGGCAAGCTGATCTGTTAATCAGATGTGTATACTTTTCTACTTTCTAATTCTAACCAGTTCATCTGCCTTCAAGTGTGCCCTTATGCAACTGAATGGCGGATTTTGATGTTTCTAGCAAACAAACTAATAGGTTAGGCAGACTTAGTACATCTAACCAGTCTGGAAGGAAGTATGTTTGGCCATCACTATCTCATAAAAAGCCCAAAATACAAAGACGAGTACTACTACTGCGATTAAACCGCCTAAAAAGCTCGGCTACCAGCATAATTGCTGTAACTCTGCCAAAGCCATTGCAAGCCTGGTTAGAAAAGAGAGTGCACAGCAAACTAGGCCAAGTGATCATATATGCACACTTGAACTGCAAAGCGCGCAGCTGCCCCAATGACGTCTGCACGGAGCACCTGCAAGCTCGTCGAAAACTAGCCAAGTGATCATTATTGATCACTGACCTACAAAGCGGTCAGCACCAGCTAAAGCTCAGCGCAAACAAGGCCAAGTATCACATATGATCACTTGGCCTAGTTATTGAGGTTGCGAGCAAGAACACAACCTGTTTATTCACAAAGCAAGAAGTGGTCCTAGTAGTTTCACATTTTTGTTGTTTTTTTGGTGTTTGTGGTTGTTTTGGCCTACCCCACGCACGCAACGTCCCTCCCACCCCAACCCCTGGACTGTTTTATTGTGTGTTTGTTGTTTTGTTTGTGTTGTGTTTGTTTTGTATTTCCTACCCCACGCATGCACACCCTCCTACCCCCACTCACACACCCCAACCCGCCCCACCCCCCACCCACGTCAAGCACACACTCAATTTCCTTCTAAGTTTTTAACCTTAAGTTACCCCAAAGTAAAGTTCTTAACTCAAGTTGTCTTTACCATCCTTAAGTTATCCACAATTCTTTACTTAATTTACTTCAAAGTGTTTATAATTAGTCGCCCGGTTCTTAATAAGTTCTTAATAAGTTCTTAATAAGTTCTTGAACAGTTCTTGATAAGAGAGAGGTGGGAGGTCTTGATTAAGTCATCCTTAATACAACCAATTTTTATTTGAGTTATCTTATAATTATCAAAAAACAACACAATCTAGTTTTATCTTAAATAGCAGATGCCTAATATAGTACACACACGCTCAAAAAACGTGTCATCGTTGAGAAGTCTTGCTCACGTTTCTCTTGCATAGATCTTAATAAGTTTTACAACCTAAGCACCGCACTGATTACAATTCAGTCTATGGAAATGCCGTTTTATTAGATCCATGTCTTTATTATTGCTTTATCATTTTTATAATACGCCATGATCTATTTTAATTAAAAAAATTTAAAATATTATTGCATTAATAAATGGAACAAAAGATCTTTTGTTGTTTGCGGTTTTGGGCGTGCTGATGTCTTTTTTCTGTATTTAACGGTTCAGATTTTTTTGATTGCTTTTGTTTCTGCTGCCATTGTTATATATTTTATAACCGTAATAACTGCCCCCAACAGCAAATGGCGCAAAAATGGCAACAGTTTTAAGTCAATATTCCAGGAAGACTTTGGGGCCCTTGTAACACATGGAGTTTTTATAGCAGCATGATCAACATGTTCTGACTTGGCGTATTTTTTCATGAAGATTAATACTGGTAACATTAATTTTTTTGTCTGTTCCACTCTCTACGTTTTTTCCTGCATTAACACGCCCAGGATGAGATCTTTTTCACTGGTCCCCACCTGGTTCATGTTTTCTGCAATTTTCTGGCTTGTTAATTTCTCCACCTGATTCAATGTTTCCTGTTCTGATATTTTCCACACGTTTCATTTTGAAGGGAAACAAAATCTATATGATTAAAAGTAATTAATCCCATGCTTAACTGGCGGATAACAAAGTTCCAAATCTGTAGTAGAGATCACATCCCTAGAGACCTAATGACTTTGTTAAAACCGGATCTTGCGTTAAATCATACGTAAGATCTTGTTTCAGAATCAATGGAGCAAAATCTATCTGACTAGTTTTAGTGTACAAACTAAGAACCGTGCCCCACACTTTTCAACCATTCTAGAACCCCAGCTGCGCTTCATACTGTTATGATACTTTAAAATGTCTTGCGGCGACATCTGTTATTCTGTTCAATTCAGAATTCAGTTTTTCGCGAGAACTGTTTTGTTTTCCACACGCTTCCAAAGAATAACAACCTCTCCATTTGGGCATAAACAGCTTGGCATCAACTTGGTCATCATAAGTTCAGAAGGTTTAGCCCTTGAAGCTGTAAGTAGATCATCACTGTTCATTTTTTAATAATTATAATTATATTATTTAAAAAAAAGAAAAAAGGGGGGGGGGTGAGCACCGAAAAAACTGTTGGCTAACCTTGGTATACCATTCTTCAGTTTTATTGGAGGTCTAAGTGTAGGATACCTCAATGCTATGGAACGCCTGTTATAAATAAAGCCAGCAGATCTTGCAAACTAGAACTTTGAGGATCAGCAAAGCTGATTGCTAACATTGCAGCTTCAGGTTGCCACGAAAGATTTTTCTAGTCAATCAAGGAATAATTCCCAGACAGTATAAATATGTAAATAAAAAAAACTTATATAAAAAATGGCTATCACTCGTAGTTTAGATGATAGTGGCGCTGTGGTGAATGCGCTGCTTTTAGCGAATTAATTCGCATTATAAACTACGGGATGAACGTCGAAGAAAAAGACATAACAAAGCTATGTAGCAACTAGCAGCTGCACAGACGCCTAATGAAAGTAGAGACTTGAGCAGTTGATTTTATTAATGCGACACGACAGAAAAAACAGGCATGCAGCTTACATATTTAAAGATGTTGATCCAGCAATAAAACCAATCTTATCTAGTAACAGCAAACCGGCCAACATTGCCCCCACCAAAAATCAGTGACTTTTATCAACCATCAATAAACCAAAAGATGCAAGAATATTCGCGTTTATTGCCTTTGTAATGACCCGTCGTGTATTTTTGTTGCGCATAATATTGGCCTGAATAAAAAATGAAACAAAATCATTATTCGCCCAAAGGATATTGGGAAAGGGAGACACACAATACAAAAACTAAGCCAAGCACTGGAGTCAGTGAACAAACAGCAAAAGAATGTTATCTAAACAAGTCGATTTGGCAAATTTATTTACCTGCGCCTAGGCGAATACAGAGACCACACTTTTGTGAATACAATACCGAACGACACCCATCAAATGGATCTCCTATTATTACCCCTGATACGATAAGACGAAAAAGATTTAAGTACGCACTCACAGTCATTGACGTAGCTTCAAAATACAAAGATGCGGACCATTAACACAAAAGAGTGCTTCTGCCTGTTGCTGTAGCCAACAACAGAAATACCAACGAGGCCCCTTACTTTCCCTCGCATGATTCAAGTCGATGAGTGGAAAAGAATTTAAAGCCAAGTGAATCAATTATTGTATAAAACACAGAGTTTATTACTATAGAAGAGGCATCCGGATTTCACAGATCACAGCTTTTAGTTGAAACTTTAACAAACAGTAAGCCGAAAGACTTTCTCCTACCATAATCACAGAGAGCTGATTGACAATTCTCGCAACATCAGAATGGTTAGAAGACTGCCTCAAGTTTTGCGCGCAATGAATAATGAAGAATTTAAAGGGCAAAAGCCAGTACAAGCAATCAAAAAAAAACAATAAATGTTGCTGAAGGAAGATCTTCATCCAGCAAACTATTACCATTTGGATTGAAAAGAAGGTACCTTTATTTACCGGGGGATAGCAGAAGGGGACACTCGCATCAGGGCAACCGATCCAATTTGGAGTGTTTGACCTACGAAATAAAAAGAATTGTAAAAATGATCCGCCCGTGTATTATTTACGAGAAACTGACACAACACAACAGCCACACCTCAAAGATCTTGTGAAAGAAGACTGCAGATAATTCCGCCAGACACAGTTCCGCTTTAATTAATTTGACGTTCTCCAGTGCCCAAATCATATGAAAACTCTGGATTTAAAAACAAACACCCGTTTTGTGTTTGTTCTATCTAAATGACTTCTTTGTTACAGCAGTATGTGTTGAACACATGTAGATTTAGATCGCAGTTTTACGTAGTCATGAAGAAAATCTTATGCCAACAAAGCTTCTTTTAATGTCAGTGAAATGTTTGACTGCAACAACGCTGCGAGATATTCCTTTTGCTTTCTTAATGATTTTCTCCTGGACTCGAAATACTGTATCATATTTGACCTTAAACCAACAAACACCTTGATCACCTTTCCAGATAATCATCTTCATCTTTCCTAAAACTTCTAATATTAATAGAATGCAAAGGCGAATCTTTAGGATAATCAGATGTGTTCCGACCATCCCACAGCCCCATTATCTACTTCTAATTCCATGTCTTTATAGCTGACTTCAGTAGAATATCTATAACAAAACTGTCCTGTACATGTGTAAAGAACTCTGACACTGGATACGAGCTTAAAGTCGTCATAAAGAAATTTCCACATCAAAACTTTGATAATTCTAAAACGGTAATCCCAATAAAAACAGGCTTGTCCAATTTGACTTTCTTTTTTTTCATCATTACCAAAAAGCTGATCATGAAATCTCTGAAGTCCTGATAATTAGTTTTGAAGTCAGCTTAATTGCATCGTACTCTCGTGACTAATCTGGACAACTTTGCGCTTGTGCGGATCTCCATAGTCCCTTTCCAAACAGCTGTTTTCATCATCTTGAAAAAACTTATATTCTGAAGATCTGTGGATTTATTCTAAGATCAGTGTTTCATCATGATTATGGTTTTTCATGAACTGTTCTTATCAAAAGCAATATGCGATGAATTTACTGCTGTCAACTTCAACCGCATGTCTTAAATAAATTGCAGAATCTGTAATACAGACATAATTTTTTTTGGCCTCGAAGATTAGGCCACAAGTTTAAGCGGCTCTCTTGGATCCGATCATTAGACTTCTGCTGCTAATGGAGAGACATTAGCAGGCATGGAGTCATGAGGAAATTCTAGTCAACTTCTAGAATGAAACACCTAGTTGATCAGCGTTAAAACCTCAACCACTTTAAATGCTTATGAATATTATTCGGATTACACGACTTGTTACATTTAAAGTTGCGTAATGGAATGATTGCGCCATTGCCCACATACAGGATGTTTCATCTAAAACCATAATATAGTAGACCTTTTACTCGTCATAGTCGTCCCAGTATTTGAGTTTGCTTTACAGTAATGATGCGACGCCAAACAAAATCCTCCACGCAATCCGTTTTCAATCTCTGAATCATTTGGTAGTCAGACAATAAATCAATCTGTACTCCAGTAAATCTTTAAGAAAGCGTCCCAGCTCATCCCGGGTGCAGAAATATAATGCCCAGGATCCAAACTGTAATGTTTCAATGCGGTTCTTTCTATAATTTTCAAGACGACCGCCAACAAACATACATCTGCCATTAAAAAGGCGACACATTCTAGTCTCCCATATTATACAAACTAACTTTTGCCAAGCCTCTATGAGCATCTGGTAAATCTGAGTCGCTGATGTCCTTTCCTCTAAGACTAAAAAGATCGCGCCTTTAGCGGAATGTATCTTCCGTCAAACCTATCCCAACATGTTCAAGTATTTCAAAGGTAAACCCCCTTTCTAACAAGAGTTGAGGTCAAAATATTTTTCCGTATTGGGCAGGACCTTTAAGGACATAGCCCATGCCTCTAATGGAGCCCATCATGTTTGCATAGAGTCGTAAAACGACAGTTTTATTTAAAGTAAACACATGTACTTTTTCTGAAGACTGTGCAATGCATGCTACCCTGAAGTCCTGGTTACTGCTTGCCATTATAAGGTGAGAGTCAAACCTCCGCTAGTTGTGAAGAATACACAGCTTCCATGTCTTGATCAAACTATAGTTGAAGATTGCATTTACTGTGCGCTGCACCTCTAAACTTCCACTATTGTGATCATGGCTCTTACAGTGGGGTTTTACCCTCATGGGCGTTTAGCTTCTACACCGCAAATCCAACAATGCGTGCTGAGTCAATACTGATGTTGACTTCAGGCGGCCATTATGATTTCAGATAAGTTTAGATTTATTAGAACAGGCGTTACGCACTTGCTGCAAAGGGTTTTAAAATGTATCTGCAGCATCTGGCCTCTATATAATCCTGGCTCCTGAATAAACGCCATCCGACCTAACAAAATGAAGGCAAATGAACAAATCTTAGATAACTCATTAAGACTGTTTTTCTTTTTTGTGGTGCTGGCCCTTCAAAGGAACAATAAGCACGCGAGTCTGCGAAAACTACGTATGGAGACAATTGCCGCCTTTTACCAGTCCTTAAACTAACTTTAGATCCTGGCGGGGCTTAGTTAGTTCAGTCCTTACAGTCGACAGAACTTTTACAATGTTTTAAATGTTCAAGCGCGCTTGGCGTTAGAATTCTTGTTAAACCATTTCCTACAGAATTCTGTAGTGTTCATGCTTTGAAAGTATGCGCTAATAATCTGCTCATTTGCGATCAATGTGAAATGGGGCACCCACTGCGAAAACAATAGGAGTAAGTCCCACATGACTTTTGGCTGGTTCGCCTAATTTTGGACTGTTCTGACCTTTAATATTTGACACCAAATTTGTTTCCTCATCCCTGTGTATACATTACAGTTATTGGGTTGTATTGTTCTTCAACGACATATTTGGTCTACACTAACAGAAAGGAAATCCACATTGAAGTTAAGATCTTTGCGTATTGCCGTAGTTAGTCACTCTTTCTGCTGTTCCGCGGACATGATCAGCCTTGCATAGAACGCACCACATGAAACATTTGTGTCCTGAATTTTTTATGTTTAAAACTGCTCTCTTTAAACCACTCCCGAGGTAGCGGAAGTAAGCCTGCCAACAATCGGTGCATTTACTTAGCCTGTTTAATCTAATCACTAAGACTTCCCCTCTGACCACCAAGCCCTCATTTTAGCTTCTTCATCGGCAGACGGTCAAACTGAGTAAGCATTCGTCTGCCAACCGTGTGTTAAGTCATTAAGAAAAGAATAGTCTCTGTTTAGTTGAGACCCCAGACTTCTAGATTATCTTCATTTATGTTACATAGTGATAAAACAGCTAAATTACTTTAAACTGCGGTCTATATTGTTAGTTTGCCTGAACTTGAGAAATAGCCATGAACAACGCTTCCTGTACGTTTGTTTGGTCAATGACTTCTAAATCAATAACTTCAGTGCTTTGGGGGGGGGGGATAAACACTCTCTCTCAAGATTCCTTCAAACAATACATCTGGCCTACATATATCATTAGCCATGCTGGTCCTTTCTTTCTAAGCCACATATTTATTATAAATTAAAAAAAATACAACGCTTAATCAGATCAATATCAACGGTCTTTTAGTGCTTGGACTCCAAAACTAAAGCATAAACACCTTTGGTGTTTGTTAATGCAGCTGTTTAGAACAATTTTAATTTTCGTTACTTTTTTTAAGCAATTCCTTTTTTATCTGCTCGCTGTCTGGGCTGTTGAGAAAAACTTGCCCCCCGCCTTTCTTTGAAGATACAAACATTTGTCTTTTGTATCATCAAAATCG
>CM031620.1:3985155-4011828 GCA_018398815.1 Conus ventricosus | reverse complement strand
TTTTTTTCCTGGCGGGAGGTCTAAAATGAATTGTGCCGCTGAATACATTCTGCTTCAGAGAATTTACCATCGCTCTCAAAACTGGAGCGGTTAAGATAGATGTAAAAAGATACAACCGGGAGAGTCAACAATGTCTTGCACATCAATGGAAATAAACACAGAATAGATGGTGGTCAGCGGTATTCCAGCTTGCAACTGCTCGATAACACCCACAAAGACCACAGAAAAGACAGAAACGTGTGAACTATGAACACAGCATACAAAAACGTGAACACTAAAACTCCGATAGAATCCATCATGGAGATTGTGACTGATTTTCATCCGGCAAAAGAAATTGCCCCCCCTCGTTAACGTTGTGAACACGTCTCTTATGGTGGCTGTGATAACTTTCGAATGAACTTAGGACAGAGTTTCTTTAAGCGTTCGACGAAACTTCGAGCTAAGCAACAGATAGGCCAAAAAGTTGACTGCTGAATTCATGCAAGAAGTAGGTAACACAAGCACCTGAAGAACTATTATACGATGTTGTGGTACTTTCTGTATAAAAGGTACTCTGGAATAAGAGTGTATGTAACAGCTAAAGCGCATTGGGGGGAGGAGAAGAACAACAATAAACAACACAGAGGAGGAGCAGCATTTTGGTGATTTTGACATTTCCGGAATCCCCTTTGCTTTGCATGTTCTGCAGCATTTGTTCTCGTTTACGAGACGCTTGACGTAGATTTCTGATGGTGACGATACAGCAAATTGTTACAACACTGATAAAGATGGGCCTGGTGATGAGAGAGAAGAGATAAGCGGTTGAGGCTATGAGGCCACGTCCACGGGAAACCAGGGTGTCTTGGCCATGTAAGCGATGCTGCGGTTGGTGGACAAATCCTCCCTCCAGTTAACAGTGTTAGCAAGAAATAAGTTGAGATAAAGCACAAACGAATCAGGTAGGACAGAAATATCGCTGCCACCATTGTCTGCAAAAGACATGTTCAATGAAAAGAAGTATGTACGTATGTTTCCACACACACACACACACACACACACACACACACCACACACACACACACACACAACATCTATCTATCTATCTATCTATCTATGAAAAAATAATATATAAAATATATAATAATAAATATATATATATAATAAAAGCTGAAGAATTAAGTAGTGGAGGAAAACAAGTGCAGGCTAACAATTCTTCAGTCGTTATAGTAATGACTTGACAAAGATTTGAAAATTTAAGAAAAAAAATTAAAAGAAAAAAATGTTTTGAAGATGAAGAAAATGTGGGAATATATTATAAATATGAGAAGCCCTTCACTAGCTGCCTGAGGGAACCATCGTAATCCCTCTCAAAGGCACATTTATTTGTATTGCCTGCTCCTAGGCCTTTCGTCCGCTGGATCGGACTCATCAGGGAGACACGGCTAATTGTGTCTGTGCTCTTGGTGTCAAATAGGAGACACACCACATGTCCATGATTATGTGGTGTTCTCACCACCAAGGTTCGAAAAAAGAATCCAACAGCAGCCTCAAAGCAGCCAGTGAAGGGTAATAAAATGGAACAAAACAAAAGTGTGAAGAGGAAAAAAGTCGCTGAAAAACTAAAAGCATTATTCAAACAGTAAAAATATAGGGGGCAATCTTTGAGCCTATGCTTGAGGATCCATTCAAGGATGCAAGGGAGTCAAAAGATATGGAACAGTCTGAGTGTCAGCTCTGCTGTTCAATAACCCAAGCATTGTGAGTGGCTAAGAATTGCACAGAACAACCTTTACTTGGATCTCCTAAGAGATGCAATCTCCCACTGATTGACTAAACAATATAATGCTGAACAATTAAGTAGTGGGGGAAAACAAGTGCAGGCTAACAATTCTTCAGTCGTTATAGAAATGACTTGACAAAGATTTGAACTTTAAAAAAAAATTAAAGATGAAAAAAAAGGGGGGGATATATAAAAAATTTAAGAGAACCCCCTTCCCACTAGCTGCCTGGGGGGCCCTCGAAATTTCCCTCAAAAAGGCACATTTATTTGAAATTGCCTGCTTTTTGGCCTTTGTCCGCGGGATCAAAACCTTTAGGGAGACCGGCAAATTTTTGGGGTCTTTTTTGTCTTGGGTAAAATAGAGACACACCACAGTCCTGATTCTGTGGTTTTCTCACCCCCAAAGGGTTCAAAAAAAGAATCCAACGCCCTAAAAGCAGCCATTTGAAGGGTAATAAAAAGGAACAAAACAAAGTGTGGAGGGAAAAAGTCGCTAAAAAAACAAAAAGATTTTAAAAACAGTAAAAAATAAACGGACAATCTTTGACCTATGCTTGGGATCCATTAAAGGGATCAAGGGGGGTCAAAAGATATGGAACAGTCTGAGGGGTCAGCTTTCTTTTTCAATAACCCAAGCATTGTGAGTGGTTTAAAAATTGCAGGGAAACCCAACCTTTCCCCTTGGGAAATCTCCAAAGAGATGCAACCCCTTGATTGACCAAACAATTAATGCTGAAAAATTTAAGTAGGGGGGGAAAACAATTTGCGGGCTAACAATTCTTCATCGTTATAGTAATGACTTGAAAAAGATTTAAAACTTAAAAATTAAAAAAAAAAAGATGAAGAAAATGGGGGGTTTTTATATTATAAAGAGAAACCCCTTTTCTAGCGGGCCCTGAGGGAACCATCGTAATCCCTCTAAAAGGGCACATTTATTTGTTTTTTCCCCTGCTCCTAGGCCTTTTATATAATATATTAAAATATATATATTTTCTATATAAATATAATTATTAAAAATATTTAAATATATTTTATATATATATTTAAAATAAAATATATACAGAGAGAGAGAGATTCAGTTTTCAGATGTTTTATTCTTATGGCCCTTTGGGCCCCTCAGAAGGGGGATCTCATAAAGACACAAAAAAGCAGAATCACCGGTTTTCAAAAGGGAAAATTCATTAAAAAAACCGCTTCCCCTTTTGAAAGTTTTATACAGATAAACAACAAACTTTTTTTTAAAATGATTTCATTCTTAGGGGTCTTTAAAACAAGAAAAGCCTAAAACAGGAAAGGGTCTTTGAAAAAATTCCGGGGAAAATGAATTTTTCTTTTAAAAACTTGAAATTCTGGACGGGTTTAAATGCAAAATGAACTTCATCCCCTTTTTGCCCGGTGACAAAAAGGACATAGCAGACAGATTTTATTGATTTGTTTATAACGTTTAATGATGAAAAAAAATATCAGAAAACCCGGGTCAAAAACTTAGCCCATTTTAAATTTCCCAGGTGCCGTAATACCTTTGACATTAAAAAATTGGGAGAAATGCAGATCAAAAATGTTTTTTAAAAACAAAAACCTTTTTACTTTTTTTGGAACATGGAAATTCCAGTTTTTCCCACTAAAAACCCGAAAAGTCTTTCTTTAAACGTACGGACAAAGTTTTTCTTTTAACCCCGAAACCTTGGTTAAGCCACACTTTACCCAAAACCAATTCGTTTTAATTTCATTTTAACATGCCCCCAAATTTCATCTTCCCTTTTCTATTATCTATTTTCTAACAGCATTTTAAAAACGTTTTATGGGCAATCTATTTTCAGCCATCTGAGTTTTTTTAAAAACCCAGTACTTGACACATTTAACGGGGGAGGGGAAAAAGATAGGGGGTTATTGTCAGCCCTCACCATCCCAAAAAAACCCCTTTTGGGGGTTTTTTGGGGTGAGACACCCAAAAATTTTTTAAAAAAGCAAAAAAATTAAACCCTTTTTTCGAATTTGCAGCTCCAGAAACCAAGCCCCAAAATTTCACCCCCCCATATTGAAACATGGGCAGGTTTTTTAGCTCAAACAATTTCAAAAAACAAGGCAAGAGATTAAATTTTTAAAAGCTTTCGAAAATTTTTTTTCATAATCCATAGAAATGCGTTTTTGGCTCTGCAAGAAACCATCTTTACATGAAAAAGTAAAAAACTTAATCTCGAAGAGAAATATTCCCTAAGAAACTTTTTACTTTTTAAAACGGGCAAAATATATTGCATTGTTTGCCCATTTTTTTTCTAGCAGCGAGAAAACCCGCCTTTTTTTAAAAAACAATTTTTTTACTCTTACTCTATTTACTTTAAACTGGATTTGAATAAAGCTCCCCCTTTTTGAAAAAAACAAATTTCAACTGAGTTTGGGGCCTATTACAGTCTTGATATTAAAGCAAACGTCATCACCCAGAAGAAAAAATTGAATTTTTCCAAAACTCTTTTACAAAGGGGCAAAAAGGTTTTCCGGACTTATGATTTTGGGAAAGTCAATCATTAATAAAAAAAGGAAAACAAAATTTGGGCTGCAAAAAAACACCCTGTTTAAACCAAAAAATTTTCAGTTGATAAATCTTTTAAAAGAAAGCACCACATCGCCCCTTTTCCCTTTCCCGGGCCCAAACAAAATCTATAAAAATATTAAATTTTCCACAATTCCTTTTTTTTAATAAAAAAAGGCCCAAAACAGTATGGGTTTAAATTAATAGAATAAAGGCTTTCCCCCAAAATCGAAAAAAAGCAACATACAATTTACGATTCAGCCCAAATTGTTTTTGAAACGAAAGCTAAATGTGAACTTATGGTCTATTGTGGAAGGGAATTTGTTTAAACCCAGTTAAAAATTAAACCTGAAATGTTTTATCCTAAACCCCAAACTTAAGTCCTTTTATTAATAATTAAAAACTATACAATTTACAACTTTACAAAACACAGCGAAATTCCTCTGAATTATTTGGATTCATAACATCCCCCTTTTTTATATAAGGGTTTTAAAAAAAATTAAATTCACCCCAGCTTTCAGGGTATAAGCCTCTTTTAAACGGGGAAATTGAAAAAAAAAACAAAAAATTTTCCAAACCCTAATTTTTAAATTTGGGAAGCATTTTGAAAAAATTCCCCCTATAATTTTATCGGTCCAGCCCCCTTGCGTTTTTTAAGTGTTTTTAAAAGCGCTCAAAATTTCTTCTGCTGAGAAAGGTGATTCAAATCACTTTACTTTCACATCGCGGTTTCATCATCATCGCATCACAAAAAATCGTCTTTGGGTTTTTTGCACTAAAAAACGATTTCCAAAAGCACTTGGTTTAAAAAAAATATCAACCCCCTGAATAAAATCATTATAAAATTTGGGGACCTTTTTTCAAACAATTCTTTAAAATGAAATTTACCAATCGTTTATGAATACCCTTCAAAGGCTGCCTTCTTGTCTTGGAAATTTTAGCACAAAATTTCCCAAAATTTCCTGTTGACTATTTCCCAAGTAAAAATTTTTGGGAAAGGAAATTAGGTTTTGGCCCCAAATTGAAATTTTTGGCTTTCTCTTTTTCTTTAACAAAGGTTTATTTTTCCGCCCCTTTGGCTTACTTTAAAGAAGGGGCGATCGGGTGGAGAAAATGTACGTTTAAATTTGTTCCAAAAAATTGCGTACAGTTTTTTTGGGCCACACCCATTCATCATCAAACCATTTCGTCCTCTTTCACCCCCTTTCCCAATGTGTACCTTTTTTTCCCTGAAGCTGCGGGCACTTTTTATACAATGAAAAAAAGTAAAGGGGCCTCGTTAATTTTTTCTTCAATCAAAGTGATCGCCTTTTTCCAAACTGAAGTTGCATTTCTTTTGGAACAGATGTTGTCATGAACAAACTGCGGGGGGGTTTTCCCGTCCCATATAAATTTTCCAAAACCCCTAAAAAATTTTTTTTTTCTTTTTATCTTTTAAACCCTATCTTTTTTTCCCTTAGGGAAAAAGTTAAAAAACCTAAAGGCAAATGATCTTTTCGATCCTGCCCGGGACACTTTTTTTTCCCTACTGCTATCAAAATTTTTTGAGAAACAGTTCATTCGAAAAATAAAAAAAAAATCATTTACACCCCCTCCCTTTACCCGATATGTACTTGTAATGACCTTGAAGGTCCCCCTGCACTTTAACCATTCAAAATACACAGGTTTAAAACAGTGCACATGTTGAGAAACCTTTTTTGCCATAGTTTTTAAAGGGCACATGGTTTTCAGAATTTCTGTCAAATTCAAAGGACACTCCAAATTTTTGTTTTTCCATAACCCCACTATTAGATAAAAAACTCACTAAAAAATTAGGGGTTAAAAATTTTTTAAAGGGCTCCTTTTAATTAAATAATAAGCATAAATTTTTTCCCTTTAAACAGCAAACATTTACAAAAAAAAATCTTCCAAAAAAGCGAAAACCATTTTCAAAAGTAAAAAAGGGCCAAAATTTGGGGTGAGTTTTTCGGGTGGTATGAAAGCACAAACATACATTTTTCCAATACCAAAAAGCCTTTAAATTAAAAAGAAAAGCGCAGAAAAGAGAAGTTTTTTCACCCCTACGGTTTTTGCAAAAGGACACACCATTCCTTAAAAGGGCAGAAAAACTCCGCCAGAAAAACAGAAAAAATCCCCGACTCCCCCCAAACTTGCTCCCCCAAAAGGGTTTTTCGGGCGAAAAAAAGTCCCCTAGAATCAGCTTTTACTGTTCTTGAAAAGGGTTGGGCCCGCCCAATAACCAAAAAATAACGATTATCTACAAAAAAACTACTTTTGCAGGGTTATCCATTTTAATACTAATTTAAAACTAAATTTTTTCAGAGAGTAGCGGGGGGAAAGTACCGGGGAAACCTGAACACCCCCCATAGAGTAACGTGGGGAAAAAAGCAGCCGTGACTGAACCGTTTTCTTATACAAACGGGGGTCTTTTTCCCCAAACGGCTCTCTTTTCAGTACTGCCCCAATTTGGGGTCAGGGCGGTTTTAAGTTTTAAATTGCTATTTGGGCCGGCCCCCTGCCTAGCCTTGGGGTGTTTATTTCAACCCGTGTTTGTGGTGGGGGAAAGTTTTGCGTATTGGGGCAATAAAAGCTGCGGGTTTTAGAAACAGTTGGATTCAAATTTAAAAAAAGTTTTTGAATCCAAATACTTTTTAAACAGCTTTTAGATTAAATTGTGGGGGAAGAATGGAAATCACAACAATTTTAAAATATAACCACACCCACACCCACACACCACCACAAAACCCCACCCACACACTCACACCCAAACCCCACACCCCACACACACAAACACACACAACAAAATTTAAAAAAATGGCCCTGGTTTACAGTAGCATACCCCTCGCCTCGGGGGCGTGCCCCCTTTTTTTACTTTGGGCAGGTGGGGTCCCCCGGCCCAAAAAAAAATCAATACTGCCGCACTTTTTCCCCTACCCCCCCCTCCCCCGCCCGTTTGCCCCGATTGAAACCAAATTACTTTCCAGCCAACAGGGCCCGGTGGCGGCGTGTACAGCCGGGCCCAATCAGCGGGCGCTTAAATGACTGGGTTTAAACCCACACTTTTTTTCCCCATGACTCCCTGAGAAACAGGGCGCTTTTTACTGGCGGTGGGTGTTTTTTTTTATTCAAAACAAACCGGTTTACTGAAGAACGAATTGGGTATTTTTAAAGGTTTGTTGGTCAAGGAAATAAAAACCGTTAAGGCAAAATTTTTTGACAAAGATTTTAGCTTTTTTTAATCGGGGTTTTGACTATTAAAGAGATGGTTCCTTTTTAAAAAAAGGGCGTGCATTGTTGAAAGGGGGCCGAAGCAAAAAAAACCCAAACACGCGTTGATTGTTGGGAGCTGGCTTAAAGGCAGAAAAAGCCTTTTTTAAACAAACAGGCTTTTTATTTTTTTAAGGGGGGAGGAAAAACCGGCTGATTCGTATGCAAAAAAACTTATATTTGAAACATTTTTGCTTTTTCCTCCCAAGAAAAAATGTTCCGTTTGTATTAGACTGATTGTTTGAAAAATACAGATTCAGGGGTTCGTGTGGCAAGCTGATCGGGTGTATTAAAAAAGTGTAACTTTTTTTTACTTTTCTAATTCTAACCAGTTCATTTTCCCTCAAGGGGGCCCTTATGCAACTGAATGGCGATTTTTGAAAGTTCCCAGCAAACAAACTAATAAGGGGGTTTGGCAGACCCTTTTTACATCTACCCGTATTGGGGAGGAGAAATTTTGTGGCCAGCACTATCTTCTTTTAAAAAGCTTTCCCAAAAAACAATGGCCGGGTGTACTCAAATGGCGATTAAAAGCCGCCCAAAAAAAAACCCGGTACAGCAGTAAAATTTCTGTAACTTGCCAAAGCCCTTTTCAGCCCCCCCCTTTAGAAAAGAGGGCACAGCAAACTAGGCCAAAATGATCATATATGATCACTTGACCTGCAAAGCGCGGCAGCCCCGCCGCCAATGACTTTAGCACGGGCACCCCGCAAAAACTCGGCGGGGAAAAATAGGCCCAAATGTCCCAAAAAGAACAAATTGACCTACAAAGCGTGGCAGAAACCCGCAAAAACTCAGCGGCAAAAAATAGGGCCCAAAATGATCACATATGATCACTTGGGCCCAGTTGATTGAGGTTTCGAGCAAAACCCAACCGTTTAGTCACAAAAAAAGAAGTGGTCCTAGTAGTTTCACTTTTTGTTTGTTTGTTTGGGGTTTTGGGGTGTTTTGGGGCCCACCCCCCCACGCACTCCCCCCCACCCCCCCCCTGGGGCTGTTTTTTTTTGTGTGTTTGTTTTTTGTTTGTGTTTGTTGTTTGTTTTTTTCCTACCCCACGCATGCACACCCTCCTACCCCAAATCCACCCCAACCCCCCCCAAACCCCCCCCCCAAAGCCCGCACCCTCAACCCTAAGTTTTTTTTAAATTTAAATTAACCCCCAAAATAATTTTTACTCAAGTTGTCTTTAAGTTTACCTTTAAGTTTTCCAAAAATTCTTACTTAAGTTACTTTTAAATTTTTAATTTTGTCGGCCCCCCGGTTCTTTTTAAATTCTTAAGTAAGTTCTTAAAAAGTTTCTTGTTTAAGTTCTTGGGTAAAATTTTTTTGATTAAAATTTATCCTTTTAATTTCAACCCCAAATTTTTATTTTGAGTTTTTCTTATAATTATCAAAAAACAAGACAATCTATGTTTTTTTTCTTAAATAGCAGGTGCCAAATTTAGTACAACACGCCCCAAAAAAGTGTCATCGTTGAGAAAAGTCTTTCCCCAGGGTTTTCTGCATAGATCTTTTTTGAAGTTTTTACAAACCTAAGCAAAAGCACTGATTTTCAATTTGGTTTTATGGGAAAAGCCCTTTTTTTGACTCCATGTCTTTGTATTGAATTTATCATTTTTTTAATTTCGCCCTGATCTATTTTTTTTTTTAAAAAATTTTTAAAAAATATTTTTGCATATAAATGGAACAAAAGATTTTTTTTTGTTGGGGGGTTTTGGCGGCTTTTTTTTTTTTTTGTATTTAACGGTTCAATTTTTTTTTATTGCTTTTGTTTCTGCGCCCTTGGGGGTTAAAAATTTTTTTTAAAACCCAAAAAACTGCCCCCCAAAAGCCCGCAATGGGGCCCAAAAATTTGGGAACGTTTTAAGGGCCCAAAAATTCCCCTTTAAGACTTTTGGGGGCCCTTTTATCAAATGGATTTTTTTTGTGGATTTGGGTCAACTTGTTCTGACGTTGGCGGTGTTATGTTTTCATGATGGTTATATTCTTAACTTAAATTTTTTTTTGTTTCCACTCTGCTAATTTTTTTCCTGCTTTAAAAAACGCCCAGGGTGAGGATGCTTTTCATGGTCCCCCCTGGGTTTATGTTTTCTGCTGTTTTTTTGGTTGGTTCCTTTTTTCCCCCTGTTTTAATGTTTCTGGTTCGTGATTTTCCAGCCGTTCCTTTTGAAGGGAAAAAAATCTATATATTAAAAAATAATTTTAAACCCAAAGATTAATGGCCATAACAAAGTTCCCAAAACTGTTTTTTTTAGAAACACATCCTAGAGACTCAAAAGACTTTGTTAAAAAACCCGGGTCTTGCCCTTAAATCAAGTAAGATCTTGTTCAGGGAAACAATGGGGGCAAAACTAAATGACTTTTTGTGTAAAAACTAAGGAAAAAATTTTCCCCACACTTTTCAAACCTTCTTGACCCCAAACTGCGGGCCCTTTAAAACCTGTTATGATAATTTAAAATTTTCTTGCGGCGACATCTTTGAATTGTTCAAAGCCCGAATTCCCGTTTTCCCAAAGGGAAATGTTTTTGGGTTTTTTCCCCAACCCCTTTCCCAAAATAAACCCCTCCTTTTGGGGCATAACAGCTTTGGCCCTTTAAATTGGTCCTTCATAAGTCAGGGAAGGGTTTTGGCCCCCCTTGTGCTGTAGTAGATCATCCCCTGTTCATGTTTTTAATTTAATTTTTAAATTTTTTTTTTTTTATAAAAATGAGCACCGAAAAAACTGTTTTCTAACCTTGTTTTACCAAATTTTGCTGTTATTGGAGGGCTAAGTTTTAGGGGGTCAATGCTTGGTTTAAAAACCTGTTTAAAAAAAAAAGCCAAACAAATTTGGGGAAACTGACTTTTTAGGATTTAAAACCCAAAACTGATTGCTATCATTGCAGCTTCGGTTGCCACGAAAAATTTTTTTAGTCCGCAAGGGAAAAATTTCCCCGACAGTTTAAATATGTAAATAAAAAATAATTTATAAAAAATGGCTTCACCCGTAATGAAAAATGGGGGCTGTGGTGAATGCGCTTGCTTTTAGCGGGAATAATTTCGCATTTAGTAAAACTACGGGATGGGGCGGGGGGAAAAGAAAAAGGGAAAAACAAGCTATGGAGCAACTTGCAGTGGGACAAGGGCCCCCTATGAAAAGTAAGACTTGAGCAGTTAGATTTTTTTTAATTGGGCAACTGAAAAAAAAAGGGGCATGCAGCTTACATATTTAAAGATGTTTATCAAACAATAAAACAATATTTCTTTTGTAAAAGGGAAACCGGTCCCCGACAATTTCCCCCCCCAAAAATTTATGACTTTTATTTAACCTTTAGAAAAAAAAAAAAATGCAAAAAAAATCGCGTTTTTGCCTTTGGGATGACCGTCGTGTTTTTTTTGCGCATTAAAATTGGGTGAATAAAAAAAGAACAAAATCTATTATTGCCCCAAAAGGGAAATTTGGGGGGTATCACGCAATAAAAAAGCTAAGCAAGCAGGTGGAGTCATGAACAAACAGCAAAAAGGGAAAGGTTTTTCTAAACAAAACGATTTTGGCAAATTTTTTTACCTGCGCCCAGGCGAATACAGAGGGCCACCTTTTGAATCCAATAAACCCAAAACAAAAACCCCTCAAAAGGTTTTTCTAATTTTTCCTCTGATTAAAATTGACGAAAAAGATTTAAGTACGCACTCAAAGTCCCTTTACGTAGCTTCAAGAACAAAGTTTCGGAGCCATTAACACAAAGAGTGGCTTTGCGTTGCTGTTGCCATCAACTGATATACCAACGAGGGCCCCCTTTTCTTTCCCTCGCATGATTCCAAAACGTGATGGAAAAAAAATTTTAAAGGCCCAAATGAATCAAATTTTTGTTAAAAAAAGGTTACCCTTTTGAAGGGGCCTTCCGGGGTTCACAGTTACCCGGCTTTGTTTTTAAAATTTAAAAAAACAGTTAGCCCAAAAATTTTCTCCTACCAGTATCACAGAGAGCTGGTTGACAATTCTCGCAAAACAGAATGGGTTAGAAGGACTGCCCCCAGTTTTGCGGCAATGAATAAAGAAGAATTTAAAGGGCTAAAGCCCGTCCAAAACAATCCCAAAAAAAAAAAACAAAAAAATGTTGCTGAAAGGGGGAGTTTTTCATCACAAACTATTACCATTTTGGTTTTAAAAGTAAAGGGACCCTTTATTTACCGGGGAAGCAGAAGGGGGCAAATCGCCCTCAGGGGAACCGATCCCAAATTTTGGGGTGTTGACCCGTAACCCCAAAAAAAAAAGAATTGTTTAAAAAGAAACCGCCCGTGTATTTTTTAAAGAGAAACTGACACAAACCCCAAAAAAGCCAGCCCCCCAAAGATCTTTTTTGAAAAAGAAAATGCAGATTTAAACCCCCAGACACAGTTTCCGCTTTATTTAAAAAAACGGTTCTTTCCCGGCCCAATTTCATAGAAAAATCTGGATTAACAAAAAACCCCTTTTTTTGGGTTTTTTTTTTATCAAAAAATTCCCTTTTTTACAACTGTGGTGGTTTAATCCATTAGAGTTAAACGCAGTTTTACGTTGTCATGAATTTAAAAATCTTATTGCCAAACAATTCTTCTTTGAAATTGTCATGTGATATGTTTGACGCACAACGCTGCGAGAAAATTTCCCCTTTTCTTTCTTTTTGATTTTTCCTGGCTCGAAAAAACTGGTTTTCATTTTTTTACCTTAAACCCAAAAAACCCTTGATAAACCCTTTCAGAAAAATTCAACCTTCATCTTTCCCCAAAAACCTTTTTATTAGAAAATTGGGTGCAAAAAGGCGAATCTTTTGGGTAATCAAAAGTGTCGTACCATCCCCCAAAGCCTTTATCTATTCTAATTCCCGGCCCTTTTTAATGCTTCAGTTTAAAAATTTTAATTTTAAAAAAACTGTCTGATCTGTGTAAAGTACTCCGGACTCTGGATACGAGGGCTTAAAGTAGTCTAAAGAAATTCCCAACATCAAAAGCTTTGATAAATTCCCAAAAAAGGTAAAAACCCCAAAAAAATACAGGCTTTTCCCAAATTTTACTTACTTTTTTTTCATATTATGGGCCCAAAAGGGATCATGAATTTCTGAAGTCCTGAAATTTTGGTTTTTTAAGTCCTTAAATTTCTTCGTTCTCTCGGGGACTTTAAATTTACAACTTTGCGCTTGTGCGGATTCTCCCCTGTCCCCTTCCCAAAAAAGTGTTGTTTTCAGCTTTTAAAAATTTTTTTTCTGAAGCAAACTGAGGATTTTGTTTTTAAGATCAGTGTTTTTCTTTAAAGTTTTGGTTTCAGAACTGGTTTTTGAAACAAAAACAATTATTCCGATAACTGCTGTCAACTTCAACCCCTGTCTTTAAAAAAATTGCAAAAAGTCTGTAAAGACTACATAATTTTTTTTGGGCCCCGAAGGGTTAGGGAAAAAGTTTAGGGGGCTTTTCTTGGGTCCATCTTTAAAACTTTCTTTTTGCTAATGGATAGTCATTATGCAGGCCCTTTGGGGTTTTATAGGATATTTTAAGTCAACTTTAGAATGAAAACCAAAGCTTGATCAGGCGTTTTAAAATGCTCAACCACTTTTTTAAAGCCTTTTTTAAAATTATTGGATACCGCCTGTGTAAAATTTTTAAAAATTTTGCGTAAAGGAATGATTGCGCCCTTTGCCCCTCCAAACGATTGTTTGCATCTAAAAAACATAAAATTGTTTGCCCCTTTTTCTGGGTCAGTCGTCCAAAATATTTGGGTTTTTTGTTTACAGTAATTTATGCGAGCCAAACAAAATTTTCCCCGCAATCCGTTTTTTAATCATTTTGAATCATTGGTAGGTTCCCGACAAAAAAAACAAACTGTAAATCCAGTAAAAATTTAAAAAAGCGTCCCCCGCTCATCCCCCGGGGCAGAAAAATAATGCCAGGGTCCAAATGTAATGTTTCATGCAGGGCTTTTTAATTTTTAAAGGAAAGGCCGCCCCAAAAAACTACATCTGCCATTAAAAAGGAGCATGATGTCTCCCCATGTTTTTTCAATTAAAATTTTGCCAAGCATCTTAGCATGCGGTAATCGGGGTGCTGATGGGCCTTTCCTCTTTAAAACTAGAAAAGAACGCGCCTTTAGGGGGAAGTGTATCTTTGTCCCAACCCTTTCCCCCAAATGTTCATGTATTCATAAGGGGAAAAAAACCCCTTTAAAAAGGTTGGGGTCAAAATATTTTTCGTTTTGGGGAAAGGGCTTTTAAAAGGCATTGCCCGTGCCTCTAATGGCCCCTCATGTGTTGCATAGAGTCGTAAAAGACATGTTATTTAAAAATGAAACACATTTACTTTTTGATTTACTGTGCAATGCAGCTACCCCCGGGAAGGGGCTGGTTACTGCTTGCTTATAAGGGGAGAGTCATTCCCCCCCAAGTTGTGAAAGAATACAGGCAGCTTCCAAAGTCCCTTTGGGGTCAAAAATTTAGTTTAAAATTGCATTTACTGTGGGGGCTGCCCCTCCCCAAACTTCCCCCTAAGTGATCATGGTCTCTTTTCTGTGGGGTTTACACTCTGGGCGTTTTTCTCCCAAAAACCCCAAACCAACAATCGTGGGTGAGTTATTTCTGTTTTTGGTCTTCAGGCGCCCTTATGATTTCAGATAAGTTTGAAATTTTTAGAACAGGCGTTACGCACTTGCTGGGATGCGTTTTTTAAAAATTTTCGGGGGCCCTTGGGGGCCCCTATATAATTCTGGCTCTGAAAAAAACGCCATCCGACCCAACAATAAAGAAGGGGAAAAAGAACAAATCTGATGATTACTAAATTTAAAACTGTTTTTCGAAGTTTTTGTGGTGCGGCCCTTCTAAGGAACAATAAGCGACTCGAATCTGCCCTAAACTACGTATGGAGAATTTTGCACCGGGTTTTCCCTTCTTAAAAATAAAAATTAGATCCCGGCGGGGGGGGTAGTTAGTTCTGTCTTTCAGTCTAAGAACTTTTACAATGTTTTATTTTTTCAAAAAGCGGGGTTTAGCGGTTGGAATTTTTTGTTAAAAAATTTTTTTACAGAATTCTTGGGTTTTTGTTCATGCTTTTGAAGTATTGCCAAATAAACCGCTCATTGTGGTTTTCAAAGTTAAGGGGGGGGCCCCACTGGCGAAAACATTAGGGGTAAGTCCCATGACTTTTGGCTGGTTCGCCTATTGTTGGACTGTTCTTGGACACTTTAATTGACACCAAATTTGTTTCCTCATCCCATGTGTATACATTAACAGTTATTGGGTTGTTTTGTTCTTCAAACTGATCATTTGGTCTACACTAACAGGAAAGATATTCCATTGAAGTTAAGATCTTTGGCGTATTGCCGATAGTTTAGTCACTCTTTCTGCGTGTTCGCGGACATGATGCAGCCTTGCAAGAACGCACCACATGAAACATTTGTTGTCTGAATTTTTTATGTTTAAAACTGCTCTCTTTAAAACCAACTCCCGAGGGTAGCGGAATGTAAGCCTTGCCTACAATCGGTGCATACTTAGCCTGTTTTAATCTAATCTCTAAGACTTCGCCCTCTGACCAACCAGAGCCTCTCATTTTAGCTCTTCGCGGCAGCGTCAAACTGTGTAAGCAGTTCGTCTGCCCAACCGGGTGTTAAGTTCATTATGAGAAAGAATAGTCTGCTGTTTAGTTGAGACCAGACTTCTAGATTTTCTTCATTTATTGTTACATAGTCGATTTAAAACAGCTAACATTACTTTAA
This sequence comes from Conus ventricosus, assembly GCA_018398815.1. Classification (NCBI taxonomy): domain Eukaryota; kingdom Metazoa; phylum Mollusca; class Gastropoda; order Neogastropoda; family Conidae; genus Conus; species Conus ventricosus. Next base: position 3,996,554 of record CM031620.1, on the reverse strand, counting down.
CTGGCGGGGTCTATTGTTAGTTTGCCTGGAACTTGAGAAATAGCATGAACAACGCTTGCCTGTACGTTTGTTGGGTCAATGACTTCTAAATCAATATCATTCAGTGCTCTTGATAAACGCTCTCTCTCAAGCATTCCTTCAAACAATTCATCTGGGCCTTCATATATCTTAGCCATGCTGTCTTTCTTTTCTAAGCCAACATATTTATTTAAATTAAAAAAAATACAACGGCTTAATCAGAATCAATATCAACGGTCTTTTGTGCTTGGACTCATAAAACTAAAGCATAAACACCTTTTGGTGTTGTTAATGCGAGCTGTTTAGAACAGAGTTTAATGTTTCGTTTACTTTTTTTAAGCATTCCTTTTTTATCTGCTCGGCGTCTGGCTGTTGAGAAAAACTTGCCCCCGCCTTTCTTTGAAGATCAAACTTTTGTCTTTTGTAGTCATCAAATCGGCCTGTAAACGATTAAATTCTTCATCCGTGATGTTTGAGTCAACAAGCGCTTTATTTATTGTCAGTTTAAACGAACTAAGTTTAGCGTTATTAGTTGAACCATAGCTGTGTGCTTTTGGAGTTTAGTTTTTAATTTTTTGCCAGCCGCACTTACAGCTAATGAACACAGACCGAGAGCTAAAGACAAACCTCCTAGAGGTAAAGCTGCGGGTGCGCCTATGCCCGTTGCTAAGAGACCAACACTCGTTCCTGCTGATAGAGCACTTATAGTTGATGCTCCAGTATTAACATATGTAACAGCATTAAAGGCAGCAGAATACCTTCGTTTGGTTTTGCTGTATTTTGAAGGTCTTGCTCTAGTACTTGCTGCATTTGTGTAATGTTGGTTAATCTGAAGGTTTTTATGTTAGGGGTTTCTACTATCTCTTCTTTTGGCGGCGCTGTAGGCACATTTGGATAAACCTGAACAGCATGCTTTTTTTAAATAAAAAATAATTTAGTATACTACATCTTTTAATCTGTTATCTCCAATATTCAGCTGCGCATCATATATAAAAAACAAATGTACATTAAGCGGTTTATCGGCTTCTTCTTCTTTATCAATTTGAATGTTTATTACGTCTCTCACAGCTCTCCCGCTTCCATGCAACTGATTATCCTCTGTTGACCTTAGGTCAACCATAAACCGTATTTCGTTGTTAAATAATCATCAAGCCTAACATTGTGAAGATGTAAATCTTTAGACGCAAGGTCAACTGTTGGATTTCTACACCTCCCGCCTCCAAACAGTTTTCTTATTTTCATCAAAATGCTGATAAGGTTTAAGCCCGCTAGCGTAGATTTGGTTAGGACTACCTCAATTGTACATTGCACTTTCGTTATTTTAGGATTAAAAAACTTTTCACTTGCTCTTTTGAACGGTTCTTCATCTTCAACAGCAATAAAATACCTTTAAGCGATCTTGCAGCGACGCTAAAACTAAAATTCCATATAGTGTCTGCCCTGCTTCTGGGATATGTTGTATGATGAATCACTCTTTCGTAATATATTGCTAATTTTGACTGATATTGGTGCTCAATCAGCCTTGCTAATTCATGGTTGCTAACAACGTCAAACTCTAACGAGATGTCAGAAATGCTGTACTTTGCTTCGGTGTCTGATGATTTGATAACACGTTTGTATTCGTTAAAAGTTAGTTCATATGACAATCTGTCTTTTAATGCTCCTTGAAAGTATGGCGCATGCGCTTTTAACAACTCAAAATCTAAGGGAATGGAAAAGCGATTTCCATACGCAAAATTTCAGCTGCATACTTTTTACCGTCTTTAATATCTTCGGCGCCTATTCTATGTTTTAGTGCTTCTTCATTTTCGATTCCTTGAAAACGCAAGATCAGCCCTTTCATTCCCGGTTAGCCATAGATCAGAATAGGTTAAAAATATGTCTGCATTGTGTAAAGAAAATATTTCTTTGCCCCTCAAGTTTATAGAAATTTTCTTAACAATTGCCCGCCCCAGATTCTGTACAACTGTCCTGTTTGGGTCTGTTGTTGAAACAAGTTCTATTTTGAAAGTAAGACGGCAGAGCTGGCACAATCAATTCATCTGCTCCTAGGTCTGGAAATTTGACAGTAAGAATTTGATCTGCATCAATAGTAGATGGATTATTTGGAACAATAATATTCCGTTTATTTCCCTTCACGCCATGGGGCTCTTTCAGACTTCTATGCGGGTTAAGAATCGAGCCATGTGCTTGTTGTGGCATTTTTATGAAGCAAAATAAAAGTTAATTATTTAAAAACATGGCAGGAATTGAAGGCGAAGAAGATTATGATGTTTTTGATCTTGGAGACGACATGAGTGAAATGATCCCTTTGACACAGCATCGCTCAATGCTCTCAATGCGGCATGAATTAACAGAAGTAAGTTAAATCATTTTACGAAAGTTTAGGCCAAGAACCCCGAATTTATAGACCCAAATGATTTTGAATTAAAAGATGATCATTTGTCTGTAAAAAACGATCAAGGGCAACTTGTTCGGCTTACAACTAAACCCGACCCATCAAAGTTTTTAGCCAAGAGTACAATTATACAAAGACTCAGTGTGAAAGATCAAATCGCCTTGGCCTTGTTAGACCGAAATTAGATAGGGATGCAGTTGCTAAACTTCAAAACACGCTGCAGGAACTCCCAACAGCTAACCAAATACAAACATGGAACTTAAGAATTAAATCAATCGGCAAATGAAATAATAAATGCAATAGAAGCAGAAACCAGTTTTTCAGAAGAAAACAGCGTTAAAGACTATACACGACTCACCGCTACCCAGCGAGAAATAGCGGCCCTTGATCATGCTTTAAGAACCATCAGAGGCGAATTAACAAACAATTTAGCAAAACTAGGTGAACTAGATGGGCATATAAGAAGGAGAAAAAGAAAACTCGTTGAGGCTGATGACGCCGACTTAGGGCATGATATTAAAGAAAGAATAACCCAAAGACTAAAAGATCTTGAACAAGAAAGATCAGCAAGACTAGAAGTGCTAACATACTAACCGAGACCAATTACGAACTCAAGTGAATAGAATAAGAGAAACTATCCGGAAAATTTTATATGAAGACACAACGCTAGCAGAACGAATACGAACGCTGTTTAGAGAGCAAGGCCCTCACATTAGCAAGCGTTTATAACTGCCTTAGGATTTGCAATAAGTACATTGGTGTTGGCTATTACAGGCGGCGGTGGCCAAAGTTCAGTACCTCCACGCCATCGCCTCCACCTGATAAATCATGGGTAAAAAAACAGCTTGATCATCTTGCGAGTTTATTAAAAAAATTAGCTGGTAAAGCTATAGACGCTTTACCAGGAATATGGGGGAGTATTGTCAGCTGGCTTTTGTCTACTGCAGCAAAGTAGTTGGCTTTATGGCGGGAGCACTTATGGGCATTAGTTCTCTTCATAGTTGGGTTACTATTTAGTAAGATAAAGACCAAGTAATCCTAGGCCAGTTAATCCAAGAACAAGCACTGTCTTTTCATATTCATGGTCATCGCGAACAGAGTCCGCGAGCTTTGCTGAGTCTTCAATGGCTTTTGGGGGTTGGGCCTCGGGGATTAGATGACTTATTCTTGGGTGTTCTTTTACTGCTTGTAATATTACTGGCTCAGAATTTATGTCGTTTTTCCCAACCTTCTGTTCATTGCCTGCTATAAGAATTTCATTATTATAGTTTATTATTGTACCTATCTGGAGTCTGAGGTCAGAAGGCAGCATGTATAAACCAGTGCCAACAGCAAAGTCTACTTTCGATCTTGCATATTGTAAAACATGTTGGTACCTTTGAATACTTGAAGGTAAATCAACTGTAGAATTAATGGCGTCCTCTAAATTTGCTAAGTATTGTTTTTGTGCGTCAAAGCCAGTAGAAGGATCTGTTATGTTCGATCTTGTCTGTGCTTGTGAACCTAGCAAACACCAAACGTAAGTGCGAACAGAGTCGTTTATTCGTTCTATTCCTGCTTTAGTTAGGCCCTTAGAAGTGTCTAAGATAAATGTTGTCCATGCTGTTTTATGCTCTTGCTCTATGGACCCGAGGTGAACAGCTGTGCCTGAAGAGAAAGATGTGTAAGGAGGATTCCAGTCATAGTTATATTTTCTGTGCACGCCCCAATAATAAGGGGTGCCTAAGCCATGATTGCGGTCCAACTTTTGTCTAAAGTCTGTCTTGATGTTAATATTGAATTCGTTACAGATTCTTTCAAAAGCCTTCATGTCTATTCTGTTGCTAAATGGATTAAACGGTTTGTCATTTGGTAATGGCGCTTGCAGTTCAGTCAAAATACGTCTGAAGGTGTAATAGAAATGAAATCTATACACTGACCTAACCAAAGGATTAGGATGATTTAAGTGATCAGCATACGACACTCCACACCCAGTTGATGCACAAAACACAGCAAAGTTTAACTGGTTCTGATAAAACTGCATCGGATGACTGAACCACACTTTTGGGATGTAGTCTTTTTTAACAGGGGGGTTAAGATATCTGCTTAATGGAGTACTTACCTTTTTATGAAAGGTGTCAGTCTGGGTCACAGAAATGTCGAGGGTGTCAGTTGTTATATTTTTAAGATTGTAGTGCGGCCCAACAGAATATTTTGCGCCAGTATATTTGAATGCACTCATTTTTATTCTGTTTAAAAAAATGTTTGTAACAATAACAACCCAAGACCGTCCTTCGTTTTTAGAACATGCTGTTGAAAACAAATGCGGAGCCAAAATGGTTGCGCTTCATGAAATATTTTACAAAGTCGTATGGTTCAATATAAGTGAATCAAAGAAGAATAATAAGATTCAAAAAATTGACAAAACAGGGGTCAAAGTTAGCCAGTTAACAATACCTGATGGTTATTACGGGTTTTGCTCACTAAAAGAAGCAATGAGTAACTTTGACATCACTCTCAAACTTAACAATGCAAATCTAAAAACAATATTAACATTCAAACCTGAAGAAGCAAATTACTTTTTTGATAAAGAGCTAGCTAAAATGTTAGGCTTTAGAGCTAACACTCAGGACACTCAAAGATTTATTGTTACACCAGACACAACTACTTATGAGGGGAAAGTCCGCTCGATCTTGCATTACATTCATTACTCTATGTTCATTTGGATGAGCTGAGCACTGATGAAAACTTATATGATGGAAGGCCCTCAACTGTTTTAAGAGCTCTTCCGTCAGGGAAAGCTGCATATTGCGATTATGAAATTATACAATTCCCTAATTTACAGTTTAAAAGATTAGTTTGTGGAAGGGTCGGATCATTTAATATAAAAATCGCAGACAAAACAGGAAAAGTTGTAAAATGTGATAACCTGCACATTGTTTTGGAAATAAAATAATACGTTACTAAAAAATAATGTCGCGTGGGCCAGAAGAACCGGGAGTTACATTAGCGCCTGTGAGGTGTATAACTTTAGAATTAAAAGACCTTGCAGACGTTGCGGACTTTGAACAGAACGGTGAGATAGGCGCTTTGTATGGTTTTGAGTACACTAAAGATGGTGATTATAAACGCAAAGAGGTTAGCGACAGCAAAAAGTTTCCTAAACTAGAACAACTGCGCAATCTAGAGGCAAATAATGTTGGCCAGTATGAATATAAAATAGTTCGAAAACCTGACCTCAAATGGCAATTAGAACCATATTTAGAATGGGACATAAAATTTGAATTCATAAGCCCATTTACATATTTTAGCCGTCAAAAAAGTTTCAGAAAAGCATTCAACTCTGGCCCTTTACATGTAAGTCTTATGCCGGACGACAATAGTCGGAAAGAAATTGAAATAACGCCGTATGGGAAAAAGCAGTACATCCTCCACAGAAAAGAAAACAGTTTGTAAAAAAAGCTTCTACAAAATTACAGTTCTTTCCAAGCAGAAAATTAGGAGACACGTTCACAATGATATTTGAAATTTCTGTCTTTAAAGATGTGGAGAGGGATGGGGTTGTGGGCGTTAGTGACGTCCTTATAAAAGGAATTAATATTAGCTGGCAAAACTTAGACGTTAAACGCCTTAACGTTACCATTGTCGTTCTTCACAATGGTGAGGATATTAAGATCATAACAACAAGCAACAAAATCAATGTTGACTTAAATAGAAACAATCTTACAGAACTGAATTGGATTAATCTTACACATTTAGGCCTCATAGGGTTTTATTATACTGAACAAGTTTTGACGGAGAGTATGATAAAAATAATAACTGGATTAGATTAAACTCTGTTATAAAACTATGGAGCAGTTAAACTTTATGACAAAAACTCCTCATTGCTCATTGATTTGTGGGCAGACTGGTTGTGGAAAAACATATTTATCCTCGACCTGTTACAAACAGTTTATCGTTATAATTTTAATCATATTGTGGTTTTCTGTCCAACACTTAAATGGAACAAAGCATATCATAATAGAAGGTTTATATGGACAGATGATGACATATATTTAGTTGATCCTAGCAATAAACTGAGTGAGTGTTTAGAACAGTTTTATAGACTGTTTGAAGGAACGCAGACACTATTTATTATAGATGACTGTTCAGCAGAAAGAGACATAGTTAAAAAAAGAAATACTTTGTCAAAACTGGCTTTCAGTGGAAGACATGCTGGAATAAGTGTGTGGATTTTATGTCAAAAATATAACTCAGTTTTAAAAGACTTTAGAGAACAGTTAAAGACTGTAGTTCTATTTCACATGAAAGACAGAGACTCATTTGATGAATGTTTGCGTGAAAATGATGTTATTGAAAATGACCAGGAAAAACACAGGATTAAACAAAAACTGAAATCTGAAAAGTTTAGTAAATTAGTATTGAAAACGGATAACCCTACACAGTATGTTTGTTTGTAGATAATCGTTATTTTTTGGTTATTGACGTCTTACTTGTCAGAGAACAGTAATATGCTGATTCTAGGTCACTTTCGCCCGAAAACTCGGTGGAGGAGCAAGTGGGGTAGAGTCGGCATATTACTGTTCTCTCCGCCTGAGCGTCTTCCGTGTACTGACAGTTTAATAGCCGGTCTACAAAACACCGTGTACCCTTTAAAAATAGACAATTGAAAATCTTCTACAAACGTCTCAACTAAACAGACAAAATCAAAAGAACAGACATACGAAACAAAATCATGATCATATATTTTTGTAAGCAATCCATTAATGTTCCAATGTAGGAAAGAAAACGGTTTTGATGTATTACACACACTGGCATCATTAAACTCATTTCTCAACTCGGACGAGTTCGAACTATTTACATTTTCATTCAACACACCCAGGGCATCACTGTCCACGTGCTCAGGTGACACAAAAACATCGTCACAGAACACGGGTGCACAGTTTTCACGTCGCGTCGCCAGCTCACTGCCACTGTCGTGCGGTGACCAGGTAACCGGTGTCGCCTCAGTAGACGTTCCCTCCACAGCCGCGGACAAAGATCGGGGATGAGAAAGGGACCGGCCGGAACCCTATTTCATTGGCACGAGATGGTCACCTGAGTCCAACATATACCGGATACCGTCCACTAGCAGATGATCATGGATCATGGTGGCCCGTTTCCCGTCACTTCGCGCCTTTTTCAGATGAGGTGTCAGTTTTCTTCGCATTTCTCTCACTCTGATGGAGAAGTCCTCGCCCACAAAGACGCTGGTGCCCTTAAGTTTCCGTTTCGCTCTCAGTATGTCCATCTTCTGTTTGTAGAAAACACACCTAGCGATGATCGGGGAATCCTGTTTAGAGTTCACGCGATGGGCCCTATCAAACTCTACGTCACGGGACAGTCCCAACTTGTCAGTGATGAGATCCCTAAGCAGGTCTTCACATTCAGCACTTGTCTCGTTTTCCCTCCTAGGCACGCCGTAGAACAGAACGTTGTTTCGTCTGGACCTCCCCTCCAGGTCGTCCGTCTTCCTTTCCAGGTTGTCCATCCTCGATGCCAGGTCGTTGTTCCTTCTCTGCAGGTCGTTGTTCTGCTGCCGAAGTTCGTCCACCTTCCGCCTCAGCCCACTCAGCTCCTCCTGCATGGCAGCATACCCCTCACGCAGGACACGTATGTCCTGCTTGACCTCGTCGAATTTCCTGTCCATCGACTGGAACATGGTCATGAGGTCGGACAAGGACGGTTCCTTCGTCGACTGGGTAGTGGCGCCTCCCTGAGGGTTGACAGGCTTCTCCAGGCTCACTCTGCCACCGCTCGTCCCAGTGCTGGAGAATCGGGTCTGCCTGGAGCTCTCACGGCCTTGCGAAGGGTTGGGACCAGGGTTGCTTTCGATGTCACCGCAACGGAGGAGAAGACTTCCCCAGAACAAGTACGACAGGAGCAAACCTGCCACAGCACCGTCCACTCTTCTTTTCAGCTGCAGTATGGCGACTCGGAATTTGAATTTCTGCCTAGCCCGTTTTGACATGTAAGCCAGAAAAATGGGCAGAAAAGAGCCACAAGAGGCCCTGAAGTCTAACGCTCCGGATGGCATGACACTTCATGCACTGCGTGATCAAATCTGGGTAGAAATACTGCACTTACTTCAACATAGACAATGAAATTTACAGAGAACTGTAAAGTGCGTCTTGACGCGCCAAACTACCGTTCGCGCCCCCCCCCCCCCCCCCCCCCAAAGAGAGAGAGAGAGAGAGAGAGAGAGAGAGAGAGAGAGAGAGAGAGAGAGAAAGAGAGAGAGAGATTGAACAATTAAGTTGTGAGGGAAAACAAGTGTAGGGTAACAGTTTCTCCGTCATTACATTAATGACTTGGCAGGAATTTAAGAAAAAAAGGGGGGCTGGGACGGAAATGAGAATGAATGCGCAGGCAGTTGTTGATGAACACCTGCACTTTCTTGGTGGTGGCAACAGTAGTTCTCCAGGTTTCCGCTCCGTACAATAGAACTGCTTTTATGTTGGTGTTGAAGAGCCTGACTTTGGTGTTTACTGACAGTTTCTTGGAGCTCCAGATGTTCCGTAGCTGTACGAACGCTGCCCTGGCCTTTCCGATCCTTGCTCTGACGTCGGCGTCTGTGTCCCCCTGCTTGTCGATGACACTGCCCGGGTAGGTAAAGGCTTCTTCTTCCTCTAGCATCTCGCTGTCAAGCATGATCGAGTTGGTGCTGACAGTGTTGGCTTTGAGAATCTTCCTCTTGTCTTTATGGATGTTGAGCCCTACTTGTGTGGATGTGGGTGCTACGTTGCTTGTCTTCTCTTTGCATCTGATGTTGAGCGTGCGAAAGTAGTGCCAGGTCGTCGGCAAAGTCCAAATCGTCAAGCTGCGTCCAGGGTGTCCACTGGAGCCCATGCCTTCTCTGAGCTGTTGAGGTCTTCATGATCCAGTCGGGTGCCAGTAGAAATAGATATGGTGAAAGCAGGCAGCCTTGTCTGACACCAGTCCTCACTTCGAATGCCTTCGTGAGCTGCCCTCCATGGATGACTGCAGGTCAGAGCCTCGCACGAGTTTCAGATGATGGTGGTGATCTTGGCTGGCACATCTAATGTCGGAGAAGCTTCCACAGGGTGTCTCGGTCTATGCTGTCAAAGGCTTTCTCGTCGTCGATAAAGTTGACATACAGGGATGAGTTCACTCGTTCGATTGCTCAACAATGATGCGAAGCGTTGCGATCTGGTCTGTGCAGGATCGATCCTTGCGAAAGCCAGCCTGCTGGTCGCGAGTTGAGCATCAACGGGATCCTTTAACCGGTTCAAAATGACTCTGTTGAAAACCTTTCCTGGCACTGACAGCAGTGTGATTCCTCTGTAGTGCGTGCAGTTGCTGAGGTCGCAAGTAGGGTAGAAGTTCATTACAATTTTCTGTTTACATGAATCATCTAGTTCCTCACTACACCCTGCTCTGATTGGTGTTGACTGTAGAAGTGCATTTACCCATGTACTGCCAACACACACACACACACACACACAACACACACACACACACACACACACACACACACACACACACACACACACACACACACACACACACACACACACACACATACACACACACACACACACACACACACACATACACAATAGAGAGAAATAGAGAGAAAGAGACAGTGGAGAGAGAGAGAGAGAGAGAGAGAGAGAGAGAGAGAGAGAGAGAGAGAGAGAGAGAGAGAGAGGGGGAGAGAGAGAGAGAGAATGAGAGAGAGAGAGAGAGAGAGAGAGAGAGAGAGAGAGAGAGAGAGAGAGAGAGAGACATGGAGAGAGAGAGAGAGACGTAAGTATACAGGCAAGAAAACAGGAGTATAATCGATATACTAAGGAAAGCAAGTCAGTAGAAATGCACTGCAACTTCCTGTTTTCACGGGTCTTCCTTTCCCTCCTTACTGTCTGTCAGTGTCTGTGTTCACTGTTGAAGTGCATATACTCCAGCACAACCAGCCGCTAAAGCTGTCATTGCCATGTCACCCCGAACACAGCTGAACTGAAGCGTGGCAATCTAAGCTAGGCATAGGATGAGTAAAACTGTCCTTTTTGGACCGTTCCATCGGGAGACACACAAGACAACCTGCTGACCTATTGCACAGAGTGTTATTTCATGTGTAGATGGTGCGGTATTAATTGCTGATGCAGAATCGATAACTCTGCTTTTTCTAAAGAATAAATTTAAAGACGTAAAACATAATATACCCGGATTGCTTTTGAATATAGATTTTGAAAAGGCTTTCGATTCGATAAACTGGAACCTTATGTTTAAAGTACTGAAAGCATTTGGTTTTCAAGATGTAATATATGTAGATGGATAGGTACGTTCTATAAAAATATTAAATCATGTGCAATTGTAAATGGTAAGGTTTCGGATTGGTTTAAAATCTAAAGAGGCTGCAAAAAAGAAGACCCTTTATCTCCTTATATATTTGTGTTATGCGTAGAAATATTGGCTATTATGGTCAGACAGAATTCCAATACCCATGGGATCCCAGTGAACAATGTTGAACACAAGATTTCTCAGGACGCTGATGACACAGAATTCTTACTTGCAGGAGACAGGAGTTCTTTTGAAAACTGTATAGATGTTCTTAATAGGTTTGGTTCTGTGTCAGGCCTTCATATGAATGTAGAAAAAAAACTAATGTCGTTTGGCTGGGAAGTGACAAAAATTCTGAAATCCGTTATATGGAAAATTTAGGTATGGAATAGAATCCATCTAAATTCCGAGTATTAGGAATGTGGTTTACTAATGACCTGAAAGAATGTGTAGATATAGATTACTCGGAAAGACTAGCAGATGTCAAACGCTTATTCAAAATATGGGTAAAATGACAGTAAAGACCCCTCAGTAGGGTAGCAATATTAAAATCTCTTATCCTCTCAATGTTGACACACTTCTGGTTACAATTACCAAACCCACCAGACATATTTTTTCGAACATGTCAACAGGCTTGTTACAAAGTTGTTTGAATTAAGAAGCT
>CM031620.1:3972655-3975155 GCA_018398815.1 Conus ventricosus | reverse complement strand
TATTTTGTGGTTTTGATTGATGGTGAAAAACTCACACGAGTGGCTTTACTCCTACGTCTTAATTTCAGTCCAAGTTGCTGCAGTTGTACCCAGCTGTGATTGCCTGGCTTTCTGATGTGAAATCATCTGACTATCCACATGCCTTACTTTGGACCTGGCTTTCTGATGTGAAATCATCTGACTATCCACATGCCTTACATTGGACCTGGCTTTCTGATGTGAAATCATCTGACTATTCACATGCCTTACTTTGGACTGATGCACTGCTAGTGTTGGCAGCATTCTAAAAGAAAGGTCAGCTCCTCAGGCATCAAGGATTTCTGATAAATGCATTTTAACCTCTGTTTGGGTGTTTGATGATGCTGACGACTGAAACCTTGCTAAGAGCAAACCTGCTGTCGCATTCTTTTCCACTGGCATTCATCCACATAGTGCCAGACTTTCTGCCACTCACACCGCTGACCTTGTTGTCACAAACGTCACTGATACATGCTGGCCGTACTGATTTCACCTAATACCTCAGTGACAGGAACATTGCTGTCATGGACATTTGACTTGTGTCAGTTCTGCCCTTGATGCGTTCTCTCTGATTGAAAACCCATTGTCATAACAAACATGCTCTTCTGTGTCAGTTGTGCCCTTGTTACGTTTCTCTCTGATTGCAAACCCATTGTCATAACAAACATGCTCATCAGTAATTGTTAGTGAAATGTAGATTGCTTTGTCTTCTACATTGACACTGATATTGCCGCTGTCACAAACATCCTCGCTTACATTATAACAGCACTGCCAGAATGTTACCCACACTACTAATACTGTTCTCGAACAAGTTACCCGCTTCTATTTCGTGAGATTGCAGATCTCCTTTACACTGATCTGCAATCTTGAATAACACATGTTTTCAACTCTCTTTTTTTCATCATCACCACAGTTTAATTAAAGTACACACAGCTCATCAGCCAGAGCACCACTAGCGTTTTACAATGGCGGATGTTTCCTTCTTTGCTCTTCCTGCTGGGCTATCAGGGTTGTTCATGGCCGTTGGACAGATTGCTGATGTAAACAGACCACTGACCTATTTTCACCACAAAGACCTCTAAAAAAAAACCACGTCCAGAGCCTGTCTAAGCAGAGACAGAAAAGCCAGTCGTGGCAAGTGTGTGAAGGAATCACTGCCAGACCTACCCACAGTACCAAGACTGACAACATGTTAAAGTAGACAGCACTTGTGTCTATCCACAGTATTCCTGCAAACATTTTACAGGAATGGGTATATCCTCATGAAGAGACTGACCTTGTTTCAATTCACCAGAGAGAAGGTGAAGTACGGCAAGACTTCAAGGAAGCCTCTATTATGCGCATTGCTAAAAGGAGTGAGACAGAACAATTAATGACAATCATGACGGATATTTCCCTCTAACAATCATGATAGGATCCCCCTCTTACGAATCGCAGAGAGAATGTCTGCCATTGTAACTTTCACCACCATCCTCATCCTACATTGATGACACGATGGTTCCTGAATTTCAGTGTGACTTTTGCGCAGGCAAACGAACCAGTGACATGGTGTTTCCTATCCACCAGCTGCAAGAGAAATGCCACCAGGGGAGATGATGAGGGGGATGAGGGGGGGGAGGAGGGGAGGGGACAATTTATGTGTGTTTGTGTGTGTTGGGGGGGGGTGGATGGGGGTGGAGGGAAAGTCAAATACTAGACGTTTTCAATATGCCAGTCGCGATACCTTTCTGTCAGCATTTGTACGCTATTGTCTTGAGCGTTGATACATTACACTATTAGAGATTGCTTCAAAATGTATTGCTATATTTTTTTCAAAGTAATGTTACAGTTTAAAGAGACTCGATGAGGAGTTTGACTGCAGAGTGTCTTCAGAGAAAAGCCCCTGCCGTACCTCCCCTGACAAGTGTTTTAGTCCTGATCTGCTTCACTCTGAAGGGATTGGGCCACATTCAGTTCATGTCTCTCAGATGTCCTCCTGCCGGTATATTTTCCTGGTAGTGCCAGGATTCGAATCTGCACGTTTGGGATGGTGGACGTCCAGGTGTGCCTCCTTTAAGACTAACGTCTTATCCGCATTGCTCTCGCTCTCAGATATCTGTTCTAAACAAGAACATTGAAGACTTGTGAAATTCATTTTTGTTTTTTCCTTGCCCAGATGCAGATAGAACTCTTTCAGCCACCCTGCCATTGCCGGCAAGTTCTTGCCCTCTTTTTGTTAACCAGAAATCCCAATCTGTTTTTTGAAGTCACCGGCTGATGAGCCTGCCAATCCACTCACTCCAGCCTCAAAGGCCAGGACTTCAGTTCCATTAGAATCTCTGTTTTTGATGAGCCTGAGTGGAAAGCAAATTCCGTCTCATGCCATTCTTCTAGATTATCTCTGGATTGTTTTTGCTATTCTGGAAAGCCTGCCGTGCATTCCAAGTTATGTACTGCACTTAGTGCATCCTGCTTCCATGCTCTTGGTATTGCAAATGTTTCA
>CM031620.1:3965155-3967655 GCA_018398815.1 Conus ventricosus | reverse complement strand
AGATTGGATACCGTGTCTGTAAATAACGAAGCGTTTGAAAATAACATTTCATGTTCAAATGTCTTCATTTTGAATGTACAGATGGTGGCGAAAAAACGAATTTGGTATATTTCGGAACAGATTGCTTGGACGAACGCAGGATTGTCGTTTTTGTTGTTTCATTCAAGTTAATGTCTATTGGAAGCAAAATTTAGAAAGAGAAGGGGTTAGTTACCGCCAAGGACATAGACAAACAAGGTACAGGACAAGACACTATGCATTTCGACCTCTTGGTCTTCTTCAGCAAAAACATGTAACAAAAACAGAGAACGAGACACCACTTAACTGGTCATGTTGGAGCATTCCCGGTTTTTAAAAAGTAACATACAAGCAATTCGGTTAAATAGAAAGGAATAAATAATAAAAAAGACTAAGCACACTGCCTTTTTCTCCTTTCCATATGAATCGAAAGATATACACATCCAACATGCCTGACTGAAAATGTTTATAGTGTGTAGGTTGAATTTTACACGTATAATGGACAACTTCTCTTACATTTCATGAGTCCGGTTTCTACCAACGACTACGTGTTGTTCATTTGATTTGCTTGTTTGCTCGCTCGTTTGTTTGTTTGTTTGTTTGTTTGGTTTTTCTTTCTTCTCTAACTCACTTCATTAGAAAACATCAAGACGTTTTTCATTGGGGTATTATTTTATGTTAATATCCATGTACTTCATTTCTTTACAACGCATGTATGCGTTTTAAGTTCTCTCCAGAAATGTTTGACAGTAGGTTATATTTTGTTTATAGTACACACACACACACACACACACACACACACACACACACACACACACACACCAACACACACATCACGACACACACACACACACACACACACACACACAACACACACACACACGCAAGCACGCACGAAACGCATACACACACACACACACACCCCACACACACACACACACACCACACACACACACACACACACACACACACGCACACTTTTCCTCATCTCTCTCTCTCTCTCCTCACTCTTCTCTCTCTCTCTTCCCTCTCTCACTTCTCTCCACTCTCCTCTCTCTCTTCTCTTTTCTCTCTCTCTCTCTCTCTCTTAAATCATTGCAGAGTCTTAATACAATGACGGAAGAATTGTAAGCCTGCACTTGTTTTCCCCCACTACTAAATTGTTCAGCATAATATCGTTTGATCAATCAATGGAGATTGTATCTCTCAGGAGATCCACGTAAAGGGTGTTCTGCACAGTTCTTAGCTGCTGACAATGCTTGGGTTATTAAACAGCAGAGTTGACCACTCGGACTGTTGGGGCATCTTTCGACCTCCTTTGCATCCTTGAATGGATCCTCAAGCATAGGATCAAAGATGTTCCCCTACATTTTACACTGTTTACATTATTAATTTGATTTAGAAAGAGATGGGGTTAGTTACCGCCAAGGACACAAACATAGCACAGGACAAGACACAATGCATTTCGACCTCTTGGATCTTCTTCAGGCGAAACCAAATAACGCTTAGAACAGTGAAAATGGATAAAGAAAAAAAAACAACACTTCTCTAGTCATGGTCGCCATGCGTTCAAAATTTCCACCGGGCGGAAACGGCGCCACCTAGCAGGGATCATGGGAGAGGAAATAGTGTAGAAATTTTTTAAAAGAAGAATAAATAAAGAAATAATAAAAAAAATGAATTTCGCATATAGATAATAAATAAATAAAGAAAGAAAGAAAGAAAGAAAGAAAGAAAAGAAATATAGGTAAATAACTAAAAAAAATGGCGTGGTGAACACAGGTAGAAGTTGACCTCGGATGAACCATCACATCAGTTGTTTGGCTTCAACATGTCCCCTTGGAGCTGTATGCATCAGTTTCTGTACCAGAGTTGTGATACCTGTGAGAGCAATGAAATTAGTGGGTGAGGGAGGGAGGGGAGGAGGGAGGGAAGGGGCAAAAGGAGGGGGAGGTGACAGGGAGAACAGGGAGGGAGAATAATAGAAAAGGTTTGAAATATATATAAAATTAACTGGTGAATATCTTAAAAAAACAACATAAATAATAGCAATATAACTGCAGTCACCATCATCATCCCCATTACCATCATCACTTATAAATACAATAAAAAAACCATCACAGCAACTGATAACTCTCAAAAGACAGTAATACTGACACCAAAGTAAAATGGGGTAAGGAAGAAGTGGATTGAGATTAGCATACCATGAATATGGAAAAAAGGAATGCACATGTAGTGAACTTCCTACTGAAAAAAGGTAGCCTGAGGGTGAAGGTACAAAAAGAATGTAAGACTAGAGGAGAATGGTGACTGGATGAATGAACATTAACAAAACTGATGAAACATTGTAACCAAAAAGGATGTTAGATGCGGGGGAAAAATCTCAAATGTGAAAGTAGGTCTAACTATACTTTTTTATTTGTTCTCAAACAAGATCTATGAACATTTTCTTTCTGCATCTGTCAGTCTCTTGAGCACACCA
>CM031620.1:3942655-3962655 GCA_018398815.1 Conus ventricosus | reverse complement strand
CTCTCTCTCCCCCACCTCTTGCCTTGATCATTTTTTTCTCGTTGTTGTTGTTGTTGTTGGTGGTGGTGGTGGTGGTGGTGTTCATTGGTTTCGTTTTCTTCTTTCTTCTTTTTTTGTCAAAGGTTCCCATGCAAGGGAAATTTTTCTATTTTTTCATGTATTTGTTTGATTTTCTTTTTACTATATATCGATTTTTTTTACTTGCCCAGAGGGCTGGATGTAAAAAAGTATTCATGCTTAATCCACTACCCTCTTAAATAAAAATTCGTTCGTTCGTTCGTTCGTTCGTTCTCTCTGTGATAAATTTGTCAGTTTGCATCAGCAACATCCCCTTGTGTACTGAAGTTCTGTCTGATGTCAGCACGATATTTTGTTTGTCATTCACTATGTGATGCGTGACACCACATCAAAATTTATTTACTGTCATAACAAAAATGCTTTAAATACTTACTTGACAAAGGTTTTTTTTTTCTGGACACCATTTCCTGTGGCTGTGTTGCGCTTCCACTTGGTCTTCTTGCATAAAAATGCAGATGGGTGGCAAAACATTGGAACTTGTTCCTCTTCCATTTTTCTGTCGTTGTGGGCTCACTTTCTTTCTTGGTGAAACTGTACCAGTAGCTTTGCCCTTCTGAAAACGCACCTGCGCTTGTTCTATTCCGCGTTTGCCGCATATAACACTGCTGTGCATTTTCTGGCTTCGAGTCAAAATCAGAAGCTTTTGAGCGATCACCTGTTCTTCTCCATCCAAGTCCGTCCACTGGTGACAGGATCGTATAGTTGTAATCCATTGAATGTCAGAAAATTGTTCTAAATAGGTAAAAATTTCACATTCGCAACAATGAGCAAGACAGTCGTCTGCATGGTGTTAAGGGAAATAACTCGCGATGAAAACAGCCGGTGAAAAGACGTTTTCGGATTTACTAATTCGCCAACGTTTTTGCGTTCTACTGATTAATTTAGATTGGTTCGGTGGTTCTAGACTATAAAATTTTAATCTTATGTTATCCAAGTACCTTTTGCAAAAAAAAAAAAAAAAAAATTCGATGCGGTTTTCTAGCCGACGAACTTGAACGATAGCTCGATGTGGCCCTTGGACTATTTGGGTAGAGAACTATAAAATGTTCATTCTGGCTCACCTACCCTCAACTCCGTTTCGGGTAGGTGAGCCGGAATAAACATTTTATAGTTCTCTGACAAGTAAGACTTTAACAACGAATTAAAAATGATAATCCATCACACATTTTTTCAATAACCAAAAAAAAAACGATTTTTTACAAACATGCATACTGTGTAGGATTATCCTTTTTCAATAATATTATTTTCATGCATACATATATTAAACGCGCCTCTTTCTTTCATGTAAAATAAAACTACAGTCTTTAACTGTTAGAAAAACCCAAACATGATTCGCCGGCCCTTACCCACCTACTATTTGTGCAGAGTTCTGAAACCAGAGAGCTTAAGGAGTTAAGTGTGGGTTGGCCTATCGCGGAATACAGAGGCCCTCATTAGGCTGGCGCCTCATTATTTAAATTTTTGAGTGTTGGTTTTATGACATGGCGAACAGGCACAGCGGTCTTTGGGCGGCCACGTTAACAACTTAGCTCTGCTGTAAGAATAATATGTTAAAGCAAGTTTTGTGACATATTTCTACCCGCGTGACATTTTTTTTCCTTTTGCTTTGACCTGGGGACATTGTTTTTTAGTGTTGACATTGTTTTTAGGCGTTGAAAATATAAAAAGGTATTGACAACTGTTTATAGTTTCGCGTTTTTGGGAGACATGCAGTTAGTTTCAAAATGATGGATCAGGCAACAACATCGAACACCAAGAACTGTTAAAGTTTTTGGCCCCGTATTCTAGAAAAGAACATTTGGAAGAGCAAATAGTGAAAAAGAAAAGAGTTGAGAAAGATAAAGAAACAAAGAGTGAAAACAAGAAGAAAGAGTAAAACTAAAAGGGACAAAAATTAAAATCATTGACTGATAATGAAACAAAATTGAAACTGCTCTTGATGAATTAAATACTCAAGGGGATGTAGCTACATATTATTAGGGGCTAAACTTAGATTTTTGGATCACTGGCACGCGTCGCTGCCCTGGCTAGGTAATTTTGTGTAATTTGACAGGGGCCCTGATTTGCGTTGGGTGGTCGCCTACTAGTAAAGTGACAAATGCGCCGCCCAGCTCTGCAATTTGTAAGCCAATAATTGAAGGGTTTGCACAAAGGAAAGCATCCCTTTAGAATAAGGGGAGTTTGTCTTCCCAAAAAAGAATGTAACAATGGATTGTGTTTTTATTTTACGTTTCATCAAGTTGCCATGGGTTCTTATTCAAGTCGCTATCAAGTATTTTCTAAGTTCTTAATCAAGTAACCTCTAAGTTTCTTAATTAAGTCACCTCTAAGTTCTTAGTCAAGTTTTTAATCAAGTCACTTCTAAGTTCTTAGTTAAGTTTTTAAATTAAGTCGCCTCAAGTTCTTAATAAGTTCTTGATCAAGTCACCTCAAGTTCTTAACTTAAGTCACCTCAATTTATAACTAAGTCATCTTCTAAGTACAACCAAGTTCTTATTAAAGTTAACTTATAATTATTTATTAAGTTCAAAAGTATTATTGCATCTGAAATGGATCAAAATGATCTTTTTGTTGTTGGCGGTTTCGGGCATACTTTTGTGTTCGGCTTTTGTATTTAGGGGTTTTGAGATTGTTTGGACTGCTTTGGTTTTTTTGTCTTTGTTTAATATTTTATAACCGAAAATAACCGCCCCCAACAGCAATGCCGCAAAAAATGACAATTGTTTTAAGAAAATATGAAGACTTTGGCGGTGTAGGCAACCCTGGTGTTGTAGGCCTTGAATCAGCTTGTTTCTGGCGTTTTTAAAAGCCGGCATTAAAACAACTGGCTGCGCTCTGGCCTTTTTTCATTCTGTGATTGTAACTGTAATTTTTTTGTTTTTTTCCACTCTGCTAATTTTTTCCTGCTGCAACGCGTCCAGGATGAGGGGTTTTACGGGACCACTTTCACCTGATTCAATGTTTTCCTGATTCTGATTCTGATGATTTTCTGGCTCGGTCTTTTTGAAGGGAAATAAAATCTATATGATTAAAAGAAATTTAAACCCCATGATTAGCGGTGATAATAATGTTCCAAATCTGTAATATAGATCACACCCTAGAGACTCTAATGACTTGTTAAAACAGGATCCTGCGTTAAATCATACATAAAATCTTGTTCAGAATCAAGGGGAGCAAATCTACTGACATTTAGTGTACAAACTAAGAACCGTTTGTCCTACACTTTTTAACCATTCTTGATCCTATTTGCGCTTCATACCTGTTATGATACTTTACAATGTCTTGTGGCGACATTTGTTGAATCTGTTCTATGCTGAATTCATTTCCGAGGAACTGTTTTGTTTTTCCGCATGCTGCCAAAGAATAAAAACC
The DNA here is from genome assembly GCA_018398815.1 of Conus ventricosus. Lineage (NCBI taxonomy): Eukaryota > Metazoa > Mollusca > Gastropoda > Neogastropoda > Conidae > Conus > Conus ventricosus. The sequence continues at coordinate 3,959,205 of CM031620.1, read as the reverse complement.
TCTCCTTTTGGGGGCATAACAGCTTGGTCATCAACTTCTTCATTTGTAAGTCCAAAGGGACGGATTAGGTCGCTCTGTAGCTGTAGTAGATCATCCGCTGTTCATGTTTATTACAAAAATAATTATTATTTTTGTTTTAAAAATGAACCGCCGAAAAGACTGTAACCAATCTTGTATACCATTCTGCTGTTTATTGGAGGCCTAAGTGTAGGATAACACAATGTTTGGTAAAAGCTTGTAAAAAATTAAACCAGCAGATTTTGGGCAACTAGGCTTTGAGGATTCAGCAAAGCTAAATTGCTGTTTTTAAACAGCTTCATTTGCTACGAAAGATTTCTAGTTAAGCAAGGAATATTCCTGACAGTATCAATATGTAAAATTAAAAAAATACATTTATAAAAATGGCTTCACTTGTAATGATTATAAGGCGGTGCTGTGGTTAATGCGCTTGTTTTTTAGCGGAAGTAATTACGCGTTTAGTAAACTGCGGATGACGGTGAGAGGAAAAGACAAAAACAAAGCTATGGAGCAACTAGCAGCTGCACAAGACACCTATGAAAAGCAGAGAATTGAGCAGTTAGATTTTATTAACGAAAAAACTAAAAAAAACAGGGACATGCAGCTACACATCTAAAAATGTTGACCAGGCAATAAAAGAATTTTATCTTGTAAACAGGCAAACCAATCGAGACATTGCCCCCACCAAAATTCAGTGACTTTTATCAACCATCAGAAAAACAAAAGATGCAAGAATCGTGTTTATCGTCTTTGGCATGACCGTTGTGTATTTTGTTGCACATAAAAATTGGTTGAATAAAATGAACAAAATCTATTATTCACCGAAAGGATATTGGAAGGGAATCACAGCAATAAAAAAAGCTAAGCCAAGCAGCGGGGGTCAGTGAACAAACAGCAAAGGAATGGTTATCTAAACAAGCGATTTGGCAAATTTATTTACCTGCGCCTAGACGAATACAGAGACCACACTTTGTGAATAAAATACCGAACGACACCCATCAAATGGATCTTCTATATTTTACCCCATATACGATTAGACGAAAAAGATTTAAGTACGCACTCACAGTCAATTGACATAGCTTCAAGATACAAAGATGCGGAACCATTAACACAAAAGAGTGCTTCTGCTGTTGCTGTTGCCATACAACTGATATACCAACGAGGCCCGCTAACTTATCCTCGCATGATTCAAGTCGATGATGGAAAAGAATTTAAAGGTCGAGTGAATCAATTATTGTAAAACATAGAGTTACTGTTAAAAGAGGCATTCCAGGAGTTCACAGATCACAGCTTTAGTTGAAAATTTTTAACAAACAGTTATCTGAAAGACTTTCTCCTACCAGTATCACAGAGAGCTTTTTGACAATTCTCGCAACACAAAAATGGGTTAGAAGACTGCCCTCAGTTTTGCGCGCAATGTTTAAATTTGAAGAATTTAAAGGACTAAACCAGTACAAGCAATAAAAAAAACAAACAATAAATGTTGTTGAAGACTCCTGTACAACCAGCAAACATTCCGTTTGGTTTAAAAGTAAGGTACCTTATTTACCGGGGGAAGCAGAAGGGACACTCGCATCAGGGCAACAGATCCAGTTTGGAGTGTTGATCCGAAATGAAATAAAAAGAATTGTAAAAATGAATCCGCCCGTGTATTATTTAACGAAAACTGACACGACAAAACAACCAGCCCCTCAAGATCTTTTGTGAAGGAAGAACTGCAGATAATCCCACCAGATACATTCCGGTTGCTTAATTAATTTTTAATTTACATAAATAATTTGAGTCTAAAATGGAAGCTCAGAACGAAACAAGCGAAACAAGAATGAAAATAAAGAAACTTGGAATTAATACGAGAATCATACGATACGTGTTCTGCTATTAAGGAATTAATACAGAATCACATGGTACGTATTCTGCTGTTAAAGAAACAATTACGAGGATTCATGGGCACATGGCACTGCATCCAGATCACTTTACAGCCCAAAATCCCAAATTTTGACTATCAAAATGGGAAAAAGAATATCTTGAAATAAAAAAAAAAATTCGAGCACGTCAAGAAAACTGAGAAAAAATTTGAATGAATTGGAAGATGATATGATTGATTTTCTAGATAAATTTCAGGAAAAATATGAGCTCGAATATAAACTCTTCGGTGAAGAAGATATATAAAAATTAACGTTCTCCAGTGCCCATTGCATATGAAAACTCTGGATTAACAATACTCGTTTAGTGTTTTTTTCTATCAAAATACTTCTTTGTACAACAGTTGTGGTTGATCTCATGTAGATTAATCGCAGTTTTACGTTGTCATGATGAAAAGTATGTTATTAAACAATGCTTCTTTGTAGTTGTCAGCGATATGTTTGACTGCAAAACACTGCGAGATATTCCCTTTGTTTTCTTAAGGGTTTCTTCGGGCTCGAAAGACTGTAACTTTTTCGACCTTAAAACCAACAAACTCCTTGATCACCCCTCCAGATAATTCATCCTTCATCTTTCCTAAAACCTTCTTGTTAGTAATTGAATGCAAAGGCGAATCTTTAGGAAAATCAGATGTGTCGTACCAATCCCGCATGCCCTTTAGCTACTTCTAATTCCATGTCTTTATAGATGTCTTCAGTAGGGATATCTATAACAAAACTGTCTGTATCTGTGTAAATACTCTGGACTCTGGATACAGGGTTAAAGTAGTCATAAAGAAATTCTAACATCAAAAGCTTTGAAAATTTCTAAAACAGTAAACCCAATAAATACAGGCTTGTCTAATTTGACTTTCTTTTTTTTCATCATTATCCCAAAAAAGCTGGTCATGAAATCTTCTAAAATCCTGAAATTAGGTTTTGAAGTCAGCTTAATTGCTTCGTTCTCTCTGGTGACCAATCTGACATTTTTAAACGCTTGTGCGGATTTTCCATAGTCTTTCCGAAACAGCTGTTGTTCATCAGCTTGAAAAAGTCTTTTTCTGAAGCATCTGGGGATTTAGTTCTGAGATCAGTGTTCTTCATGATGTATGGTTCCATGAACTGTTCTTGATCAAAAGCCAATTACACGATGAACAGCTGTCAACTTCAACCCATGTCTTAAATAAAATTGTAGAAGTCTGTAATGACAGACATAATTTTTTTTGTCTCGAAGGAGGAAACAAGTTTAGGGGCTCTCTTGGATTCTCTTTAGACTTCTGCAGTTTATGGGTAGTCAATGTAGGTCATGGAGTTCATGAGGTATTCTAAGTCAACTCTAGAATGAAACCACGCTTTTGATCTGGCCGTCAAAACTGTTCCAACACTTTAATGCTCTTTGAATATTTTTCGGATTGTCTCGTGTACATTTTAAAGCTGGGGTACGAAGTGATTGCCCCATAGCCCAACCATAACAGATTGTTTGCATCTAAATAATGGATAGAGACCTTTTACTTGGACATAGTCGTCCAAGTATGTTGTGTGTGGCTTACAGTAATGGTGCGACGCCATACTAAATTCCTCCACGCAATCCGTTTTCAATCATCTGAATCTTTGGGTAAATCTGACAATAAATCAATCTTTACTCCAGTAAACTTTAAGAAAGCATCCCAACTCATCCCGGGCGCAGAAATGTAATGCGCAGGATCCAGGCTATAAGTTTCATGCAGGTCTTTCTAAAATTTTCCCAAAAATGTCCGCCAACAAACATGTAGGGCCATCAAGTAGGAATCATGAAGTCTCCCATCGTTTTACAATCTAACTTCTGCCACGCATCTTGAGCATGCTGGAATTTCGGAATCACTAATGCCCTTTCCTCTAAGCCCTAGAAAAGAACGCGCCTTTAGCGGAAGTGTGTCTTCGTCAAACCTTTCCCAACTGTTCATGTATTCATAGGTAAACGCCCCTTTCTAACAAGATTGGGTCAAAATATTCTTCCGTTATTGGCAGGACTTTAAGGACATAGCCAGTGACTCTAATGATCCCATCATGTGCTGCATAGAGTTACAAAGACATGTTATTTAAAGTGAAACACATGTACTTTTCTGATGACTGTGCAATGCATGTTATCCTGAAGGCGTCATCTACTGCTTTCCCTTATAAGATGAGAGTCGTAACCCCGCAAGTTATGAAAGAAGATGGGAAGCTTCCATGTCTTAGGATTAAAGTTTAGTTGAAGATTGCATTTACGTGCGCTGCTCCTCTAAACTTCCCACTAATGTGATCAGGTCTCTTACTGTCGGTTTGGGCTTCCTCGCTGTTAGACATTAGTTCTAAACCACAAATCCAAAAATTGTGTGGCTGAGTCATACTGTTGTTGGTCTTCGGGCCCGTCATTATGATTTCAGATAAGTTTAGATTATTAGAAAAAGGCGTTACGCAATTGCTGCATGCGTTTAAGAAGTATTCTGCAGCATTAGGCCCTCTATATAATTCTGGTTCTGAATGGGCGCCATCCGACCTGACAACAACGAAAGCAAATGAACAGATCTGATGATTACTCACAAAGGCTGTTTTCGGGAGTTTCTGTGGCGTTGGGCCTTCAAAAGGAACAATAAGCGACTCGAAGTCTGCGTAAACTACGTTGGACTTGTTTGCAGCCGTTTCCAGTTCTTAAAACTATCTTTAAATCCGGTGGGGGCGTAATTAGTTCTGTATTACAGTCTACAGAACTTTTACAATGGTTTTATATGTTTCAAGCGCGGCTGGAACGGAGGGGATTCTTGTTAAACATTTCTACAGAATTCTTGTTGCCATGATGTTTTGAAGTATGCCGCATTAGTCTACTCATTGTGCGTATCAATGTGTAATGTGGCAGCCCTGCCGATGAAAACATTAGGAGTAAGTCCACATGACTTTGTGGATGCCCTATTGTTGGGCTGTCTTTAGACACTCTAATAGGCCCGAATTTGCTTCCTAAACCCTGTTTTATACATTAAAAATTTAAATGGTTTGTTTGTTCTTCAAACTGATCAATTTGATCTACACTAACAGAAAGGATATTCCACAAAGTTAAGATCATTGATGTAAGGTTCATAGTTAGATACTCTCTCTGCGTTTTTTGCGGGCGTGATGCGCCTTGCAAAACCACACCACATAAAACATTTTGTTGTCTAAATTTCCCTTTATGTTAGAATGCTCTTTTCGCTACCAATGTTGGGGGCAGCGGAATGTAAGCCTTGCCTACAAGGGTGCATACTTAGACGTTTAATCTGATCTCTAAGACTTCGCACTCTGACCAACCAGAGCCTCTCATTTTGGCTTCTTCAGCGGCCGCACAAACTGTGTAAGCAGTTGGTCTGCCCAACCAGGTGTTAAGTCATTATGAGAAAGAATAACCTGTTGTTGAGTCGGACCCAGACTTCTAGATTTTCTTTATTTATTGTTATATAGTCGATTAAAACAGCTAACATTACTTTAACTTTGGGGGGTCTATTGTTAGTTTAAACCCGGGAACTTGAGAAATAGCATGCACAACGCTTGCCTGTACTTTGTTGGATCAATGCTTCTAGATTTAAAATTTATTAAAAGCTTTTGATAAATATTCTCCTTAAAGCATTGCTTCAAACAATTCGTCTGGTCTTCATATATCTTATCCATGTTGAGCTTTCTTTTCTAACTCAAACTATTTATTTAAATTAAAAAAAAATAATTAATCAGAATCAATACAACGGTCCCTTTTTTTGCTTGGACTCATAAACTAAAGTATAAACGCCCTTTGATGTTGTTAATGTGAGCTGTTTAGACAAGTTTAATGTCTCGTTTTCTTTTTTTAAACATTCTTTTTTATCTGTTCGGTGTTGGCTGTTGAGAAAAACTTGCCCTCGCCTTTGTTTGAAGATCAAACTTTTGTCTTTATAGTCATCAAAATTTGGCCTGTAAACGACTAAATCTTCATCCGTGATGTTTGAGTCAACTAGCGCTTTATTTTATTGTCAGTTTGAACGAGCTAAGTTTAGCTGTTATTAGTTAACCATAGCTGTGTGCTTTTGGAGTTTAGTTTTTAATTTTTGCCAGCAGCACTTACAGCTAATGAACACAGGCCAATAGCTAAAGACAAACCGCCTAGAGGGAAGCTGCGGGCGCACCAACACCTGTTGCTAAGAGACCAACACTTGTCCCTGCGATAGTGCACTTATAGTTGATGTTCCAGTATTAACATATGTAACAGCATTAAAGGGAGCAGAATACCTTCGTTTGGTTTTGCTGTATTTTGAAAGGTCCTGCTCTAGTTTTTGTTGCATTTGTGTAATGTTTGTTAATCTAAAGTTTTTATGTCAGGGGTTTCTACTATCCCTTCTTTAAGTGGGTCTGGCGCTGTAGGGACTTTTGGATAATGCTTAACAGACATGCTTTTTTAAAATAAAAATATTTTAGTAATGTATATCTTTTAATCTGTTTTCATGAATATTCAGCTGCGCTTCATATATTAAAAACAAATGTACATTAACTGGTTTATCGCCATCTTTTTCTTTACAATTTGAATGTTTATTCCGTCTTTAACAGTTTTTCTCCCACTTTCCCTGCAACTGATTATCCTCTGTCGACTTAGGGCAATCCATAAACCGTATTTTGTTGTTAAATAATCATCAAGTTTTTACACTTGAAGGTGTAGATCTTTAGACACAAGGTCTACTGTTGGATTTCTACCCCTCCCGCCTCCAAACAATTTTCTTATTTCGTCAAAATGCTGATAAGGTTAAGCCCGCTAGCGTAGATTTGGTTAGGACTACCTTCAATCGAACATTTTACTTTCGTTATTTTAGGATTAATAAACTTTCACTTCCTCTTTTGAATGGTTCTTCATCTTCACACAGCAATAAAATACCTTTAAGTGATCTTGCTGCGGCATTAAAACTAAAATTCCATTTTAGCGTCATTCTTGCTTCTGGGATATGTTGTATGTGAATCACTCTTTCGTAATATATTGCTAATTTTGACGATATTGTTGTTCAATCACCTTGCTAAATTAGGGTTGCTAACAACGTCAAACTCTAACGAGATGTCAGAAATGCTGTACTTTGCTTCGGTGCTGATGATTTATAACCCGTTTGTATTCATTAAAAGTTAGTTCATATGACAATCTGTCTTTTAATGCTCCTTGAAAGATGGCGCATGCGCTTTTAACAACTCAAAATCTAAGGGAAAAAGAAAAAGCGATTTCCATACGCAAAATTTTCAGCTACATACTTTTTACCGTCTTTAACATCTGCGGCGCCTATTCTATGTTTTAGTGCTTCTTCATTTTCGATTCCTTGAAACGCAAAGTCACCCTTTCGTTCCCGGGTTTGCCTAGATCAGAATAGGTTAAAATATGTCTGCATTGTGTAAAGAAAATATTTCTTGCCCTCAAGTTTTATAGAAATTTTCTTAACGATTTTCCCGTCCCAGTTCTGGGCAAAATGTCCTGTTGGGTCTGTTGCTGATTCGAGTTCTATTTTGAAAGTAAGTTGCGCAGAGCCTGGCACAATCACTTCATCTGCTCCTAGGGCTGGAAATTTGACAGTAAGAATTTGATCTGCATCAAAAGTAGATGGATTATTTGGAACAGTAATATTCCTTTTTTTCCCTTCACGCCAAAGGGCTCTTTCAGTCTTCTATGCGGGTCAAGAATTGAACCATATGCTGTGACATTTTTATGAAGCAAAATAAAAAGTTAATTTTTTAAAAACATGGCAGGCATTGAAGGTGAAGAAGATTATGAAGTTTTGATCCTGGAGACGATTGAGTGAAATGACTCCTTTGACACAGCATCGCTCAAAAGACCTCATTGCGCCGTAATTAACAGAAATACGGCCAGATCATTTTACCAAAGTTTAGGCCTAGAACCTCCCCAACTTTAGACCCTGAATTTTTAAGTAAAAGGTGGTCATTGTTTGTGAAAAGCAGCCCCCCCGAGAAACAACTTGTTCAGCTTACAAATAAACGAGACCCAAACAAAGTTTGTAGGCATGAATACAATTAGCAAAGACTTAGGGTGGAAGATCGAAATCGCCTTAGCATTGTTAAACCGAAATTAAGGGAGGAGGCTGTTTTCTAAACTTCAAAACACACTGCAGGGAAATCCCAACAGATAACCAAATACAAAACATAGAACTTCAAGATTTAAGTCAAACCCGGCAAAATAATAAATGCAAAAAACAGAACCCCGTTTTTTCCCGAAGAAACAGTACCAAAAAAAATTGATGTTTCTTTATTGCCTTTAAGAGAATTATATGCCCTTAATCGTATTTTACAAACCTTCAGAGGCGAATTAACAAACAATTCAGCAAAACTGACTGAACTAAAAGAGGATATAAAAAGAGGGAAAAAAAAAAAACTCGTTGAGGCTGAAGACGCCAACTTAGGGCATGATATTTAAAAAAAGAATAACCAAAAAAAAAAAGAACTTGAAGAACTAAGATCATCAAGAATAGAATGATGTCTACTAACCGAAAAGAATTACGAACTCAAGTGAGCAAATAAGAGAAACTATCCAAAGAATTTATATGAAGACACAAAAGCTAGCAAACGAATACGAACACTGTTTAGAGAGCAAGGGAGTCACATTAAACAAGCGTTATAACGGCCTTAGGATTTGCAATAAGTACACTGGGGATGGCTATTTCAGGTGGCGGTGGTGCTGGCTAGTGCCCCGCCACCATCGCCTCCATCGCCGCCTGATAAATCATGGGGAAAAAAACAGCTTGATCATCTTGCGGGTTTATTAAAAAAATTAGCCGGGAAAGCCGGACGCTTTACCTGGCATATTAGGGGCATTGTTAGCTGGCTATTGTCTACTGCAAGCAAAGTAGTTTTGGGTTTATGGCCGAGCACTTATGGGCATTAGTTCCTTAATAGTTGGTTAATTTTTAGTAAAAAAAGACCAAGTAATCCAAGCAATTAATCCCAAAACAAGCGCTGTCTTTTCATATTCATGGTCATTATTTTTTTTAATATCAACGGTCTCTGGGCTTTGGACCTTGGGGGTTGGATGACTTATTCTTGGGGGGTCATCTTGTTTTTTACTGCTTGCATATTACTGGCTCAGAAATTATTTCGTTTTTTCCGACCTTCTGTTCATTGCCTGCCACAAGGATTTCCCTTATTATGTTTATTATTGTACCTATCTGGAGCCTGAGGTCAGAAGGCAGCATGTATAAACCAGTGCCAACAGCAAAGTCTACTTTCGATCTTGCGTATTGTAAAACATTTGGTACCTTTTAATACTTGAAGGTAAAACAACTGTAGAATTAATGGCGTCCTCTAAATTTTGCTAAGTATTGTTTTTGTTTCGTCAAAGCCAGTAGAAGGATAGTTATGCTCGATCTCGTTTGTGCTTGCGAACCTAGCAAACACCAAACGTAAGTACGAATAGAGTCGTTATTCGTTCTATTCCTGCTTAGTTAGGCCCTTAGAAGTGTCTAAGATAAATGTTGTCCATGCTGTTTTATGCTCTTGCTCTATGGACCCAAGGTGAACAGCTGTGCCTGAAGAGAAAGATGTGTAAGGAGGATTCCAAGCAAGTTATACTTTCTGTGCACGCACCAAAATAAGGGGTGCCTAGACCATGATTAAGAATCCAACTTTTGTCTAAAGTCTGTCTTGGCCTTAATATTGAATTCGTTACAGATCCTTTCAAAAGCCTTCATGACTATTCTGTTGCTGAATGGATTAAACGGTTTGTCATTTGGTAATGGGCTTGCAGTTCAGTCAAATACGTCTGAAGGTGTAATAAAAATGAAACCTATACACTGACCTCACCAAAGGATCGGGTTGATTTAAGTGATCAGCATACGACACTCCACACCCAGTTGATGCACAAAACACAGCAAAGTTTAACTGGTTTTTGATAAAACTGCATCGGATGACTAAAAACCCCACTTTCGGGATGTGGTCGTGTTTAATAGGAGGGTTAAAATAGCTCTTCAATGGATACTAACCTTTACTTGAAAGGTGTCAGACGAGTCACAGAAATGTCAAGTATCAGTTGTTATATTTTTAAGATTGTAGTGCGGCCCAGCAGAATATTTTGCATCAGTATATTTAAATGCAGTCATTTTTATTTCGTTTAAAAAAAAGTTTGTAACAAAACAACCCAAGACCGTCCTTCGTTTTTTGAAAATGCTATTGATAACAATTGCGGAACCCAAAAGGTTGCACTTCATGAAATATTCTACAAAGTCGTTTTGGTTTAATATAACCGAATCCCAAGGAGAATAAAAAGATACTAAAAGTTGACAAAACAGGGGGCCAAAGTTGGCCAGTTAACAATTTCCCCGATGGTTATTACGGGTTTTGCTCCCTAAAAGAAGCAAAGAGTAACTTTGACATTGCCCTCAAACTTTAAAAATGCAAATCTAAAAACAATGTTGACCTTCAAAAACCCGAAGAAGAAGAAGTAGGGTACTATTTTGATAAAGAGCTAGCTAAAATGTTTTGGCTTTACAACTGCCGATCGGTTTCCCTTCATAATTTTTGAGTTGCAGCAAACAAAAACTACTCATGAGGGAGAAAATCCGCTCGATCTTGCATTACATTCATTACTCTATGTTTCATTTGGATGAGCTGAGCACTGATGAAAACTAAAATGATGGAAGGCCCTCAACTGTTTTAAGAGCTCTTCCATCAGGGGAAAACTGCATATTGCGATTATGAAATTATACAATTCCCTAATTACAGTTAAAAAGATTGTTTGTGGGAGGGTCGGATCATTAATATAAAAATCGCAGACAAAGCAGGAAAAGTTGTGAAATGTGGGTAAAACCCACACATTGTTTTAGAAATAAAATAAATTAGTTGTTCTAAAAAATGTCGCGTGGGCCAAAGAATCGGGAGTTACATTAGCGCCTGTGAGGTGTATAACTTTAGAATTAAAAGACCTTGCAGACGTTGCGGACTTTGAACAGAATGGGGAGATAGGCGCTTTTTAGGGTTTGAGTACACTAAAGATGGTGATTATAAACGCAAAGAGGTTGGCGACAACAAAAAGTTTCCTAAACTAGAGCACCTGCGCAATGTAGAAGCAAATAAAGCTGGCCAGTATGAATCTAAAATAGTTTTGAAAACCTGACAGCAAATGGCACTTAGAACCAATTTTAGAATGGGGCATAAAAAATTTTAATTCATAAGCCCATTTACATTTTTAGCCATCAAAAAAGTTTCAGAAAAGCATTCAACCTGGCCCTTTACATGAAGTCTTATGCCCGAGGACAATAGTCGGGAAAAAGATCGAAATAAAGCCATATGGGAATAAACAGTACATCCTCCACAAAGAGAATCAGTTTTTTAAAGATGCTTCTACAAATTACAGTTTATTTCCCCAAATGAAATTAGGAGACACGTTCCACAATGAAAATTGAAATTTCTGTCTAAAAGATGAGGAGAGGGGTGGGGTTGTGGGCGTTAGTGACGTCCTTTAAAAGGAATTCTAATTAGCTGGCAAAACTTAGACGTTGAAAAACTTAAAGTTACTGTCGTCGTTCTTAACAACGGTGAGGATATTAAGCTCATAACAACAAGCAACAAATCAATATTGGCTTAAATAGAAACAATCTTACAGAACTAAATTGGGTTAATCTTACCCATTTAGATCTTAAAGGATTTATTACACTGAACAAGTTTTGACAGAGAGCATATAAAAACAATAACTGGATTAGATTAAATTCTGTTATAAAAACAAAGGAGCAGTTAAACTTTATGACAAAAGAGCCGGCCTCATTGTTCATTTGAATTGTGGGCAACTGGTTGTGGAAAAACAATATTTTTCCTAGACCTATTACAAACAGTTTATCAGTATAATTTTGATCATATTGTGATTTTCTGTCCAACACTTAAATGGAACAAAGCATATCATGATAGAAGGTTTATATGGACAGATGATGAAATATTTTTAGTTATCCTAGCAAAAAACTGAGTGAGTGTTTTAGAACAGTTTTATAAACTGTTTGAAGGAAAAGCAGACACTATTTATTATAGATGCCTGTTCAGCAGAAAGAGACATAGTTAAAAAAGAAACACTTTGTCAAAACTGGCTTTTAGTGGAAGACATGCTGGGATAAAGTGTGTGGATTTTATGTCAAAAATATAATTCAGTTTTAAAAGACTTTAGAGAACACTAAAGACTGTAGTTTTATTTCACATGAAAGACAGAGACTCATTTGATGAATGTTTGCGTGAAAATGATTTATTGAAAATGATCAGGAAAAACACAGGATTAAAGCAAAACTAAAATCTAAAAAGTTAGTAAATTAGTATTTAAAACAGATAACCTACACAGTATGTTTGTTTGTAAAAAATCGTTATTTTTTTTGGTTATTAAAAAGGAAAAGTGTGATGGGATTATTATTTTAATTCGTTGTTGAATGTTACTTGTCAGAGAACTATAAAATGTTTATTCCGGCTCACCTACCCGAAACGGAGTTGAGGGTAGGGGAGCCCCGAATGAACATTTTATAGTTCTCTTGGTCGGGAGTGGCGGATGTCACCAAGTGTTCAGATATGCGTGTCTCAAGTGTGCGGGATGTTTCACCTATATAGATCCTGCATTCTCTGCCAGCTGTGTGGATTCTCTTTTTTTGAACCCTTGGCGGCGAGAACACCACAGAATTATGGACTGTGGTGTGTCTCCATTTGATGCCAAGGGAATAAAGACACAATTAGCCGCGTCTCCTTGCTGCGTCTGATCCAGCGGACAAAAGGCCTAGCAGTAGGCAATGTGATTAGATCTGCTTTCAAGAGGGATTACAGTGGTTCCCATATGGTGCTAGCAAAAGGTGAACATTAATAATGTATTTTCCTTATTCCATATGCTAATTCTATTCCTGTTCCTCTCGTCACCACCATCACTCCCTGCCCTTCTCTCTCTCTCTCTCTCTCTCTCTCTCTCTCTCTCTCTCTCTCTCCTCTCTCTCTCTCTCTCTCTCCTCTCTCTCTAATATCCTTGCCAAGTAATTCATATAATGATGGAGGAATTGTTAGTCTGTGCTTATTTTTTCCCCTATAGCCTATAACATAACATGTGTTGATGCTTCCAATAGGACAAATTCCATATGAAACGTCATCCTGTTACAATGTTAAAATCTTTCTTTTTATTTCGTTGTTTTCCACTTTCTCCACAAAATGGTTTGCATATTGACATTGCAACAGATAATGTTAAATTGAAAAGGTGTCAGTTCCCGAAAATGAACACTGCGAAGAATTTCCCATCTTCTTTAAAAAACAATTTGTAGCAGAACATTATAGCACGCACTTTCCATGTGTAAATCTCTTGACGCATGTCATTTTAGAGCTTGTCTGTATTTGCGTACATAAGGTACATTAGCAACTTTATTTTTGACAGTGTTTACTGCGTTTTTTTTTATCTTGTCAAATTTTTAAAGTCCATCTAGCTTCAAATCCTGTTTTTCTAAAGTTGTTTTATTTCATGTTCCGGAGGGTTTGATAACAGAATTCATAGGCATAAAAGCTTTGAAATTTAGAATAATCATGGACTCCCGTACTGCAATATCTCTAGGTGTGTACATAAACGTCTTGATCAAATATTAAGCAATTGTTTATTTGGTTGAAGTTTCTGCTGTGTTGAATTCTGTCATTTGTGACAAGTCGTCTGTAACCAAAAACATAATTTTCATATTTGGGGCGGTTTCATTTCATTTTGTTTTAGGCAGATACTCATGCGTGCAGGCATGCGCACATTCGAATCCACACGCTTGCACACATACACGCACACATGAAGGCGCAGGCGCATACACAAATACACATACGTATACACCCACATACAAGGACAGACACACATCGTCATGGTAGATAAGCCAGACATCCCACCCCCCATACCCCTCTTAACTATTTTTCCCGGACAAAACACGAAATAAGAATCAACACTTCCAATCACTCTTATTTACACGTGTATCACTCAAAACAACGGAAAGCAACAATAATAACAACAATAATAGCAACAATGATAACAAATGAAGAACTTGCCAGCTCCACAGCCAGGGACACCAGCCACAACCTCTGCGATCAACTCCCCTTCACACACTACACCGAACGTGCATCTACCCGAACCTTTAAGGCATGGCTTCCCTGCCACTAGTGGAAACACTCAGGTCTGGCATCGCATCAGGAAGGCGAAGCCAGCCACTGAGTGCAAGGGTTAGGGACCTGGGTGTCGACGCAACACCAGGCAGTGCCATGCACCTGCACAAGGATAGGCCAGAGGGACCAGGCCTGGCTCCCTATGAGTTGGGCTTGAATCCCTCGACTACTGGGACTCAAATGGGTGACAATGATGTGGAGGGATTTTAGAAGAAAAAAAAAGAGAGATGACTGATGGACACTAATGATCCTTACCTCCTGTATTCTCCCCTAAGTGACTAGACTGACTATATGTCACCTCATGCACACCAAAGTTACTTACGGCCGGATAGCTCATAATTACAGTAACATGGTGACATTATTAAAATACACCATAGAATACAATTTGCAAAAAGGCATGTATCAACAAGACAACTATTTAATGCGCTGACTATTGGTGATGACGAAGTTGAAGACGACAAAGAAGATGAAGACGACTACGAAATTACCAGTAGTGCTACCCACTGACCATCACTGACCACTATCAACCCCTGAAGGACATCAAACAAGGCACCATGCTTGTGCCAATACTTAACACTGACTGTGCTGAGACTCAACTCGTCGATCTCTCCTCCTCACATCTCACGCACAGGCACCAGGGTGGGTGGCTGGTGCTCCTCGCTGCCCAAGCTTGGTACAAACAGGGAAGCTGTCGAGCACCCGATACCTCACCGGGCACCGAACGATTCATGCAGCACCTGGTGAGTGGCTGGATTCCTGCTGCCTTACCCAGGCACGTCAGGGGTCGATGGGACCTCAGCTGCTGGAGATGGTCTTGGGGCACCTCCCTGTGTGCAAACAAGTCGACAGGTATTCGGATGTGACGAAGGCCTGCAGGGGGCACCGGAGTACAGACTGAATCGGCAACTGATGGGAGGTGCCGCCAGACTGTGGCTAGGGAACGCTGTGTTGCAGGCACTGCAGACTGTAGGGTCCGCCTCTGGTATGGCCTCTCACACCACCATGGGTCTGGCTCAGTGCCTTCACATTAACACATCACCAGGAAAAGAAAAAGGGGGTGGGGTGGTGCTCTCTGAAACACAGCACCTCTTATGTGACATTGTCCCATGACAGACTGTCACCGTGCGCTGAAGTGTATAAAGGTAAGTGATTGCTCGTTCATTTTCGTTGTTCTGGGTGTTTTGTATCTTTCCTGAAGAAGACCTAAGAGGTCGAAACGCGTCGTGTCTGGTCTTGTGGATTCGTTTGTCTACGTTTTTGGCGGTTGCTATTAATTACAATTAAAATATCTATACTAAGTAGTAGCCACCAGACCGTCTTCTCAAATTCTATCTTAGTTATTCATTCATTATCCATCAGCTTCAAATCATGCGAAGTGTCGTCTCAAAACTTAGTGGATGTGGTGTAGTGTACATGGACTACTCTGCACACAGTCACGCCTCCTTGAGAAACTGAAACTGACGGCTACAGATCCCTAGGTCAGGAAAAGACAAGGAAACATCACACTGTGTTTGAGAGATGCTATTCATGGAGTGAGGTCTTTTGATTTGCAACCCTGCTTACAATGAATAAGCCGAAACATCACGAACTTCTGTTGTTGTTGTGTTGACTTTGTTGTTGTGCGATACCATTTTCTCTGAGGTGTGAAATGAATTGTGCCGCTGATATACACTCTGCTTCTAAAAGAGTTTACCATCTTTGCCTCAGATTTATAAACTGGTGCGGATTGAAGATAAGATGTAAAAGGAACAGCTGGAGAGTCAATAATGTCTTGCACATCAATGGAAATAAAACACAGAATAGATGGGGTCAGCGGTATTGCAGCGTGCAACGCTCGATAACATCCACAAAGACCACAGAAAAGACAGAAACGTGTGAACTGTGAACACAGCATACAAAACGGGGAACACTAAAACTCCGATAGAATTCATCATGGATATTGTGATTCATTTTCATCTTGCAAAAGAAATTGCCCGCCCTTGTTAATGATGTGCCCACGTCCTCTTATGGTGGCTGTGAAAACTTTTGATGGAAGTTAGGACAGAGTTTCTTTAAGCTTTCGACGAAACTTAGAGCTAAGTTGACTGCTGAATTTTATACAAGAAGTAGGTAAAAACAAGCACCTGAATAACTAGTATACATGTGTTGTGGTATTTTTTGTATAAAAAGAAATCTGGAATAAGGTGTACATAACGGGGGGTGAGCGCTGATCACGTCGCAAGTAACACGACAGTGTTGGGAGCTCCGGGGAAAAGTGGCAATTTTTCACTTTCAAGTAACTAAGAAGCCACAATGTGCGCGATTAGCAGCGCAATCAACAGCTGACCCCCCCCCCCCCCCCCCCCCCCCCCCCCCCCCCCCCCCCATGAAACAATCATAAAGTTTTGATGTGTTTTTTGGGGACTTTTAATTGTAATTTCACGGTAATTTGAGCGGAAGGTGAACAGCCCAGCGAACCAGTGGTCATGTTAATTGCACGTCTGCATCTACATATCATGA
>CM031620.1:3928028-3941655 GCA_018398815.1 Conus ventricosus | reverse complement strand
TAACATTCATATCTGCAGGGGAGGCATACTGGCTAACTAACATATGTGCTCAAGTGGGTGGATGGGGAAAAATGAAATATGCTCACAAAATAGGCCTTCAGCAAGCTATAATCTCCAATAGGAGAAAAACTCTCACACCTAACTCATGGTCATATACCGATATTTTGTATTATAATTCAAATATCTTGCAGTCAATTGCAACACCAAGCTGCTCTGTAAGTTGCTGAACGGAGCGGTACTTATCCTTGGAATTTAATTTAGTTTGTTGTATTTAGTCCCATGCGGAGTTCATTCCAAGAACTGGCCCTTAACAGAACTTGTGTCTTAGAGGATATCTTTTATATATTTTTACTTGTTCACAAGAAAATGTATCTTGTTTTGGCTCTTTATGAGTTTCATTGCTTCTTAGATGGCAACATAATGGGTTTGGTTTTTTGAAACTCAACAAACATACTACGGTATTGTACACTAAACCACCATTTCTGGATTGCATTCTTCATAAAACCGAAAAGGCCAAGGAGTCAAATACCACTTATCCACCCACACCCGCGGTCACTGAGAGAAACCACCAAGTTTCAAATATCGGTATATGACCAGAATAGGTGATATTGATTATCCTCCCTATTGGAGATTATAAGCTTGC
This sequence comes from Conus ventricosus, assembly GCA_018398815.1. Classification (NCBI taxonomy): domain Eukaryota; kingdom Metazoa; phylum Mollusca; class Gastropoda; order Neogastropoda; family Conidae; genus Conus; species Conus ventricosus. Next base: position 3,941,012 of record CM031620.1, on the reverse strand, counting down.
TGAAGGCTCATTTTGAAAGCATTATTCATGTTTATCCCATCCACCCCACTTTAAGAGGCACATACTTGTTAGTTAGGCAGTATGCCACTGCAGATAATGAATGCTTATCTCCCCTATATCATCAATCTGACATAAGAGCAAGCTTTGTTATAATCCAATATTTCTTGCAGTCAATGCAACACCAAGCTGCTCTGTAAGTTGCTGGAACGGTGCGGTTACTTATCCTAGAATTTAATTAGTTTGTTATAATATATATATATAATATAAATATAGAGAGAGATGACAGAGGAGAGAGAGAGAGAGAGAGAGGAGGAGAGAGAGATATAGAAGAGGAGAGAGAGAGAGATGCTGAACAATTAATTAGTGGGGAAAAACAAGTGCAGGTTAAAACAATTCTTCAGTCGTTAAATAAAGCACAAAGGAGAGAGAGAGAAGAGGAGAGAGAGAAGAAGAGAGAGAGAGAGAGAGAGAGAGAGAGAGATGGATAGGTAATCGATGTGTGAGGCGTGCGTGAGTGTTATTCAATGTCTATGTGCGTGTTTCTCTCCTCCCTTGTGAGTGTGTGTGTGTTGTGTTGTGATGCGTGCGTGCGTGTGTGTGTGTGTGTGTGTGTGTGTGAGATGTGTGTGTGTGTGGTGTGCGTGCGCGCGCACTGTCTTCTGCATGGAACAAGGTACACAGGTACTCAGGAGACTATAATCTGCTGTGAAATAAAGTTAAAATCCCGATTTACGTCATAAGACCAGTAGTCAAGGCCTGACAACTAGCAATCTGCATTGTAATAATGCTAGGTTTCACACGAGAGCAACTTTACTGCAACAAATAGACCCCCAAGTTGCCAACTCGATGTGGCAGACAAATCCAAAATAGATTTTGGCCAAGTTGCTTCGTCATAAGTGAACGCAAAGAGGCAACTATCTGGCAACTAAAACTCCTAGCTCCGCCGCCCCTTTTTTTTGCGGCTTGGCCTATCGTGCGCGACTACTTACCTTGGAGTTGCCACGTAGGTTGCACTTTTGCAAGCAACTTCTTCTGGAAAAGTTCCCAGCTTTGTTGGCTCGGATGAAAACAGGATGAAGGCAACTGCGTGTGACCTCAACAAAAAGTTGTCAGCAAGCAACAAAATTCGTGCTTCATGCCGTGTGGCAAAAAGCGAGAAAAAAAGCGTTGCGGCACGTGCCGCTTATTGTCGCCGCATGCACATCCGCTCCGCCCCTTTTTTGTTGCCCTACGCGGATATACTTTTGTTGCCAGCTGATCACACGTAAGCAACATGACGTTGTCATGCAAAAGTTGCCAACCCCACCAAAGTTATATCACCCGACGTTCAACTTTTGGCTGTGACAACTTCATAGGCAAACTTTTTATTGGGAAAATCCAATGGGGTCTAATCTGTTTATAATGATTTGGCTGTAGTGACAAATTTTTGAAGCAACAATGTAGCAACACATTGGCAACTTGGAGATGCCAACCATTGTGCCTCATTGTTGCACTCGTGTGAACCAGGCATAAGGCACCCAACTACCATGAAGACAGTTAAAATGTCCCAGTTAAGTCCAAATGAACCAATAGTCAGTGGCACTGCCCACTATCCATTGCTGCATTGTACAAGCTAAGGTCACAGGTACTCAAGAACTCTAATTAGCTGGACAATAGATCAAGGTACGCAAAACGGGATGTAGCAACAATGGTACTGGTCACAACGACACGTGGTCCCAACGACATTTTTGTCACAACTATGCTGGCCACACTGCACTTGGTCACATTGGCATGTAGCCGTCTTCTCTCCCACGCAATGCATGGGCTAGTTCACACACCCGAAATATGGACCCACGCGTGTATGCTAGCGGGGGGGGGGCAGAATATGTTAATACGTACCTGTTAGTGAACCAAGGCGTGTTTTTGTGGGTGTTGTGTGGGGGGGGGGGGGGGGGGTGAAGTTAGGAGGTCCATCTATTGAGACGAAGTCTAGAACTACACTTTGTCTAAACCCAACTGATTGTAGATAGGAAAATGGGAGACAGGTAACTAAATTTTCTTTTAAAGTCCGGGAAAAGGCAGAGGAAAACGCCTACATAACCCCTCTTGTTTGAAGGGTGGGGTGAGAAGATTCAAAATAGTCTAGATGACCCGTTGGGGAAGGGTGTTGTTGTGTGTAAATCCGGTAGACCAAACTTACCCCTGGGGGGTAGGTTCTAACATGGGGGGGGGGTGGCAAGTTCTAACTAGTCCTAGAATGACCCCTTGGTAAAAGCAGTCTAGCCCCAGATTTACCGGGTTAAGTTACAGAGGTGGTAATAACGGGCTGTTACAACCGTTTTTGATTATCTTTTAATTCAGAAAATTGGTAGCGCACTAAGCGTTGCAACTGACACTTTGGTCATCACTGTTATGTTGCAAGATGATAAAAAACTAAAGAGCGGCAGATTCTTCTTCTGCTTTGTTGTACACGGTGCTTTCCTTCAGACATTAAACTATTTTTGGAATTGCACGTCTGGTGACTTTCTTTTGTGGTTTGATTGATGGTGAAAACTCACATTAGTGGCTTTAACTTTCTACGTCCTTAATTTCAGACCAAGTTGTGCAGTTGTGTCCAACTGTGACGGCATGGCTTTCTGATGGTGAAATCACTGGCTATCCACATGCCTTTCTTTGGACTAATGTACTGCTGGCGTTAGCAGCATTCTCAAAGAAAAGTCAGATCCTCGGGCGTCAAGTGATATCTGAAAAAATGCATTTTAACCTCTTTTTGGTGTTTTGATGAATGTTACGACTGAAACCTTGCTAAAAGGCAAACGCTGTCGGCATTCTTTTTTCCCACTGGCTAAACATCCACATAGAGCCAGACAATTCTCACTCACACCGCTGACCTTGTTTGTCACAAACGCATGATACAAGCTATGGCCGTACTGATTTTCACCTAATACCTCGTGACAGTAACATTGCTGACTGGACATTTTTGACTTGTGTCAGTTGTGCCCTTGTTTGCGTTCTCTCTGACGAAAACACCATTGTCATAACAAACATGCTCGTTCAGTATTTGTTTGTGAAATGTAGACTTGTTTTGTCTTCTAACAGTGACACTGATATAGCCGCGTCACAAACATCCTCGCTTACATTATTAACATCACTGCCAGAAGGTGTTACCTCACACTCCTAATACTGTTCTCGAACAAGTTACCCGCTTCTATTTCGGTAGAGATTGCAGATCTTCTTTACACTGTTTCTGCAATCTTGATAATCACATGTTTTCACCTCCTTTTTTTCATCATCCACCACAGTTTATTAATTACACACAGGCTCATTAGCCAGGCACCCACCCTCGATCGTTTTACAATGGCGGGAGGTTGTTCCTTCTTTGCTCATCCTCTGGGCTTATCAGGGTTTGTTTCATGGCCGTTGGACAGATGCCTGATGTAAACTGACCACTGACCTAATTTTCACCACAAAGACCTCTAAAAAAAACAACGTCCCAGAGCCTGTCATATAAGCAAAACAAAAAAAATCCAGTCGTGCAAGTGTGTGAAGGAATCACTGCCAGTACTACCACAGTACCAATACTGACACATGTTAAAGTAGACAGCAGCTGTGTCAAGCCACAGGATTCCTGCATTAACATTCACCGGAATGGTATAGCCTCATGAAGAGACCTTGACGACCTTGTTTCAATTCACCAGTGAGAAGTGAAGTACGGCAAGACTTCACGAAGCCTCTAATATGCACATTGCTAAAGGGATGAGCCAGAACAATTAATGACAATCCCATGACGGATATTTCCCTCTAACAATCAAGAAGGTGATCCCCTCTTACGAATCGCAGAGAGAAAGTCTGCCATTGTAACTTTCACCACCATCCTCATCCTACAATTGATGACACGAAGGTTCCTGAATTTCAGTTGACTTTGCGCAGACAAACGAACCAGTGCCATGGTGTTTCCCTACCACCCCAGCTGCACGAGAAATGCCACCAGGGGAGATGGGGGGGGGTAGGGGGGGAGGGGGGAGGACAATATAAGTTGTGTTTTAGTTTGGTGTTAGTGTGTGTGTGGGGGGGGTGGACGGGGTGGAGGGAAGACAAAATACTAGACGTTTTCAATTATGCCAGTCGCGATAGCCATTCTTGTCAGCATTTGTACGCTATTGTCTTGAGCGTTGACACTTAGCACTATTAGAGACTGCTTCCAAATGTGATTGTATTGCATATTTCCTTTTCAAGTAATGTTACAGTTTTAAAGAAACCGATGAGGAGTTTGAAACTGCAAGAGTGTCTTCAAGAAAAAGCCCCTGCCGTACCCTCCCCAGAACAATGTTTTAGTCCTGATCATGCTTCACTCTGAAGGGATGGGCCACATTCAGTCATGTCTCTCAGATGTCCTCCTTGCCTGGTTATATTTTCCTGTAGGCCAGATTCGAATCTTCAAGTTAGGGATGGGTGTACGGTCTCAGGTGCCTCTTTAAGACTAACTTCATATCCGCATTGCTCACAGCTCTCAGATATCCTTTTCTAATCAGGGAACATTGAAGACTGTGAAATTCATTTTGTTTTTCCTTGCCCAGATCCAGATAGAACTCTTTCCAGGCCGCCCTGCCATTGCCCGGAAGTTTCGTGCCCTCTTTCCGTTAACCAGAAATCCCAATCTGTTTTATGAAGTTACCAGGGCTGATGAGCCTGCTAAGCCACTTACTCCAGCTCAATCCAGGTCCCTTCAGTTCCATTAGAATCTTGTTTTGGTGAGCCAGATGGAAAACAAGTTTCGTCTCATGCATTCTCTATATTATCTCTGGATAGTTTTTGCTATTCCAGGAAAGCCTGCCGTGCATTCCAAGTTATGCACATTGCACTTAGTGCCTCCTGCTTCCATGCTCTTGGTATTGCAACTTTTCCAGACCAAGGTTTGAATCATCCTGCAGTATAGAACGTCCTGTTTTGGGATTACCAGCGGCGTATAGTTTTCCCCCGCGGTGTAAACCACAAGTGGTGAATCTCCTAAGCAACTTGACTACTTCTCCATGCATTTCTTCCCATGACAAGCGCTGCTTCGCATGAAGTCACAATTTGCTCACAACTATAATATCACGTCATTGATGTCTAGATGAGTACAGACATTCAGTTGTTCAGCTGGCTCGCTTTCATATTTCCCTATTGTATTTGCATCGCCATCCATCGAAAAGTTGCTCTGAGTTGTATATTTCTTCGTATAATGATGAACACAGTTCCTTAAAGCAAAACACAAAAAAAACGCTACATGTATCTGCGGTGCAGACTGCCTAAAAAATAAACTAACATATGTGCGCAATGTGGGTGGGATGGGGAAAAAATGAAATTAATGCTTCACAAAAGAGCCTTCAGCTAGCTTATTATCACCAATAGGGAGAAAACTCACTAACACCTACTCCTGTCATAGACCGATATTTGGTGTTGAATTCTTTATTTTCTGCAGTCCATTGCAACACCAAGCTGCGCTGTAAGTTGCTGGTACGGTGCGGTACTTATATCCGTGGAATTTTATTAGTTTTGTGTATTTTAGTCCTGGCGGATTCATTCCATGAACGGGCCCGCACACTTGTGTCGTTGAGGATAGCGGTGTAGATATTTTTACGTGTTCACAAGAAAATGTAGCTGTGTTGCTCTTTGATGGATTTTCTTTTGGCTTCTAGATGGCACCTTTGGTTGGGTTTTTTGAAACTCTACAAACAGACTATCGGTATTGTACACCAACCTTTTTCCCGTGGGATTGCATTCTTCTTAAAACCGAAAAGGCGAGAGTCAAATTACCGACTTTCCGCGGTCACTGAGGAGAACACCAAGTTTCCATATGATCGGTAGATGACGCAAGAGTTTAGGTGTTAGTGAGTTTTCTCCCCTATTGGAGATATAAGCTGCTGTAGGCTCCATTTTTGAGAAGCATTTATGTCATTTTTTTCGCCCGTTTTCCACCCACTTGAGCTCATACTGTTATTTGGCATATGCCACGGCAGATAGGAATGCGTATCTCCCCCGATGTCTTCAAATCTTGACATAAGAGCAAGCTTGGGTTTATTATTTCAATAGTTCTGTGCAGTCATTGCAACACCAAGCTGCTCTGTAAGGTGTTGGAACGGTTCGGTACGTATCCTTGGAATGTAGTAGTGGGTTATGTATATAGATATATATAGTAGATAATAGAGAGAGAGAAGAGAGAGAGAGAGAGAGAGAGGAGAGATAGAGAATGCTGAACAAGTGAATTGAGTGGGGAAAAAACAAGTGCAGGTTAACAATTCTTCAGTCGTTATATAATAGCACAAAGTGAGAGAGAGAGAGAAGAAGAGAGAGAGAGATGGATAGGTATAGAATGTGTGAGCGTGCGTGTGTTTTTTCAATGTCTGTGCGTGTTTCTCTCCTCGCCTTTGTGTGTGTTTGCGTGCGTGCGTGCGTGTTGTCTGTGGTGTGTGTGTGTGTGTGTGGTGCGGCGCGTGCGCGCGCACTGTCTCTGCATGTAAACAAGGGACACAGGTACTCAGAGACTTATAATCAGCTGTGAAATAGTTTCATATCTCCGATTTAACGTTCATAATACCAGGAGTCAGTGGCACTGACTTCGAGCATTCTGCAGTGTATAATGCTAGGTTCACACGAGAGCAACTTTACTGCCAAAAGATAGACCCCAAAAGTGCCACCGAGTGCAACAAATCAAAAATAGATTTTGGCCAAAGTTTGCTTCGTCCATATGTGAACGCAAGAGGCAACTATATGTCATCTCCGAATCTCCGCCCCGTGTTGTTTGCCTGCTTGGCCTACTGCGCGACCTACTTTCCTTTGTAGTTGCCAGTAGGTGTTGCAACGTTTGCAAGCAACTTCGGGAAAAGTTGCCAGCTTGCGTGGTTGGCTCGGTTGAAACAGAATGAGCAACTGCTTGACGCACACAAAATGGTGTCAGCAAGCGAACAAAATTCGTGCGTGCATGCGTGTGGAACAAAGCGAGAAACGTGGCGGCAACTGCCGCTTTTTGTCGCACGCATGCATTCGCTCCGCCCACTTTTGTTGCCTACCGGATATACGTGTTGCCAAGCTGGTTCACTATCAAAAGCAACTGGAGTGTCAGCAAAAGTTGCCAACCCCACCAAAAGCTTAGTTCTCCCCGGACGTTCAACTTTTTGGCTGGACAACTTCATAGGCAACGGTTATTGGGAAAATCCAATGGGGTCTAATGGTTTAATAATGAGTTGCTGTAGTGACTACTTTTGAACATCAATGTAGCATCACATAGGCAACTTGGAGTTGCACCCATTGGTTGCCTCATTTGTTTCTCTGGCTCGTGTGAACCTGGCATAAGGCTCACAACTCTCTGAAGAACATTAAAAGGGTCCCATGTAAGTGCATAATGACCAAGAGCAGGGGCTACTGACCCTAGTCAGCTGCATTGTACAAGCTAAGGTGCTCAGGTACTCAAGATGACTCTAAGTAGCTGTAGCAATATTTAAGGACGCAATACGGGATGGACAACAATGGTACTTGGTCACAACGACACGAGGTCACAACGACATTTTGTCCATACCTAGGTCTTGGCCACAATGGCACTTGGTCACAGTGGCATGTAGCCGTCTTTCTCTCCACACGCATGCATGGGCTAGTCACACACCGAAAAGATTGACCCACGCGTGTATGCTAGCGCGAGAAATGTTTAATACGGACCTGGTTTAGTGTACCAAGCCGTGTTTGGTGTGTGTGTGTGTGTGTGGGGGGGGGGGGGGAGGTGAAGTAGGAGGTTCCATCTATTGAGAAGAGTCTAGAACACACTTGTCTAAACCCAACTGATTGTATATAGGAAATGGGAGACAGGCTATCCTAAATTTCTTTGTAAAGTCGGAAAAAGCAGAGGAAAATCCCTAAATAACCCTCTCTTGTTGAAGGGTGGGGTGAGGAAGAGTCCAAAGAGTCCTAGATTGACCCTTTGGGAGGTGTGGTGGGGTGTGGGTGTAAATCCGCGTACCAACCTTACCCCTGGGGGGGAGGTTCTAACTTGGGGTGGGGGGTGGGCGGGTGGCAAAGTTTCTAACTAGTCCTAGAATGACCCCTGGTAACTAGCAGGCTAGCCCAGATTTTTACGGCCCGGTTAAGTTACAGAGGGGGTAATTACGGGCTGTTACAACCGGTTTTGATTATCTTTTATTCAGATAATTGGTTGCGCACTACCTTTGCAACTGACCTCTTTGGTCATCACGGGATTGTTGCAAGCTGATAAAACTAAACGAGCGCAGATGCTTCTTCTGCTTGTGTTTGGTACACGTGCTTCCTCCAGACATTAAACTATTTGTTGATGCACGGCTGGGACTGCATTGTTGTGGTTTTATGGGGTGGGGGATAACTCACATGAGTGCTTTTACGTCGACGTCTTAATTTCAGACCAAGTTGTTGCAGTGGTGTCCCAACTGGGACCGGCCTGCTTCTGCTGTGAAATCATCTGGCTATCCTATTGCCTTTCTTTGACTAATGTACTGCTGGCGTTTGCAGCATTCGAAAAGAAAAGTCAGATCCTCGGGCGTCAAGGATTTTCTATAAATGCATTAACCGCTGTTTGGGTGTTGATGATGTTGACGTCTGAAACCTGTGCTAATAGCAAAACTGATGTCGCATTCTTTGCCACTGCATTCATCCCCATAGTGCCAGACTTGTTCGCTCTAACACCGCTGACCTGTTGTCACAAACGTCACTGATACATGCTGGCCGTACTGATTTCACTAATACCTCATGGACAGAACATTGCTGACATGAAATGTTGACGTGGTGGCAGTGTGTGCCCTGTGTGCGTGCTCACTGATCGAAAACCCATTGTCATAACAAACATGCTCTTCTGTTATTGTGTTTGTGAAATGTAATTGTGTTGGTCTTCTACAGTGACACGGAGATTGCCGGCTGTCACAAACCTCCGCGCTTATACAGTATTAACAGCACTGGCCTAAGTGTTACCCACACCCTAATACTGTTCTCGAACATGTACCCGCTTCGTTTGCGGTGAGATTGCAGATTTGAGGGTCTACGGAGGCCTGCAATCTGAATAACACATGTTGTCACTCTCGTGGTTCATCATCACCACAGTTGTATTTAAGTACACACAGCTCAGTAGCCAGGCACCACCAGCGTTTTACAATGGCGGAGTTTCCTTCGTTCACTTCCTGCTGGGCTATCAGGGTTGTCATGGCCGTTGACAGATTGCTGATTGTAAACTGACCACTGACCTAGTTTCACCACAATGACCTCGAAAAATCAAACACGTCCAAGAGCCTGTCTAAGCAGAAACATAAAAAGGCCAGTCGTGCAAGTGTGTGAAGGAAGCACTGCCAGACCTACCCACAGTACAAACTGACAACATGTTAAAGTAGACAGCAGCTTGTCCTAGCTCACATATTCCTGCCAACATTTCAACAGAAGGGGTAATCCTCATGAAGAGTCTGACGACCGTGTTTCAATTCACCAGTGATAAGGGAAGTACGGCAAGACTTTCAAGGAAAGCCCTATTAGCACTTTGCTAAAGGGAGTGAGACAGAACAATTAATGACATCACGATCATGACGGATATTCCCCTATCAATCATGATAGGATCCACTCTTACTACGAATCGCAGAGAGAATGGCGCCATGTAACTTCTTACCACCATCCGCATCCGACATTAAGACAAGATGGTTTCCTGAATTTCAGTGTGACTTTTGCGCAGACAAACGAACCAGTGACATGGTGTTTCCTATCCACCAGCTGCATGAGAAATGCCACCAGGGAATGGGGGGGGGGGGGGGGGGTGGGGGGTGGGGGTGAGGGGGGAGTAAGAGGGGTGGGGACAATATATGGGTTTGTGTTGGTGGTGTGTGGGGGGGGGGGGTGGATGGGGTGGAGGGAAAGTCAAAATACTAGAACGTTTTTTCAATATGCCAGTCGCGGATACCTTTCTGTCAGCATTTGTAAGCGCTATTGTCTTGAGCGTTGACACATTACACTATTAGAGACGGCTTCAAAATGTGATGGTATTGCCATATTTCTTTTCAAAAGTAATGTTACAGTTTAAAGAAACTGATGAGAGTTTGACTGCAGAGTGTTTCAGTAGAAAAGCCCCTGCCGTACCTCCCCTGACAAGTGTTGTAGTCCTGATCTGCTTCACTCTGAGGGGATTGGTGCCACAGTCAGTCATGTCTCTCAGAGGTCCTCCTGCCGGTATATTGCCGGGTAGGGCCAGGATTCGAATCTGCAATTTGGGATGGTGGATGGAGACGGCCTCAGGTGTGCCTCTTTAAGACTACGTCTTATCCGCATTGCTCGCGCTCTCAATATCTGTTCTAATCAGTACATTGACGAACTTGGAAATTCAGTTTGGGGGGGGCACTTGCCCAATCCAGATAGAACTCTTTTCACCGCCGGCGTTCCATGGCCGGGAAGTTCTTGCCCTCTTTGCGGTAACCAGAAATCCCAATCGTGTTTTTATGAATTACCGGCGGATGAGCTGCTAATCCACGTACTCCAGCCTCAAATCCAGGCTTCAATTCCTTTAGAAGCTTGTTTTGGGGAGCCGAGTGGAAAACAAGTTTCGCTCATGCATTCGTCTAGAGTATCTCTGGTTGTTTTGCTATCGTGAAAGCCTGCCGTGCAGTCCCAAGTTATGCACTGCACTTTAGTGCAGCGTCTTCCAGCTTGGTATTGCAACGGTTTCAGACCAGGTTGAATCATCCTGCTGTATAGAACGTCGTTTGTTGGGGATACCAGCGGCGTAATTGTTGTCCCGGCGGTGTAACCACACGTGTGATCTCCTAAGGCACTTTGTCTACGTCACCATGCATTTCTTCCATGTGCAAGCGCTGCTTCGCAGGATGTCACAATTTGCACACTCTTAATATTCAACGTCATTGTTGGGCGAGAATGAGTTAGCAGACTTTCAGGTTGTTCTGCGGGATCGCTTTCAATTTTGCCAGTTTGTTTGCATCGCCTGCGCACGAAAAGGTTGCCTGAGTTGGATTTTCTTCGTTAATGATGAACACAGGTTCCTTAAAGCTAAACACAAAATAATCACTACTCATTGCAGATCTGTCTGGGCAGATGGTTCGTTGTTTTTCCAGAGTGCGATTCTTCCCATGTCCTCGGCACGTAGACTTTCAAAATCACCTGGTTACTGATCCTTCCCTAGGAGGAAAAACAGGCAATAACTCGCCTAGTTGCTTGTGTTTATGCCGGTTTACCTGTTTTAATCCGCAAAGGATCCCATTCTTTCTCACTTTTCATGAACGTCCTTTAAACCCTTAAGCTTGTGCACCTGATGGCTTTAGGACCTTTCCCCCGCCATTTTTATAGCCTTTGATCTGTCATATAAACTAAAGCAATGTTCGTCTTGATGGGCCCTTCCACAAGACCCCCCAAAATGCAGACTTAGTCAGAGGTATCGTAGGAGTGGGCCGTTCAGATAACCCCCAAAATGCAACAAATCAGAGGATCTTAGGATTGGCCTTCAGATAAAACCCCCATAATGCAGCAAAGTCAGAGTATCGTATGATTGGCCTTCCAGATAACCCCCAGAATACAGACATAGTCAGCGGTAATCTTTTGATTGGGCTTCAGATAACACCCAAAATGCGACAAAGGCAGGGGGTAGCTTATGATTGGGCCGTCAGATAACCCGCCAAAATGCAGACAAAGTCAAGGTATCGTATGAGTTGGGCCGGCAGATAACCCCCCAAAAATGCAGACAAAGTCAGAGTATCTTATGATGGGGCCTTCAGATAACCCCCAAAAAATGCGGCCTAGTCAGAGTATCTTAGGAATTGGGCCGACCAGATACACCCAATAGGCAACAAAGTCAGAATATCTTATGATGGGCATCAGATTAACCCCCTAAAGGCAGAACAAAGTCTGAGAGGGATCTTAGATTGGCTTCAGAGAGGGGGGGGGGGGGGGGGGGGGGGGGGATATAACCCCCAGAATACAGACAAAGTCAGAGGTATCTTATGATTGAGGCCTCAGATAACCCCCAAATGCGACAACGTCTGGGGGTATCTTATGAGTGGGCCTGTCAGATAACACTCCAAAATGCATACCAAGTCAGGGTAGCTTAGGATTGGGCCTTCAGATAACCCCCAAAGATGCAGGAAAAGGCTGAGGTATCTGAAGGATTGGGCCTTCAGATAACACACCCAAAATGCAGACAAAGTCAGGGTATCTTATGATGGGCCTCAGATAACACCCAAAATGCTGACAAATATCAGGGGTATCTTTGATGGGCCGTCAGATAACCCTCACAAAATGCAGACAAAGTCAGACGTATCTATGAGTGGGGCCTTCAGATACCCCCCCCACCCCCCCACCCCGCCCCAACCCAAATGCTACAAAGTCAGGGAATCTTATGATGGCCTTCGAGAGTACCACCTCCCCCCCACCCCCAATTCAACAACGCTAAGAGGTATCTTATGACTGGGCCTTCAGATACCCCCCCCCCCCCCCAAATGCAAACATATTCTGAGTATCTTATGATTGGGCCTTCAGATAAAGACCCAAAATGCAAATAAATCAGAGGTATCTTATGATTGGGCCTCAGAATAAACCCCTCAAAAGCAGACAAAGGCAGAGGTATCTTAAGATTCCAGTTGGCCAATTATGCCTGAACCCAAATGCTATGGTGTCCTTTTGGAATATATATGCGTCTGCTAGTGTTTGATTGTTTGTTTTTGTGTTAGTATAGTTTTAGTGCAAGTACAAGACACAAAAGCTCGTGGCAAATGAAAATAAAATGTTTTTGATGTTAATCTGTATTTTGAGCTGACAATTAAGCAAAGATCATAGATTTTTATTGCATGATAATTATTTGCAGCATGTCACATGCCTCGTAAGCAATGAGAAAAAACAAACAAAATTAAATGTCTTTGTGGGGAGGGGAGAACGTTTCTTGTAGCAAGCTCCCATGGTAAAATGAAGAAAAGAAAAGCTTTCGAAAGCTGAATCTAAAAACAAATAGTGTTCTGTGTACTTGATAGC
>CM031620.1:3893028-3918028 GCA_018398815.1 Conus ventricosus | reverse complement strand
CATCCAGGGCAAAACGCCAGCTTCATGATATGTCCCTATAATGGAAGCGTAAAGGGAACTCCTAGGGCTATTCTGTATGCCTTGCAATCTGTGCTTTGTAGCTTTTTTAGAAGATACTTAGGAGCTGAAAAATATACTTCCTGTGCATATGAAATCCTTGTCCTGACCAGAGAATTTGATAAATGAATTAAAGTGCACGTATCCTGTCCCCAACTCTGGTAACTCACAACTTTAAGAAGGTTAAGAGCTTTCCTTGTTTGAGTTATGATATACTCAATATGTGTGTTCCATGATAATTTGAAGTAAGATGTACACCTAAAAACTTTATGCAAGATGTGTAGGTAAGCACTGTGTCATCCATCTTAAAAGTAGGGAGATCATGAGAATTTCCACCAGCATCAAAAAGCATCATATGAAATTTCTCAGCAGACAGACATAACCCATTCTCAAACATAAATCTGGCGATACTGTCTAAGTCTCTTTGATATAATTTTTTCATGTATGTAATTGACCTAAAAGGTGTGTTCTTTTTTAAAGTAACATTCATCCATAAACATATGTCATCAGCATATTGAACTAAACTGGAATTTTTAGAAATACTTTTTGTGAGATCGTGCGTTAGGATATTAAAGAGCAAGGGGGCAATTACAGAACCCTGAGGGATGCCCATCTCCACAAATCTCTTGCTAGAATATGTATTTCCTATTTTGGTTTGAATTGTTCTGTTAGCAAGAAATTCTTTGAAGTAATCATAAATGTGACCAGAGAGACCTATCACTTTAAGTTTATATAAAAGTCGCTCATGCCAGACTTGATCATACGCCTTTTTGACATCGAAAAAAGTTGCAAGTACATTTTTTCTCCGGGCAAATTGACGTTTTATCTGAGTTGTAAGTTTTACAAGTGATCAACAGTCGATCGGCCTTTTCTAAACCCAGCCTGAGCAGTGGGAATATGTCCGTTTTTTTCACAATGATAAGTAAGTCTATTTAATACAATTTTTTCCATTAGTTTACCAGTATGAGAGGTGATAGCGATAGGACGATAACTATTAATATCAGAGTTAGGTTTGCCCTGCTTGAGAATGGCACAATGACAGAATCTTTCCAAACAGACGGAGTCCTCCCATCTATCCAACATTTTTTCATAATGGTATTACAGAAATGTTGTAAAATTGATTGGAAGGTTCCTTAACATTTCGTTGAGACTGCGTCTAAACCAACTGATGTTTTCTTTTGTTGGCAATGACGATATAGCATTTCTTAATTCTTCTAATGTTATTTCTGCATTTAAATAATGTTCATTGTTTTCTTCTGGGTCAGAATAGATATGATTATTTGATTGGTCTTCCCTCAAAGTACTACACTTGTCTGAGAGACTAATTTTGGAGCTATTTTTGGCAAAAAAATCAGCAAACAGTTCAGCTTTTTGAGCTAATGTTGGGAATTGTTCATACGCTAATGTGATTGGATAAGCGGGTAAATGTATTCCATGTTTCATTTCGTGTATCTTTGTCCATACCTTTTTAAAATCTTTGTTAACATTAACTTCGTTTACACAAAATGATGACCAGTAATCGCTTTTGGCTTTCTCTATAATCCTAGTACTTTCATTTTTTGCCCGTTTCATGGGGAGTAAGTCATCTACTTTTTTGTCTTTTGCGTGTATTTTGAACTTAGATTTCTTTTTATTAACAGCATCTTTGCAGGATTCCGTCCACCAGACCTTGCCAGCATGTTTAGAGGATTTTGTCTGACTAAATTTTGGGATTGCCTCGGTTGCAGCTTTCAAGACCGATTCAGAAAAGTTACAATACATTTTATCAATATCTGGGTATCTCCAGCATACTAACATTAAATGACATTAAAATGGACTTGAATTTATCCCAGTCAGCTCGTTTATAATTAAATTTTGGGATTTTATCCCTTGTATCATCATGCAAAATTGTAAATCCTCTTAGGGAAATGATAATTGGGAGGTGATCGCTACCTAAAGTGTTATTATGAACTTGCCAAGTACAGCTAGTCGCTAGTGATGGCGAAATCAAAGACAGGTCAATAGCAGATCGTTTGTGGCTAGGAACATCAGGCAATCTAGTTATGGTTTCCATCATTTAGAAGAAAGAGTGCCGAGTCCAAAATATTCTCAACTAGACGATTGGAGCTAACCCTTAGGGCACCACTATCCCAAAATGGGCGTGTTCATTAAAGTCACCGGCTACTAGCCACTTTCATTTTGGGTACCAGGGTACGTAGCCATCACTGTTACAATCAATTAACACCTTTAGGAGTAAACAAAAGAATATTTAAGATTAATGAGTTAATCAAATTTGACACAAGCTGCACAAGAGTGGATATTTGGCGCAGTCGAGGTACTGGCGTTGAAATTGGATGGTAAGATATCTTTTCCATGTATATAGATGGACTGTTCACTTTTCCTGGTTTCGCAAGAGATGATACACTGGAGGGTAAAGAAATGATCGAGACGTGGTAAGTTCACTTGGACACATTTAGTGACTGAAGAATAAGCACTGTATGAAGGAGTTATTCTCTATGTGTTCTTGAAAGTTCGCGATATGGTTGACACTGATCGACAGTTCCATTTAAGATGTCATATTTTGATTTGTTGTGTCATTGATACAGATGATATTCAAAAGCTAAGGAAAAAAAAAAAAAAAAAAATATATATATATATATAAATATAATATATATATAACCAGTTTAAAATAGATTTTAAAATCTAGGTTCTGTTAATGCCACAGTGCTCAACGTAGGAGCAATCAATAAAATCAGGTTAAAAAGCCGCTCAGACGCAAAAAGGTGCTCAACCATGTAGGAGCGACATACCAGTTTAAAATAGGATTTAAAATCCTATTTTAAACTGTATGTCCTCCCTACATGGTTAGTCACCTTTTGCGTCCTGAGCGGCTTTTTATACCCTGATTTTTATATATATAAAATATATATAATATATAAATATATATATATATATATAATATATATTATATAAATATATATAATATATGTTGTGTTGTGTGTGTGTGTGTTTGTGTGTGTGTGTGTTTGTGTGTGTGGTGTGTGTGAAAATAAAAAATAAAAACAAGAAGTCTCGATGACTACAAGTTAAACTTTGAAACAAACTACAAACACAACAATGGTAAGAAATGAAAACCGAGATCTAATTAAACTACAGTTGTATAGTGGTTTCAGTAATGCGAAATTGAGAATACTATCAATCAGCTGCTAGAAACATCACGGGAACCAATCGAAACAGATGTCAGGTCTTCTCGGTGGAAAGGCGGCATGGGCAGAAAGTGGACCATATGATTATACAAAGGTCTCAGTACTGCCCACTGATTGGCGTTACTCTTGATGTTCTGATATGCCGCCTTTGTTTCGTCCAGAACAGGTAATGCAGATGGCGGCCAAGGTTGCCGGAAAAACGCTCGAGCCTCTTGTGGAGGGATAATGTTTGTCCTGCATGTATTGTCTCTTGTGTTGATGTTTTCGTGAGACACAAAGGGACATTTTTGACATTGTGGAGACATTGTAAGATTTGCAGCTTTTAAAAACTTCACGTTTGTTGTTGAGATCTGAGAGGCCATGTTGGTGCTACCTTGCTAACAACAATGCACATTGTAGGGTGTTTCTGTTGGAGGTCTTTTCACTATGTTGATGAATATGTTTGAGGTAGCTTTTGGATCTCTTGAGTTTTAAGGTCATTTAAACCCATAGGAGTACAACAACATCATTATCTGGGAGAGTATTGCTCAAAAAGCAGATCTTTGCATTCTCCGATAGTGTGAATCTTTCTGTTCCTGACAACAGAACCGTAGTGCATGCCCTAAACGATCTCCGAAACTCCATTCAATACAGAGTCATGCAACACTAAACCTGGGGTAGATCTGATGTCTATCAGTTTAGGTATGTTTGAACTTATTTGCTCCTGTTTGCTGCCTGTTTGTGCTTGATGGGGGCGTTGGATGTCCCTGTCGTTGGATTAATCATTTGATGGCACTTTCTTTCTTTTTTTGTTTATTTTTTGTCTCAATGCTGTTTCCTCTGGGAGTAGAATCGTTCTTTTTCAAGCCGCGTGTTACTTTCGTCATCCATTTTACATCACTTGTTTTCCGGTCAGAGTGTTCCACAAACGAACTTTTCACATTTTTTAGAAGTCTGAGAAACTTGTCGTGTTCATTTTGCCATCGGCGATTTGAATTGAGGTAGGCCTCGGGATTGCAACAGCTGTTTTGTGAATGATGGGGACCGAGTTCTGGCATGCTGGATTTTGTCTTGGCAAAACCACTGGTTTTTTTCAGGTGAGAACTTGTTTTTCTCTTTCATAATGGCGCATAGCTGTCGTGTTGTTTTAAAATTGTTGACTTAGATCTAAAACTGAGTCGCTCATTTTAGAAAAAAAAGATCTTTTTTGTTTGACTGTCAATGCAAGCTCTGTCGTGAAAATGCGAGGATGTTTCTGAGTTTGTTGTTTTCATTGCATTGGACAGAGGGATCGACCGATTTAGATCTGGTACTTGCGGCACTAAGAGAAGTAGTTCCAGGACAGGCTTCTCGATCCAGATTGATTTTTTTTTTCATTTGCAACAGAAGTTCTGAGTCATGAATTCCCGAGGCACATTGTTCGCACATATATTTTTCTCTGAGTTTTGATGAGGATACACCCATGTAGTCAGGTAGGTTGGTTTTGACCAAGAGACTAGCTTCAAACATTCAGAGCATTAAAGAATGTCGTTGGTGGATAATATTTTGCACTAGGCCTGGCACTCTGGTCGCGATTTTATGGCATCACTGGGTTTACACAAATCAGGCACAGGAGTAAGCGATTTCGAAACGAGGTCATATTGATAACTTTGGAACAACATTACCCAGCTTTTTGGAGCTTGTGAGCGCCGGAGTCTTCCCAAGACCGTCCCTTCTGGTGGCAGCGTATGAGAGATTGTCTTCAGTCGCACATGTTGATGACGCGTTTTCTCGTGTAGTGTGTGTGTGTGGGAAATTGCCGGCTCTGCATGTATTTAAGTTGTGATCTCACCCGAGAAAATTGATTGACTGAACGTATTGGAATACGGTAGATTTCGCTGGAGTTTTGAAGTCATTCTAATATTTTATATACACTTGCCTTTGAATTTCAGCTTTTTTTGGCTTTCGTCCTTTCGTGATTCGCCATTGTTTACTGATATACAATTGAAGCTTTTTTTTCTTTTATATGCTATTAATTGTGTTTAATCCAGTTTGCCTTGACAATTTTTTTCTTTTTTTTTTTCTTTCTTATTCGTTCAGTCAAACCTTACTTGTTAGTCTGTAAGAGCTTTGTCTGCTGTTATTATCATTGTGTGTTAAGTTTGTTATAGTATTGACTATAATAGATATGACAGAAGACAACAACCCTTGCTGAAAAGAGATGGACTTAGAGTTTGGGCATCTCAATGTCAACCATGCGATTAACAAAATGACGAAATACCATCAGTCATATCAATTCGGGGAAAAAAATTTCACATATTGGATTTTCGAGTCACATCTGTCCAGTATAATATCAAATAACGACACTGCAATCCCAGGTTATAATGTTGTTCGTAGAGACCCTAAACAAAACATGGAAACTGGTATTATTGTATATCTTCATCAGTCAGTAAAATTTCAGAGGATCCATTTTTTAGAACAGTTTAATGTAGAAACAATCTGGGTTGAGATCCAGCTTAAATTTAATAAGCCTATACTTATATGTTTTCTGTACAGAAATCCAGCTGAACATGTCGACTGGGTTGACCGTTTCATGTTAATGATGGAAACGCACATGACGAATCGAAAGACACCATGATATTAGGGGATTTTAATATAGATCTACTAAAATTAAATAAACAGTGGCCAGTTCATGATTTATAACGTCGAAGGCTTTTGCGAAACCATCGAAGAAGTATCCAGTCACAAAGTCTTAGGAATAACAATAGATAATAATCTAACTTGGTCAAAAGACTTAGAGTCTTTATCTAAAAACGTTGCAAGAAAACTACATCTTCTAAAAAGGATTAAGAACTTCTTAAATTTGCATGCAAGAAAACTATTTTTTCACTCTTATATTCAGCCTATTATCGACTATGCCTCAACACTTTGGGACTCAGCGAGCAAGAATTCACTCAAACCACTAATTAGCCTTCACAAAAGACTGTCAAAGTAACATTAGGTCATCCATCTTCACTGGTAGATTCAGACTATAAGCAATCAGGCATTCTCCCATTTAAAGCCAAACTTCTATACAATAAAGGACTCTTTATGCATAAGGTACTCCATGGAAATGCTCCACTCTCTCTAACAAATATGTTCACTTTTAACGACTATCGACATTCACATAAAATAAACCTCCCGTTTGCCATGATTAATCTATACAAGTCTAGTCTGGCGTATTCCGGGGGTTGGCTATGGAACCATATTCCTGAAGAACTTAAAAATCAATCAAACTTTAAAAAGTTCAAGTCTAATTTTCACAAATATCTTATGAATGTCTCAGATTTGACTGCACTATACCCAAAAATGTATTGATAATTTCAATTCAGATTCAATTTAACAAACATGTGATGTTGGAAGTTGACTTAATTCTACGCAAATTGCAGTGATCATCCTGTGCCATTAATGTGTTTTTTCAAAGTTTTTTGTAGGTGATTATCTATAGCTGCTTTATTGTCTTTCTCTTCCTTTATCTCTGCCTTTCTTTCGCCAGTCGGTTGGTCGGTCGGTCGGTCAGTCGGTCGGTCGGTCGGTCTCTCTCTCTCTCTCTCTCTCTCTCTTTTCTCTCTCTCTCTCTCTCTCTCTCTCTCTCTCTCTCTCTCTCTCTCTCTCTCTCTCTCTCTCTCTCTGTCCATTCACACTCCCCCCTATTGCCCTGATCATCTTTTCTCGTTGTTGTTGTTGTTGTTGTTGTGTGTTGGTGGTGGTGGTGGTGGTGGTGGTGGTGGTGGTGGTATTCACTGGTTTCTTTTTCTTCTATCTTCTTTTTTGTCAAAGGTTCCCATGCAAGGAATTGTTGCATTTTTTTCTGATTTGCTTTTTACTATATATTGATTTTTCCCCCCAGAGGGCTGGATGTAAAAAAAGTATTCATGCTTAATCCACTACCCTCTTAAAATAAAATTCGTTCGTTCGTTCGTTCTCTCTCTCTCTCTCTCTCTCTCTCTCTCTCTCTCTCTCTCTCTCTCTCTCTCTCTCTCTCTCTCCTCTCTCTCTCTCTCTCTCTCCTCTCTCTCTCTCATCTTTGCCAAGTAATTCATATAATGACGGAGGAATTGTTAGTCTGTGCTTATTTTTTCCCAGTATTAAATTGTTCAGCTATATTTGTATATTGTTTAGCCTATACCATAACGTGTGTTGATGCTTCAATAGGACAAATTGCATATGAAACGTCATTCTGTTACAATGTTAAAATCTTTCTTTTTATTTCGTTGTTTTCCATTTTCTCCACATAATGGTTTGCACACTGACATTACAACAGATAATGTTAAGTTGAAAAGGTGTCAGTTCCCGAAAATGAACACTGCGAAGAATTTCCATCTTCTTTAAAACACAATTTGTAGCAGAACATTATAGCACGCACTTATATATGGAAATTCATTTTCTTTCCTTTCAATTCTTTCTCTTGTTTTAATGTTTTCTCCCAGTTTATATTTAGACAGTCTTTTACGTTTGTGCAATGAGCTAATAATATCAACTATGGTTGTTTTGTTTTTTCATGAGTATAATGTAGAATATTTTGGATCCGTATTTCAACGCTTGATATATTTTCACAGTGCTGTTGTCAAGGGATTATAGTTATTGTTTCGTATTTCCATATTTGAACATCGTAAATACATTCCATTTTATGGTATACATCCCATGTGTAAATCTCTTGACGCATGTCATTTAAGAGCTTGTCTGTATTTGCGTACATGGGGTACATTAACAACTTTATTTTCGACAGTGTTTACTGCGTATTTCTTTTGGATCTTGTCAGAATTTTTAAAGTCCATCTAGATTCAAAACCTGTTTTTGTGAAGTTGTTTTATTTCATGTTCCGGAGGGTTTGATAACAGAATTCATAGGCATAAAAGCTTTGAAATTTGAATAATCATGGACTCCAGTACTGCAATATTCTCTAGGTGTGTACATAAGCGTTTTGATCAAATTTTAAAAAATGGTTTATTTCGTTGAAGTTTCTGCTGTGTTGATTTCTGTCATTTTTGACAAGTCGTCTGTAACCAAAAACATGATTTTCATATTTGGGGCGGTTTCATTTCATTTTGTTTTAGGCAGATACTCATGCGTGCAGGCATACGCACATGCACACTCACACGCTTGCACACATACACGCACACATGAACGCGCAGGCACATACACAAATGCACATACGTATACACCCACATACAAGGACAGACACACATCGTCACTGTCGCTAAGCCAGACATCCCACCCCCCTTACCCGTCTTAAAAAATTTTCCCGGACAAAACACACAAAACAAGAATAAACACTTCCAATAACTGTTATTTACACACATATCACTCAAAACAAGGGGAGAGCAACAATATATAACAAATGAAGAACCTTGCCAGTACCACAGCCAGGGGACACAACCCACAACCACTGCGTTCAACTCCCCTTCACGCACTACACCGAACGTGCATCTACCCCGAGACCTTTAAGGCATGGCTTCCCCGCCACTCATGGAAACACTCAGGTCTGGCATCGTCATCAGGGAGGCAAAGCCAGCCACTGAGTGCAATGATTTGGGACCTAGAGTGTCGACGCAACAGTGAATGAGACTGCAACACCAGGGCAGTGCCAGCACCTGCACAAGAATGGGCCAGAGGGACCAGGCCTGGATCCCTATGAGTGGGCTTGAATCGCTCGACTACTGGGACTCAAATGGGTTACATATAATGTTGAGGGATTTTAGAAAAAGAGAGATGACCGATGGACACTAATGATCCTTACCTCCTGTATTCTCCCTTAAGTGACTAGACTGACTATATGTCACCTCACGCACACCAAAGTTACTTATGGCCGGATATCTCATAGTTATAGTAACATGGTGACATTATTAAAATATACCAATATAATACAATTTGCAAAAAAGGCATGTATTAACAAAACAACTTATATTTTTAATGCGGCTGACTATTGGTGATGACGAAGTTGAAGACGATGATGAAGATGAAGACGACAAAGAAGATTAAGACGACAAAGAAGATTAAGACGACAAAGAAGATGAAGACAACGAAATTACCGTAGCGATACCCACTGCCCATCGCCGGACCATTATCAACCCCTGATGGACATCATACACGGCACCACACTACCATTATCAACCCCTGATGGACATCATACACGGCACCACACTACCACTATCAACCCCTGATGGACATCATACACGGCACCACACTACCATTATCAACCCCTGATGGACATCATACACGGCACCACACTACCATTATCAACCCCTGATGGACATCATACACGGCATCACACTACCATTATCAACCCCTGATGGACATCATACACGGCACCACACTACCATTATCAACCCCTGATGGACATCGATATACACGGCACCACACTACCATTATCAAACCCTGATGGACATCATACACGGCACCACACTACCATTATCAACCCCTGATGGACATCATACACGGCACCACACAACCATTATCAACCCCTGATGGACTCATACACGACACCACACGGACCATTATCAACCCCTGATGGACATCATACACGGCACCACACGGACCATTATCAACCCCAGATGGACATCAAACACGGCATCACACTACCATTAATACCCCTGATGGACATCATACACGGCACCACACTACCATTATCAACCCCTGATGGACATCATACACGGCACCACACTACCATTATCAACCCCTGATGGACATCACACACGGCACCACACTACCATTATCAACCCCTGATGGACATCATACACGGCACCACACTACCATTATCAACCCCTGATGGACATCGATATACACGGCACCAAACTGGTGCCAATACTTAACACTGACTGTGCTGAGACTCAGCTCGTCGATCTCTCCTCCTCACATCTCACGCACAGGCACCAGGGTGGGTGGCTAGTGCTCCTCGCTGCCCGAGCCTGGTACAAACAGGGCAGCTGTCGAGCACCCGATACCTCACCGGGCACTGGACGATTCATGGAGCACCTGGGTGAGTGGCTGGATTCCTGCTGCCTTACCCAGGCACAATCAGGGGTCGATGGGACCTCAGCTGCTGGAGATGGTCTTGGGGCACCTCCCTGTGTGCAACCAAGTCGACAGGTATTCGGATGTGACGAAGGCCTGCAGGGGGCACCGGAGTACAGGACCGGATCGGCAACTGATGGGAGGTGCCGCCGGACTGTGGCTAGGGAACGCTGTGTTGCAGGCAATGCAGACTGTAGGGTCCACCTCTGGTACCAGGCCTCTCACACCACCATGGGCACTCTGGCTCAGTGCCTTCACATTAACACATCACCAGGAGAAAAAAAAAACGGGGGGGGGGGGGTGTTCTCTGAAAACACTGCACCTCTTATGTGACATTGTCCCATGACAAACTGTCATCTTGCGCTGAAGTGAATAAATGTAAGTGATTGCTCGTTCATTTTCGTTGTCCTGAGTGTTTTGTATCTTTTCCTGAAGAAGATCTAAGAGGTCGAAACGCGTCGTGTCTTGTCTTGTGATTCGTTTGCCTACGTTTTCTTGGCGGTTCGCTGTTAATTACATTTAAATTGTCTATGTTAAGTAGTAGCCAACAGACCGTTTTCTCAAATTCTCTCATCTTAGTCAATTCATTTATCCATCAGTTTCAAATCATGCGTAGTGTGGTCTCAAAACTTAGTGGATGTGGTGTAGTGTACATGGACTAGTCCGCACACAGTCATGCCTTCTTGATGAAACTGAAAGTCAAACTGACGGCTACAGATCCCTAGGTCAGGAAAAGACAAGGAAACATCACACTGTTAGAGATGCTGTTCATGGAGTGAGGTCTTTTGATTTGCAACCCTGCTTACAATGAATAAACCGAAACATCACGAACTTTTGTTGTTGTTGTTGTTGACTTTGTGCGATACCATTTTCTGTGAGGTGTGAAAATGAATTGTGCCGCTGATATACACTCTGCTTCTCAAAGAATTTACCATCTTTGCCTCAGATTTATAAACTGGTGCGGATTGAAGATAAGACTGTAAAAAGGATACAGCTGGAGGGTCAATAATGTCTTGCACATCAAGGGAAATAAACATAGAATAGATGGTGGTCAGCGGTATTCCAGCGTGCAACTGCTCGATAACATCCACAAAGACAACAGAAAAGACAGAAACGTGTGAACTGTGAACACAGCATACAAAAACGTGAAGACTAAAACTCCGATAGAATTCATCATGGATATTGTGACTGATTTTCATCTGGCAAAAGAAATTGCCCGTCCTTGTTAATGATGTTCCCACGTCCTCTTATGGTGGCTGTGAAAATTTTTGATGGAAGTTAGGACAGAGTTCTTTAAGCGTTCGTCGAAACTTTGAGCTAAGCACCAGATAGGCGAAAAAGTTGACTGCTGAATTTATACAAGAAGTAGGTAACACAAGCACCTGAATAACTATTATACGTATGTTGTGGTATTTTCTGTATAAAAAGTACTCTGGAATTAGAGTGTACGTAACAGCAAAAGCGAATTGGGGAAGGAGAAGAACGACATACACAATACACAGGAAGAGCAGCATTTTGGTGATTTTGACATTTCCGGAATCCCCTTTGCTTTGCATGTTCTGCAGCATTTGTTCTCGTTTACGAGACGCTTGACGTAGATTTCTGATGGTGATGATGCAGCAAATTGTTACAACACTGATAAAGATAGGCTTGGTGATGAGAGAGAAGAGATAAGTGATTAAGGCTATGAGGTCACTGTCCACGGGAAACCACGCTGTCTTGGCCATGTAAGCGATACTGCGGTTGGTGGAAAAATCCTTCCTCCAGTTAACAGTGTTAGCAAGAAATAAGTTGAGATAAAGCACAAACGGAATCAAGTAGGATAGGAATATCGCTGCCACCATTGGTCTGCAAAAGACATGTTGCAATGAAAACAAGTATGTACGTATGTTTGAACGAACACACACACACACACACACACACACACACACACACACACACACACACACACACACACACACACACACACACACACACACACACACACACACACACACACACACACACACACCAACGCACACACACACATGACAGTAAACAGTCTCTGGCACTGTCCCAAACTAGCGCTGGACTTGTATACCTCACGATGATAAACAGAGATGGACCATCGTTGTTCATTGTGTGTTGTCTACTCCGTTCAGCTTGTTTATAGAGCTCAGCTGACCACAGAATGACATGTCGGGGCTTCGGTCCAATATCACAACTGTATTTAAGAATGGATGGTGGTTAGTGCTTTTAATCGATGAGAATGAGGATGGTGAAGATTTTCCGTGAGGATTTCCGTTCCGGTCTGAGACTGCATAACAGGGTTATACTTGCTTATTTTCATAACATATCCCGCCATCAACCAGGCTCGAGAGATACAGACACACTTTCAGAGACGCATCCATATAGAGGATGAAACTCGACTGTGTGGCCCCAGTCTACCCCACTGAGCACTTAGCAAGCTTATATCGATTATACGTGAAGCGTTCCACAATGATAACTACGTTCAGGGCTTTTGTTTTCTTTCTTTTTTCTTTTTCTTTTTGAATTGGTGTGAGTGCCGACAAATTAATACTGATTTCATATACTGAAACTACTTTTCCCAAATGTTAAACGAAAGCTATGGGAGAAAAGCAAACAGTTTAAAAACAGAGCAAGGAGACTCTCTCTCTCTCTCTCTCTCTCTCTCTCTCTCTCTCTCTCTCTCTCTCTCTCTCTCTCCTCTCTTTTCTCTCTCTCTCTCTCTCTTCTGAGCGCGCGCATATGTGCGTGCGTACGTGCGTGCGTACGTGGATGCTTGCCTGAGTAAGTGAGTGAGTGAATGTGTTTGTGTGAGTTCGTGCGCGTGCGCGCGCGCGCGCGCTTGTGTGTATGCATGTGTGTGTGTGTGTGTGCGTGCGTTGCGTTTGCGTGGTACGTGCGTGCGCACGCGCGCGCGCGGTGCTGTGTGTGTTGTGTGTTGTGTGTGTGTGTGTGTGTGTGTGTGTGTGTGTGTGTGTTTGTGGTGTGTGTGTATGTGTGTGTGTGTGTGTGTGTGTGTGTGTTGTGGTGTGGTCGCGTCGCGTACTATTTGTGCATGTGCCAAAAACTGTGCGTGCAAATACGTGTTTATAAAATCAATATGTGTTCAGAAATGTGTGTGTGTGTGTGTGTGTGTGTGTGTGTGTGTGTGTGTGTGTGTGTGTGTGTGTGGTGTGTGTGTGTGTGGGGTTGTGTGCGCGCGCCTGCGTGTCCGTGAGTGTATATGAGTGTGTGTTTTGGTGTTGTTCATGCTTTGTTGTTGTTGCTTTCGATGTTGTTGTTGTTGTTGTTGTTGTTGTTATGGTTTTTATGTTGTTGTTGTTATTGATGTTGTTGTTCGGGCATGCTACCCCCAAGTTAGTGCATGGTTTGGTGTCCTTCAGTGGCAGATATTGAGCAGAGGCACAGGTACATTTATCAATGAAAGCAACGCTCATTTCTTCAAAGATCCTTCTATGTATATCAGAGTTGAAGACCTGACAGTAAAGACAAACGTGGTATTTTGTTGGACAAAGGAAAGGATCCTGCAGAAGAGATTCTGAATCTTTGTTCTGAGGCAGTTGACGTCCCTGCATGTTAAACAATAACGTCGCACATCAATAAAAATGGCTGATTTATTTTTCTAAGTCTGTATACAAAAGTTGATTAGCACTGGACATGGAAGAGGTTGTCACAGAGTTTATGTATAAACCGAGTCTCGACTGAACCAATCCTCACCAAGAAAACAAATCGGCTTACCGCATGTGCCTTGACGCCCTTGCCTGTGCATTGAAGACGACTCACCGTTACTTAGCGTCATTGTTAATGTTGAACGATGATTTCGCTATGAATAGTACCGCGACTGCATCGAGAAACCTCAGAGTAGGGTTGGTTCTAGACACTGCCACAGGTGTTGTAAAACGTCTTTGTCTGCATAGAGAAACTCAGAGTAGGGTTGGTTCTAGACACTGCCACAGGTGTTGTAAAACGTCCTTGTCTGCATAGAGAAACCTCAGAGTAGGGTTGGTTCTAGACACTGCCACAGGTGCTGTAAAACGTCCTTTTGAAACGTTCAAGTTATCATGTCGACAGCTGGAGGACGGGACTACATTTTTTTTTCTGCTTCCGTAACACATCTGTTTTTTTGTGTTTTTTGTGAGTCAGTGTAAAGCTAATTCATTACTCTAGTCAAGGCAGGATAACGGCGAATTGACACATGAGTACGAAACAATGATATCACATATAGGAACATACACAGTTGTGACTGCCCAACGCATCCCCCCTTTCTATCCTTCACAGCAGAATCTCTGTTTGTGTGATTCACAGTCCTGCTAATGGTTTGCCTGGTCGTGGTGTTAGCCGCCAACAGCCATGAAACAATTCTTTAAGCGTTTGCGAAACCTGGAACTAAGCATGACGTAAGCGAAAAAGTTGACCGTTGAGTTTAAAGAAGATGCAGGCAAGATCATCATTGTTGTACTACAACGAAAGTGTTGTGGTATTTTCTGTACACATAGTACTCAGGAACGAGCGTGTATGCTATGGGGGAACACGTTTGTGGCAAGCTAAGCCCAGCGAAAGCAGCACAGACGAGCAGCAGCATACTGGTAATTTTGTGACTGGAATCACTACTTTCTGTCACATTTTGTGTCATAACTAACCTCTTTCGAGAAGCGTGGCGCAGACGACTGACGGTCACGACACAACAGGTGACATCAGCGATGAAGAGGGTGGGTTGAACGATGGCAGAGAAAAGGTAAATGATTTTGTATATGAGCGCACTGTCCCCAGGAGACCAGGGAGTTTTGGTAATGTAAGCAACGGAGCGATTTGTAGACAGATCTCCTCGCCATTCAACGGTGTAGGAAAGAGAAGCAGTGAAATAAAACACATGGAACCAGGTAAGACAGGATTATGGATGCCGCCATTGACCTGATATTGGTATTTGTTTGAACAATTTTAAACAGTCAATGAAGTCATTATATCTACTGAAAACTATGCAATGCTGCACCAACAAGTTGACATTCTGGCAACTAGTAAAAGAGATACTAACTGTATGTACTAAAACATATTTGTTTAGAAACTTGTTAAACTACACCTTCTTGGTTTCAGCAGTCATCTGATAGACAATGATATGTATATCTCTGCAATCTGAGTGTCTGAAAGTTGACAACAACGTTGTCATCAACTGGTACTTCACTCTACAATTGTGAGGGATGATGTAAGTTTGTATTTTAGTATGATAGGTCAACAACCGACCATTTTCTGTCATTCTATGAAAAATGCAGCCTCTCAGTAAGATAATTCACTGACAAAATCAACATTGTGAAAACCTTCTGAGTGGCAGGCGTTTTGGAACAGCAGCAGACTTTCTGGACTGATCAACCAAGTAACAGAGAAACCAGGCGCAAAGAAAGAATTCCTCACTTCCATTAGACTTGATAAAGTTTGCCATAAAAACGGACACACTGCACAGAGAGAGAGAGAGAGAGAGAGAGAGAGAGAGAGAGAGAGAGAGAGAGAGAGAGAGAGAGAGAGAGAGAGAGAGAGAGAGAGAGAGAGAGAGAGAGACCTCCACCCCTCTGAAAAAAATGAAAAACAAACAAAAAGCTGACTGAGGCAAAATTCGCCAGGCTCACCATAAGACTCAAAGCACACAGAGCAAACGTGGAGACATCATGAGAAAGAATATTCCATGATTGCCCTCATACCCTGGTCCTAGTACATTGGAAGAGAAGAGAGAGAGAGAGAGAGAGAGAGAGAGAGAGAGAGAGAGAGAGAGAGAAGAGATGAAGGAGAGAGAGAGAGAGAGAGAGAGAGAGAGGAGAGAGAGAGAGAGAGAGAGAGAGAGAGAGGGTTTATTCAGAACGTATCAATTATCCAGAAACAAATGCTTTTTATACACCATTATGTATCTCCCCTGCCCATCGTCTGAGTGAGTGAGTGAGTGTTGTGTGTGTGTGTGTGTGTGTGTGTGTGTGTGTGTGTGTGTGTGTGTGTTGTGTGTGTGTGTGTGTGTGTGTGTGTGGGTGTGGGTGTGTGTATGTGTGTGTGTGTGTGTGTGTGTGTGTGTGTGTTGTGTTGTTGTGTGTTGTTGTTGTTGTGTATGTTGTGTTGTTGCTTATTAACGTCTTCCACATAAGTGATATTAGCGAAGGGAAAGGATTTGGAGAGGGTTGAGCATGAGGAGGAGGTGGTGGTGGATCATATAACAAAAAAAGAAAAAAAGCACCTTTACAATCTTTCAATACAATGGAAAAAAAAAAAAAAAAAAAAAAAGAAAGGTATGGGAAAGCCAACTTTAAATAACTATTTTGAATCATAACACAAACTATAACAAATGTCCCATAGGACTGCGTAGTAAACAGTTCGCAAAATCAAACAACAAACTAAAATTCTCAAGAATAATGTCAAGAGAACTTTCAGAAATAGCCGTAAAATAGGTCTCAACCTCTGGCATTCCAGAAGCATGTGTTGGTTTGAAATTAATTTTTGTTCACCGCACAGACATTTAACATTCTTGCTGAATTTTGTTTTGAAGGCACTTTATCCTATAATACAGCGAAGTAATGTGTCTAAATTTGAAACTGTTGGTATACTTCACAGCTATTTTGTTTGTTAAACTAACCGAATTCAGTAAGAGACCGGAGAATTTCTCCTTCCTATCGAGAGATTTTGAAACTTTGTTCCACGGTGCTTGCTCCAGCAAATTATACCCTTCTGTAACGGATAAAGGGATGTTTATTTCTATTGATTCCCTGTCTTGCCTTGCACCTTTTTTTGCGGCTCTATCAGCACAATCGTTTGAATATAATCCAACCTGTGAAGGAACCCAACAAAATGGATATTGGTTCCCTGTAAACTTAAAATGTTAATCATTTGATTGCTTTCTATGATAATTTTGGATTTTTTCTTGTAATCAAATGAACGTAAAGCATACAGCACGGACTGAGAATCGACGCAGAATAAAATATTGAAAAATGTTCAACGAAAGATCAACTATGTAATTAAGAGCCATAAGTATAGCGACAAATTCGGCGGTAAATATTGATCGGTTTTTACAATGAAGTATGACTTTTCTTTTTTTTTAAGCTGGTAAAAACAAAACCTGAACCAGCACGGTGATCATCTAAGAGTGAGCCATCTGTGTATACCTTTAAATGATTTGGGTATTTATTCTCTGGGTGAAATCGGACTTCACTTTGCATAATATTTGGATTCTCATTCTTCTTCACATCACTGTAATTGATATCAAAATGTGGTTTATTCATCTCCCAGTTAGGGTAAGGAGAAACTACTCGATGTGCATCAATACACTGTGGATTTATTTCCGACTCTTTAAGTAAGTCAGATACACATGAGCCAATTAGCTTTAATGAAGATATCTGTCTGGCCCGTTTAGGAAAATTTATGTCTGATTTTATTTGTACTTCTTCCGAGACAAAGTTGTCAGGTGTTGAGGTCCTAAGAACGTACTTTGAACATGTAAGATTTCAATATTCATCCAAAGGCAATTCTCCAATTTCTGTTTAAGTTCCGAGCGTTGATGCGTGAAAGGGTACACCAAGAGCAAGCCTGATATCCTTTGCAATCGATACTTTGAAGTTTCTTAAGTAAATAATTTGGAGCACTAAAAAATATTTCTTGTCCTTAGGATAATCTTGATCGAATTAATGTTGTGCTAAGATGTTTCAAAATTTTGCTGTCTTGTCCCCCGTATTGCTTACTTATAACTTAAAAAAAATAAGCACGTTCTTGCTTTAGTAACAATATGGTTGATATGAACGTTTCACGTTAGCTTTGGAGTAAGAAACAAACCCAAACATTTACGGGAAACCTTGTACTGAATTGTTTCGTTTTGAATTTTAAACAAACGTAGCTCAGCAGGATTACTACCATTATTGAAAAGCATCATATGAGTCTTCTAACGATAATGCAAGACCATTTTGTAACCATATAATTGTTTGTTTTATCACGTTCCCTTTGATATAGCTTCTTGATATAGTTTAATGCCCTTTTAGATGTATTTCTTTTCATTATAACATTCATCCATATACAGATATCATCTGCATATTGTACTAATACTACATGTTTTGACAAATGTGATGGCAAATCGTTTATCAAGATATTCAATAACAGAGGTGCAATTACGGAACCTTGTGGCAAGCCCATGTGAAGATATCTAAAATTTGAATATGAATTACCTACTCTAAGCTGTATACTTCTTTCACTCAAAAAGCACTTACATAAAATAGTGTGTGGTGTGTGTGTGTGTGTGTGTGTGTGTGTGTGTGTGTGTGTGTGTGTGTGTGTGTGTGTGTGTGTGTGTGTGTGTGTGTGTGTGTGTGTGTGTGTGTGTGTGTGTGCTTAATGCTGATCTAAAACGTAATGTAAAACAAATCTGTTCATATGGACACATCGTATTGATAATTGATACCAAGATCACATGAAGAGCTCTGAAATAGATGATCTCTTGCTGTTTCATCCAAATGTTGAAGTTTAGCAAAGTATGTGGGAATAAAATTGTCGTGACGTATAACAACACTTTTGTTTGTATTTCAACCACTAAACGAACTTAGCCTGAAGTTTTGAAACAACTGATCATCCATTCATACTTTAGCCCAAATTTATTCTTTTTCAGTCGACAGATTAGCCCGAACTCTTACAATGGACAGATGCATGTTAACGAGAATTATGCACACATAACAAAATTATCGTACAACAGAGAAACCAGCTGAAGAATTTATCATTAAATGACGGCTCTCATCAACATGTATTTTTCACTTAGTTTAGTTATTGCAATCGTATGCTGCTTCCCACCAGTGCGTTACATGCCAACGATGGGCTAGTTGAATTAAAAAAAAAACCAACAAAGACGAACATACCTCTTATTCCATTAGTATTATCACTAATTCAAGTCTCATTTAAAGACAATATTGTGTGAAATATGTACCTGAGTTACCAGCCTTCTTGCCTTGATAGGGGAGACAACTTAAAGACAATATTGTGTGAAATCTGTACCTGAGTTACCATCCTTCTTGCCTTGATAGGGGAGACAACTTCAAGACAATATTGTGTAAATCTGTGCCTGTGAGTTACCAGCCTTCTTGCCTTGATTGGGGAGACAACTTAAAGACAATATTGTGTGAAATCCGTACCTGTGAGTTTCCAGCCTTCTTTCCTTGATAGGGGAGACAACAAACAGCTTCGATCCACACCCACAATGACGATAATGGCTTCAGAAGTGGCGACGAACGAAAACTGGACGAAGATGATTTTAGCGTTCAAAATAGTGGACCAGCTGATGACCCAGCCATTGTCCAAGGAAT
Source organism: Conus ventricosus (assembly GCA_018398815.1). Lineage (NCBI taxonomy): Eukaryota > Metazoa > Mollusca > Gastropoda > Neogastropoda > Conidae > Conus > Conus ventricosus. The sequence continues at coordinate 3,898,461 of CM031620.1, read as the reverse complement.
AACAACTTGGTAGAAACAACAGACTAGTCACCAGGTTGCCAAGGTCCGCCACGGCCAGCCAGAAGAGAAGCATGTTAACCCTGTCTGACAGACCTTGCTGGAATGAGAAAATCAGACCAGTTACATGGACGTTTAATTCGTAGAAGAATGACGAGAAGCTTAAAGAGGAATAATGCTCCAATTTCCAGAATACCACAGTATTTGTCTACATCTTCAACGTCCGATAGATACTGAGCCACATTATGAACATCTGCCTAATATCTCATACTAGTGTCAAATCATTATCCATATCTACCCTGTAAAATGATAGCAACTTTTTTGGTATTGCTCATAAGGAATTCATCTGTTCTCCACAAAAAAATCTTATCACTGATAAATTCCAAGGCAAAAAACCCTTGATCTATATCAATACTTCGTTTAATTACTTCACTCTGTGGGACTGTATTTTACATTGAAAGTGTCAGTTCTCTAAACTTCTCTCTTGTCTGGGTTAGGACGAACAAAATTGCAGTTTCCAAGATATATACCTGAAATACACCGAGCCCCCGCAAACGCTTGCTTCTATTAAATCATTCTGGACAACTCAGGAGATTAGCTCGAACAAGCCAGTATGGTCTACGTCTGTCACCTGGTTATGATCCTCTATGATTTGTGTGTGTGTGGTGTGTGTGTGTGTGTGTGGTGTGTGTGTGTGTGTGTGTGTGTGTGTGTGTGTGTGTGTGTGTGTGTGTGTGTGTTTCTTTGTTTGGGGGAGGGGGTGCAAGGGGGCGAGGAGGGAGATGGGGAAAAGTAAAGTTTGTGAAAGGTCCTGTTATGTCAGGTGTATTCGAATGACACTGGTTTCTCTTTATTAAGTGCAGTGACGTAATTGTAGCCCCACCTCCTATTTCCATCTTTCACAATTACAATAGGAAATGGGGCTCTAGTCCCGTCACTGTCACGATTTGTATAATGTGTGAATACCTACAAAAATCATTGAGACTGTGGGTTTGACTGATAATTGTACTATACATTATTTAGAGGTAAATGACGTTCTCTGCGAATAACATGCGGTTGTTATAGTTTAGAATGGACCAATAATTAGAGAAAATACCCACAATACTCTGACGTCTTGATTAATTTCAGTTCCTTTATGATTGGGATTTGCCTTCTTTAAACCACGGATAGCTCTTCTGCTATTACAAAAAGGAGCTGAGCGGTCAGTCTTGATATCATTATCCCTGACTGCAAATACAACTTTCTTGTGTTCAGCATAACCATGGGTATTTGGCAGATAGATTATGGTCTCGAGCTAAATTATCAATGTCTAAGAAAATCCTAAGCAATAATTGTGCCTGAATCATCAGTCTTGAACAAATGGTGTGTGCAGCCTCAAGTATGTGACAATATCATCATGCTTAGTCCCCGCTTACACTAATTTGAGAATCTCTGGAGTCTAATTTCTAGGGACATGTTACCTCTGTCACTCTGTTTCCTTGATACATGAAGATAACTATCCTTTTTAGATTGAGAATGAGACCATTCTTTATTTTCAGTCACTGCTTTAACCAGATGGCCTTTTAATTCCATCCAAAATGTTTGGTTGAGACCATTCTTTACTTTCATTTACTGCTTTAACCAGATGTTTTTTTAATTCCATTGTGTGTGTTTTCTCCAGTTCTTGCGTTCCGCATGTACCAGGCCAGAGCGCGTGGGCAATCTTGGAACATCCTTTTGGGTATGGCTTCTCGTTCGTTCTGTGTGCTCAGTGTCTGCATATGTGCTAGAGGAATCAACGCCGTAGGCACCATTCGTTTGGAGTTGTGAGCATGTAATTGTTCTACCTTGGGAGAGAGATTACCCTTCTTGATCGTTTGGGGTTGTGAGCATGTAATTGTTCTACCTTGGGAGAGAGAGTTACCCTTCTTGATCGTTTGGCGTTGTGAGCGTGTATGATTGTCCTACCATGGGATCAAGAGTTAACGTTCTTAATCGTTATTCACTGTTTTGTGCTCCCTGTCTTTTTTAATTCCTTCACAAACAATCCCAGTTTGCTGTTTTTTTTCTGTTCTGTTGCGTGTTCTGTTTGATAATGTGCAAGAACAAAAGGCTATGCCAGAATAGATAATATTAGTTGGTCTTTGCTGCTTTCTTTAGCTGTTGTGTGCAAGTCATGCACGGGGGGGGGGGGGGGGGGGGTATTGGCAAGTTCAGCACATTTCTTTGATCGGCTGTCGGTCCGCTGTCAGAGGGATCCTGAACTCCAGGCAAACATTCGATATGAAGACGGCTTCTTGTTTGTTCTGAGCACTTAGTCTTAATATTTGCGCTAGGTGAATTCGTGCGATGTGCATTATTCGTGTCAAGCAACAGTCATGTAAATGTCTTGTATATAAGACCAAGAGTCGCCATGTTCGACAATCTAATGTCCCCTCCCTACACACCATTATTTTTTGCATTTAAAATTATTTACAAGTGTGCTAAGTTGATGGACACAAAGTATCCTTCTCACTGAGCTCCACGAAGAGTCATGGGGACAATCTATTGAACAGTCTGCCACGTTCCTCAAGCTCTATCAGAGTCATGGGGACAATCTATTGAACAGTCTGCCACGTTCCTCAAGCTTTATCAGAGTCATGGGGACAATCTATTGAACAGTCTGCCACGTTCCTCCAGCTTTATCAGAGTCATGGGGACAATCTATTGAAGAACAGTCTGCCACGTTCCTCCAGCTCTATCAGAGTCATGGGGACAATCTATTGAACAGTCTGCCACGTTCCTCAAGCTTTATCAGAGTCATGGGGACAATCTATTGAAGAACAGTCTGCCACGTTCCTCCAGCTCTATCAGAGTCATGGGACAATCTATTGAAGAACAGTCTGCCACGTTCCTCAAGCTCTATCAGAGTCATGGGGACAATCTATTGAAGAACAGTCTGCCACGTTCCTCCAGCTCTATCAGAGTCATGGGACAATCTATTGAAGAACAGTCTGCCACGTTCCTCCAGCTCTATCAGAGTCATGGGGACAATCTATTGAAGACAGTCTGCCACGTTCCTCCAGCTCTATCAGAGTCATGGGGACAATCTATTGAACAGTCTGCCACGTTCCTCAAGCTCTATCAGAGTCAGGGGGACAATCTATTGAAGAACAGTCTGCCACGTTCCTCCAGCTTTATCAGAGTCATGGGACAATCTATTGAACAGTCTGCCACGATCCTCCGGCTTTATCAGAGTCATGGGACAATCTATTGAACAGTCTGCCACGTTCCTCCAGCTTTATCAGAGTCATGGGGACAATCTATTGAAGAACAGTCTGCCACGATCCTCCGGCTTTATCAGAGTCATGGGGACAATCTATTGAAGAACAGTCTGCCACGATCCTCCGGCTTTATCAAGTCATGGGGACAATCTATTGAAGAACAGTCTGCCACGATCCTCCGGCTTTATCAGAGTCATGGGGACAATCTATTGAACAGTCTGCCACGTTCCTCCAGCTCTATCAGAGTCATGGGACAATCTATTGAAGAACAGTCTGCCACGGTCCTCCAGCTCTATCAGAGTCATGGGGACAATCTATTGAAGAACAGTCTGCCACGTTCCTCAAGCTCTATCAGAGTCATGGGGACAATCTATTGAAGAACAGTCTGCCACGTTCCTCCAGCTTTATCAGAGTCATGGGGACAATCTATTGAAGAACAGTCTGCCACGTTCCTCCAGCTCTATCAGAGTCATGGGACAATCTATTGAACAGTCTGCCACGTTCCTCAAGCTTTATCAGAGTCATGGGGACAATCTATTGAACAGTCTGCCACGTTCCTCCAGCTCTATCAGAGTCATGGGGACAATCTATTGAACAGTCTGCCACGTTCCTCCAGCTCTATCAGAGTCATGGGGACAATCTATTGAAGAACAGTCTGCCACGTTCCTACAGCTTTATCAGAGTCATGGGACAATCTATTGAAGAACAGTCTTGCCACGTTCCTCCAGCTTTATCAGAGTCATGGGGACAATCTATTGAAGAACAGTCTGCCACGATCCTCCGGCTTTATCAGAGTCATGGGGACAATCTATTGAACAGTCTGCCACGTTCCTCCGGCTTTATCAGAGTCATGGGGACAATCTATTGAACAGTCTGCCACGTTCCTCAAGCTTTATCAGAGTCATGGGACAATCTATTGAACAGTCTGCCACGTTCCTCCGGCTTTATCAGAGTCATGGGACAATCTATTGAACAGTCTGCCACGTTCCTCAAGCTTTATCAGAGTCATGGGGACAATCTATTGAACAGTCTGCCACGTTCCTCCAGCTCTATCAGAGTCATGGGGACAATCTATTGAACAGTCTGCCACGTTCCTCAAGCTCTATCAGAGTCATGGGGACAATCTATTGAAGAACAGTCTGCCACGTTCCTCCAGCTTTATCAGAGTCATGGGGACAATCTATTGAAGAACAGTCTGCCACGTTCCTCCAGCTTTATCAGAGTCATGGGGACAATCTATTGAACAGTCTGCCACGTTCCTCAAGCTTATCAGAGTCATGGGGACAATCTATGAACAGTCTGCACGTTCCTCCAGCTCTATCAGAGTCATGGGGACAATCTATTGAAGAACAGTCTGCCACGTTCCTCAAGCTTTATCAGAGTCATGGGGACAATCTATTGAACAGTCTGCCACGTTCCTCCAGCTCTATCAGAGTCATGGGGACAATCTATTGAAGAACAGTCTGCCACGTTCCTCCAGCTCTATCAGAGTCATGGGGACAATCTATTGAAGAACAGTCTGCCACGTTCTTCCAGCTCTATCAAGGCCTGAGTCTGTAAATGTTTTCCCGGTCCAACCCTGCAAGGTTGTCAGTCCTTTTTCCCCCCCACATCTTCCGTTCTGTCTTTTTCCTTTAACAGTCCCTTGGCGTATTGTGTCAGCAAGGACATGCGAACTTATCTTTTTTTGGCCTGACTGATGTTACATTAGAGCTTTACTTGGTCCTATGTGACGCCTAATGGTTTGCCACACTTGTTGACCGGTAATATGATCACTGTATTGGATGCTGAGTATCTTGCGGTGACATTTGGTTTCTGTAATGCACTGATCTTGTGTGTGTGTGTGTGTGTGTGTGTGTGTGTGTGTGTGTGTGTGTGTTGTGTGTGTGTGTGTGTGTGTGTGTGTGTGTGTGTGTGTGTGTGTGTGTGTGTGTGTGTGTGTGTGTGGTGTGTGTGTGTGTGTGTGTGTGTGTGTGTGTGTGTGTGTGTGTGTGTGTGTGTGTGTGTGTGTGTGTGTGTGTGTGTGTGTGTGTGTGTGTGTGGTTTTTAGAGGATTTATGGGAGGGAGACTTTTCGTGATTTTTTGTGAGACTTGTTTTTAAATTATTATTATCATTATTTTTTTTAATTTTAATTATTATTATCATCATCATCATTAATATTATTGTTATTATTATTATTATTATTATTATTA
>CM031620.1:3880528-3883028 GCA_018398815.1 Conus ventricosus | reverse complement strand
CACATAGTCAGTCATTAAACAACCAGGGGAACAGACACATGGTCAGTCATTGAACAACCAGGGGGAACAGACACATGGTCACACATTGAACAACCAGGGGAACAGACACATGGTCAGTGATTGAATAACCAGGGGAACAGACACATGGTCAGTCATTGAACAACCAGGGGGAACAGACACATGGTCACACATTGAACAACGAACAGACACATGGTCACACATTGTACAACCAGGGGGAGCAGACACATGGTCATACATTGAACAACCAGGGGAACAGACACATGGTCACACATTGAACAACGAACAGACACATGGTCACACATTGAACAACCAGGGGAACAGACACATGGTCACACATTGAACAACCAGGGGAACAGACACATGGTCAGTCATTGAACAACCAGGGGAACAGACACATGGTCACACATTGAACAACCAGGGGGAACAGACACATGGTCAGTCATTGAACAACCAGGGGGAACAGACACATGGTCACACATTGAACAACCAGGGGGAACAGACACATGGTCACACACTGAACAACCAGGGGGAACAGACACATGGTCACACATTGAACAACCTCGGTGGAACAGACACATAGTCACACATTGAACAATCAGAGGGTACAGACACATGGTCACACATTGAACAACCAGAGGGTATAGACATATGGTCACACATTGAACAACCAGGTGGAACAGACACATGGTCACACATTGAACAACCTTTTTTTCTGTCTCATTTTCTGCGACACTTCAGTGACTTTCAGACGTCATCATGATCATAGCCACACCCATCCTTTTCACGGACCAACCCCAGCTGCGGCAGTCCTGGGAGAGGTAAATGACATCAAGTATCATGTGTTTTGGAGCAGGTGGTACAGAGAAAGGGAGGAACATGGACACGGTGGAATATAGACATGGGGCACAGTATACAGGAACATAAACAAGATGGAGAAAATCTTAAATAATGTTTGCGAACGGCCCTCCAAAAAAAAACAAAAAAACAAAAAAAAAAAAAAACGTGGACAAACGCATCACAAGACCAAACACCACGCGTTTCGACCGCTTAGGTCTTCTTCAGGCAAGATACAAAACAGTTCAGACAACGAAAATGAACAAGCAATCACTTATCTTCAATCACTTCAGCGCTAGACAGGCGTCTATCTTGCCCTGAAGTGATTGAAGATACGTCATTGCTCGTTCATTTTCGTTGTCCTGTTTTAGATCTTGCCTGAAGAAGACCTGAGAGGTCGAAACGCGTGGTGTTTGGTCTTGTGATCCGTTTGTCCACGGTTTTTATTTATTTATTTATTTTTTGGCAGTTCGCTAACATTTATTTAAGATGTGTTTATATTTCCGCCCGCAGTCGTCTCCCTTTGCAACAAGATGGAGCAAAGACAGCTTACGAACACCTGCGTTGTAAACGGGATATTTGGAAGATTTGAACCACACAGTAGAGGTTTTTGTCACCGAAAGTTTCATTCACCACTAGAAGTTTCGCAGATAATGTTGCTCAAATTGTCGAACCAGCACTGCAGCTGTCTGTATCTCCCTGGACCTGTTGACACTGGTACATACAGCAGGTGTCTGTATCTCCCTGATCCTGTTGACGCTGGTACATACAGCAGGTGTCTGTATCTCCCTGATCCTGTTGACGCTGGTACATACAGCAGGTGTCTGTATCTCCCTGATCCTGTTGACACTGGTACATACAGCAGGTGTCTGTATCTCCCTGATCCTGTGGACGCTGGTACATGCAGCAGGTGTCTGTATCTCCCTGATCATGTTGACACTGGTACATACAGCAGGTGTCTGTATCTCCCTGATCATGTTGACACTGGTACATACAGCAGGTGTCTGTATCTCCTGATCATGTTGACACTGGTACATACAGCAGGTGTCTGTATCTCCCTGATCATGTTGACACTGGTACATACAGTAGGTGTCTGTATCTCCCTGATCATGTTGACACTGGTACATACAGCAGGTGTCTGTATCTCCCTGATCATGTTGACACTGGTACATACAGCAGGTGTCTGTATCTCCCTGATCATACTGACACAGGTACATACAGCAGGTGTCTGTATCTCCCTGATCATGTTGACACTGGTACATACTGCATGTGTCTGTATCTCCCTGATCATGTTGACGCTGGTACATACTGCATGTGTCTGTATCTCCCTGGTCCTGTTGACGCTGGTACATACTGCATGTGTCTGTATCTCCCTGATCCTGTTGACACTGGTACATACTGCAGGTGTCTATATCTCCCTGATCCTGTTGACTCTGGTACATAATCCAGGTGTCTGTATCCTGTTGACACTGGTACATACTGCAGGTGTCTGTATTCCCTGATCCTGTTGACGCTGGTACATACAGCAGGTGTCTGTATCTCCCTGATCATGTTGACACTGGTACATACAGCAGGTGTCTGTATCTCCCTGATCCTGTTGACGCTGTTACATACTGCATGTGTCTGTATCTCCCTGATCCTGTTG
>CM031620.1:3868028-3875528 GCA_018398815.1 Conus ventricosus | reverse complement strand
CTCTCCCAGCTGTCTGTTCTCACGGGTCTATGTTCTCCTGGCTGTCTGTTCTCACAGGGCTATGGTCTCCCGGCTGTCTGTTCTCAAAGGTCTATGCTCTCCCAGCTGTCTGTTCTCACAGGTCTATGCTCTCCCAGCTGTCTGTTCTCACGGGTCTATGTTCTCCTAGCTGTCTGTTCTGACAGGGCTATTCTCTCCCGGTTGTCTGTTCTCACAGGTCTATGTTCTCCCAGCTGTCTGTTCTCACAGGTCTATGCTCTTCCAGCTGTCTGTTCTCACGGGTCTATGCTCTCCCGGCTGTCTGTTCTCACAGGTCTATGTTCTCCCGCCTGTCTGTTCTCACAGGGCTATGTTCTCCTGGCTGTCTGTTCTCACAGGGCTATGTTCTCCCGGCTGTCTGTTCTCACAGGTCTATGCTCTCCCGGCTGTCTGTTCTCACAGGGCTATGCTCTCACGGCTGTCTGTTCTCACAGGGCTATGCTCTCCCGGCTGTCTGTTCTCACAGGTCTATGCTCTCCCGGCTGTCTGTTCTCACAGGTTTATGCTCTCCCGGCTTTCTGTTCTCACAGGGCTATGCTCTCCCGGCTGTCTGTTCTCACAGGTCTATGCTCTCCCGGCTGTCTGTTCTCACAGGTCAATGTTCTCCCGGCTGTCTGTTCTCACAGGTCTATGTTCTCCCGGCTGTCTGTTCTCACAGGTCTATGTTCTCCCAGCTGTCTGTTCTCACAGGGCTATGCTCTCCCGGCTGTCTGTTCTCACAGGGCTATGCTCTCCCGGCTGTCTATTCTCACAGGACTATGCTCTCCCGGCTGTCTGTTCTCACAGGGCTATGCTCTCTCGGCTGTCTGTTCTCACAGGTCTATGCTCTCCCGGCTGTCTGTTCTTACAGGTCTATGCTCTCCCATCTGTCTGTTCTCACAGGTCTATGCTCTACCAACTGTCTGTTCTCACGGGTCTATGCTCTCCCGGCTGTCTGTTCTCACAGGTCTATGCTCTCCCGGCTGTCTGTTCTCACAGGTCTATGCTCTTCCGGCTGTCTGTTCTCACAGGTCTATGCTCTCCCGGCTGTCTGTTCTCACAGGTCTATGCTCTCCCAGCTGTCTGTTCTCACAGGTCTATGCTCTTCCAGCTGTCTGTTCTCACGGGTCTATGTTCTCCTGGCTGTCTGTTCTCACAGGGCTATGCTCTCCCGCTGACTGTTCTCACAGGTCTATGCTCTCCCGCTGTCTGTTATCACAGGGCTATGCTCTCCCGGCTGTCTGTTCTCACGGGTCTATGTTCTCCTGGCTGTCTGTTCTCACAGGTCTATGCTCTCCCGGCTGTCTGTTCTCACAGGTCTATGCTCTCCCGGCTGTCTGTTCTCACAGGGCTATGCTCTCCCAGCTGTCTGTTCTCACGGGTCTATGCTCTCCCAGCTGTCTGTTCTCACAGGTCTATGCTCTCCCGGCTGTCTGTTCTCACAGGTCTATGCTCTCCCGGCTGTCTGTTCTCACGGGTCTATGCTCTCCCGGCTGTCTGTTCTCACGGGTCTATGTTCTCCCGGCTGTCTGTTCTCACAGGTCTATGCTCTCCCGGCTGTCTGTTCTCACAGGTCTATGCTCTCCCGGCTGTCTGTTCTCACAGGTCTATGCTCTCCCGGCTGTCTGTTCTCACCGGTCTATGCTCTCCCGGCTGTCTGTTCTCACAGGTCTATGCTCTCCAAGCTGTCTGTTCTCACGGGTCTATGGTCTCCTGGCTGTCTGTTCTCACAGGGCTATGCTCTCCCTGCTGTCTGTTGTCACAGGTCTATGCTCTCCCAGCTGCCTGTTTTCACAGGTTTATGCTCTCCCGGCTTTCTGTTCTCACAGGGCTATGCTCTCCCGGCTGTCTGTTCTCACAGGTCTATGCTCTCCCGGCTGTCTGTTCTCACAGGTCAATGTTCTCCCGGCTGTCTGTTCTCACAGGTCTATGTTCTCCCGGCTGTCTGTTCTCACAGGTCTATGTTCTCCCAGCTGTCTGTTCTCACAGGGCTATGCTCTCCCGGCTGTCTGTTCTCACAGGGCTATGCTCTCCCGGCTGTCTATTCTCACAGGACTATGCTCTCCCGGCTGTCTGTTCTCACAGGGCTATGCTCTCTCGGCTGTCTGTTCTCACAGGTCTATGCTCTCCCGGCTGTCTGTTCTTACAGGTCTATGCTCTCCCATCTGTCTGTTCTCACAGGTCTATGCTCTACCAACTGTCTGTTCTCACGGGTCTATGCTCTCCCGGCTGTCTGTTCTCACAGGTCTATGCTCTCCCGGCTGTCTGTTCTCACAGGTCTATGCTCTTCCGGCTGTCTGTTCTCACAGGTCTATGCTCTCCCAGCTGTCTGTTCTCACAGGTCTATGCTCTCCCAGCTGTCTGTTCTCACAGGTCTATGCTCTTCCAGCTGTCTGTTCTCACGGGTCTATGTTCTCCTGGCTGTCTGTTCTCACAGGGCTATGCTCTCCCGGCTGACTGTTCTCACAGGTCTATGCTCTCCCGGCTGTCTGTTATCACAGGGCTATGCTCTCCCGGCTGTCTGTTTCTCACGGTCTATGTTCTCCTGGCTGTCTGTTCTCACAGGTCTATGCTCTCCCGGCTGTCTGTTCTCACAGGTCTATGCTCTCCCGGCTGTCTGTTCTCACAGGTCTATGCTCTCCCAGCTGTCTGTTCTCACGGGTCTATGCTCTCCCAGCTGTCTGTTCTCACAGGTCTATGCTCTCCCGGCTGTCTGTTCTCACAGGTCTATGCTCTCCCGGCTGTCTGTTCTCACGGGTCTATGCTCTCCCGGCTGTCTGTTCTCACGGGTCTATGTTCTCCCGGCTGTCTGTTCTCACAGGTCTATGCTCTCCCGGCTGTCTGTTCTCACAGGTCTATGCTCTCCCGGCTGTCTGTTCTCACAGGTCTATGCTCTCCCGGCTGTCTGTTCTCACAGTCTATGCTCTCCCGGCTGTCTGTTCTCACAGGTCTATGCTCTCCAAGCTGTCTGTTCTCACGGGTCTATGTTCTCCTGGCTGTCTGTTCTCACAGGGCTATGCTCTCCCTGCTGTCTGTTGTCACAGGTCTATGCTCTCCCAGCTGCCTGTTTTCACAGGTCTATGCTCTCCCAGCTGTCTGTTCTCACCGGTCTATGTTCTCCTGGCTGTCTGTTCTCAGAGGGCTATGCTCTCCCAGCTGTCTGTTCTCACAGGTCTATGCTCTCCCGGCTGTCTGTTCTCACAGGTCTATGCTCTCCCGGCTGTCTGTTCTCACAGGTCTATGCTCTCCTGGCTGTCTTTCTCACAGGCCTATGCTCTCCCGGCTGTCTGTTCTCACATGTCTATGCTCTCCCAGCTGTCTGTTCTCACAGGTCTATGCTCTCCCAGCTGTCTGTTCTCACGGGTCTATGTTCTCCTGGCTGTCTGTTCTCACAGGGCTATGGTCTCCCGGCTGTCTGTTCTCAAAGGTCTATGCTCTCCCAGCTGTCTGTTCTCACAGGTCTATGCTCTCCCAGCTGTCTGTTCTCACGGTCTATGTTCTCCTAGCTGTCTGTTCTGACAGGGCTATTCTCTCCCGGTTGTCTGTTCTCACAGGTCTATGTTCTCCCAGCTGTCTGTTCTCACAGGTCTATGCTCTTCCAGCTGTCTGTCCTCACGGGTCTATGCTCTCTCGGCTGTCTGTTCTCACAGGTCTATGTTCTCCCGCCTGTCTGTTCTCACAGGGCTATGTTCTGCTGTCTGTCTGTTCTCACAGGGCTATGTTCTCCCGGCTGTCTGTTCTCACAGGTCTATGCTCTCCCGGCTGTCTGTTCTCACAGGCTATGCTCTCACGGCTGTCTGTTCTCACAGGGCTATGCTCTCCGGCTGTCTGTTCTCACAGGTCTATGCTCTCCCGGCTGTCTGTTCTCACAGGTATATGCTCTCCCGGCTTTCTGTTCTCACAGGGCTATGCTCTCCCGGCTTTCTGTTCTCACAGGGCTATGCTCTCCCGGCTGTCTGTTCTCACAGGTCTATGTTCTCCCGGCTGTCTGTTCTCACAAGTCTATGTTCTCCCGGCTGTCTGTTCTCACAGGTCTATGTTCTCCCGGCTGTCTGTTCTCACAGGTCTATGTTCTCCCAGCTGTCTGTTCTCACAGGGCTATGCTCTCCCGGGTGTCTGTTCTCACAGGGCTATGGTCTCCCGGCTGTCTATTCTCACAGACTATGCTCTCCCGGCTGTCTGTTCTCACAGGGCTATGCTCTCCCGGCTGTCTGTTCTCACAGGTCTATGCTCTCCCGGCTGTCTGTTCTTACAGGTCTATGCTCTCCCAGCTGTGTGTTCTCACAGGTCTATGCTCTTCCAACTGTCTGTTCTCACGGTCTATGCTCTCCCGGCTGTCTGTTCTCACAGGTCTATGCTCTCCCGGCTGTCTGTTCTCACAGGTCTATGCTCTTCCGGCTGTCTGTTCTCACAGGTCTATGCTCTCCCAGCTGTCTGTTCTCACAGGTCTATGCTCTCCCCAGCTGTCTGTTCTCACAGGTCTATGCTCTTCCAGCTGTCTGTTCTCACGGGTCTATGTTCTCCTGGCTGTCTGTTCTCACAGGGCTATGCTCTCTCGGCTGTCTGTTCTCACAGGTCTATGCTCTCCCGGCTGTCTGTTATCACAGGGCTATGCTCTCCCGGCTGTCTGTTCTCACGGGTCTATGTTCTCCTGGCTGTCTGTTCTCACAGGTCTATGCTCTCACGGCTGTCTGTTCTCACAGGTCTATGTTCTCCCAGCTGTCTGTTGTCACAGGTCTATGTTCTCCCAGCTGTCTGTTGTCACAGGTCTATGTTCTCCCAGCTGTCTGTTGTCACAGGCCTATGTTCTCCGGCTGTCTGTTGTCACAGGTCTATGTTCTCCCAGCTGTCTGTTGTCACAGGTCTATGTTCTCCCAGCTGTCTGTTGTCACAGGTCTATGTTCTCCCAGCTGTCTGTTGTCACAGGTCTATGTTCTCCCGGCTGTCTGTTGTCACAGGTCTATGCTCTCCCAGCTGTCTGTTCTCACGGGTCTATGTTCTCCTGGCTGTTTGTTCTCACAGGGCTATGGTCTCCCGGCTGTCTGTTCTCAAAGGTCTATGCTCTCCCAGCTGTCTGTTCTCACAGGTCTATGCTCTCCCAGCTGTCTGTTCTCACGGTCTATGTTCTCCTAGCTGTCTGTTCTGACAGGGCTATTCTCTCCCGGTTGTCTGTTCTCACAGGTCTATGTTCTCCCAGCTGTCTGTTCTCACAGGTCTATGCTCTTCCAGCTGTCTGTCCTCACGGGTCTATGCTCTCCCGGCTGTCTGTTCTCACAGGTCTATGTTCTCCCGCCTGTCTGTTCTCACAGGGCTATGTTCTGCTGTCTGTCTGTTCTCACAGGGCTATGTTCTCCCCGGCTGTCTGTTCTCACAGGTCTATGCTCTCCCGGCTGTCTGTTCTCACAGGCTATGCTCTCACGGCTGTCTGTTCTCACAGGGCTATGCTCTCCCGGCTGTCTGTTCTCACAGGTCTATGCTCTCCCGGCTGTCTGTTCTCACAGGTTTATGCTCTCCCGGCTTTCTGTTCTCACAGGGCTATGCTCTCCCGGCTGTCTGTTCTCACAGGTCTATGCTCTCCCGGCTGTCTGTTCTCACAAGTCTATGTTCTCCCGGCTGTCTGTTCTCACAGGTCTATGTTCTCCCGGCTGTCTGTTCTCACAGGTCTATGTTCTCCCAGCTGTCTGTTCTCACAGGGCTATGCTCTCCCGGCTGTCTGTTCTCACAGGGCTATGCTCTCCCGGCTGTCTATTCTCACAGGACTATGCTCTCCCGGCTGTCTGTTCTCACAGGGCTATGCTCTCCCGGCTGTCTGTTCTCACAGGTCTATGCTCTCCCGGCTGTCTGTTCTTACAGGTCTATGCTCTCCCAGCTGTGTGTTCTCACAGGTCTATGCCTTCCAACTGTCTGTTCTCACGGGTCTATGCTCTCCCGGCTGTCTGTTCTCACAGGTCTATGCTCTCCCGGCTGTCTGTTCTCACAGGTCTATGCTCTTCCGGCTGTCTGTTCTCACAGGTCTATGCTCTCCCAGCTGTCTGTTCTCACAGGTCTATGCTCTCCCAGCTGTCTGTTCTCACAGGTCTATGCTCTTCCAGCTGTCTGTTCTCACGGGTCTATGTTCTCCTGGCTGTCTGTTCTCACAGGGCTATGCTCTCTCGGCTGTCTGTTCTCACAGGTCTATGCTCTCCCGGCTGTCTGTTATCACAGGGCTATGCTCTCCCGGCTGTCTGTTCTCACGGTCTATGTTCTCCTGGCTGTCTATTCTCACAGGTCTATGCTCTCCCGGCTGTCTGTTCTCACAGGTCTATGTGTCTTCTCCCCTCCCGGCTGTCTGTTCTCACAGGTCTATGCTCTCCAGCTGTCTGTTCTCACAGGTCTATGCTCTCCCGGCTGTCTGTTCTCACAGGTCTATGCTCTCACGGCTGTCTGTTCTCACAGGTCTATGTTCTCCCAGCTGTCTGTTGTCACAGGTCTATGTTCTCCCAGCTGTCTGTTGTCACAGGTCTATGTTCTCCAGCTGTCTGTTGTCACAGGCCTATGTTCTCCGGCTGTCTGTTGTCACAGGTCTATGTTCTCCCAGCTGTCTGTTGTCACAGGTCTATGTTCTCCCAGCTGTCTGTTGTCACAGGTCTATGTTCTCCCAGCTGTCTGTTGTCACAGGTCTATGTTCTCCCGGCTGTCTGTTGTCACAGGTCTATGTTCTCCCAGCTGTCTGTTGTCACAGGTCTATGTTCTCCCAGCTGTCTGTTGTCACAGGTCTATGTTCCCCCGGCTGTCTGTTGTCACAGGCCTATGTTCTCCCGGCTGTCTGTTCTCACAGGGCTATGCTCTCACGGCTGTCTGTTCTCACATGTCTACTTTCTCCGCACGTCCATGTTTCCTCAGTTCCTCTCTATATATCCCCCATGGACCACCATCTCACGAGTCACACCCATGTTTGGACTTTCTCCCTCTGATTGCTCTGTTGACCTGCCTAATGGGGCTGAACTGCTTTGGTCTTGCCCGCAAGCGCCATTTGTCCTATGAGAACGTCTAGGCACTTCTGCTGATGGTCAGCTGTAACGTTGATTACCTCCCTGGCAGCTCTTCGATATCGTCTGTTAACAAGTGGGCCACTCCCTATAATGGGCCACTGTTATTCCCAAAAGGGTCAGTTACGCCCAATATAGGAATCTCCATTGTCCAATAAGGTTCGAGCCGTGTCTCAAGTATCCGCCTGTACACTGATTAATAAAGACTCGTTCAAGTCAAAGAAAACGACTGTGTATTTCAGCGGCAGAAACTATAGAGCTTTATCGTCCCCTCACACACACACACACACACACCACACACACACACACACACACTCACACACACACACACACACACACACACACACACACACACACACACACGCACGCACGCACGCACGCACGCACGCACGCACGCACGCACGCACGCACGCACGCACGCACGCACACACACACACACACACACACACACACA
>CM031620.1:3845528-3863028 GCA_018398815.1 Conus ventricosus | reverse complement strand
AGATAGATAGATAGATAGATAGATAGATAGATAGATAGATAGATTTCGTACCAAAACCCGAATGCAGGTCCAGGATCTTTGAACGCACGTCCTTATCGTGGTCGTGGCACTTACCGAGGTGCTCAAGGTTCGCAAAATTCTCAGTACCGTGCTGACCAGATTGCTTCCTTTACAGGACAGCAGGCTGCTCAGATGGGTGACGGTGCATAACCGTGGTAGAGGCGGTCATCGTCAGTACCATTCACATATCTTTACACTCCGTATGCTATTTCGTTCAGATAGATATAGAAAAAGAGATAGACAGGTAGATGGATGGCTAGATAGATAGATAGATAGATAGATAGATAGATAGATAGATAGATAGATAGATAGATAGATAGATAGATAGATAGATAGATAGATAGATAGATAGATAGATAGATATCACATATCTTTACACTCCGTATGCCATTTCGTTTCGTCATTTTATGCAAAAACCATCATGTGAGTCTGCAGAATAATGTGCACGATAAAAGGACAATAATGAAAACTAAACAGGTGGTTGGTTTGACTATCAGTATAAGTTATAGATCATAACAACTAACTAGATGCGAATAAAAGGGACGGATGCAGACAGGAATTCTTCAGTTCTAAAAAAAAGTTGGTCAGTCAGTCAGTCGTTCCCCTGACCGCTGGGGTCGTTGGGAGGACGTGATGAGGCAGCCGCCGCTCCTCTCCAGGCTCTTCTGTTGGTGGCTGTCGTGAGGAGATCTGGCATGGTCATTTTGGTCCAGTCCTTTATATTGTCGGACCAGCTCTTTCTCTGCCGTCCTCGTCTGCGCCCTCCTTCAACGGTACCTTGAAGGATGGTTTTGGAGAGGGTGTTGTGACGAATGACGTGGCCAAACCATGCCATCTTCCGTCGCTTGACGGTTGCCAGAAGTGGTTCGTGGGGCCCAACTAGGTTAGTGACCAGGTTCCGCACATAATCACTGGTCTTGTGTTCTTTTTAGAAGATGCAGAGAAGTTTCCTCAGGCACCTGGTCTCAAACGCCTGGATTCTTCTTTCTGTTTCGGCCATCAGTGTCCATGTCTCGCAACCATATAAGAGGATGGAGACCACTAGTGACTTATAGAGCCGGAATTTTGTATGGAATTTGATGTTGCTCTTCCACACTCTGTTCAGTCTGGCCATCACAGCTGATGCGGAGTTGATCCTGATTCGGATCTCTGCTGTGCAGTGCCATCTTTGGACAGGGTTGCTCCCAAGTACCTGAAGCTGGTCACTTCTTCCAGGGGCTCACCATTCATGGTTATGTTGGCACTGCTATTAGTCGTGCTGTTGACCATGACCTTTGACTTCTCTGTGTTGACCTCCATGCCGTAGGCACGTGCTCTTGTGACAAGTCTGTTTGTAAGATCCTGGGGCTCGGTGTTGCTGCCCCCATGAGGTCGATATCGTCTGCGAAACGAAGGTTGCAGACCGGCCTGCCGCCAATGGTGATGAAGGTATGGTGTTTTTCGAGGGTCTCTTGCATGATTCTCTCCAGAAAGATGTTGAAAAGGACTGGAGATAGTAGACACCCTTGCTGACTCCGACTGTGGTTGGGAAGAACTGGCCCTGCTGGCTGTGGAGGAGTACTGTGCTGCTGGAGTGTTCGTAGAGGGCCTGGATGACTTGGGCGAGCCCCTCATCAATGTTGAAGTCTCTGAGAACCTGCCATAGGCCGTTGTGCCACACCCGGTCGAATGCCTTCTTAAAGTCAATGAAGTTGTGGAAGAGGTCCTTTTGGTGTTGTAGATGCTTTTCAATCAGGACTCGGCAGTTGAAAATTTGTTCCACAGTGCTCCGCCCTCTTCTAAAACCTGCTTGTTCTTCTGATAGCAGTTCCTCAGCCTTGGATTTCAGTCGGTTGAGGATGATGCGAAGCATGACGTTGCTGGGGTGGCTGAGCAGACTTATAGTCCTGTAATTTTGGCATTGTTTGAGGTTGCCCTTCTTGGGTAAGGGAATCACCAATGACTGGGTCCACTCTGTTGGCCACTTCTTTTCTGTCCAGATTTTCTGACCAAAACGTTGGTAACATTTCATAAATAGCATTGTACGAGAGAGAGAAAGGAATAAAAAGAAAATGAGCATGTCACTGAGAACACCAGATTCCCTCAGAGCAGACGTTTTTCACATTACAATATACCTCCCCCAGTTGGAAAACAAACGTATAGGCGTTTAAGCAGTCCCAACCTGGTCTAGCACGGAAGTGTACTTGACCTCTGAGCTCATCCACAGGTGATCGGAAAATGGAGAATAAATCTTCTAAATTGACTGGGATCCAATAAATATAAATGAACACATTTTGTGTTGCTTCTGTTTTCTAAAAAGCACCCATCAAAAGAACAACAGAGCTAAACGAGAGAACTGACATTGAATACACTATTTCTGTAACATTTTGAAAACCATAAACAGAAGAAAAAAATTAAACAAGATGTGCCTTCTTGTGGATCCAAACACTGACACAAGAAAAGGGATATACAATTTTCCCCCTAACAGTCAAAATCTCTCTAAGAATTTCTTGTCAGAGGGACGCACTGTATGAATGAAGTGAAATCTCTGAGATGCATGGCATCTTGTGGTTCATCGGCATGGTAATAAACTTTGGAAAACAAATAGTGCAAAGAGCATAAGATCTGTAGGCTATTTTTCTTATTTGATGGCCTTCAAACCTGCATTACAAGTTTTCTTGTGAAAATATTTCTGTAAGTAGACATATATTTGGATTATAGTTAGGGACAGATAGCAAACCAGTCTTTGTTACAGATAGAACGATGACAAATTGAAGAAATGTTCATAAAATGGAAGGTACTGTCACGATACATTATTTCCTTTGTTTAATCCCAAGACAATCTACAGTTAAGTTTTTGTGTTCTAATCAGAGCTTGCACAAGTTTATAGTCGACTATATTGTTGTTAATCTTGTTTTACTGATAAAACAAATCTCACAACAAAAACAGTCGACTGCAGAGTTCTCATTCCTTCTTCCCCTTCCCTCTGTCTGGACACTGTACCTGTAAGTGACAAGTCTCCTTGCCTTGATAGGCATGACGACAGAGAGGCATCGATCCATACTCATGATCACGATGATGATTTCAGAGGCCAGGACGAACCACAAATTGAAATGAATGACGACAGTCCTAACAAGCGTCGTCCAGCTGGCGTTCCGAAGCTGGTCTGAGAGGTAGCACTCAGTCACAAACAACAGGTGGGCCACCAGGTTGCCCAGGTCAGCCACTGACAACCAGAACAGCAGCAGGTTAATCTTGTCTGACAGACCTTGCTGGAATGGACGATCTTACTTGTAATATGAACAGAATATTCAACGGTAAGCAAAACACAAAGAGATGTTCATGTCAACTGCAAGGAGAGGTAATGCTGGTGTCTGTATCTTTCATGCATGGCTGACGCCTAGACCTGCTAAAATCAATATGATTTTTAACTCTGTCGATAAATCTAAGACCAGGTGGAACGGATCAGCATTGTTTTAGTAGTAGTTGTTGTTACTGTTGTTGCTGCTGTTGTTGTTGTTCGTTTGTTTTTGTTTTGGCTGCTTCGCTCTTAAGATGGATCCAATTCAGTTTCCTCTTCGTGTCGATATTTGTGTTAACTTTGTATCACAGACTTCAGCGATTTTACAGGAACAGTCACTGAACTGACACGCTGGTTCCCTGTCACACTGTCACTTCTGCACACATGCATTCATGACAGCATTTACTCCATACGCACACGCAATCTTTCCAATCAACCAAAAGGCGCACTACCGAATGTTTTTCTCCCCCCCCCCTCTCCCTCAGGGAAAAACACTTTACTAAATCACATCAAACAATTTATAAACAGATTTTTATACATGCATCCTTGTAACCAATTTTCCCAGTTACATCAATACACGTTTCTGTAAAGTCATGGCCTTCACATAACACTGGCTCAAGATCCAGACCAGGGGAACAATCAATTCTTTCAATCATTGATGCTCTGCCTGCATCAGATGTAAAACTCGTTCCATACCGTCATGATTCCCTGTCTCTCTCAGACATCGTATCGCCCCTTGAATTCTCCCGTCACTGGAGATATGAGTTCCGACTCCTCTCCCTCGACTTCTTCTGTCACTGGAGAGATGATGAGTTCCAATTCCTCTCCTCGACTTCTGTCACTGGAGAGATGACGAATTCCAACTCATCTCCCTGGAGTCTTTAATTGTTGGGGCTGAACTACCGGTGTGTTCCCCACACCATGGCCATCTTTAACCACCTCACGGGGTGAAAGGTGAAGGGCGAAGGGCGAAGGGTGAAGGGCTGAAACACGAATAAGGTTCGTGTAAGTAACCTGCTTCCCAATTTAATTATGATTTCTTTCTTTCTCTTTTCTTTAGGTTTTCCCCTGTAGCTTTCCCCAACTATCTATGGCTCACCTGGTAATGACTGGTCAGCAGTGAGGACCAGCGTCCTGACAGGTTCGAGTCTCTAGGCCATCTGCTGGGCTAAAACTGATTCTTTCCTCCCTCCTCCTAGTGAGTGCATACTCAGTGTTCAAAACACATGACCAGCACCTTACCAACCCTTATTAAACTATCTCTCAGTGGTCACTTTCACCCAATGACCACCTTTCTTTCTTTAATGAGTCATTCTCACAATTATTTGGGGACGCCCGCTGCACTAGTCAAGCCACATAAATATTCTTCCTTTTTAGTTGTGGCATGGGGAAATGATTCATATCACTAACTACATGTGATGGAGCGTCACATGCCTTGATGTGAGGCTACGTCACATGACACCCCCCATCCTGGGGTGAAAAAAATTTCTCCAGAAATTTTTTTTTTAACAGATATACAACTTCTCTTAAAACACATCTTCAGCCATGAATCTCAAAATGTGTATCCATCACACATGATTCACCAAATTAACAATCAACGTATAGAATCAATCATCGTGATCCACCATAAATAGCATATTTCAAACTTTCAGTCTTTCTAAAAAAAACGAAATTCATAATTGATCACCACATATCACAAATTACATTTAACAAATTACACGTACAAACAATTAGGGATATTACCAATTCAAAGTACAAATTGTGTTCATATATTAAGATGTGAAGCACATATTTTCCCTTGATCTTTGTCTCACATCATCGTGTAAATGTTTCTCAATAGACATGTAAACAAAATAAACATAGTTTAAACATAGTTTTTTTTCCCACATGTAATGTTATAGTCCATTGAAAAGTGAAACATTTTCCATTGTTGAAAACGAACTAATGAAAACAATAGGTTTGTCTCACTGCACAATCAAAACATGTGTATATGCATTTCTAAAGAGTTATTTGCCCATGACACATGCATATATATTCACCTTCACAAGCAAGTTAGACATAAATAATACATGATTTTTTCCTTGTTTACCAAAGAATAAAGCAAAGAATAAATATGTATTACATCAACATCAAGTAGTTGTTTGCTTGTAAAACATACAGTCACTTCCACAAGCAAATTAAGCATAAATACCACTTGATTTAAATAGTCAGTAGCATACAATGCACTGTCAAATGTGAGCACACCGTAATCATAAAGAAAGACAAAAAACAGGAATAGTCTTTCCCTTGAAGACAGTTACATTTGTCCATGAATATTCATACACGTGACAATAAATCCGCCATGACATTTTGTGTTCCAGGCACTGGTTCAATGGTAAATTGGAATTTCTGCAATGCCAAAGACCACCTTAATAATCTGCTGTTCTTAGTTTTTGACGATTGCAAGAACGTCAATGGCCTGTGGTCAGTCTGTAACCGAAACTTTCTTCCAGTCAAGAACCTGGCGAACTTCTCACATGCCCATACAATAGCCAAGCACTGGTGGAGGTTTCTCGATGCCTGTATTCTTCTAATTTCAGCATCGGTCTCTAATTCTAACTGCCTCAACTTAAAATTGACGTTCTTTATCTTCAGCTTCCCTCTGTAGTCTTTTTTCTTCAGCTTCCCTTTGTAATCTTTTTTCTTCAACTTCAGCTTCCCTCTGTAATCTTCTTTCTTCAACTTCAGCTTCCCTCTGTAATCTTCTTTCTTCACTTTCTAGTTTCCTTTGATTTTCTTCTCTCTCTCTTAGCCTGTCTGCCCTATCTATGCATTGTTGCACATAGTTGGTATGTTTTTCTCCATCAAAACCCAAGCGTTCCGCTTGTTGAACATATTTATCAAAATCATCCATAATGAACCGTCAACAGATATAAACACAAAACAAGTTCTAAGTATGAATAAAATAAGGCGATATATGATGGCGCTTTATGTTTCAAAAAAACGTAATTATAGTATATACAAATAAAGAATTCAATTTCCGGTATAAACAGAAACCGGCTTACTAAAACAAGGTAGATATGAAACACAAAGAATGTATTTTCCAGAAGTATTCTGTTTTCGAAAACAGGTATCAATTTGTAATTTTTAAAAAAAAAATCACGTTCAATGCTAATCTGTGTTTTCCTAAGAAAGGAAAAAAACAATAAAGTTTTCCGAAAGTAAATTCTTTATAAAGTTTAGTTCTTAAATGTTCTTGTTGTCAGTCTTTCTTTCTTACTTAATTTCAAATGAATTTACAAGACAAATGTATCGCCTTATACGATAAATGAATATAAATTTACAAAAAAATGGAATCACAAACAATTACAAAGAGGGGAAGAAACACAAACTAGCGGAAATCCTACCTAAAAGATGAAAATGTAGAAAGAAAACTAGATAGGAGCCTATTGAGGAGAAGGCTTAAGAGGTTTTGAAAAAGGGGGTGAAAAGGAAATGAAAGGATACACAGGATCAGAACAGTGAGAAGAAATCAAGAAACAGCAAAAGAAGCCCTCAAACAGCACCCTAGTGGTCACAATCTCCCGTGAAACTGGAGACGGGAAAAACAAATCACGCACAATTATACACAAAACTACAGTAATAATACAAAATGATTAACAATCAATAAATAAATGTACATTCACCCAAACGCAAATAAGAAATCACAACACCAAAAAAAACAAAACAATAGAAAAATTTATTAGGAGGAGTTTTCTCCGCACTTATCAACCTCTGTCCTGTTAAAGGAGACAAGGTCGGTTCAAACTCTGGGAAAAGGGGACTATTTGAAATGAAACGATAGGATAGAGAAAGAAAAAAACAAAATAAACCTAATAAGGGCAATCACGGCTGCTCCACTCTTGAACTAACCGCTCAATGTAGCGAGAAGCGGTGGGGCTCACCGATCAGGGAAAAGGACAAAATAGTAATCAACAAACAAACAAAAAACACTAGCAAATTCAGAGTCAGAAGTAAAGAGAAGTCCTCAAATCGCATGAAAATAACTCACTCACACACATAAACAGAAAAAAAAAACAAATGTAAATACACAATAAATACTTAATCTTTCCTTTTTTTTTCCTTCCCTCAAACCCTTGAGGGTACAAAATCAAATCTTTTCCTTCTAATGAAAATATATCTTTCTTTTTTGTCCAGGCCCCGAGGGCATAAATACAAATCTTTCCTCTTTTTTTATATTTTTTTAATTTTTTTAGGGGAAACAAAAACAACGGCAGCTACGTCGGGGTCACCATTGTCACACTGTCACTTTTGCCCCACATGCATTCATGACAGCATTTACTCCATACGCACACGCAATCTTTCCAATCAACCAAAAGGCGCACTACCGAATGTTTTTCTTCTCCCCCTCTCCTTCAGGGAAAAACACTTTACTAAATCACATCAAAACAATTTAAAAAACAGATTTTACAACATGCATCCTTGTAACCAATTTTCCCAGTTACATCAATACACGTTTCTGTAAAGTCATGGCCTTCACATAACACTGGCTCAAGATCCAGACCAGGAGAACAATCAATTCTTTCAATCATTGATGCTCTGCCTGCATCAGATGTAAAACTCGTTCCATACCGTCATGATTCCCTGTCTCTCTCAGACATCGTATCGCCCCTTGAATTCTCCCGTCACTGGAGATATGAGTTCCGACTCCTCTCCCTCGACTTCTCCTGTCACTGGAGAGATGATGAGTTCCAATTCTCTCCCTCGACTTCTCCTGTCACTGGAGAGATGACGAATTCCAACTCATCTCCCTGGAGTCTTTAATTGTTGGGGCTGAACTACCGGTGTGTTCCCCACGCCATGGGCATCTTTAACCACCTCACGGGGTGAAAGGTGAAGGGCGAAGGCGCGAAGGGTGAAGGGCGAAATACGAATAAGGTTCGTGTAAGTAAACCTGCTTCCCAATTTCATTATGAATTCTTTCTTTCTCTTTTCTTTAGGTTTTCCCCTGTAGCTTTCCCCAACTATCTATGGCACACCTGGTAATGACTGGTCAGCAGTGAGGACCAGCGTCCTGCAGGTTTCGAGTCTCTAGCCATCTGCTGGGCTAAAACTGATTCTTTCCTCCCTCTCCTAGTGAGTGCATACTCAGTGTTCAAAACACATGACCAGCACCTTACCAACCCTTATTAAACTATCTCTCAGTGGTCACTTTCACCCAATGACCACCTTTCTTTAATGAGTCATTCTCACAATTATTTGGGGACGTCCGCGACACTAGTCAAGCCACATAAATATTCTTCCTTTTTAGTTGTGCATGGGGAAATGATTCATATCACTAACTACATGTGTGGAGCGTCACATGCCTTGATGTGAGGCTACGTCACATGACATTCCCTCAAAATGCGAAGCATTCAGTCACCCTTGCTCGTGAATCAGGAATGGTGATCATTCGTAGAGAGGTTAGCAGATCGCGCCCTATGTGTACTAGGTCGGATCAGCATCACTCAACACCTCGTGCAGCGAAACAGCAGCAGGCCACTGTTGTCTTGAATGGAGTGCATGGTGTCGACCTGAAATTGATTGCTCTTTGTGAACGGCTTGTGTTGGGGCTCTGGCAGGAGGATTCCGTGTGTGGCTGTATATGGGGTGATGAGAATGAGCAGGATGGCAGCAATGACACTGTGACAACAACCAGACATATATCCAGCAAATAGCTATGGATGTGTTTGATTGATAATTACAATGTACTGAGCACCCTGATGCTGCATGGTAGTTTTTGGTAGCTTTCACCCGTATATTTCATACAATGATTTTTGTTTTTCAGCAACTTATTTCCTTACCACCGTTCTTCTCTTTTTACTCCTCTACCCTTCACTGACTGCTCTGGGGAACTGTTGGATTCCGATTTTGAATCCTTGGCGGTGAGAATATCACGACATTGTAGACTGTGGTATATTTCTATTTGATGTCAAGGAAGCACAACTATCAGCCGTGCGTCCCTGATGAGTCCGATCCAACGGACTCCCTTCGCTTCTTCCGTATCTTAGCCTACCGAGCATTGTATCTTTGCCATTAATGTCATCAAGGGGGCATTGTAATCTTTGCCATGAATGTCATCTGGGGCATTGTCAATCTTTGCCATTAATGTCATCATGGGACATTGTAATCTTTGCCATTAATGTCATCATGAGGACATTGTCATCTTTGCCATTAATGTCATATGGAGACATTGTATCTTTGCCATTAATGCAGCATAGGAGGACATTGTAATCTCTGGCATTAATGTCATCATGGAGGCATTGTCAGCCGTACTTGTTTTCCCTCACTACTAAATGTCAGCAGTCTTGACTGCTCGGTTCACTTCTCAATGGGTACATTCTTGCTTTCTTTCAGAAGGAACGTGTTTGCGTACGCATTCTGAAACACACTTACAATCAGACATTTCAGGGAGCAGCCTTAAATATTCCCTGAGCAGAAATGACACATATAATGTGGTGCAACAGAATTGTCCCAGTAGATTGTACAGCAGTTTCACTATCATTGATATGTAGCATGCTGCGAATGAGGCGGCACATCCCGGTATGAGATGAGGAGAGCAGACACGAACATGACTCTGTGTGTTCTGGGTGATGAGTGGCACGCTAGAGAACGTGTTCACCATCTCCTTGACATCTAATAGTAATCAAACGTAAATACACCGATAGTGCAGATGTGAACACTAATATTACAGTCAGATGCGAACATGACACATTGTACACCATATACACTGCACCTATACGGAATTCGTCAATGAAAATGAGACTTAAACACTGCAATGGAAATTCAGAAACCTGAACTGCTCTATAACACTTTGAATACAATAGTATGGCAAAGGTATGGAAATTCGAATTCACGTAACAATATGCTAGATACTGCATCCAACATGTCTTTTTCATCTGTCCTAGCATCACATCAGTCCAGAAATGTTGAAAAGAACAGCAGCAAGAAATAATGTCACAAAACACTGCTCTTGGACAATCATTAAAACTCGGACAAATATCATAAGTAAATGTATTATCTCATATTCCAGTTTAAAGAGGCTTATTTGCAAATAATGTCGCAGAGACGATTCCCGCTACTGCCTGTTCGATGAAGAGCTTAAATCTAGAAAACAGTCCTTGACCATAGCAGTTGAAAAATGGTGTTCATGTCGAGAGAGAGAGAGAGGAGAGAGAGAGAGAGAGAGAGAAGAGAGAGGAGAGAGAGAGAGAGAGAGGAGAGAGAAGAGAGGAGAGAGAGAGAGAGAGAGAGAGAGAGAGAGAGAGAACTCCAAACTCTGAACTCTGAATGGTTTAATGAATAGGCCATAGGCCCATGTCATGGTGGGTTTTATCTTTGGAACGTTAAGACAATCAGTGAACATACACACTCACAGAAACAGATGCACAACATACACGCGAGCGCACACGCACGCAAGCACGCACGCATGCCGCACGCATCACGCACACACACAGCACAACAACAGCACACCACACCACCAGCACGCACGCACCCACACACCACACACACACACACCACACAACCACACACACCACACACCACACAACGGCACGCCACAAACACACAACTCACACACACACACACACACACACACACACACAAATCGGTGGCCTGTCTAAAGCAAATTCACTCATGACTCAGGAGTTGTAGCGTATCTAAAACCTTTTTATCAATGAACAGAGCATGGCGAACGATGTTTGATTTGCATTCAGATGCAAACAGCATGGTAATTTGCATTGGGAAGGACTGCTGTAATACTTGGTGGTATGTATTGTTCTTCAACTCTGATACAATGGGCATTGTAAAACAAAGTGGGTCTCTGTCTCTATTTGAAGTCCACAGCATGGACACAGCAACTCATTTTCAGTCACATTTCTCCGGAAACGCATTTTATGTACATTTAGTTGCGACACACCTAATCGTAATCTGATTAGACTAGTTCGTGCCTGTAAATGACTGACTGACTGTAGGTATGGGGCCAAAATCAAATCACTCTTAAATGTCCTGTAAAATGGAAACGATCACTCTGTGTTATTTCGGTATGCCACTGCCTTTGTAATCTTGAATCAGTCTCTCTCTCAATGTCTTCAAGAACTCTTTTTCATTACCAACCCCTTGATTCTCCCACACTTCTTCAAAACCATGTTTGTGAAGAAAGAAGCAGACGGTAGATGCCCATGTGTTCTTTTCTCTATGGTGAAAAAATAGCAACATTTAATAAGCTTTATACGGAAGTCGATGAGGCTGCATTTTTAAAATTCTCAACCAGTATTTGATACTCTTTATATACAAATTAACACACAACGGGAATCTTCCCAATTCTCCATAAACCATGCATTAGGAGTTCTTACAATTACATTCAGAAACAAGGCAAAAAGGTGTACTTTTTCTAAAATGTCAACATTTCCAATCATACCCCATATTTCTGCACCGTAACTAAGTACTGGCTGGATTTGCGTGTCGAAGAGTTTAAAGAACACAGCTGGTGATTTTTCTCCAATAACACAAGAGTTTGAATATATTGATCACGTTTTTTTTGCTCTGCTAGACATATCATACAAACAATGAGAAAAGGAAAGTCTCGTGGACATAATTCCCAAATATTTGTACATGTTCCCCATGTCATTTTTGTTTGTCCAAAGAACCATTGCTCGTGTTGAGAGATATGTCCACCATTTCTAAACACGGCAACGTTTGATTTATCTAAATTAATTATCAGACCAATCTTCCAGCTGTGTCATGTAAGACGTTCAGCTGATTTTGCAAACCGGTGACGGAATCGGAGAGCAGGATAACGTCATCAGCAAACATAAGAATTAAGATTTCTAGAAAATCGGGGATAAGTTGAATTCCATGTTTACCTTTTTTGATTACTTCTACAGCCAGCTCATTGATAAACAGGGAGAACGAAACGGGGCTACACACCTCCCCCTGTTTTAAACCCAAGGGGCAATAAAGGCGTCACTTAAATAGTTTCCAACTCTAACTCTTGCCTTCACAGTGTTATATATACTAGTAATAGCTCCGTACATTTCCCCATTAATTCCTCTTTTCTTTAAAACACGCCATAAATTTGCTCGAACAATGGAGTCAAAAGCTTTTCTAAAATCTATAAATGCAACAAACTTTTTTTTGTGTGTGTGTAACAGTAACCGCTTTTGAGCCATGGCAAACAGTGTAAAAACATGATCAATGGCACTGTCATTTTTCCTAAAGCCTGCCTGACTTTGTTGATAGCATCATTCTCTTCGATCGATTATTCAATCGTTCGTTAAGTATGTGGCTGTATAATTTACTGCACACATTCAATAATGATATCCCTCGATTATCAGGTACATTCCGATCGCCCTTTTTATGCAACGGTTAGATGATAGCTTCTGACCATTGTGAAGAATAATCTCGTAGAAAACAATTTATTGAACAGAATAATCAGAAACGAAACACTCACTGTAACAGAGTTTTTGAAGATCTCTCCAACAATCCATCAGGTCCTGCAACCTTACCATTTTTTTAGAGAACGAATTGCAGCATACACTTCACTTTCTGAAATACCACATTCAAGAGAATCTATATCAAACTGGTTTTGGTCTACATCAATCTGTTCTTCCCTCTCATCAACAGTCTCAATAGTTTCATCGAAAACAGACCGACTGAAATACTTGTGAGAAGTGTCGGTACCATTTATCCTTGCTGACATTATTTTGAACAGGTCTTTTACATGATAGAGATTTCAACTTAATCCAAAATTTGGCAGAATCGTTTACGTTATCGTGTACAATCTTTACTATATTTGCCCGATGGTCGTTCTTTTTCAGTCCCAGAAGCTCTTTGTAGTCTCTGCGCTTCTGGTTATAAGTATTTCTAATTTCCTCGTCGTCATCTCTACTTCTGTAATATCGTCTGAGTTCGTGACGGAGTTCCTTTTTGTGTTGAGAGCATTCCTTATCAAACCACGGGTATTTTCTTTCTTTGCCAGCAGTAATTGACTTTCTCATACATGAACTGGTATCAATCAGTGACTCATTGAACATTTGTATTGCTTCGTTGATATCAATATCAACAAGGTCAGATGCTCTTGTCATTTTATTCCTAAACTCAGTAGTTGACAATTTGTCTTTAAAATCACCAATTCTGTCTTGATCCCAGACAATCTTTTCGAACTTGAAAGTACTACATGTTACATTCTGTTGATTAGCTACGTTGACATTAGCATTAAATAAAACTTCAACTGGCATGTGTTTAGATTCTATTCTTGGCGTAATGTTCAATGACGCACAATAATTCAACAAACATCGAGACACAATGGCATAATCAACAATACTGCATCCTGTAGGAGAAACGTAGGTAAAGTGCCAAAGTCAATATCACCTTGAATGGCACTATTAAATATAAACAAATCAACAGAATTGCGGAATTTAACAAATATTTGCCAAAATCATTCTGTATCTCATCTTTTGAGGTCGGAAAACAACACTGTCAGCGTTTTCTTCATGCAAAGACACATCCTTTCATCGTCATCATCATATCTGTACTGTTTTCACCCCTAGTCCGTAGCATTGAAGTCTCCGAGCAACATGAACGGTAAGTTTCCAAAAGACCATAACATCCGTAATACATTGCTCCAACATCCTAATACCATTTGTTATGTCCGTATCATGGTAATAGGAAGACGTGTTAGGCGGTACATACACACCGAGCAGAATCACAGGTGAAATCGTGCCAAAAAGGTCCTTAGAGAGTTTTAACACTATAACATTGTCATAATCCACATTGATCTTTTCAATGTACTTGACGAGGCCTTTTTTCCCTAGCAGAGTCAATCCTCCTGATAATCTAGCCGTTACACCGTCAGACAGTTTAACGCCTGGTATGACGTAAGCACTGTGTTTTGGAAACAAATGATCAGGAAATATAGTTGCAAATGTTTCGACTACAAGACTAAAGTCCAATTCAGCAATATAAGACCTTACCTCGGGATCGTAAATCCAGACAGACCTTCAATGTTGTAGGTCATGAACTTGAGAGTTTGCATGACATGAACCTGGCCGAGTCCCTATAAATCCTGTGTTTTGTAGTTTTACTGTGTTTAGTGGGTACCTGAATGGTTGCTTGGCGTTTAGCTGTGGAATTCGTGAAACTATTCCTCAGCAGAATTACAGGTCTGCCGCGTGCAATATTGTCACTCGACGGCCGAGTCAATCGCTCCGTTGGGGCTGTGGTAGTTCTGTCATCCTTGTTCCGCTCAATTATTGTCCGTTCTTGCACTGGTTCAGTTGGTGTGTATGTCTCATCATGTGTATTTTTGTTAACTGGGTTTGTCACGCTGTCGGTCATTCCAATGTCCATGTTCTGTTCGTCACCCTTTTCGCTGTTGTTGTCCGGGGAAGTCTGTCTAGGGGTTTGTCCTTCGGGCTGGACTTGTTTTCCAGTGGTCTTAGTGATGATCACAGTGCCATTTTCTTCATCACTTTCACTACACTTGGCAACATCAGCCCCGTCAGCGGTGGCAGTGTGTCATCGTCAAGTGTCTGTCCTTGACCATCGGTTTTGGTGTCGTCGAAATGTTTCCTTTCAAGATTTGGTTTGCTGTCAAAATCTCCGTCTGTCCCCTTTTCATTGCCATGCACTGAGTCTGTCGCCTCAATGACGCCCACATCGTCACCTTTCAAGATGTCGTTTGTGTCAAGATTTCGGTCGTCACCTTTTCATTGTCAGACACTTGTCGGTCACATTGTGTGATGGTGTCTTTCTCTGGGTTGTCCTGTCGCTCGTCCTGTCCGTCTGTGTGTCGGTAATGTGAGGCTGAATGCTGATAGGTTGGTGTCTCGTGCCGATGGCAGTGGTGGGAAGTGGTACATAGAGCTGTAGTTGTAGCTGTAGTATGGCTGAACCGGACAGCTCCAGTCCTGTACCCCGCTCCCTTCACCGTACCATCTCCCACCTCCATAGTGTCTGTAGTAGTCAGCCGATGGATGGTCCCTGTCTCTAAACGGAAATCCTTGTTGTGACTCCGTCTCCTACTGTCGCTCCTTTGCCCATCAGCGCTGTGGTGTTCGCTGGAGCAGGTCCGATCACCTTCGTTGTAGGGTTGCTGCTGTGGTAGTCGTGGCTCCAGGTGCTGCCCGCGTGGTGTTGTTCTGCCCTCTGCCATTGTTGACTGGGTCGTCTTCTCTGCTCCTCCACCACCAGCCTGTTGCCCTTGTAGTAATCGTGCACACTTGACTGGCTCCGCGTCATGTAGCATCAGCGTAGCTGCCTCTGTTCAGAGTAGGATTTCAGAATGAGCCTGCTACAGCCAGCTTGTTTCCTTTGTAGAATGCACGTATTCCATTAGCTTGGCAGTCATGAATGGTCTGCTGTTGTTTAGTTGTTAGGTCACCTGCCACTCTTATCCCTTTCTTTCGCAGCCCCTCTCGTCCCTTTGTCAGCACACTCATTTTATCTGACCATCTTGCAAACTTCACAATGACAGGCTGTGGTTTAGAAAGGTCACTGCTTCGGCCAAGACGATGGCACGTACAATGTCCTCAGAAGACCACGTTTTTTTGTGGCACAGTGTCTTGAAGTGTGCCTGATCACTTTCTTTGCATATTCTTCGTAATTTTCATGAGACGATTGTGGTAGATTGAAAAACTTGAGGTTGTCTCTCCTTGAAAATGATTCTAACGTGTCAATGTTTTCGCTGAACTCACTTGATATTTTTTTAAGCTTATCTTCCATTCAGAACTGACTTGTTTTGTTTCTTCTGACATGAAGTAAAAACGATCTTCAAGATTTGCTGTTTTGGCTTGTAGGTGTTGTAGCTGTGTTTTCATCACTCCCAGCATGTTGTCCACTTTTGCTAATAAGTCTTTGCCAAGCGAATCGAAACCTGTTTCGAGTTGCTGACACAAAAAGATCTTTTAACTTTGTCTCATGTTGATGTAGTAAATCGCTCAGTGTTTTTTCCAGCTGAGAGTCAGGACCGGGGTTCGTCTCAATGTCGTTTGCACACATCAGCAGTTGAAACAGTATGACAGTGAGGAAAATGCACTGCGTCTGAGCTCTTCTCGTTCGGTTTGACACATATGGCCATGGCGAGCTTTGCGCGCTTCCCCATGAATTGAATGTATACTGCAGCAAAACGACCGCAGATAGCTCGGAAATAATTTGTTCTAAAGGCATGATCACCTCAGCTATCACTTGGTGCAATGATTAAGCATATCATTAAACGTAAAAACTTCTTAATTAACAAAACCAATTAATGAAACACTCCGAACAAGAGAACACGTCTTTCTTCTACCTATGATGAGTGTTCATCCCCCGGAGAGAGAGAGAGAGAGAGAGAGAGAGAGAGAGGAGAGAGGAGGAGAGAGAGAGAGAGAGAGAGAGAAGAGAGAGAGAGATAGAGAGATTAGAGAGAGATGAGTAAGAGAGAGAGAGAAGAGAGTATTCATTTAAATATTTTACATTGCCTTGAGATGATACTTACTTACTGTAGAGATGACTAAGTAAAGTAAGTCAATGCTCACAAGAAGTAACTGAGCGTGAAATGTAACTAAAATTCTACATGATGCAAGTGGAAAAGAAAGTAAATCAGTCACTAAAAGTAACACGGAAACTCAAGAACAAAGCGAGAACTGGAACCATCATAGATCGAAGAATCCAAATGGTGAGTGACAAAAGAACATCTCTGGTATGACTCACAAAAGTCACGCAGCAAGTTCAGGAGCAAAGGAAGACACATGCCTCACAACTCTCAACCATTCTACACACTGCGCTAGACTAAAACCGTGTTGTCATATACATGACGACACATCCTCATGAAAAGTAAGGAATCAACTGAAATCCACGTGCACCAACCCCGTACCGCAGGAACAGCTCGAAGACTTTCATCAACTGGGCTCTTTCCTTTACGCTTCTCAATCTCCTATGGGAAGCGAAGATACTTGACACCATTCCCCTCCAACAACTCTACCATTGCACCTCCACAGACACGTATCACTCCTGAAAAAAATGGTGATTGTCAGAACGGTCCTGCATTTTCATGTTGAACGTTCAAATCCGCGAACCTGGTCAGATTGTGGACTCTATCAGTTTTACATTGGAGCCAACGTTAGCACTTCCATTAGTAAGTCATTCAAATTACTGCTTGTATTA
>CM031620.1:3833028-3838028 GCA_018398815.1 Conus ventricosus | reverse complement strand
TTCAGTTTGATCTCGAATTGCTTCATACATTCATTTATATGTAATTTTTTTTTTTTTTTTTTTTTTTTTTTGCTGTCCCAACCTCTACGCCACCTCAGAGGCAGTGCACCCACGCCGCTCATTCCGACACCCCGTCCACAGCTACAGCCCGGTAGGCACGGCAATCCACAGGGAGCAGTCAATGTCAAGTCGTCAAGAGGCAACCCACCGGAGGAGACACTGCACTGCTGCTGAGTCACTTCGGTGGTGTTCAGTGGCGCCTGTTCTGATCTAACATACGCAGGACACCACCAACTAAGCCCCCTACTGACGACAATAATTGCTTAGTCGCGGAGCCGGCGTGAGTGAGCTCTCCCTCCGGAGGGCGCCACCACGTCCGTCCAACGACAGCCCCCATGGACTCGCCGATACAGGTGACCCCGACGGAACCAAACCAAGGCCACAGACGTGGAGAGGACATCGAAATTGAGGTCACCATGAGAGCAGGGCATGAAGGGCCACAGAATTTGAGACATTTTTTTATGCTGATCGATGAGAATGAGGATGATTAAGATGATGCTACGGATTTCCATTTCGGTCTGAGACTACATGACAGGGCTGTACTCTACGCTTCCTTTCATAATATATCCCGGCGTCAACCAGGCCCGAGAGATACAGGCACCTGCAGTGTTGGTCAGGAAATTTGAGCAACACTCTCAGAAACGCATCCTTTAAGTGGATGAAACTCGACTGTGTGGTCCCAGTCTTCCCAACTGAGTCCGCAGCAAACTCAACTCTGGGTAGGAGCCGGTCGGGGCAGAAACACCCACATGAATTCTGATGGGATTCGAACCCACGACCTCCCAGCCGGGAGTCCGCGACGCTAACCACTTCGCCACGGCGGCTGGTTATATGTAATTGTTAATTTTTTACACATACAAAATCACTTGTCATCTCTCTCTCTCTCTCTCTCTCTCTCTCTCTCTCTCTCTCTCTCTCTCTCTCTCTCTCTCTCTCTCTCCTCTCTCTCTCTCTCTCTCTCTCTCTCTCACACACACACACACACACACACACACACACACACACACACACTATCTCGGTGATTTGCAGAGACTATGTAAGTTCAATTCAGTGGTTTATTTGACATATAACCATCATATATAGTTTTAGACAATAAGCAGCTATACAGTCTACACAAACACTCACAAAATATCTATGTGATTTTCAGAACTACAAAGTTCAGTAAAGTGGTTTGTCTACGTCTGTCCATCACAGATGATGTTAGAGAATAATCAGCTATACAATCTACACTAAGTGATTCGCACCTCATTTCACAACATATCAAACAGATCTAAGATATAAACATGATAATAAAACTTCAGTTTGAGTGACCACCGCTGCAATATCAATACTGCATGGGTCACACAACACATGGCCAATATTTTGATAGTTATTAACGGTAAAACCTTTCTCCTTATAAAAGGCTGGACTCTAACCAACACAAACATTACGGAAGTCCTCCAAGTTTGAAAAAACAGCGGGCTGAGGATACAGCAAAGGGGTTCATCTCCCAGATTGTCATAAATCAGAAGAAATGGGAAAGAGGGGAAAAGTGACACATGAAAACAACATCAAAACAAATAAAGCCTGGGAAGGATGTGTGTGTTATCATGTCAGGCACCATGTCATTTTACTTGTAAGATATCCTTTCGCATCTGGCACCAAGTTATTTTCGGTAAAGGATATCCGTTCATGCCTGGAACCATGTTTCTTTCGGCATAGGATATCCGTTCACGTTTGGCGCCATGTTAACTTCTGTGTAACATAGAGACTGTCCGTGCGCACCTAGTACCATGTGTCTTTCTCCGTAAAGTGTTTACGCCGTACGGTATTCGTGCACTCCTTGCAACATGTTACTTAATCCGTTATGTGCAGGATGCCCGTGCACACGTGGCTTCATGTTACTTTCGTTGTTAGGTGTAGGATACTCAGTCCACGACTGGCACAGTTACTTTCTTCGTAAGGAATAGGATACCGGGTGCACGAATGGCATTGTTGCTTTCTTCGTAAGGTGTAGGATACCCAGTGCACGAATGGCATTGTTACTTTCTCCGTAAGGTGTAGGATACCCGGTGCACGAATGGCATTGTTACTTTCTCTGTAAGGTGTTGAATACCCGATGCATGCCTAACAATAGATTTCTTTCGCCGTAAAGTGTTAAATACTCGGTGCACGGCTGACACTGTAGTTACTTTTGCCGTAAAGTGTGGGAGACCTGGTGCACGCCTAACGGTATGTTAATTTCGCCGTAAAATGCAGGATACCCGGTGCCCACATGGCATGATCTTACTACCTCCGTAAAATGTGAAATATTTTTGCACACCTGGCACCAGCAACATGTCCTCTCTGTGACAGTTTCTGTTTTCCCCGTCAGCTAGGAACCTTGATTTACCTTGAGAAATACCCCCGAGATCAGCTGACTGTAATGTTAATTAAGTCACTGGCATTTTGTTGTAGTCCAGACGACCACTTACAGAGCCATTTCAGCGCTGTCATCATACACAGGACTTAAAGTTCTATTAGCACAGAGAGAGAGAGAAGAGAGAGAGAGAGAAAAGAGAGAGAGAGAGAGAGAGAGAGAGAGAGAGAGAGAGAGAGAGAGAGAGAGAGAGAGAGAGCAACTAGAAAATGACATACGTACATATAGTCAATGCATGTTATGGAAGGTGGACGACTGGCATCATAGGACACACAAAACTACACCATGCTGAGTGCGTGAACCATTGGATCTTGCCATAAGTAAACTCGAATTTCAACATTGGCTTGAGGATTGCCTTTTGGGTTTTCGGTTATTTTTTCCAGTTTGAATTCCATATTCTATGTCTTTTTTTCAGATGATGTGATTGATTGAGTTATTGCTCATTTAGATCATCAGAATCATAGGCCGTAACAGGCGTTGAAAACGGAAATAAAGAAATATCTTTGTGTGAAAACTCTTTCATGATAACACTTAGCAGTCAACTGGGGGCGCTAGGGGATGGACAGTGGGGTTGGTTCTCTGTTTCTCACTCCTGCCGCTCTGCGATTATTTCAAAGAAGCGCAGGCCAGCAACTGAACTGTCTTCATAGTAATGATAGCCAAGTCATAACTATGAAGACAGTTCAGTTGTTGGCCTGCGCTTGTTTTTTTCCCCAGTATCAGATTGTTCGTCTATGTATTTGTCTGACTTTATTCAAGTTTAAAAGGCTGTACCAGTCTTGAATAAAAGTTACTCTGTGTTAGGTTTTCTTATGGAAGCAAAAGTTACACCACTTGTTTACTGTTCATGTATAATTAGTCAATTTAACAAGACTTACCTGTAAGTTGATGTTAAATTGGAATTATGTAGTGTCTAGTGATGGGAATGAGCAATTACGTGAGATGTGATGCGCGCGCATCTAGCCAGTATTTAGACACGAATGACCTCTAAACTAAATTCAACAGACAATACCTGGGAGGGTAAGCGAGAATCATCCAGAGCCGAGATGGGAGGGCACGTAATTGCTCATTCCCATCACTAGACCCTAGATAATTCCAATTTACCTCAACGTACGGGTAAGTCTCGTTCAATTTACTAATTATCAATCGTCTAGCGATTGGTCATTCACAATGACGTGAGGCTTCAGAGTTAGAGGTCATGAGTACTGAATCAATCACAAAAGCAATATAAACAAGTCGATGGGTTTTGTTTGTCTGCATTCAATCGCACAAGAGCTGTAAAGGTTCTGGTAATTCAAAAACAAGTTGTAATTTGGCATGCAATCACTTTCAATCAGTCACTGGGTCAAACTGTACCATGAAACATCAGTCAGTCACTGGGTCAAAACTGGACCCTGCAGCATTCCTACTTCTTGTTTACAAAACTGTCTAGACCTGATTGTCCCAAAGATTTCTGAAGCACAGGTTTGCAGTAGAACTTGCTAAAAGTGGTCTGTCTAGACCACCCAGCCGCTCTCATTATGCAGTCAATAGGCACATCTCTGCTGAATGCTGCTGAAGTGCTAGCTGCTCTGGTGCTGTGAGCTGCAAAACGGCTGATATCCACCCCAGCTAACCTCAAAACAGTTTTAATCCACCTGGATATAGTGTCTCTTGAGACTTCACTGTGGAGTTTGACATATGATATGAAGAGTTGTTTCCCTTTCCTCATAGTCTTTGTCACACTTAAATACTGTCAAAGATGGGTAACAATACGCAAGTTTTTATTTGCAAAAGACTCTAGTTCTAACGGCTGCACATGCGACCCTGGTTTAGTTTGCTTCAGCACAGCACTAAACACTAAGACACACTTGTCATCTTTAAATCTGACATCATCACATTTTAAATTAATGTGTGGATTGTTTGACCCCTCTGACCAGACAGCAGGGCTAACAACATAACCAGTCTAAGGGTCAACTGTTTACGAGTCATCTTTCCTACATCTGGCCAGCCGAAAATGTATTACATGGACATAAGTTGGTGTTTTTATTCCCTTGCTATCTACACAAGTTTTCCACCTTCTTATGTAAGAGTCATACGCTTTCTGGGTAGAGTTTCTCCAAGAGCTCATAACCAAATCAGCGGCCCCACTGCTTAGACCAGAGCTGGTTAAAGAACACCTGAGATCCTGCAAACTAACAGGTGAAGCCTCTTCTGTTGAATCAGGGGATGGACTGCATGTGGGTGGCTGGGGAGATGCAACAGGTTTTTTTCTGCAGGTCAGACGCACTGGCTCTGCAGTCAACAGTCGCAACAGTATTGGATACCACGGCTGAGTTGGCCAATCTGGGACCACCAGCACACCCGAACTCTCATCCCTCCGCACCTTCTGGAGGAATCGGGTGACAACGCTGAAAGGAGGAAAAGCATAGAAAATTATGTCTCTCCAAGTTACACTGAAAGCATCAACAGCTTCTGCGTCTGGATCTGGCCTGAAAGAGGTGAATCTTTTCATTTGCGCATTCAGCCTAGAAGCAAACAAATCTATGTCAGGTGCTGCATT
>CM031620.1:3783028-3828028 GCA_018398815.1 Conus ventricosus | reverse complement strand
ATGTCAGTCTCAATCCGCACCAAAGCACACACAAAAATATTAATACATTTGGCAATCATATCAGCTCCTCCCCTGGCGTGTATGATCTTCTGACATTTTAAATACAGTTCACAGCACAGTAGCAGACACTGTCCATTCCAACACAGCTTCTTCAGCTCGTCGTGAACCTGCACCAGTCAACACAGGTCGAGTACACCACAGTTCAGCTTGGAATAGCTCAATACCGCCCAACACAGCTCCTTCAGCTTGTCGTGAACTTGCACCACTCAACACAGCCCGAGCACACAACAGTTCAGCTTGGCTCGATAAAGTAATATTCAAAAAGATGGCACAGCTTGTCACAACACTGCTGGACCCAAACTAGTCAACACAAGTTCTGTTAACATAAAAAGAATACCCTCTTTTCTCTCTGAAAGACTAAGATTTCATTTACCATATTCTGGTTGCCAAAGTCAACTGACAAAAACTCCATCTCCATATTAGTTCCTCTAATATATCAAGCCTGTTTTTACGTCATTCCGATTTGCTGCGTAATTCTTCGTTCACCCCCCATTAACCCTTTATCTTCCTTTCACCTCAAGTCTTTCTGGTTTGTACAACATGCGTTCCCATCAAATGACAATGTTTTCAAAGAAGGACACAAATGTATGTTGGTATTTGCATTTCCTAACGAAACACATTGTCCATACCTGTTCGCTCGTCTAAAACGTTGAGAAAGCTGTAGACAGACAAAGGCATGCTGATAAGAATGTTAAAGCGAATCTAAAGTGAATCCAAAGGAACGGCAAACGCCTTCCTCGAACATATATTTCTTTCTTTTTTTTAACAGCAAAAGTCTCTACTCCTGTTTATTTTCCCTATATCCTATCCTATAGATGTGTGTGTGTGGTGTGTGTGTGTGTGTGTGTGTGTGTGTGTGTGTGTGTGTGTGTGTGTGTGTGTGTGTGTGTGTGTGTGTGTGTGTGTGTGTGTGCATGCATGCGTGTGTGTGTCTGTGTGTCTTTCTCTGCGTGTGTGTGTGTGTGTGTGTGTGTGTGTGTGTGTGTGTGTGTGTGTGTGTGTGTGTGTGTGTGTGTGTGTGTGTGTGTGTGTGTGTGTGTCTGTGCGTGTGTGTGTGTGTCTGCATGTCTGTGTGTATGTCTGTGCGTGTGTCTGTGTGTGTGTGTGTGTGCATACAGGTCTGCACCAGGAGATATGGAAGTGGCATTAGGTCTGGAGACTGACCCCGAGATGGTGAAGATCCACTGTCAGTTTCATCTTTACCATAGGTACAGTAGGAATAATGAACAGAGATATCAGAAAGCATTTCCTTACTCTAGTGTTAAGCCTTCAGTTAATTAGCAAATCATTGTAAAGTGTCAGCACTTTATTGAACCATCGCATGTGACACAATTAAAAGGCTCACGCTCAAAAAGACTGACGAAGGCAAAGCATTGTGCTTAATGCAGTCATAAGTGAAACAAGACAACGCATCCAACGTTTATACTCAGACAGTTAAAGTATCTGTCTTAGTGTTCAACATGTCCGCTTGCTGTTTGGCGGGTTTTATTACTAACTGACGCCAGCCATAAAGCATTTGTTTCAGAGTTCTGCGAAATCTGGAACTCAGCAGTACATAGGCAAAAACGTTTACAGTTGAATTAATACAAGACGTGGATAATCATCTGCTGTACAATAACGAAAGTATTGTGGTACTTTTTACGTACAAAAAACTCAGGAACAAAGACGTAGGTTATGGTCGAACACATTTGTGGCAGGATAAGCACAGCATACACAGCGCAGAGGAAGAGCAGCATTTTGGTGATTCTCTTCTCAGAATCACCATTCTCTTTCACACTTTGCGTCATCTGGAATCGCTTTCTGGAAGCCCGGTGCAAATGACTGATGGTGATGATGCAACAACTAACCACAGTGACGAGGAACACGGGCTGGGTGATTACACGAAACAAGATTTCGATCAGGTAGATGAGCCGATCGTCTACATTCAGCCAGGATGTTGAAGTCACGTAAGCGATGGAGCCATTCGTTGCAGGATCTACTGTCCACTTGGCAGTGAGAGCAAGAAAGCCAGGAAGATGAAACACAAAAGGAACCATGTAAGACAGGAATATGAATACCACTGTGGACCTGATAATGACATAACAGAAAATAGTTCTCCTTTTATTTCGAGATATTTGATTATTTCAATTCATGTTCTTAGGAATATCAAACTGAGTAAATTAAATAATGTCTTAATACATGAATTAGACAAATAATTCAAAACCTCTTCTTCAAACTTTACAGTGAAATCATAGATTAGGGAACATGTCAGCCTGAACTGTGATTATGTCGTACTTTTCATGGATATGTCACTCACTCTCCAATAGGGCTGAGACAAGATACAGATCGCGTCATAAATAGATAGATAGATAGATAGATAGATAGATAGATAGATAGCTAGATAGATATATAGATAGATAGATAGATAGAGAGAGAGAGAGATAGACAGACAGATAGATAGACAGACTGAAAGTTAGATTAGAAAAATAGGTAGGTAGGTAGATAGATAGATAGATAGATAGATAGATAGATAGATAGATAGATAGATAGATAGATAGATAGATAGATAGATAGATCGATCGATAGATAGATAGATAGGCAGATAGACAGATAGATGGATACACAGACGGGCATGTAGACAGATAGATTGATAGATAGATAGATATGTAGATAGATAGATAGAGAGATAGAGAGAGAGAGAGAGAGAGAGAGAGAGAGAGATAGACAGGGAGGTCTATCTATCTATCTATCTATCTATCTATCTATCGATCGATCGATCGATCGATAGATAGATAGATAGATAGATAGATAGATAGATAGATAGATAGATATCTCATATCTTTATACTCCGTATGCTGTTTGGTTTCGTCATTTTACGTAAAAACCATCATGTGAGTCTGTAGAATAATTTACATGATAAAAGGACAATAATGAAAACTATCTAAAAACAGGTGGTTGGTTTGACTATCAACATAAATTTCATATCATAACAGCTAACTAGATGCGAAATAAGGGACAGATGCAGACAGGAATTCTTCAGTTCTAAAACAAAGTTGGTAATATTTCGTAAATGACATTGTACGAGAGAGAGAGAGAGAGAGAGAGAGAGAGAGAGAGAGAGAGAGAGAGAGAGAGAGAGAGAGAGAGAGAGAGAGAGAGAGAGAGAGAGAGAGAGAGAGAGGAGAGGGGGGGGAATAAAAGGAAAATGAGCATGTCACTGAGAACACCAGATTCCCCTCAGAGCCAGACGTTTTTCACATTACAATGTATCTCCCCCAGTTGGAAAACAGACGTAATGGCGTTTAAGTAGTCACAGCCTGGTCTAGCACGGAAGTGTACTTGACGTCTGACCTCATCCACCGGAGATCGGAAAATGGAGAAAAAATCTTCTCAGTTGACTGGGATCCAATAAATATAAATGAGAACATTTTGTGTTGCTTCTGTTTTCTTAAAAGCACCCATCAAAAGAACAATGGCGCAAAACGGGAGGACTGACATTGAATACACTATTTCTGTAACATTTTGAAAACCAAAAAGAGAAGAAAAAAATAAACAATCTGTGCCTTCCTGTGGATCCAAACATTGACACAAGAAAAGAGATATACAATTTCCCCATCGGTCAAAATCTCTGTAAGAATTTCTTGTCAGAGGGACGCACTATGTGTGAATGAAGTGAAATTTCTGTGATGCGTGGCATCTTGTTGGTTAATTAGCATGGTAATAAACTTTGGGGAAAACTATTTTTGTAAGTGGACATACGTTTGGATTATAGTTAGGAACACAAGCAAACCAGTCTCTGTTACAGATAGAACGATGACAAATTAAAACAATAGTCATAAAATGACAGGTACTGTCACGATACATTATTTCCTTTGTTTAATTCCAAGACAACCTAAGTTAAGCTTTTGTCTTCTCTAATCAGAGCTTGCACAAGTTCATAGTCGATCATTTTGCTGTTAATTTGTTTAACTGGTGAAACAAATCTAACAACAACACAGTCAACTGCAGAGCTCTCATTCCTGCTTTTCCTTCCCTCTCTTTGGACACTGTACCTGTACGTGACAAGTCTCCTTGCCTTGATAGGCATGACGACAGAGAGGCATCGATCCATACTCATGATCACGATGATGATTTCAGAGGCCATGACGAACCACACATTGAAATGAATGACGGCAGTCCTAACAAGCGTCGTCCAGCTGGCGTTCCAAAGCTGGTCTGAGAGGTAACACTCAGTCACAAACAACAGGTGGGCCACCAGGTTGCCCAGGTCAGCCACTGACAACCAGAACAGCAGCAGGTTAATCTTGTCTGACAGACCTTGCTGGAATGGACGATCTTACTTGTAATATGAACAGATTATTCAATGATAAGCAAAACACAAAGAGATGTTCATGTCAACTGCAAGGAGAGGGAATGCTGGTGTCTGTATCTTTCATGCATGGCTGACGCCTAGACCTGCTAAAATCAATATGATTTTTAACTCTGTCGATAAATCTAAGACCACGTGGAATGGCGCAGCATTGTTTTAGTAGTAGTTGTTGTTACTGTTGTTGTTGTTGTTCGTTTGTTTTTGTTTTGCCTGCTTCGCTCTTAAGATGAATCCAATTTAGTTTCCTCTTCGTGTCGATATTTGTGTATACTTTGTATCAGAGCGATTTTACAGGAACTGTCACTGAACTGACAGGGTGGTTCCCTCAAAATGGGAAGCGTTCAGTCACCCTTTCTCTGCGAATCGGGAATGGTTATCATTCGTAGAGAGGTTAGCAGATCGCGCCCGATGTGTGCTAGATCGGATCAGCATCACTCAACACCTCCGCAGCGAAACAGCAGCAGGCCACTGTTGCCCTGAACGGAGTGCCTGGTGTCGACCTGAAGTTGATTGCTCTTTGTGAACGGCTTGTGTTGGGACTCTGGCAGGAGGATTCCGTGTGTGGCTGTATATGGGGTGATCAGAATGAGCAGGATGGCAACAAAGACACTGTGACAACAACCAGACATATATCCAGCAAATAGCCATGGATGTGTTTGATTGATAATTACAATGTGTTGAGCACCCTGTGTGCCGCATGACAGATTTGGTAGCTTTTACCCGTATATTTCATACAGTTTACACATGATGTTTGTTTTTCAGCAGTTTATTTCCTTACCACATGTTCTTCTCGTTTTACTCTTCTACCCTTCACTGACTGCTTTGGGGAACTGTTGGATTCCGATTTTGAGTCCTTGGCGGTGAGAATATCATGAAACTGTAGACTGTGGTATATCTCTATTTGATGTCAAGGAAGCACAGACAATCAGCCGTGCGTCCCTGGTGAGTCCAATGCACCGGACTCCCTTTGCGTCTTTTTACCCCCGAATCTTTACCATTAATGTCATCATGTTGGCATTGTCAGCTTGTACTTGCTTTCCCTTACTTTGCCATTAATGTCATCATGGAGGCATTGTAATCTTTGCCATTAATGTCTATCATGGAGGCATTGTAATATTTGCCATTAATGACATCATGGCGGCATTGTAATATTTGCCATTAATGTCATCATGGAGGCATTGTAATATTTGCCATTAATGTCTATCATGGAGGCATTGTAATTTTTGCCATTGATGTCATCATGGCGGCATTGTAATCTTTGCCATTAATGTCTATCATGGAGGCATTGTAATATTTGCCATTAATGTCTATCATGGAGGCATTGTAATCTTTGCCATTAATGACATCATGGCGGCATTGTAATATTTGCCATTAATGTCATCATGGAGGCATTGTAATCTTTGCCATTAATGTCATCACGGAGACATTGCAATCTCTGGCGTTAATGTCATCATGAAGGCATTGTCAGCCTGTACTTGTTTTCCCTCACTACTAAATGTCAGCAGTCTTGACTGCTCGGTTCACTGTTCGATGTGCATGGCTTTGTTTTCTTTCAGAAAGAACGTGTTTGCTTACGAATCCTGAAACATACTTACAAAAAATCAGACGTCTCATGGAGCAGCCTTAAACACTCCCTAAGCAGAAATGATACATATAATGTGGTGCAACCGAATTGTCCCAGTAGATTGTACAGCAGTTTCACTATCATTGATATGTAGCATGCTGCGAATGAGGCGGCACATCCCGCTATGTAGATGAGGAGAGCAGACATGAACATGACTCTGTGTGTTCTGGGTGATGAGTGGCACTGCTAGAGAACGTCTTCACCATCTCCCTGACATCTAATAGTAATGAAAGGGAAATACACCGATAGTGCAGATGTGAACACTACCAGTACAGATGCGAACATGACACACATTGCAACACATAGACACTGCACCTCTATAGGG
This sequence comes from Conus ventricosus, assembly GCA_018398815.1. NCBI lineage: Eukaryota > Metazoa > Mollusca > Gastropoda > Neogastropoda > Conidae > Conus > Conus ventricosus. The sequence goes on along the minus strand of CM031620.1, from coordinate 3,821,671 downwards.
ATTTATCAAAGAAAATGAGACTGAAAGAACTGCAAAGGAAAATCACGAAAAAATCCGACTGCTCTTTAAACCCCTTTAAATACAATAGGTAAAGCAAATTCGAATTTATGTAGCAATTGCTAGACACTGCATCCAACATTTCTTTTTCAACTGTTCTAGAATCAATCAGTCCAGAACATGGTTGAATGAGATTAACAGCGGACAATAAATGATGTCACAATAACACATGCTCTTTGAAAAAATCACGAAAAACTCGACAAATGTCTAAGAAATTTATTATCTCATCTTGCAGTCTTAAAAGATGCATATTTTCAAATATTGTCATATAGACAGATGCCCGTTACTTCCGTGTTCGACCAAGAGCTTACATCTAGAAAACAGTCCTTGACCATAGCAGTGAAGAAATGGTGTATGTCAGAGAGAGAGGAGAGAGAGAGAGAGAGAGAGAGAGAGAGAGAGAGAGAGAGAGAGAAGAGAGAGAGAGAGAGAGAGAGAGAGAGAGAGAACAATTATTTAAAGCATACTCTACAAGGAATGTAACTTGAGCGTGAATGTAACTAAAATTTCCACACTGATGCAAGTGAAAAAAAAGTAAGTCAGTCACTAAAAGTACTACGGAAACTCAAGAAACAAAGCGAGAACTGGAACATATGTAGAGTCGAAGAATGCAAATGGTGAGTGAGCCAAAAAGAACATCTCTGTATGACTCACAGAAGTCAAGCACAGAGTTCAGGAGACAAAGGAAGACACATGCCCATCAACACTCAACCATTCTACACCTGCAGCTAGACAAGAACCATATAGTACTTCAGGTGACCAAACCCCCCCCCCCCCCCCCCCCCCCCCCCGACCCCGGCGGGGATTTGCCATTGCGTTTTTCTGAAGGTTTTGGCCATATGCTGTCATCATAGGATGTCAACAAAAATTGGTTGGAGCTCTTAGGAGCAACAAGGTCTGGAAAGAAATCACCCGTTTCCTTCTCGTAAAAAAAGGGGTTGGGGTGACAAACATGCTGTAACTCATTGTACAGTGCCTTAACAATCACATACAAGTTGGTTTAAATGCGCTGAGCTTGATGCATATGCTTTAATTTGTCAATTTTTTTAACACGTTAGCGCACCAGCCTATTACTCATTAAATTGGTTTTAAAAATTGGTACAAGTGACAGAAACCGTTAACCTGTTTCAAAATGGTGTCAAGAAAATGGTTAAGTAAGTTTTGGCCAACCTGCTTATAAACCATGACCAAGGAATCTGTTTCAGCACAAGCGAGTGATGACTGAGTGTCGCAGTATGCGCCTGCCTACCAATAAGAAGACTGCACCTTTACACAGAACTGTTGACAACAGATTCTTCAGTGTCAAACCCTTCCTTCTGAACAGCATCACAAAGGTTCACAAGTTCAAAGTCACTGTTCTCCTCCTCAGGAGTTGGCTGGTCACAGAGGATATCAACAAGTTCACATGGAAGTATATCCTCCTGACACCAGTCGATCTCCAAACCACTGTCTGTTGTCTTCCAGCCTCTGCCTGGCGGCCCATCAATGGCTGCTTGATCACAATGGGCGTGCTTCCAAACCTCCACGTTAGAACAGAAGATAAAAGGGTAAAGATGATCAAATCTCATAGCCGTTTTATGGCCTTGTCAGTGACTAACTTAGGCTTCGGTCTCAGGACTCAGTCCTATTTATGTTCCAAATGTCATATTCAGGCTATTGTGTTACCCCTGGCCAGGTCAAATAGCATTTGTTTAACTATAGTTATCAACAACAATACTACTGTAGGTCTCCGTCGGTTGTAGCTGACCATGGATAGAGTATATCCAACGTAAGATATAGCTATCTGACTTGGCTGTCTGCTCAGCCCAAGCAGTGTCACCTGTGGCTGTAGAGTTTGATGCGAGAGTGGCAGTCTCTGTCACAGCGGTCACATCTGCATGTTGACAATGTTTTGTTTCCTGCCATCCTCTTTCTGCATGTTTGCTTTTCTGCTGCACCAGTTGTCAGTTTATCTTCACTGATCTGCACAACAGCATGAGGTCTGAGGAAGGACAGCATTTCTCCAGACCTTATCGAACACTGCAAGACTACCCTGCAACAACAATAACTATCATGTTAAAAACAGTAAGATATAATACCTGGTAGCCTCTGTGTGCAACTGCAGGGAAGACTGACAGGGAGGTAGGAGGCTCAGGTCAGTTCCGTTGTAGCTGGCCAAAACTGCATGTCCCCGACTGGTGTCAAACTTTTCTCTGAGAAGATCAAAGTGGACCTGGTTGATGTTTCTGCTTTTGGGTCTGCCATACAGACAACAGACAGTGTTTAAGGCTGTCCACTGAATCAGAAGACAGTTCTGGGCTTCCCAGTGCTCGGAAGGCATCATGAAGGAAAGGCTCTTTGTGAACGCATTGAACGCCCTGACCTTCCCTTTGCTCACAAAAGAACTGGTGGAGTCACAGCCGGAAGAAACATGCAGGCCAAGGAGTGCTTCACAGCACTTCGCAACAAGGTCTGTGGTGGAAAGCAGCCTCCTGCAGTTTCCAGTGCCAGTGTCCAAGTATACCGTTGTATGGGGCTGGGAACTGAAGTGTAGTAAGAGTAGAAACACATCAGTATCTGAAGAGCGCACAGTTTTGCCCTCGGAGTCGGAAGCATTCTTGTCCTGGTGAAAACAGTAAAGGATGATCCTCGTCTCGTGTCCGCTTCTTCCTGAGTGGAAATCAGCTCTTGAACTGGTGAGGCTTCCACAGTCTTGCCATCCGTGGAGGACAGCTTGAAGCCATCGGGCCCACATGTCACAAACAGCTCTCTGTTCAGGAGTGTGGCAGCATGGGAATCTTTTCTCCATTCAGAAGCAGGAATTTGGATGAGCTGGTTCTGGTTGGCACCATTTTCATAAACCCTTTCCAGTCTCTGGGAGCCGTAGTGTTGGGACCCTTCAGAAGGAATGCTTCACCTTCTCCCCAACGAGAACGTTCCATTGATTTGATGGAGTTGTGATTGTACATTATCTGCCACATAATCAGTCCTGTCTGTGAATGCCAGATTTTCAGGATTCTGTCTGCCAGGTCTCCAAATGTTGGAGGAAGAAAGGTAAGTGACTGCAGATGGAACATTGCGTCAATTATGTGATGTCATTCCCCCTGATCTGGTTGTTCCTTCAACTCTGTCTGCTCCGAGAGATGCACAAGCTTTGCTTTCTCTGTCTTTGCAGGCAAACCATCAGGAGTTGCTGGGGCCCAAGGCACTGGACTCAAACGGTAGCTCATGACCTTCTGCAAACTGATGTCTGTGCCTGTTCCAATTGGGCCACATCACCACCTTCCTTGTGCCATATTTTGTGCATCGGTCCATTGAAGCTTGGTGGTGCTGTGTTTCTGCCTCGCCCCTCCCCCCCTCTCCTCTACCCCCTCCGTTCCCACCCCCGCACTTCAGCAAATATACAGGTAGTCTTGGTCATGGCAGGGGTGGTGACTTATTTCAAGCGAGGGGTGTGGAGGGAAATCTTTCAGATCCTTAGCTTGTGTCTTTGGCGATGTGTGTGTGGGAGTGTGTGGGGCCGGGGGGGAAGGGATGTGTTTGTTGTCTCCTTTTCTGTTCACTCAGTTGGCTTTGCTAGCTGTTACTTGTGAGACACACGACTTTCTAGTATTGCCGTATTGAACTTTTACAAAAAACCATTGTAAACGATGTAACTGAACGCACGTATGGACGGCATACCACAATACTTCAAGTATTAAGAGAAAAGAGGAAAAAAGGGGGGAAATTGTGATGTTACAGTGTTGTGTGATGAAGACGGTGTAATGAATACGTGTTGAAAATGTTATATGCTCTGTAACCTTTGCAATTGTTACATTTCATGCCTGGACTGTGTTGTTTTATGCATACTTTTTCAGTCTCCTACAGGCTGATTTTCTTTTCTCCGTCTTCAGCCAGCTTTCAGTCCCCGCCAGATTTGTGAGAATCAAATATCACCATGAGTTAATGTTTGTGTATGCCTGCATATCTGTCTTTTTTCAAATGTTACATTCCAGGTTGATGCATCTGTTATTACTTGATACATAATTATATTCTCTCTCTCTCTCTCTCTCCCTCTCTCTCCTCTCTCTCTCTCTCTCTCTTCTCCTCTCTCTCTCTCTCTGTCTGTCTCTCTCTCTCTCTTTCTCTCTCCTCTCCTCTCTCTCTCTCTCTCTCTCTCTCTCTCTCTCCTCTCTCTCACTCTCTCTCTCTCTTCGTCCCGTGATCGTGTTTCTCTGATGGATGCATTGGGAAAATAAATATGAGCGAGTGAGAGAAGGGAGCTGTATTCATGAAAATTATAATTTGTCATTCCAGTCTGAAGTTCTTATTTTCTTTAATGTGTAACATTGTGTGAATTTCAATTTCAATTGATTGATTGATCTATCCATTTCTAGCGAGCGAAAAATTGTACAATTGTTGCCTTCGCTGTCTCGATGGAATTTGTGTGGGAAACGCATGTACTTGACAGTCCCCGTTGGGATGCCGGGGGCTCCTTCGGTGCAGGTAGCTCCCCCACCTTCTGTCCCTCTCTTTGACTTTCCCTTTTTTATTTTTGTCTTCCGTTCCTGTCGTCTGCTGTTTTTTCTGTCTTTGTGGACGGTTCTCCTGTCCTGTTCTAGAGGTTCTTTTTGGGTGTGTCTGTTGGCGGTTTGTGACATGCCGGCTTTATTGTTGTCTGGTGATTGGGCGGTGAGAATTGTGAACACTGTGGGGTACATTCTTTTTTTTTTTTCTCCTTGTAGCTCTTCCCCTTTCTCGCCCCTCTTTCCTTCTGCCCCCCCCCCCCCCACTTTATCCCCTCCCTACCCCCATGACCTCCCTGTACACCCCCCCCCCCCCCTCCCCTCCGACTCCCCGCTGTCCCCTCCGCCCTCTATCCCTCCCCCGTCGCGGGCGCGTGTGTGTGGGCCCAAGCGTGCGGGGGCGCGCGCGTGTGCGTGGGCTCGCGGGCGCTCGTGCGTGCTCGCGCAGCGGTGGCCGCGCCCGCGTGTGCGCGGGCGCGTCCACACGGGTGGGCGTGTGCGTGCGCGCGTTCGCCCGCGGGCCCGCGCGCGCGCGCGCGTCTTCGCACGTGCGCGCGTGGATACGTAAACTCACGCATACGCGCATTAGCATTTATTTACGGGCACACGTGATGGACGGGAGTTGGGGGGTTTGGTGGAACTCCAGCTCCGCTTTCATTCCTGTTGGGATGGATTCTGTTGTTCATTGTTTATGATTGCTGTAGATATGATAAATAGTTAACTCATTGATTTATACTTTTTATTATTATTATTATTATTATTATTCTAGTTTGTGATGAAAAGATGCTAAATCTTAATTCCGCCCTCCATCCTCCCCTCCCCCCCCCCCCCCCACACACACACCTTTTTTTTTTTCCCGTACCTCTTCCCCTTCCTTGCCCCTCTTTCCTTCTGCCCCCCCCCCCCCCCCACTTTATCCCCTCCATAACCCCATGACCTCCCTGTGCACACACACCCCCCCCTCCCCGACTCCCCGCTGTCCCCTCCGCCCTCTATAACTCCCCGTCGCGGGCGCATGTGTGTGAGCCCAAACATGCGGGGACGCGCGCGTGGGCGTGCGGGCGCTCGTGCGCGCTTGGATACATAAACTCACGCATACGCGCATGAGCATTTATTTACGGACACACGTGATGGGCGGGAGTGGGGGTTTGGTGGAATTCCAGCTCCGCTTTCATTCTTTTTTGGATGGATTCTGATGTTCATTGTTTATGATTGTTGTAGATATGATAAATAGTTAACTGATGGATTTATTCTTTTTATTTATTTTTTTTTTAATATATTTTTTGTTTGTGATGAAAAGATGTTAAATTTTAATTCCGCCCTCCATCCCCCCCCCCCCCCCCCCCCCCACCACACCACACACACACACACTTTTTTTTTTTTTTTTTTTTTTTTTTCCTTTGTTCCACCTTACCCCATGCCCACCCCGCCCTCGATGTGGCGGGGCAATGTATTATCTAGATGGCTTATGTTGGCTTTAATTTTTCATTTAATTGTTCTTTTTGTGTGTTAAGTTTTTTTGTTGTTTATTTATTTTGTTGGTAGGTCACCTGTAATTATTGCATGAATGTTTTTCGTATCGTATAAAGAAAACGCTGTCTGACCTTTGCTCCCGATAGCGATTGTCAACTAGATTAAGTATTTTTGTCTTTCCTTAAGTGTCTATAACACTTATGCTCCTTTATTTGTTTGCTTATTATGTTTTTCATCTTTTTCTTCATTTTGGTTGGTTGGATGTTCTTGAATTTATTAATTGATAAATACGAAAATGAATAATAGCTTATCTATTCTTTCAGTTAATTGTCAAGGCCTCAATGATTCAAAAAAGAGGCGTGATGTATTCCATTACTTGAGAAACAAGAAATATTCCATTTACTTCCTACAAGATACACATTTTGAAGAAAAGATGAAAAATACGTTTTAGCTGAATGGGGATATAAGGGTTATTTTTCAAATTACACGTCTAATTCAAGGGGGTGGGAATATTGTTTAATAACAATTTTGAGTTCAAAGTCAAACGTGTCATCAAAGATAACTCGGGAAATTATATCATGCTACTTACTGAAATTCAGGAAAATGATTTTCTTTTTGTAAATATTTATGGACCAAACAGAGATGATCCGGAGTTTTATAACAACCTGAAACAAAAGATTAATGAGCTTGGTATTGATAATGTTATAATAGCTGGAAATTTCAATATAGTCCTTGATCCAGCAAAAGATTATCATAACTATAAACATGTTAACAACCCTAAGGCAAGGGAAGAGCTCGAACACATGATTGAAAATTTGGAATTAAGTGATATATGGCGAGAACTAAATCCAGAGTGTTTGCGGTATACATGGAGAAGAACAAATCCTTTCCAACAGGCTAGAAGAGAACAGTATTTTACCAATCCTGGCTCACTTTCGCGATCAACCAGTTTTCGGGCGAAAGTGACCTAAAAGCCGCCTTTTCCTGTTCTCTGACAAGTAACCAAAAAAAAACGATTATCTACAAACAAACATACTGTGTAGGGTTATCCGTTTTCAATACTAATTTACTAAAGTTTTCAGATTTCAGTTTTTGTTTAATCTTATGTTTTTCCTGATCGTTTTCAATAACATCATTTTCACGCAAACATTCTTCAAATGAGTCTCTGTCTTTCATGTGAAATAAAACTACAGTCTTTAACTGTTCTCTAAAGTCTTTTAAAAACTGAGTTATATTTTTGGCATAAAATCCACACACTTATCCCAGCATGCCTTCCACTGAAAGCTAGTTTCGACAAAGTGTTTCTCTTTTTAACTATGTCTCTTTCTGCTGAACATTCCATAAAAAAAAGTGCGCGTTCCTTAAAACAATAAAAAAAAAGCTCCAGCACTCCTCAGTTATTGCTGGATTAACTAAAAATTGTTTTCATCACCCCTTTTAAAACCCAATGATAGCTTTTTTCCTTTAAGTTTTGGGGCAAAAACCCAAAATATGATAAAAATTTAAAACGATAAACTTTTGTAACAGGTCGAGGAAAATATGTTTTTCCAAAAACCAGTTTGTCCAAAATTAATAACAATGAGGGTTTTTTGGCATAAATTTTAAACTGCTCTATTTTATAACAAACAAATCAAACCGTTATTATTTTATCATACTTCTTTAAAAACCCTGTTCAATAAAAAAACCCTATGGGCCAAAGTTAAAATTTAACCAATCATTTCTGTAAGATTGCTTATTTAAGTCAACTTTAAATTTTTGTTTTTGGTTATGACCTTAAATTTCCTCACCATTGAAGAACGACGAGGGTAACTTTAAGACTTTAACTTAAGTTTTGCCGCTAATTTAATTCCCCCTTTTAAAAGGCGCACTAACCCCCACAACCCCGCCCCCCACATTTTTAAAAAGACAGAAATTTCAAATATCTGTGAAGTGCCTCCTAATTTCTTTTGGGAAAGAACTGTAATTTTGTAAACTTTTTTTAAAACCTTTTTCTTTTCTGTGGAGGATGTATGTTTTTTCTCAACGGGATATTCAACCCTTTTTCCCAATATTGCGCCGGAAAAAGACTACGTGAAAGGGGCCAATTTTAATGCTTTTCTGAAACTTTTTGGCGGCTAAAAATGAAATGGGCTTATAAATTTCAAATTTATTTCCTTTCAAATATGTTCTAAATGTCTTTGAGGCAGGTTTTCAACTATTTTATTTTCTACGGCCAACATTATTTGCTTTAGATTGCGCAGTTGCCTAGTTTAGAAATTTTTTGCTGTCCCCAACCTCTTTGCGTTTATAACACCATTTAGTGTACTCAAACCATACAAATTGCCTATTTCACCATTCTGTTAAAAGCCGCAACGTCGCAAGGGTCTTTTAATTCTAATTTTTAAACACCTCAGGGGAATTAACTCCGACTTCTGCCCACGCGATTTTTTTTAGTACAACTTTTATTTTTTTCCAAAAAAAAGTCGGTTATCACATTTTACGATTTTCCCCCGTTTTGCGTATCTTTAAATTTTAAATATCAACCCTCCCACAAACTAATTTTTTTAAACTGAAAATTTAGGGAATTGAAAAATTTCATAATCGCAAATGCAGCTTTCCCCCCGCGGAAGAGTTTTAAAACATTTTGGGGCCCTCCTCAAAAAAGTTTTTTATCAGTGCTTAGCTATAAAAAATGGACTAGAGTAAGAATTACTTAAACGAGAAATTTTTCCCCCCTCAAAAGTATTTTTTTTTGATTTAACAAAAAAATTTGATTGTCAGTGAAAAACCCAAAATTTTAGCTACTCTATATCAAAAAGGTAACCTACCTTCTTTTTCGGTTTGAATGTCAACATTGTTTTCAATTGCATTTTTAAATTTTGAGGTAATGCCAAAAGTTACTCTTGCTTCTTTTAGCGAAAAACCCCCTAAAACCCGGGTAAAAAAAACGGGCAACAAATTTCCTCTATTATCAAATTTTTAAACCTTATATTCTTCTTGGATTTACTTATATTAAACCATACGACTTTGTAAAAAATTCTGGTTGCGCCCCTTCTTTTCCACAATCTTTCCAATAGCATGTTCAAAAGACGAAGGGGTCTTGAGTTTTATTGTTAAAAACATTTTTTTAAACAAAAAAAAAAAGAGTGGTTAAAATAACTAAAGAGGAAAAAAATTTCGGGGTTTGGGCCGACTAAAATCTTAAAAAAAAAGCAAGATACCTTGCATTTCGGACCCAGATGCGTTTTTTCAAGTAAAGGTGAGACTCCAAAACAGATATCTTACCCCCCATTAAAAAAAGACCATCGAAAAATTTGGGTTTAGTCATCCGAGAAATTTATCAAACCATTAAAATTTTGCTGTTTTTGTGCATCAACGGGTGGGGATGTCAGGGACATTTAAATCATCTGACCCTTTGGAGGTAGTGACTTTTTTATTTTTATTCCCCTTTAAGATTTTTACTGAACTGCGAGCCCTTTACCAAAAACAAAACTTTAAAACCCTTTTCAGAAACAAAAACATAAAGTTTTTGAAAGGACTTAACATTCAATTTTTAAATTTTAAAGACAACTTTAAAAAAAGTCGGATCTAATCATGGCTTAGGCCCCCTTTTTTGTGGGGTGCACAGAAAGAAAACATGACGAATCCTCCTTACACACTTCTTTTCAGCACGGGCGTTCCCCCCGGCCATAGAGCAAGAGAAAAAAACAGCAGACAACATTTATTTAGACATACGAGGGCCAACAAAAGGGGGAATAGAAAAAAACGACTCTGTTCGTACTTACTTTGGTTTTTGCAGGTTCGAAAAGCAAAACGAGATCGGCAAACTATTTTCACGGGCCTTTGATCAAAAAAACAATACTTAGCGAATTTAGAGGGCCTTTAAATTTCTACTTGTTTTACCTCAATTTAAAAAGGTACCAAAATTTTTTTCAATCGCAAGACGAAAGTTTTTTGCTTTTGGGCACGGGTTTTACATGCTCCCTTCTGCCCCTCAACCGTGGAACAATAAAAACTACAACAATAAAATCCTGTACATAATAAAAGGGTTGGGAAAAACATATAAATTCACCATAATTACAAAAAATAAAAAAAAACCCCAAAATAATCATCCAACCCCCGAGTTCAAAGCCCAAAGCGTTGAAGACGTGGACTTTTTTCGCAAGCCATAATATAAAAGACAGCGTTTGTTTTGGTTTAAAGCTTAGGTTTACTTGTCTTTATCTTATAATAGTAACCCAACTTTAAAGAACTAATGCCCAAAAAGGTTTGGGCCTAAACCCAACATTTTGCTTGGCAGTAACAAAACCCACAAATAACACCCCTAAAAACCCTGGAAAATTTCTAAAATTTACCAGTAATTTTTTTTAATAAACTCAAGATGATAAAGGGTTTTTTTTTTTACCCATGATTTATCGGCAGGGTGAGGGCTGGAGGCACCACCCCACACCCCCCACCCCGTAATCCCCTCCCATTACTTTTTGAAAAACCCAAGGCCTTTAAAAACCCGCCGCTAATGTACACCTTGCTCTCTAAACGGTTTTTTTTCGTTTCTAGCGTCGTGTCTTCATAAAAAATTTTCTATGGATAGTTTATCTTATTCGCTCACTTGATTCGAAAATTGTTCTCGGTTGTGAAAACGTTCAGTTTTGGGGTTTTTTTTTTTTTAATTCATGTAGTTTTGTTCTTTTTCTTTCTTTAACATCATCCCTAATTGGCGGCATTAGCCTCACGATTTTTTTTCTTCCTTTCTATATCCTTATCTAGTTGAGTCATTTTATCAAAATTGTTTTTTAATTCTCCTCTAAAGGGTTCTTAAAAGTACGTAAAGGGGCTTTTAATCTCTTATAGGGCCTGTATTTTTGGTGGGCAGGGGGGGATCTTTTTAAATTTTTAAATGTGTTTCTTTTTCAAAAGTTTTCTTCTATTGTTTTTATTCTGTTTATGTTGGACTTAAATCTTTAATTCTATTTTTTGCTTTTGGGGTTTATCTTCGGGGTTCTTGTAGGTTTTTTAAGTTTAGCAAAGCCTCCCTATCAAAGGGTTTATAAGGCCAAGGCATTTGCCGTTGCACTGGCCTTGATTAATTGTACCCTCTTCAAATTTTTGATAATTTAGTTTATAGTAAGGGGGAAAACGTTTCCCTTTGTCTTTCTAAAATACAAATGTTATCTTTTATTCAAAATAAAGGGGTATTATTTGGGGTTTTTTTAGTTCTAAATTGGGTTAATATCACTTTTTTTTCTGTTAATTCACCCCTTTTGCTCCCTTGGCTATTTCCCTCCAATGAGTTTTGACGAGCTGTGTAAAAGGGTTCTTTCCCATGGGGAGCCCCAAGTCGCAATCCCAAAAATCTTCATCTTCAATGCCCCCATTTTTTTAAATAAAATTTTTTTTTTTTTTTATAAAAATGTACAAGTATAGGGCTCGATTCTTGACCCCGATAAAACTGAAAAAACCCCCCTGGCGTGAAGGAAATAAACGAAAATTTTTCTGTTCCAAAAATCCATCATTTTGATGCGGATAAAATTTCTAATGTTAAAATTTCCAACCTGGGAGCGGATGATTTGTTTGGCCAGTCGACGGCTTACTTCAAAATAAAACTCGCTTCAAAAACAACCCAAAAACAGTTTTCAGAACTGGGGGGGCAATCGTTAAAAAAATTTTCTATAAAACTTGGGGGGAAAGAAGTTTTTTTCTTAAAAAACCAGACAAATTTTTAACCTATCTGACTATGCTAACCCGCGAAAAAAGGGGAGATTTTTGCGTTTCAGGAATGGTAATAAAAACCACTAAAATTAGAATAGGCGCCGACCCCTCAGGTGCAAAAGGCAGCAAAAAGGGCTTTAGCGAAGTTATGCGTTTTGAAATCGCTTTTCCTTTCCCTTTAGTTTTAGTTGTTAAAAGCGCATCCCCTACCTTCGGGGGATTAAAAAAAGATTGCCCATACGAACAACTTTTAATGACTACAAAAGGTTATCAACACAGACCCGAAGCAAAGTACACCCTTTTTACACTCGTTAGAGTTTGATGTTGTTACAACCTAATTTAGCAAGCATTGGCAAAAATATAGCACAATTAGTAAAAATTTAAAAACTGCGCATCATTCAAAAAACCTAAAAGCGGGGCAACGCATAGGAAATTTTAATCTTGTGCCAGTAAAATCGCTTAAAGGTTTTTTTATTGCTGTCAAATGAAGAACCAATTCGCAAGAGAAGGGAAAATTTTTTTTAAATCCAAAAAAACAAAAGTACAATTTTCGTTGAGGTATCCAACCAAATCTACTAGGGGACTTAGTTATTTTTTTTTTGGCGAAATAAGAAAATTTTTTGGGGGTGGGGGGGGTAAAAAGTCCAACCAGCCCTTTGCGTCAAAAATCTACCCCTTTACATGTTAGGCTTGATGATTATTTAACTCAAAATACGGTTAGGGTTTGACCAAAGGGTCAACAGGGGATAATCGTTGCATGGAAGTGGGAGAGATGTTAGAACATAAAAAACATTAAAAATTGATAAAGAAAAAGGGGCTGTTAAACCGCTTAATTTTACTTTTGTTTTTATTATTGATGCAAGCAAAAATTAAAGCAACAGTTTTAAAAGTGTAGTAACAAATTTATTTTTTTTTTTTAAAAAACATGCCCCCTCAATTTTACCCAAAAGTGCCTCAGAACCGGAGCGCCAAGAAAGAGAAGTAAACCCCCGCAAAAAAAACCTTTTAGATTAACCAACATAAACAAACAACAATTTCTAGAGCAGGCCCTTCCCCCAAAATACAGAAAAACCCAAACAAAGGTATTCTGCGCCTTTAAGCTGTTACCTATTTAATACTGAGCACGACTATAAGTGCGCTCACAGAACAGTGTGGCCCTTTTTAACACGGCAAGGGGCACCCCACTTTCCCTTAGGCGTTTGTCTTTAGCTCTCGCCTTGTTCATTAGCTGTAGGTGCTGCAGCAAAAAAATAAAAAAAAAACTCCAAAAACACAGCTATAGTTAAAACTGTAACAGAAAAACTTTCCTAAAGTTTTTATAAAAAAACATAGCTACCAAACACAGGGATAAGAATTTAAGTTTACAGGCCGTTTTTGATGACTACAAAAAAAAAATTTTGATTTCAAAAAAGGCGGGGACAATTTTTCTCAACAGCCCAGACCCCAGCAATAAAAAAGAATGCTTAAAAAAATAAAGAAAAAAAAAAATTTGTTCTAAACGCTACTAAAAAACGCCAAGGGGTTTATACTTAGTTTTTTAGCAAACCAAAAAAAAAGCCCTCGAATGATTAATTATTTTTTTTGTTTTAAAAAAATATTTTGGTTAGAAAGAAACTCAGAGGGGTAAAATAATAAAGGGACCGGACGAATTTTTTAAAAGCAATGCGAAGATTTATAAAGGCCTAATGAAATTGATTTAGAAGTATTGTCCGCAAGCTAGGGAGGCGTTGATCTATTTCTCAAGTTCCAGGTCTAACTAGACCCAGTTAAGAATGTTGCTGTTTTAATCGACTTTTTAAAAAAAATGAAGAAAATCAGAAGTTGGGGGTCGCTAAACGCAACTAACTTTTCCCTAAGATTTTAAACCCCGTGGCAGACAATGCTTACACATTTGATGTGCCCCTGAAAAGCCAAAATGAGAGGTTGGTTGGTCAGAGGGCGAAGTCTTAGAGATCAGAAAAAACAGTCTAAAGTATGCCCGATTGTTGGCAGTCTTTCATTCCACTAACCCCCCACATTTGTTTCAAAAAAGCATTCTAAACATAAAGAATACAGACAACAAAGTTTTATGTGGTGTGTTCTTTTCAAGGCGCATCACCCCAAAAACGCAGAGAGAGTTTTTAACATCGCCCCTTTCACAAAGATTTAACTTTTGGGAAAATCCTTTCCCGTTCGTGGATTCCATTTACGTTTGAAGAACAAAAAAAAACCAATAACTTTTAAAAATTACCAAGGGATAGGGGAAAAAAATTACAAACGATTAAATGTCTAAAACAGCCCCCCCCAAAAGGTGACCAGACAAAAATATGTTACTTTCCTGAGTTTTCACCCCGCCACATTAACATTAAACGAACAAAGGGAAAAAATGCAGCAAATTCAAAAAAGGGGACAAACAAAATCGCAGAAAATTTTTAAAAGAATTCCCTCTGCTCAAGCCGCAAGCGAAAAATAAGAAACATTGTATCGGCCCGTTACGTAAACCGAAATAATTTTCGCCCCCACCCCGATAAAGTTTTTTTTAAAAACTGGGAAAAGGATGCAAAATTCTCCAAAAGTTTTTACGCAATTTATCGTTATTGTTCCTTATGAAGGGGGCGCCACAAAAAAATCGAAAAAAAAAGTCTTAATGATAAACATCAGATTTGTTCATTTGCCCCTTTAAAATTTTAGGCGATGCGCCCTTCAAAGCCAGAAATTTTACAGAGGACCAAATGCTGAGAATATCTTAAAACGCATGCACAAGGGGAAACTGTTTAATAATCTGAATTTTTTCTGAAATCATAATGAGCTAAAACCAACAACATGTGACTCAGCCAACCGTTTTGGATTTGGGTTTAAATCAGTGAAAAAGCAAACCAAAAGAAAGACCATGATACATTAGTGAAAGTTTCAAGGGGGGGAGCGCCGTAAAGCAATCTCAACTAAATTTGAACCAAAGACTGGGAACTGCCCACTTTTTTAAAAAATTCGAGTTCGACTCTCATTTTTTGAAAGCATGGGCGACCTTTTTGGGGGTCAGCATCCACAGCTCAAAAAGTAATGTGTTTCACTTTAAAAACAGTCTTTTTTTTGATCTATGCAAACATGGGGTTTTTTAAGTCCAAACTATGTCCTTAAAGTCCTGCCCAATAACGGAAGAAAATTTTGACCAAACCCTTTTAGAAAGGGCGTTTTACCCTTAGAAAAACATGAAAATTGGGAAAAATTTGATGAAGATACACTTCCTCCAAAAGGGGCGTTCTTTTTATCTCAGAGGGAAAGGGGCATTAGTGATTTTGATTACCCCGGGTCAAATGCGGCAAAAGTTAGAGTGTAAAAAAAGATGGGGGACTATCATGACTCCCACTGATGGCGATAATTTGTTGGCGGACGTCTTGAAAATTACAGAAAGACCGCAGAAACAAAAATTTTGGATCCCGCGCAACATTTGCGCCCGGGTATTTTGGGCGCTTTCTTAAGTTTTTGGGGTACAGATTTATTTTTTTGTCAATTTACCATGATTCAATATTGAAAACGGTTGCGTGGGGGGAAATTTGTATGGCATCGCATCATTACGTAAACAAAAAACAAAAAACTTGGACAAATATGATCCGAGTAAAAGGGCAATATCCTTATTTAGACCAAAAAATCTGTAGGATGGGGAATGCGCAATCATTCCATTACGAACTTAAAAATTTCACAGGGAAAATAATATTCAAAAGGCATTAAAGTGGTGGGGGAGTTTGACGCCGGGTCAAAAAACGTGGTTTATTTAAATTGACTTAGAATATCCCATAAACCCTGACCTCAAAAGACATCCATTAGCTGCAGAAAGTCTAAAGAGGCAAAAACAGAGCCGCCTAAAATTGTGAATCTCGAGGCAAAAAAAAATATGTCCCGCCATTACAACTTCTGCAATTTTATTTAAGACTGGGTTTTAGTTGACAGCTGTTCATTATAATTTTTTTAATCAAGAAAATTTGAAACCCAAAATATGAAAACACGACTTAGAACAAATCCCAGATGCTTCAGAAAAGCTTTTTCAACTGATGAACAAAGCTGTTTTGGAAAACATGGAAAATCCCCACAAGGCAAAGAGTCAGATTTTCACCCAAAAAGAACGAAGCAATTAAGTACTTCAAAACCCAATTATAGACTTTTGAAGATTTTAAGTCACTTTTTGGGGATAATGAAAAGAAAAAAAAGTCAAATTGGACAAACCAATTTATTGGTTTAAAAGTTTTAGAATTACAAACTTTTTAAAGTTTTTTCTTTTGACACTTTAAACCCCGTACCAAGCCCGAGACTTTAAAAGATACAGAAAGTTTGTTTTTGATACCCTACTGAACACAAAAACAGGAAAAAAGTCAAAGGAGGAGGATGGGGACGAAATCTGATTTTCCAAAAATTCGCCTTTGCTTCAATTTTAAAAAATTTTAGGAAAAAAAGGAAAATTATCTGGAAAGGTGATCAAGGAAATATGGGGGTTAAAGGGCAAAAAATTTAAATATTTCGAGCCAGGGGAAAAAAACCCTTAAGAAAGCAAAGGGGAAAACCGCAGTGTTTGTGCGTCACAAAACAGACAACACAAAGAAGCAAATTGTTTGACAATAAGATTTTTTAACAACAACGTAAAACTGCGATTAATCTACAGAGATCAACACAACGTTGTAACAAAGAATCCAAAAAGAAGAAAAACCAAAAGTGTTTTTTTAAACCGAGTTTTCTATGCATAGGACTTAAGAACCGTAAAATAATTTAAAATGGGAAATGGTCTGGGGGGATTAAAGCAGTTCTTTTTTTACAAAAGATTTTGAGGACTGGTTGTTTTTTTGTCATTTTTTGAAAAAAATTTCACGGCGATTCATTTTTCAAACTTTTTTTCATTGGATCACACTCCAAACTGGGTCGGTTGCCCTATCGGTGCCCCCTTCCCCCCCCCCGGGAAAAAAAATACCTTTTCTTTCAAACCAAATGGGAATATTTTGCCGGAAAAGAATGGGGTCTTCACAACATTTATTGTTTTTTTTTTTGATTGCTTGTACGGGTTTTTAAACCCTTTAAAAATTTTTCATTTTCATTGCGCGCAAAATGAGGGGATCTTCAATCCATTCTGGTTTTGGGGACTTTTCAAACCTCTTGATACTGGTAGGAAAAAGCTTTCAGTAACTGTTTGTTAAAGTTTTAATTAAAGCCGTGAACTTGAACCGGGATGCCTCTTTTAAAGGGAACTCTATTTTTAAAATAATGATTTACTCGGGCCCTTTAAATTTTTTCATCATCAATTGAATCATCGGGGAAAATTTAAAGGGCCCCCTTGATATATCGTTGTTAAGCACAGCAACACAAAGCACTCTTTTTTGTAATGTTGCATCTTTGTACTTGAAGCTATTTTAATGACGTGATGCGTACTTAAATTTTTTCGTTAATCGTACAAGGGTAAATAAGAAGATCCTTTGAGGGTGTCGTTTTTGGGGTTGTATTACAAAGTTGGGCTCGTATTCGTCTAGGCGCAGGTAAAAAATTTTTCCAATTTCTTGTTTTGATAAACCCTTTCCTTCCTGTTTTTCACTGACCCCCCGCTGCTTGGCTTACTTTTTTAAATTCTGTTATTCCCTTCCCAAAATCCTTTTGGTGAATAATAGATTTGTTATTTTTTATTCAGCCAATATTTTGCGCACAAAATAGACAACACATACCAACGACAATAAAAACCCATTTCTTTATCTTTTGTTTTTCTGAGGTTGTAAAAGTTTTCGAATTTTGGGGGGGGCTTCGGATTGGTTTGCCCGTTCTAAAATACTCTTTTATTCTTTAACAACTCTTAAAATTTTAAGCGCAGCCCCCGTTTTTTTTAAGGGGGGTTTATTAAAAAATCAACGCTAATTCTATCTTTCTAGTGATCTTGTGCGCGGCTAGTTGCTCCACACTTTGTTATGTCTTTTTTTCTCGTCGTCATCCCCCTTTTACTAAACCGTAAAATTTCTTCCGCTAAAAGCAAGGCCCTTCACCCCACGCGCCAACATCATTTCGAGGAAGCCATTTTTTTTAAAAGTATTTTTTTAAATTTACATTGTCAGGAAATTTTTTTCTTAAATAAAAAATCTTTCGTACAACGAAGCTGCAATAATAGCAATCACTTTAAATTCCCCAAACCTAGTTTGCCCAAAAACCGCTGGTTTTTTAAACTTTAAAACTTTTCCAAGATCGGTATCCTACACTTAGGCCCCCCTAACGCAAAAGGTATACAAGGGTTTGTAAAGTTTTTTTGGGGCTCAATTTTTTTAAAAAAAAAAATAATTATAATTAATAAAAAAAAGAACACGATGATCTACTACGCACAGGGTGGCCTAAACTTCCCCGAACTACAAAAGAAAAGTTTTGAAAAAGCAATTAGCCCAAAAAGGGAAAAGGTTTTATTCTTTGGGAGCATGGGGAAAACAAAACAGTTCCTGGAACGAATCAGCTAAACGATTCAACAGATTCCCCCGCAAGACTTTTTAAAGAAACAAAAAATATGAAGCCCGCTGGGTTAATGGAAAAAATGGGACAACGTTTTTAGTTTTACACTAAACAGTCAGAGATTTGCCCCCCTTGATTTGAACAAGATCTTTCGTAAATTTTTTAAGCAAAACCCGTTTTAACAAATCTAGAGTCCAAGCGGATCTATTACAGATTTTAAAAATTGTTATCGCGTTAAACAGGATTTTTTATTTTAATCATATAGATTTTATTTCCCTTTAAAATGAACAGTCGGAAAACAGCAAAACAGGAAACATGAATCAAAAAAACTAATCAAGTCGAGAAAGTGACCATAAAAAATCCGGGGGGTTGCAGCAGGGAAAAGATAGCAGATTAAACAGAAAAAAAAATTAAAATTACAATCACAGAATAAACTCATAATGAAAAAAACGCCAACCCCACTTTGATCCAATCCAGCTCCAAACAAAGAAGTTTTAAAATTTTTAAGGGGACCAAAGTCTTCATGGGAAATTGAACTGAAAATGTTTCCATTTTGGGGCCATTTTTGCGCGGGGAGAAATTTCGGGTTTTAAAAAATAAAATGGCAACAAAAACAAAAGCGGCCAAAAAAACTAACCATAAAAACAAAACAACAGCCGTTTTGCACCGCCAATAACAAAAAATCAAATTTATCCCTTTAAAAAAGCAATAAAAATTTTTAAAAACTTAAATTAAATTTTTTTGATAAAAAAAAAATGGCGGAAATTTTTTTTGTTTAAAAGATGGGGTCAAAAATAAAAAACAGGGGTTAAAAAGACATTCCCCAAACAAATTTTAACAAAACGGGTTTTTAGGATGTAAGAACTTCATTAAGATCTACAACCAAACTCACCCCAAAGGGGGTTAAACAAACTCCCAACGAGACGCGTTTTTTGGGCTTTTGTGTATAATTAGGGATCTACATTTTTAAAAAAAAACTAAAATTTTTTTTTCTAATTATAAATAACTTGAATAAGAACTTGGGGGTTTTTAAAGGACACAATTACAACTTTAGGGAATTAATCAAGAACTTTAATTTAAAACTTTAAACAAGAATATTAAGAACTTGAAGTAACTTAATTAAAAAAATTAAAAGAACTTAATTTAAAACTTAATTAAAACTTGGGGTGACTTTAATTTAAAAAAATTAAATTTAAAAACTTGGGGGGTTCTTGGGGGTGGATGTGTGGGTTACCAAACTTTTTTTATTGTCATTGTAAAACCACGGTGCAAGACAGGGGGTTGCGTTTTTTGTGATCATTTTGGGTCTTTTGTTGCAATTCAAAGCAGCCCCCAAGTGCATTTTCAAAACCCCCATTTAAAAACAAGACAATTTATAAAATACACCCGCGGCCGCTAACAGCCCCTTTTAAATGGGTTTCCAAAAAGCCTAAAAAGACACCTTTGATTGAAGTAAGCGAGACAGCAAAGCGACGAACAGCAAAAAAAAAAATCTGGGGGGAGCGCGGTCCGTCGCAAGTAAAACGACGTGTTGGGAGCTCCCCGGAAAAAGTGGGAATTTTGCTACTTTCAAAAAAAAAAGCACAATGGCGTCGATTTGCAGGCAAAACAGCTACCCCCCCCCCCCTGAAAATTAAGTTTTTGATGGTTTTTTGGGGGGTTTTAATTGTAAATTTTTACGGGAACTTGGGGGGAAGGTGAACCGGAATCCCACGAACCGGAATGGCCCTTGTTTAATAATCTCACGCTGCACGACAGCATGAGAGGAAAAGAAAGCAGTGTGCGAAGTCAGCGTCTAGTGGTTCGGATACCTCCTTCAATACACCTCCTCCTATTTTCCAGCAGTAAGAAGTGCAAGGCTTCAGGAGGAGATACACAGCAGACGGAAGATAACTTTCTGTGAACTTTTCCCTAGGCCAGAACAGTGCCGAGTTCGACAGCAAGGAAAGTAAAAACGTAAATTCAGACAGTCGCAGTATGGGTGACAACAACGAGGTTTTCTCTCTCGGAGTTGAACAGGGTGCAACTAATGATGATATTATGTTGAAACTGTGTGGGGTCAGCAAGACTCTGGAGAAAGTGATGGAGACGGTGGAAGAACTGAAATCAGTCATTTTCACTTTACAAATTGACAATGACAAATTGAAAACGGAGGTGAAAGGGGCTGAGGGATAGGGAAGATCAGCTTAAGGATAACATCAGAGAAGTGAAATTCACTGCAGAGTTAGCAGATCGCAGAAGTGAAGAGTTGTCAGCTTATATCAGACGCAACAACCTCAGAATATTTGGTGTCGGTGAAAATAGTCAGGGCAGAGTGGAGACACCAGCAGAGTGCGAAAACAAAGTGCTATCTCTCTTCAAGAGAAATTGAAGATTAAGGTCGATCCCAGAGATATCGAGGCTGCACACGGTGGGGGGTCCAAGAAGGGGCCTCGGACGCTGCAAAACGGCCGCGGGGGATTATTGTACGGTTCGTGTCCAGGCGAACGCGCGACGAGGTGCTCTATGCACGCAGAAATCTTCGAGGAACAAAGATCTTGATGGTGGAAGACTTGACACCCCGGGCCTACGCTCTGTTGTGTGCGACAAGGGACAACAAAAGAGTCTGTGACAGAGCCGGACTAAAAATGGGAAAGTGTTAATGAAGACATTGACGGGGAAGATAGTCCAGGTGGATTCGATTGCAGATGCCTCCAAGTATGTGACTGAGTGTGAAGAGACTATGGTCTCGCCAAAGCCGTCCACCAGTGGGAAGGCATAGTACTGTTTGAGCTGCATTTATTTCATAGTGAGACAGAAAAAAGGTAGGCCAATAATGTTCTTGTGTCTGAACTGTTAAGTGCAAGATTATGTGAAAACTTATGACACTCTAGCAGTTTAATAGTATTACCTAACATCAGTATTATGTTGCCGGTGATACTTTCACTAGGTTTAGGGTGTGGCTGCTACTACAGAGAATTGAAAACATGAATCAATTTAAGTGTGTTCTTAGTTTTTGGATTTCAGCATCATTTGTATTTGTATACAAATTGAATTGTTTTTTCTGTGTCTATTTCAAGGGATACCTGTGTATTCTTTTGAATGGTTAATGTTGTTTGTTTACTGATACATTGCATTTTAGATTAAGACACTAAGGTAGGGCAGTGATTATTGGTTGTTTTACTTTTTTTTTTTTTTTCTGTGTGTGTGTGTGTGGGTGCGCGCGTGTGTGTTGTGTGTGTGTGGTATGCAGGTGTGTGTGTGTTGTGTGTGTGTGTGTGTGTATTACAGGTGTAGGGTTATTGGGTTTTTTTTTTTTTTTTTTCCTTCAACAACAGCTGCCTGGGTAATATACAAAGCTAGACAAAAGAAGCTCAAAGGAAGGTCAAATCTTACCTGCAAAGATTCTTACTGCAGGGTGCCCACCATATGGTGACATACTGCCTTAATGCAAGCCACGGGTTCTTATGAGTCAGGCAGCAGATATTGTGGGACTGATAGCAATGGTCATCCAAAGAAATTCTGTGATCAGATACCTGATGATTCTCGGGGAGTGTTTCAGAGAACACATTTAGTCTTTTCTATGACATGAAAAGTAAACCAGTAACAGTTGATTTCATTGGCTAATTTGAACAGAAGAAATCGGCCACCCAAGCCTCTCTGTGGGATGGCAGATGATAGAGATGAAGTGAATGATTTTTGATAGTAGACTCATAACTCCAAGTAAACACATTGTAATAATGTTGATTTTTAAAATGTACAGCCTCTAAGAGATGGAAAAAAGGGATTATAACACTGTTTCATAATGAAGTTGCTATCAACTTTAAGTTGTTTTTTTTTCAAGAAAATTAAGTTTAAAAAAAAAAAACTCAAATGTCATGTCTTGAGGTAAGGTCTGTGCAATGACTAGTTTTTTCTGGGCACAATGAATGATTTCAGGATCTGTGTTGATTATTAATGTTAACCTTCAATTTCATTCATAGCAAAAAGTAAAGACGGCAACACAACATGCCATCACAAAACTCAAAAGTGCTGACCTTCTGATTGCTTACAATGGTTACGCTAACATTAGTAATCCCGTTCAATGTAGAATTTAGCCAACACTGCTTCTGAGCAGTATCGCATTAGCTGTTAACTTTTGTGAAGATGAGAAAGAATTTTCTTTCCTCAATGTTTTGTGCAAACTGAGATGAGCAAGAATTTTTCTTTTCTTGATGTTTTGTGTGAACCAAGATTGATGTTTGGTTAATGACTTCGAGTGTAACTGATTGCCTGGTTTTGGTGAAATGAATTTCCATCTTTCTTGTTCAACAGGTTGATGATATGATAAAATATATTGTGTCTCTGTGACAAGAAATCCACTCGTTTTTAGTGAAACTTCATGTTAAACTGCTTGCATAATATTAATCTAGAAAACGTTAATAAGGGGAAAAGATGGTTTTTGATTGGGAATGCAGAATTGATTTGCATAAAGTTGGTTAGCATGTTAGGTTGAAAAAGACTCTACTGTATTGTTTTCTATTATGTGACTGTCAAATCACAACAAACTGTATGTTTTCAATTATGTAACTATCTAATCACAACATATTTCCCTGTTTGAAGTCTAAGGTTTTTGTCCCCAAAAATTGCATGTTGCTTTAAAACTTGCCTCCTGTTTGTTTTGTATGTGTGGCTTTTGTTGTTGTTGTTGTTGTTGTCTTCATTTTTGTTTACCTGTCATGAGCCTACAGAATTTTCTGTAGCCAACTCCCTTACCGCCACGGGTTCTTTAATGCGTGATAAATGCAAAAAATGCATGTGCACATGTATGGGACCACCATTTAACGGTTCTTTTGAACTTGACCCTATCGATAAACTATCAGAATAAAGAAAGTGACTTTCGATCCCTTGGTCGCAAATATATTCTCAGTTCTTCATGCCGTGTATTGATTCTGTGGTTTTGATGTCCGCATCCACATTTGGCCTGTACAGACTCCAGTTCAAAGTCTCTCTAGTGAACAGATTTGTGAGGACTGTCAGTGGGGGACAAAGTGGAGTCTCTTTTCCAATGACTTGGTGTGATTAGTTCATAATTTCCTGCATATATCAGAACAGGCACCATTGAACACCAACAAAGTGACTCGGCATCAGTGTTCTGTTCCCCAAGGTGTGTTACCGCATTATAACCTGATATCAATAGCTCCAGTGGATTACTGGAGCAGACTTTGTAACGGGAGAGTCCTGAGTATAGCTGTGTATGGGACTTGAAATGAGTGGTGTACGAGTAATATGGAAGAAATTGAGCAACAACAGTGGCAAAAGAAGTAAAGTTAAAAGAGGCTTCCAATGCCCTTTTTGATCTGCATTTTCAGCAGAGCAGCATGTTCATAGGGGGATACCCTGTGTGATTCTTCTGAATGGTTAATGTTGTTTTTTTTACTGATACATTGCATTTATAGTTTAAGACACTAAGTAGGGCAGTGATTATTGGTTGTTTTACTTTTTTTTTTTTTTTTTTTTTTTTTTTTTTTTTAAAATACGGTTACAGAGTAGCCTGGGTTAGCAGATCATGTGAGGATGATTCCTTGTGTTTGCTTATAATTTGTATGGAAGCCTGATTGCAAATATGTGAAACCGATACTGAAAACCCCATGTATAATTGAAATTGAAAAAGTTACCCCACTTGTTTACTGACCCATGTATAATGTTAATGAGATACCTTTTGGTAGACCTGTGTGTGTGTGTGTGTGTGTGTGTGTGTGTGTGTGTGTGTGTGTGTGTGTGTGTGTGTGTGCGTGGGTATGTGTGCGTGGGTGCATGTGCGTGTGTATGCAGGTGTGTGTGTGTGTGTGTGTGTGTGTGTGTGTGTGTGTGTGTGTTTGGTATTACAGGTGTAGGGTTATGTGGGTTTTTTTTTTTTTTTTTTTTTTTTTTTTTTTTTTTTCGCAATTAGGATGAAGAACACCATCAGGGATGATGGTTCTTTCAATTGTAATCAAACATAGGAATAGCTGACCCTATTCCAAACATGAACTTATTACAATATTAGTAGCCATAAATTTTGAATGAGGTCATGTGAATGAGCGCTGTGATTTTGCACGGTTTGCACTTTTTGTACAATGTTCGAATGTTGCATGGTTCTTCAGTGCCTAAATTTAGTCTAATTTTGGTTTATATCGGGGGTTGTCAGCAAAGTTGCCCCATTATGAATGAACATTTATATAAGTAATGTTTTTGATTGTATCGTATCTTTGTCATGTACTGTGTTATTGTGTGATTCGTGTATCTTGCAATGTTTTTGTCATGGGCTGTGGAATGAGAAAAATTACCTGTGGAATACATTTTTTTCATGCTTTGTTGAAAATCAAGGTGCTAAGTATACTCTTTCCAGTGAGTTTTTTCATACATCCTCAAGTATAAAGAGTAGCTTCCTACAGGAGAACAAGAGTGGAGCATGTTCGAATGGCACTTTGTACAATTACATTGGATATAATTCTGGGAGTTTATTCTGGAAGAAAAAATGGATAGCAAGATAAATAAATCAATGGGATTCAAATATGTTCTTACAATTGCAATGGGATAAATGACTTCAAGAAAAGGAAAGATGTCTTTAAATTTCCCTGAGGAATCAGAATAGTAGCAATATATTTTCTACAAGAAACTCATCTACCCCATAAACAAGAAAACTTTATTAGGTCAAGCTGGGGATATTCAGTATGGCGCAGGATCAGATACAAATAAAATGGGTTGCAATTCTATTTAATAATAATTTCGAGTACAAAGTATTTAATGTTGTAAGGGACCCCAATGGACAGTATCTTTTTTTAGATGTGGAGTTTCTCAAGAAAACGATTCACTTTGGTCAATGTATATGGGCCTAGTGCAGGAGATAACCCAGACTTTTTTAATGCGTTAAGTGCTAAACTGAACAGTCTGGTAATAATAACTTGATCTTGGGAGGAGACTGGAATGTTGTGCTAGACGGAAACTTGATTCAAGAAACTATTCTAGTACTCCAAATAGACCTAGATCGCGTAAAGCAATATTGGATTTAACTGCTCACCATGAATTGATTGATGTGTTCAGAACATTAAACCCAAATTTAAGAAAATATTTTTGGCGCAAATTTAATACCATAAAACAAGGCAGGTTAGATTATTTTCTGATATCAGAAAGTCTGTTGTCGGATGTCAGTAGATCTAATATAGGTCTCAGTTACCGTTCAGATCATTCCATTGTTTGATATAAATCTTAGAGAAGAAGTGAGGATGAGAGATAGACAGTACTGGAAATTTAACAATTCTTTATTAAGAGACAAGAAATTTGTAGATGAAATAAAAGGAGTCATTTCAGAGTTAAAAAAAGAATACGCTTTACCAGTCTACAACTTTCAGAATATTAATGAGGTGGCAAGTGATATGCTACAGTTTACAATTTCAGATCAACTATTTTTTGAAATGGTGTTACTAAAAATAAGAAAAAAACAATAGCCTATTCATGCTATAAGAAAAAAAATGATTTAAAACGGGGAAAAGGAACTTGAAAAAAAAGATTTCCAACTTGAGTTCAAATGGGGAATGAAGAGAATTTAGGAGAACTAGAACAATTGAAATTGGAACTAGAAGAACTAAAGGGAAAAGAAAATAGGGAATTATTGTTAGATCAAGAGTAAAGTGATTCGCGAAGGGAGAAAACCTAGTAAATATTTTTGCAGCTTGGAAAATAGAAATTTTGTAGATCGCTCTATGAGTTTTCTTGAAAGAGTTGATGGTAATATTATATCCGATCAAAAGAGTATCCTAAAAGAGGTTGAAACATTTATGAACAACTATTTACAGAACAGAAAGCAAGGAACGTAGATCTTAATGGTATAATAATGATGCTAACAAATTAACACAAGAAGAAAGTGATCGACTGGAAGGTCCATTGACTATAAACGAAGTGGGTGAGGCCCTAAAAAATATGAAAAACAACAAAAGCCCTGGATCAGATGGTTTACTGTTGAATTTTATAAATTCTTCTTCACAGATATTGGCACCTTTCTTGTCAGATCTCTGAATGATGGTTTTGATAAACAGAGTATGTCAGTTACACAGAGACAGGGTGTCATTGTTTGTATTCCCAAGGAGGATAAGCCAAAACAGTATTTGAAGAATTGGAGACCAATTTCTCTGTTAAATACGGCATACAAAATAGCATCAGCCTCAATGCTAATCGTATCAAATGTGTCTTACCAAAAATAGTTCATGAGGACCAAAAGGGCTTCATGGGAGGAAGATACATTGGAGAGAATATTAGAAAAATCTATGATGTACTTCAATATACCGAGGAAGAAAGCACCCCAGGGCTTTTACTTAGTGTTGATTTTGAAAAGGCATTTGATAGCATCTCTTGGACCTTCTTGAATAAAGCGCTTGAATTTTTCAATTTTGGCCCCGATATTATAAGGTGGATTGTCTCCTTTTACAAGGACATGACGTCCTGTGTTTCTGTTAATGGACAATATTCAAAATGGTTTCCAGTTAGACGTGGAGTGCGGGAGGGGGATCCTTGCTCTCCTTATCTATATCTGATCGGCGCAGAGGTCCTGTCGCTTCTTATTAGACAAAATATTGATATAAAAGGTGTCATGGTGAGGGTCAAGAGGTCCTCCTGTCGCAATTCGCAGATGATACCAATATATGTCTGGATGGTACAGAAAAGTCGTTCAATGAAACCATAAGTGTATTGAGACTTTTTGCCCAAATGTCTGGTTTAAGAATTAATCATGAAAAAAACAAATGTCGTGTGGTTTGGAAGTATGAAGCATCAAACATGAGATATATGCGTGATGAAAACTTTCGCTGGAATCCTGGAATTTTTAGAATATTGGGTATACAGTTTGTGTGGACATCAGAAGAATAACGGATATAAATTTTGAAGGCAAATTGAATGACATTAAAAAGGTACGGGTAGATGGTGTAAGAGAGACCTTTTTCCCTTAGGTAAGATAACAGTATTGAAAACATTGGTTTTGTCTAAACTAACTTATCTTTTGATAAATCTACCCGATCCTCCGGTAAATCTTGTTAAAGAACTACAGACAGCTTTATTCTCCTTCTTATGGAGCAATAAACTAGCCAAGATAAAAAGGAGTATAGTGTGGCAAACCTTATGTTGATGGTGGATTACAGATGGTTGATTTACATGCTTATATTACTTCATTAAAAGTATCCTGGCTTAAACGGCTAACTTATGAAGGGAAATCTGCAAACTTTTGTGTATGCCTTATTTCCTAATTTGTAAATTTGTCAAAACTGGGAGAAGAATATTGTACATGTTTGTTTGAAAGTTGTAAGAATTGTTTTGGACAGACGTGCTGAAACACTGCAAACATCTGTACATGAAATGCCCCCCACTGAAGCCTGCAGAATTTTTGGCTGAGTGCATACATTACAACAAACATATACTAAGAGACAGGCATGTAGTATTCATTAAAGAATGGGTTGAGAAAATATTTTATTTATTCACCAATTGTATGATTTAAATGATAATAAATTCCTTACCTTTAGAGAATTTAAGGAACTTTATCCAAATATCAGGGGAACTAACTTTCTTCTCTATAATGGCATTATCAATGCCATCTTGGAATACCAGCAGAAATGTAGAATTGAGATTGATCCTAGGTGTAGTGTAGAAGATAATAAAACTTGGAAATTAATCAAAGGAGGAGGCAAGAGTGTCCAGGCAATGCTTACAAGATCAGAGGTTCATCCTACTGCAGCCTTAAAATGGGACGAAATCTATAATAATCTAAATTGGTTTGAAATTTCAAACAGTGTCATAAGTGTCATGATATTAAACTAAGATGGTTCCAGGTGAGAATACTACATCGCCTTTTAAATACAAGGAAATATCTGTATGACTGTAAAATTGTTGAGGACCCTGTATGTAACCTCTGTCAAACTGAAATCCAAACGATACAACACTTATTATGGGGCTGTAGTGTTGTCCAAAAGTTTTGGATCGATCTTAACCGTATGTTGTCCAGTGACTGTCAGCATTGGTGTCGTCTGACATTTTCAGAAACATTGATTGTATTTGGCTGTAAAGAAGGAGTCAAAACAGACTTTGGCCTTAATTATATCCTATTGCTGGCAAAATTTTACCTTTATAAAGTTTACATGAAAAATGCAGTGCCCAGTATACAAGGCTTTCTTGGTGTATTGAAACAGAGATATACAGATCTTAGGTACATGCACTTTTTGGAAGGCACATTGCCTCTCTTTAGTAAACAGTGGGCATTATATCAAACATTAGTTTCATAAAACTTTTCTTCTGTAATTGGAGAGTAACGCCTCTGGTAGATACCTATGCTGGGGCGGATTGTTGCTTGTACTGTTGGTCTTTATCCCAAAAGAAAAGATAATGACTGTAACTGAAGAAGCAAAACTCCAAATGCAATTTATATTTTAGCACCATCCATATAAACAATATATTAAGTATGTAGAAGTTCATTTGAAATATCTTTCAATGTGCCCACCAATTTAACAACTGAGAATGGTACACATTTGTGTATGTGTGTGCGAGTGTGTGTCTTTTGTTAGTGTCTTTTTGTGCTATTGTGACTGAGTACATTTTTTTAGGATTATTGAACTTTTGAAATACTTAATCTAAATTATATATATGTGTGTGTGTATATGAATCTAAATTATATATGTGTGTGTGTGTGTATATATGTTTGTGCATGTGTGTGCGTATATATGTGTGTATGTGTGTGTATATATGTGTATATATGTATATATATAAAATGTATATGTGTATGTAGGTATATGTATCACGTGTGTAGGTATACATGTATGTGTGTATGTATGTAGGTGTATATGTGTATGTATAAAAATATGTATATGTGTGTGTATGTATGTATATCTATAATGTGTCTGTGTGTATATTAAGTGTGTATGTATGAATATACGCATATATATATATATATATATATAATATGTGTGTGTGTATGTGTATGTTTTTATATACTTGAGTTTGTTTTCTTTGTTTTGTTTGTTTTTTCTGTTTCTGCTTGTCCTTTTTGTCCAATATAATAGTATGTATTAAAATAATATTAAAAAAACCCTTCATAGATTGAACATATGAAACATACATGTATACAATACGGAAACTGTATTTTCTTTCATTCACTCACAGATCACTGAGTGTGAGGTATGAAATTCTTTATTCAGTCTTAGACAAATAAGCAGTTCATAACATAATTAACGGCACAAATTATTCGATACAAATTTGAATTATTATGTACATCATAAGCCAATTGTTTAAACAAATGTATGTTGTAGACAGTGACTGAATGTGTGAGGAATTTTGATTGTTTCATATGATTTATCATGTGTTCATATACATGTTCATGATGATCTTGCTGAAGGGATTAAAAAGATTTATTAAAAAAAAAAAAAAAAAAAAAGTCTGATCTCCTCACTGCTAATAAAACCCTTTGACCCGCTCTAGGTGAGCGCTGGATCTCTCAAACGGCTTGTCACTGCACCCTTTGACCGCTCTAGGGTGGAGCGCTGGAAAACGGCTTGCTACTGTGACCTTTGACCGTCACTAAGTTTAGAGCGATTAATAGCACCAGCCCTAGACGTTATTAATCCTCTGCCCCCAAAAAAAACAAAAAACGAAAAAAAAACTTCTAATCTAACTTTCATACCCACACCAACCTCTTTGTTTTCAAGTAATTGTGGAGTTACTTCTGGATTCCTTCTTTTGTTTTATTTGCTAGCTCTCCATACGAAATCAGAGTAGCTTTCTTTTTTTTGGAGGTCAGGAAGGCATGTATGTTTCTAACTTAATGATGGCCTGCCGCTCTCACTCATCCAAACACTAAAAAATATTCATGTACTCAACATGCCCTCGTCATTATGTCAGTCTTAGAAATCTCCCACTGTCTTTTGTTCTGCCATTGAATCAAAATGTTATATAACAAATACCAACCTGCACAAACCGTAAATATCTACCTCACTCCAGCACCCACACCTTACACTTACCCACCACCGCCAAGAAAAATGGGCGTGCGTCTGGCAGTTAATTTGGCTGATGCGTCATACAATCGAAATATTCTAGCTGAACTGTGTGTGGTTGACCTAGTCAAGTTAGCTCCGTAAATCCAAACCTTAAATGTCACTCCGCCTCGCAAATTGTTCGGCTGGTGACCATCCGTCCCACACGTGGAGTGTTAACGGGGCAGAGAAGGTTCGAGAACGTTAGCTGATGCAATAATCATTGTAATTGGGTCAATGTCTGGCGGAGGGATTGGTTTGAAGTAGTAGAGGAAGTTAGGGGTAGTGGAGTGAGGTTTGTGGTATTGTCGCATTCAATCTGGCAAGGCCTATTTTTATTGAATTTTTGGCCCCACATTATGTTAGGCGGTACGCTCAGTCCTGCATTGACTTGGAACGCAGACACTATTTAATATAAAAGACTGTACACAGAAAGAACACATGTGTCAAACCAGCTTTCAGTGTAAGACATGCAGAGAACTAATCAAAATTTGTGTGTGGTGTGTGTGAGTGTGTGTATTGTTAGTTTGTTTTTGAGAGTGGGGTTTTGTGTGTTTGTGTGTGATGTGTGAGTGTGTGTGTGTGCACATACGCACGATATTTTGTGAAACGGCAGAACACGTAAGTCTATGGCACCGAGACTAGTCCTCTCCAGCCGTGTGCTAAATTGGAAATATTATTTAAACCCACGAGCAATCCATCTAGTGTATCTCTGTCCACACGTTTGCTCTGAGGTGGCAACTTGACACCTTTACGTGGGGGTCTGTTGGTGTGGCCGCACACTCATTGCTTGACAACCACCACTCTGTTAATCACACGAGGGGGGGGGGTCGGTGGGGCCGCGTAGTAAGTAATCAGATAGCCTAGCGCACCACCGATTGTATATGGTGCTCTTCGGCACGGCGATGCTAATTTCCCCAACGTTACTCTATGGTGCGTAGTTTCAGATCCCACGTTCTACTAACCCTACTTTACTCTCTGAAAAACTGTTAGTAAAATTAGTAATAAAAACGGACAACCCTACACAGTATGTCGTGTTTGAAAATAATCGGTTATTTTTTTGGTTACTTTTCAGGAGAACAGGGAAAAGGGGCGGCTTTTTAGGCCACTTTCGCCCAAAAACTTGGTGGAGGAGGCAAGTGATCCAGGATTGGTAAAAGTACTGTCTCTCTGAGATTATATATCTTCTGATTTCAGGACAAAGTAGTAACATTTGTATATTGATTGGACATTGAATGTGGATATAGATCAGATACATTCGAGTATACAGTGAAGCAAAAATTTAGTGAAAGCTCAAAACAGAACACATTTTGGAAATTCTATGGTCAGCTCTTTTAGAAAGACATACTTATATCTCAATGAGATAAATATCTTGAGTTAAGATCCTGTAATAGATTAATTATGCGAATGAATGCAATATTAAAGATAATACCTGATGAGAACTACGACATATTTTCTCTGTTCCCTATGATACTTCTTCTAGATTTCCTTCTTAAGTGAAGTTTGAGATCAAAGAACAATTTCATTTGCAACAATGAGAAAAGAAGAAAATAACAAGAAGATTAGAATATCCGAAAACTACAATCATACATTTGGAGTAAGATTTAGAAACAACAAAGTCTATAAGCGATGGGGGCGGGGATAATGGGGGGATGGGGGCTATAGCAACAAAGAAAAAAAGAACATTTAAAACATAATAGAAGAAATAACGTAAATTGGAAGGTGATTTTTGCTACTAATCGACGAGTCTAGTTGGAAGTAGTGCGTGATGTGTGAGTAACGTAAGGCAACTATTTTTTTAATCTTGAGAAGCGCGTCATTTGAAGTTAAGGGGGAGGGGGGGATGGGATAGAAATCATTCCACGGATCAGGCAAGATAATGTTTAAACAACCCAGAAAGACATTCTTCTGAAGATTCACTAACTTTAATAAATGAACTATACTCAACAATCCCGAAGCGCGAGAAAATTTCAGTAAAAGATTTAGAAACCAATACACCAAGTCCTAAAAGTTGAAACAGACTCAAAACGTGAAGGTTAAGAGTGAGAAATTACCTCAGGTACGAAGCTAGCTTGATTTCTTAAAGAATATTACGACATAACAAAAGCCCAGGCTCGAGGTGGTGTTCGGGCGGGAGGTACGGGGGTTTCTGGTTTTTTTTATTGGGAAAATTATTGATTTATTTGTTATTGGGGGAGAGGTGGATTGGCATAGTTTTATATAAAGAAAGGAGAACATGTCTATCGTGCAAAAAGAAGGGATTTGATTATATTATTCCCAAGAGTGGGGGGGGCGGGGAGGGAGGGGGGGGGCCTAGACCAAATATATAAAAACTTGGAGAAACAATTTCAACATTTTAAATGTAGTGTATAAAATTGTATCATCATTTGTTTTGCAAATACGATAACATAATGACTGCCAAGACTAAAAAAATATAGACCATACCGTTTTTCATTATTACAGATACAATGGAGATACTTACTATTGAGATATATTACACCGAAAGCAATACTTATGATACAAACTAATATTACCAAGGAATGTCTATTAAATTAGATTTTGAGAAATCATTATTGACACTGAAATAACTGGGTAAAAATGTCGTGACAGTGGTTAAATGAAATTTTGAGTTGTGAGAGAAGTGAACGGACTGTATGAAGACAGTATGGAATAGAAACTCTACAAATTAAAGAATATTAAAATCTTGCGAATTGATTGATAAAAGTTCCAGGAATCAAACTTGTTTACGCGAAATTAAAAGATGTTGTAGGCAAGGGAGACCAATATATACCCACTATAGATCTGTTCATAACAACTATTTATAGAAATGTGATCGCTATAATGCTAATATAAAACCACACTGAAAAACCAGGGAAAATGATTAAATATGATAACAAAAACTTTCACAATATGCGGATGGACGACAGAGTGAAATATAGCTGGCATTTGATAGAAAATCTTTTATTGAAATTTGCGTAGATTGTTCTGTTTAAGTTTTAGTGAACTGTTTTGCCTTTCATCACCATAAAACTATCAAAACCAGTGACAATAGCGTTAGTAAGAAAGAAGTAAATCCTGAGAAGTTAGATAAATGAAAACATTTAAGGGCATGGACGAGGAACCCACTAAAATTTCGGTATTATGAATATGGTTTCACAAAAGCTGTTTCAAAGTGACTGTGTAGAACATAAATTATGCCGTGGACAATTGGCATATAAAAACATCTGTTCAAAGTATGGGTTATAAAATACAACTAACGCCTCCTGTAGAATAGCACTATTAAAAACACTCAAACTTTTCAAAACTTAATACATCAAAGTTTACCTTTCACTGCCAAATCCACCTAGATTTTTATATTCGAACATTACAAAAGACTAGGTGTTATGAAATTAGTTCTGGTGTAATAAACGCATACCACAATAAAAACACCGTTAACCACGGCGCATAAAAGTGTAAAACTTTTATGCAGACGGAAAACCCAGACTACAAACAAAAAGTAAACCTCATAAAACTGACTGTGGTAAACGTTAAAACATAAAAAAACACACCCACCAGAGAAACGGAAAAACACAAGCAAATTATCGCTCAAAGGCCGCATAATCAAAAATAATGTCCAGAAATTAGTAACCATTTTACTGAATATAACCAAATTGTTTCAGACGACATTTAATCCATATAACAAATATACTAATACAATGTGCATGCCATAATTTCCGCTGAAAAATTAGTCTGAACCGATAATCACAAATAATAGTAAACCAAGTTGGAAACTCATACTAGTAATCTCCTATAAAACTGGTAACAAGAAGTGTACATTGTCATGCGGACTTTTTTGATTATAAAGGACAGATTTTCTTTACTTATATCGATTCAAAGATAAATATAAAATTAATGTCGAATTTGTTCACCTTTGCAGGTGGTAATACAACTGCAATAAACGACTACATTAAAACAATGTAGTATATCTATTAAAGAGACAAAAAACCTATCAGATACACCAGCTGTTTTGAAGAAGGTATTTATGCTAACCAAAGGTTCAAACCTTATTATGACAGATATACTAAATATGAAAATAAATGTTCGACACAATGCAGCTACAAAAGTGAATCGAAACTTGAAGTGACCTCATGACAGGAAATCAAGCTTAACTAAATAGCCAGCAAAATACACTAAATATAACAAAACAGTTATCAGCTGAATGCAAATGCACAGATTTAAGGTTATCAAATGTTATATGTAAAAAGAAATTGTTCAGTTCTAACAAAATTACAAATGCAGTTTTTGTGGTCGCAAAAAAAAGAAACGAATGACCATAAGGTTTGGAAATGCAATTATGATCAAATGTCTTTTAGAATGTAACAAACAGCGATTTTTAAATAGAAAAATGTGTTCCAAATGCAAATAAAAGGAGAAAACCTAAGACTGACTGAATCGCTGTAGCTATTAGGTTGATAAAAACCGTTTATTGTGACAGTGTACCTATACTATCATTGATACTATTTGCAAAGTTATTATAATATATTCATACAAACAGAATTGATAACCAACCACGAACAAACTGTATAATTGAAAGAAACTAGAGTTGCGATACAAAAAAGAAAAACCCAATGCCTAACTATCTCTAAAAATTCATAACTTTTGTGTAAAAGGATTCAAAAAAAACGCATAAAAGAGGGTTCAAAATGTATATTACTTATTATGATATTAATCGCTATTGCGATATTCCACAGTCCAAAGTAGAATATTGAACATGACATTTGCGTGCCAAATTTATACTATATAGATGATGAATACGAGGGCCTCTTTTAGAATATGTATCACTAGAAATAACAAAGAATAAACTCCATAGATAACATCCATCCACCACTCTCACCGTCACTCTATTCTCTCCCCTCACTCGGTCTCTCACTCACTGCTCTTCTCTTTCTCTCCTCTCTCTCTCTCACTCTCTCTCACTCCTCTCTCTCTCTCTCTCTCACTCTCTCTCTCTCTCACTCTTACCTCTGCTTTTAAAACAATTATTCTCTGACTTTGGATGGACAAAGCCCTTTTGTTTTTTTCCATTCATGTTTTGTGTTTCATGTATTAAATTGCAAATTAAAATAAGTTTAAAAAAAAAAAAAAGATTGGTTGGATGCTCTAAGTGAGCAACAAGGTCGTGAAAGAAATCACCCGTTACCTTCTCTGTAAAAAAATGGGTTGGGTGACAACATTCTGTAACACAATTGTACATTGCCTTAACAATCACATACAAGTTGGTTGTTTAAAAGCGCTGATGCTTGATGCATATGCTAAAATTTGTCAATTCAATTTTAAACACGTTAGCGCACCAGCCTATTACACATAAAATTGTGTATAAAATAGGTAACAAAGTGAACAGAAACCGTTAACCACTGTTTCAAACTGGATTCAATAAAAGGGATAAGTAGACCTTTTTGGGACCCCCGCCTAGGGTGGAGCGCTGGAAAACGGCTTGAAAAAACTGTGACTTTGACGCTCTAAGGGTTGAGCGTTAATAGCAACAGCACTAGACGTTATTTCCTCTGCCCCAAAAACGAAAACTTCTTTCCTAACTGTCATTCCCACACCAACCTCTTTTGTTTTCAAGTATTGGTGGAGTTCTTCTGGTGTCATCTTTTGTTTTTTTTTGCTTGCTCTCCATACAAATCAGATAGCTTTCTTTTGGAGGTCTAGGGAAGGCAGGTAGTTTCTTTACTTGATGATGGGCCGCCGCTCTCAACTCATCCAAAGCACTAAGAAATTGTGCATGGTACTCAACATGCTCGTCAAGTATTGTCAGCTTAGAAATCTCCCACTGTCTTTGTTCTGCCATGATCACAAAATGTTATATAAACAAAAACCAACCTGCACAAAAACTCGGTAAATATCTTCTCACTCCAGCACACACACCTTCACGGCCCAAACACCGCCAAGTAAAAATGGCGGTGTCGGGCTGTGAAGGTGGCTGATGCGTCATACATCGAATATTCTAGCTGAAACTGGTGTTGGTTACCTAGTCATGTGAGCGCCGTAAGCCTACGCTTAAATGTAACCCCCTCGCTAATTGGTCGGGCTGTGACATCGGCCCATCACGTGGTAGTGTTAACGGGGCAGAGAAGGTTCGAGAACGTTAGCTGATGCAATATATTGTAATGGGGCAGGCTGGGCGGGAGGGAGTGGGGTGAAGAGGAGAGGAGAAGAGGGGTAAGGGAGGAGGTTGTGGTGGTATTGCGCTGCAAGCTGGCTAAGGCCTGTTTTATTGATTTTTTGGCCCCACAGTTTGTTAGCGGTTCGCTCAGCCTGCTGACTTGGAACGCAGACACTATTTATTATAAATGACTGTACAGCAGAAAGAAACACTTTGTCAAACCTAGCTTCAGTGGAAGACTGCAGAGAACTAATAAATAGTGTGTGTGTGTGTGTGTGTGTGTGTGTGTGTGTGTGTGTGTGTGTGTGTGTGTGTGTGTGTGTGTGTGTGTGTGTGTGTGTGTGTGTGTGTGCACATACGCACATATTTTGTGAAACGCAGAACACGTATGTCTATGGCTCCGAGACTAGTCTCTCCTCCGTGTCTAAATGGAAATATTATTTAAACCCACGAGCAAATCCTTCTATTATTCGCCACACGTTCTCTGAGGGCAACTTGACCTTAACGGGCTTTGGCTGCGCCTCTCTCTTTGCTGACAACCCCACGCTGTAATCAACACGCCGCGTAGTAAGTAATCAGATAGCCTAGCGCACCACCGTTTGTATATGGGGCGCGTTCAGCCACGGCTGCTTTTCCCTACGTTACTCTATGGTGCGTGTTCAGCCACGGCTACTTTCCCCTACGTTACTCTCTGAAAACTTTAGTAAATTAGTTTTTAAAACGGACAACCCTACACAGTATGTCTGTTTGTAAATAATCGTTATTTTTTGGTTACTTGTCAGAGAACAGGAAAAGGCGGCTTTTAGGCCACTTTCGCCCAAAAACTTGGTGGAGGAGCAAGTGAGCCAGGATTGGTAAAATACTGTTCTCTCTAGATTAGATTTCTTTTCTGATTTCAGACAAAGTAGTAACATTTGTAGATTATGTGGACATTGAATGTGGATATGATCAGATCATTCGAGTATACTGTTGAAGCTAAAATTTAGTGAAAGCTCAAAACATAACACTTTTTGGAAATTCAATTCATCTCTTTTAAAAGACAACTTATATCTAAATGAGATAAATTCTGAGATAAGATCTGTTATAGATGAATATGCGATGAATGCAAATATTAATGATATACCTGATGAAGAACTATCGTTTTTCTGTTCCCGATGATACTTTTCTAGATTTCCTTCTTATGAAGTTGAGATCAAAGACAATTTCATTTGCAACAATGAAAAGAAGAAAAATACAAGAAGAGGAAAAATCGACTAGAATCTGACATTTGAAGATTAGAAACAACAAAGTCTATAAGCGATGACGATATTAGAGCTATAGCAACAAAAAAAGAACAATTAAAACATATTAGAGAAAAACGAATGGAAGGTGTTTTGCTACGATCAAGAGCTAGGTGTATAGCTGAGGGTGAGAAAGTAAGCAACTATTTTTGTAATCTTGAGAAACGTCATTTTGTAAGTAAAAATAAGGCTAGAATCACGGATCAGCAAGATAAGTTTTAACAACCCAGAAAGACATTCTTCTAGAAGTTCAGAACTTTTATAAATTACTTTACGCAGAATCCGAAGTAGAAGATAGTGAAGTAATAGATTTAGTAAACAATACACCATGTCTAAATGAAACAGAAGCAAACGAGTTAGAGGGAGAAATTACTCTGGAAGAAGCTACTGATGTCTTAAAGAATATGAAAAATAACAAAAGCCCAGGCTCTGATGGATTTTCGACGGAATCTTTAAATTTTTTTGGAAAAAAATTGGATATTTGTTTATAGAGCGTTGAATGCTAGTTTTAAAAGAGGAGAACTGTCTAGCGTGCAAAAAGAAGGGATTATTATATGTATTCCCAAAGGAGACAAGCCAAGACAATATATAAAAACTGGAGACCAATTTCACTTTTAAATGTAGTGTATAAAATTGGATCATCATGTGTTGCAAATCGCATAAAAAAATGTACTGCCAAGACTTATTAATGAAGACCAGACGGTTTCATTAGGAACAGATACATTGGTGATAACTTAAGATTGATATATGACACAATAGCTTACTTAGATCAAAATAATTTACCTGGATTGTTATTAAATATAGATTTTGAGAAAGCTTTTGACTCGATTAACGGGTTTTATGTCGAAGGTATTAAAGAAATTTGGTTTTCAGAAAGACATTTGCAGATGGATAGATACATTCTATAAGAATATTAAATCTTGCGTTGTTGTAAATGGTCAGGTTTCAAACTGGTTCGAAATTAAAAGAGGTTGTAGGCAAGGAGACCCTATATCCCCATATCTGTTCATACTGGTAAATATTACTATAATGATAAGGAAACACAGATATCCAGGATAATATGATAA
>CM031620.1:3775115-3782928 GCA_018398815.1 Conus ventricosus | reverse complement strand
TAGACTACACTCAAGACTTCATAAAGTCACGGCCTCCACACAACATTGGCCCACAAACTCCAGACCAGGAAAATAAATGATTCTCTCACTCCTTGATGCTATGCCTGCATCCGAATTACGACTCGCCTCATCCTTTCAGGATTCCCTGTCTCTCTCAGACATCATCTCGCCCCCTCGATTTCTCCCGTCCTGGAGATATGACTTCCGACTCCTCTCCCTCGACTCTTCTTGTCACTGGAGAGATGAGTTCCAACTCCTCTCCCTCGTCTTCTCCTGTCCCTGGAGAGATGACGAGTTCCCGACTCCTCTCCCTGGAGTCCTTAATTCCTGGGGCTCCCTACCGGTGTGTTCCCCACACCATGGCCATCTTCAACCACCTCACGGGGTGAAAGGTGAAGGGCGAAGGGTAAAAGGGTGAAGGGCTGGTAATGACTGGTCAGCAGAGAGGACCAACGTCCTGACAGGTTCGAGTCTCTAGGCCATCTGCTGGGTTAAAACTGATTCTTTCCTCCCTCCTCCTAGTGAGTGCATACTCAGTGTTCAAAACACATGACCAGCACCTTACCAGCCCTTGTTAAACTATCACTCAGTGGTCACTTTCACCCAATGACCACATTTGTTTCTTGAATGAGTCATACTCACAATTATTTGGGGACGCCCGCTACACTAGTCAAGCCACATGAATATTCTTCCTTTTCCGTTGTGGCATGGGAAATGATTCATATCACTAACTACATGTGATGGAGCGTCACATGCCTTGATGTGAGGCTACGTCACATGACAATCGTTACAGTCAGAACCTGCTTCATATTAAACTTCATTCTTCTACAATGATCAGATTTTTCTTCTTCTTCTTCCTAAAATACTTGTTCACTCAAAAACGAGTAGGTCACCAGCGCGCATGTTAAAAAGTAAAATAAAATAACAAAAATAGTGCGACTCAGTCTGTTGGCCCTGGACCAAACCCGGCAACAAGGGTCGCACTCGATATTCAAGAAGTAAAAAGCAATGGCCAGTGTCACGAGTTTGTCACGAGGCCTACGACGAAATTGACCGTCTAGGGTGGCGGAATTATTCATTTATTTATTGTCGTTGCTGTTGTCGTGTATCCGTCCCTTAATGTGGTTTGTAGTGCGTTTGCACCTTAATGTCGTTCAGCTCGGGTTAGGTTTACTTTCTCTCTCCTCTCTCAAAATTCCACTCCCCGGCAATTACCCGCATTTCCCACGGGGGGCTTCCTTTCGCTTGAACGGCTGTCTCTGTTGGCCTCTCCCGTCTTGTACGCCGCACGTGCACTTTTCTCTTAGGCTTGAGGTATGCTCCGTGACGTAGCGTGGCATGTGGCTGCCATGCGAGGCGGGTTTTCTCTTACCGAGCGGAAGATGCCCCTTGAGACGCCCTGCTTTTTTTTGGTTCTACACCACTTGTCAAGGGGTATGGTCGGTACCTTCACCCCCACAGGGGCCTGTAGGGGGGGACATCACATCACTATCTTTTCCCATCTGCTCTGCTGGTCCTATCGACTGGACGAGGCAGAGAGTCGTTTTGACCCACCCTTCTGGTCCCCCAGGTAGCTGGTAAACGTTTCGGGGTTTTTTTGTTAGGGAAATTCTTTTTTTTTGCGCTTTTTTCTTTTTTTTTCAAATTATAAAAGAATATTGTTTGAGACCGCTTTCTGGTTAATTCAATTTTTAAACCTGGCCATTCTAAATATACCCCAAAATTTCTTTCCCCTTTTTATGCATCGGGATGGGGTAGTGGGGGGAGGGGAGAGAATCGGTGATTCAGGTTGGTACTTCCCTTGGTCTCGCTCGTCCCCCCCTGTCACTTCCCCGGGACCTTGTTTTTCGGCCCCCGTCTTTTTCTGTGTGGGGGGGAAACGAGTTTTATTTTGCGAGCGTGCGTACGCATTTTTTGTTTTGGATGCGGGGGTTGGAGAATTGTGTTTTTTTGAAATTTTTGCATAAAATTGGTGATAATTGGCCATTGAATTATTTTTTCAATTGATGATTATAAAGCAATGGTTGCTGTATTAGTTATTTTCCTAAAAAGGAAAATGTTGAGCGTGAGTGGAGAAGGATGAAGCCATGTTTTTCTATTCATGTTTTAAAATGTGAATGAAACTTTTACCGCTTTTGGGGGAGCCCTTTAGCGAATTTCCTGGTTTGGTTTTTTTACTGTGTTATGTTGGGTCTGGTTGGCTGAGCTGTTATTTGGGTCAGCAAACCCCCCTGCCCCATGCGGGGGCTTTTAGGATTTGACAGCATTGCCAGATTTATGCGCGGGGTTCCAGTACCCTTTCTTTTTTCCCCCCATTTCCCTTTTTTCCCCTCCCCCCCGGGGGTTTTCCCCGGAGCCTGCAGGGTTTGGGGGGCCGTCACGGTTGGGGCCCACACTGGTTGGGGCCCGCGCTGGTGGAGAAGCACGTGAGCTTTCCCGGACGGTCCGACCCCTGTCCGGGACCCCAGCGACAACACTCACCCCAGGGGATCGTCCCACCGCCCTTCGACTTCGAACGCCCTGTGACCGGTGGGGTAGCTCTGGGCGGGGCGTTTTGGGGCTATTGTTTGTGTGTCGGGTGCCGGCTGGGACACCCCCGTTCAAACCCCCCGGGTTTGGGGCACCGGGTGGCCCGGGGGCCCCCAGGGTTTTTGGAGAGCAGGGGTGTGGGGGAACACATGAACACGGAAAGGGGAGGGTGCGGAAATGCATATTTAAAAACAGGGTTATTTTGTGTGTGCGGGAAAGCTTATTTATAATTTGGTCATGTTGGTGTTTTGGGAAGCTTAATTGTGTGTATGCGTGTGTTTTGAAATGCTTGATTGTGATTGTGCAGTCGTGTGTGTTGGGAATGCTTATTGGATTGTGTGTTTTGGTGGAATAAATGGGGTGTTTTATTGAATCTTTTTTGTGTGGTCCCCTTTCGAGCGTGTGAGGGCGTCACTCCCCTTTCCCCCCATCAACCGACCTGCAGGAGCCTCCAGGGCGGTCGTGACAGCCAGATTCGGCCCCGGTCACCATAAAAATCTGGGAAGTTAAAAAAAAAATCATCAATATGCAGATCTCAAAAATGTCGATCAATTGTTTTTTAAAAGAAAAAGCATTTTGGCAATCTTGATGGCACCCCATGAGTTCCCCAGCCGTACGAACTAGGTAAAAGAAAATAAATGACGTCAATATTTGATGAGTATGGGATAACTTTACCGCCCCCCCTGGGCTACTTTTTATTTAATACTATTGTTTCCCTTGGAATATCATTTTTAGCTTCCCCTTTGAAGAAATGTTTAAATTTTATAAAAGCTCTTCTCTTTCTAAGGGTTTCCATTCAATTTCCCATGTTTTTCCCAGTATTTTTCCCTTTTTCCCCTGATTTTGGTTCCCCGTTACGAACCGGCTGCCTCTTTTAAAACTTTTTGAAGTTATCAAGTCCTATAATGGTAAGGGATGTTTCCCCGTTTTCTCTAGAAAGTTTTGCAAACTAACGATGCGAATGATGTTAACGAATCGGGGTTTTTTTTCGCAGAAAGAACACAGATCACTGGGAAAATCCCCCATCCCCCCCAAAATACAACTTGTAACCGGAGTATTAGGGCAGATTCTTCTTGAAAACGTTTTCATTTTTAACGTTTTTTTGACTAGGAGTTCAAAAAAAGATTTTGACCCTTTTCCCAAAGTTGGGATTTTTGCAGTGCTGTGTTCTTTATTCAGTTTTCATTACTTCGATGTTTACACTTCTTAATTTTTTTTATTTTATTGATGATAACTCTTAATAATCGAATAATCAATCATATTTTGAAGAAAACTGGCTGTGATCGAGAAATTCCTTCTTCGTTGACAACACTTTTAAATAGGAATATCTGCTTTGCTATCTACTTTTTAAAATTCGATTTCGTCATTACAAACTCTAAACTTGTCATTACATAATTACAACTCAGCTAATAAGTCATGCGAATTACTTAATATTACATGATCTGCAAAGTTAACATATGAAATGAAAACGTCTTACCAAAATCACTAATTTTCTTGTTGAGAAAATTTTACAGGACCGTACACGACAAGTGAATCTATTTTTGGTACATAGCACATGATATATTTTCTCCATTGTGTCATTCTCATCATTATGCCCATCGCTCCCGGTGGAGCATAGGCCATCGACGGCCCTTCACCATTGTACTCTGTTCTTGGCTGTTCTGATCATTTCAGTCCAGTTGGTCTCTTGTTGTTTCAGCTCCGCCTCATGTCTCGCCTCCAGCTGTTGCGAGGCCGGCCTCTCTTCCTCTTTCCCTGCAGGTTCCAAGTCAGGGTTTGGCGTGTGGTGCTGGACGCTGGCTTCCTGAGGTGTGTCTGATCCAGCACCACTTCCTTCGCAGTATCTGCTTGGCCACTGGTTCCTGTCCCTCACGCTTCCACAGATCTTCGTTTCGGATCTTCTCCTGCCATCGGATTTGTAGATGCGCCTCAGACATGTGCTGACGAATGTCTGAATCTTTTGTTGCATCGTCTGTGTTGTCCGCCATGTCTTGCATCCGTAGAGCAGAATTGACTTCACATTGGAGTTGAAGATGCGGAGTTTGGTTCTTATGCTGATTCCTCCAGATGCCCAGATGTTCTTAAGCATGACGAAAGCTGCTCTTGCCTTGCCGATTCTGGCTGTGACGTCTCGGTCCGTGCCTCCCTGTTGGTCAACCACGCTTCCCCAGGTAGACGAAAGACGTGCATTTGCCATGTATATTTCTTTGACCCAGGTTATTTCTAAAGTTAGTATTTATTTGCTTAAACGAGGTACATCTATACAATGAATGTACTGTTTTGTAGCATATACCCTTTTGTTTCTCTTTCTTTAATTTTCCACCATTTTGGGTGAAATGTAATTACCTATTGTTTTACTGTTGGTTCAGACGTAGCGTTTGAGTAATGTGTGTCTTAATCTACTCTTGAACATACATTTTTAATGCAAGATGTCCCTATCATGTACATCAGTCAAAAGTCATCTTCCCCCACCATCTCATAAGCACTACTGGGCGTTCAAGTCCATCTGTGGTATCTCATAAGCACTACTGGGCGTTTCAAGTCCATCTGTGGTATCTCATAAGCACTACTGGGCGTTCAAGTCCATCTGTGGTATCTCATAAGCACTACTGGGCGTTACGTCCATCTGTGGTATCTCATAAGCACTACTGGGCGTTCAAGTCCATCTGTGGTATCTCATAAGCACTACTGGGCGTTCAAGTCCATCTGTGGTATTTCATAAGCACTACTGGGCGTTCAAGTCCACTGTGGTATCTCATAAGCACTACTGGGCGTTCAAGTCCATCTATGGTATCTCATAAGCACTACTGGGCGTTCAAGTCCATCTGTGGTATCTCATAAGCACTACTGGGCGTTCAAGTCCATCTGTGGTATCTCATAAGCACTACTGGGCGTTCA
The DNA here is from genome assembly GCA_018398815.1 of Conus ventricosus. Taxonomy (NCBI): domain Eukaryota; kingdom Metazoa; phylum Mollusca; class Gastropoda; order Neogastropoda; family Conidae; genus Conus; species Conus ventricosus. Next base: position 3,777,501 of record CM031620.1, on the reverse strand, counting down.
AGTCCATCTGTGGTATCTCATAAGCACTACTGGGCGTTTACGTCCATCTGTGGTATCTCATAAGCACTACTGGGCGTTCAAGTCCATCTGTGGTATCTCATAAGCACTACTGGGCGTTCAAGTCATCTGTGGTATTTCATAAGCACTACTGGGCGTTCAAGTCCATCTGTGGTATCTCATAAGCACTACTGGGCGTTCAAGTCCATCTATGGTATCTCATAAGCACTAACTGGGCGTTCAAGTCCATCTGTGTATCTCATAAGCACTACTGGGCGTTCAAGTCCATCTGTGGTATCTCATAAGCACTACTGGGCGTTCAAGTCCAATCTGTGGTATCTCATAAGCACTACTGAGCGTTCAAGTCCATCTGTGGTGTCTCATAAGCACTACTGGGCGTTCAGGTCCATCTGTGGTTCTGTCACTCCGTCTGTGTCTGCTGTGTGGTGAAGAGAGCCACAGAGAAGACTGCATGAGATTCGCCGTGCTGACACCGGGATCATGAACGGACGGTGTAACGTCTGGCATTTTAATCACGGCTTTGTTTTTATTTTGGTTTGGTTTGGATTGTGTCGCAGGCACGATTCGCGACGAGTTATGTGCATCTGCTGTGTGCATAGCCAGAGGGAATTAGAAAAATCTTTCTTTCCCTCGTTGTTTCTGGTGTGAACATTACTCACCGCCGAACCTTGACCAATTCACTGATAGACTTGCACAGACCCAGTATGGATGTGGAAGCAGGCACATCTGTTCCGTACACTCGCTGTCCCCGCTTGTTAGTCTGGTAGTGCTTGTTAATCCCCCTAGAGGGTAAGAATATTTTATTTTGCTCACCCTAATTGATTCATTGTACGGCAATTGTAGCTAACTGGTAGCGCTTTCTTTAGACACTTGAGATCAAAATGTTCAGACTTTGTAATATTTTGCATTTGTTTTTGAAAATGCTGTCAGTTTGCTCGTTCATGTGTTTTTGCTGAGTTGTACGTGTTTGGTCATTTCGATTCTGCTCTGTCTAATCTACCACTACTGTTGATGTTGAACAGTTGGTAGATTGTTTATATATGGTGTTGGTCACGTTGTAGGGATTTTTTGTCTGAGGTGCTGGCCTGGCTGGCTGTGTGCTGTGGTGGGAGTGCCTGTGAGGTCCTGCTTCCCCCTCCTGTGGTGTGGCGGCCTTCTGGAGGCCTTCCCCTCCTGTGGTGTGGCGGCCTTCTGGGAGCCTTCCCCCTCCTGTGGTGTGGCAGCCTTCTGGGAGGCCTTCCCCCTCCTGTGGTGTGGCAGCCTTCTGGGAGGCCAGAACTTGCCTTCTCTTCCCCAGTGCCTTCTCTTCCCCCTCCTGTGGTCTGGCAGCCTTCTGGGAGGCCTTCCCCCTCCTGTGGTGTGGCGGCCTTCTGGGAGGTCTTCCCCCTCCTGTGGTGTGGGCGGCCTTCTGGGAGGTCTTCCCCCTCCTGTGGTGTGGCGGCCTTCTGGGAGGTCTTCCCCCTCCTGTGGTGTGGCGGCCTTCTGGGAGGCCTTCCCCCTCCTGTGGTGTGGCAGCCTTCTGGGAGGCCTTCCCCCTCCTGTGGTGTGTGGCAGCCTTCTGGGAGGCCAGGACTTGCCTTCTCTTCCCCAGTGCCTTCATCTTTGACAGCCATTGGCCTGCCTACCTCCTGAGCACCTGTGTCTTCCTTCTGGATGGCTGACCTGTGCTCTACATGCGACTTTGTCCCCCTGTGCACAGTCGCAGGTGTGAGACCGACTTCATCTTTCCCTGTGCCCAGTCGCAGATTTGTTTTTCTTTGCCCAGCCACAGCAGTGATATTGTGTGGACTGCCTTCAGTGCATCCAAAATTGAGGTCAGGGTGGTTTCTTTTTTATCTCTGTGTGTGTTGTGTGTGTGTGTGTGTGTGTGGTGTGTGTGTGTTGTGTGCGTGTGTGTGTGTGTGCAAGTCAACCCCCAGCTTGGACAGCAGCATACCTGACTTGTGACGTGGTATCCAGAACCACTCGAACGATTATCTTTTGTAAGAAAGTAAACATTTTTGTTGTTGTTGATGTTGGTATTGTGTCATGTCATGAGTGATGATGTGAATCCTTCTCCCTCATGTTACTGTATTGTGTCATGAGTAAAACTATGAATGATTTTCTAGGCTAACAGGGAGTGTGGGTGCACACATTTGTGATGAATTAGTTTACACTTGCATGTTGATCTTGCCCATGTGCTAACAGAAACAAAAACACTTCCATTTCATTGCTATTAAATGTGCACTCATCAGTAGACTCCGGTTTGAGCTATTATGTTGTAGGTGGTGTGAGAGAGTGAAAGGAAGTTTGATTTGATAAAATACACAAACAGCTTACATGCCTTCAAACATCCAGGAGACAGATAAAACCGATCTTATGCAAGCAT
>CM031620.1:3743987-3748162 GCA_018398815.1 Conus ventricosus | reverse complement strand
TGATCCATGGTTTCTACCATGTTTGCTGCATGGCAGAAACCGTGTTTTCGATATCACCCCACTGATCCGTGGCTCGCTAAACCGAAGATCAGTCAACCAGTAGCACCAGAGTCTTGGCTGACGTTTGATCCCCATCATGACGAGCACAGTTACGTATGCACGTATCTCCGCAGGTGTCGTATCCTGCTAAAGTAGGTCAGGTTGTCCCCGCTTTGCCATCTGCTGCCTGGCGTACAGGTTCGTCTGGTCAGCAGCTGTAGTAAAAAAACAACTGCAGCAGGAAGAGAAAAAATAATCCAGAGGTGTAGCTGTGTCTGGCAAATCATGATTTGGCCCAGTCTCCTCCTCAAAAGGCTGAACCACGGGTACGGAAGTCGCCGGTCGCCACGTGGTCTCAAACGCAAACAAAGGCGCATCATCAAATTCATCACTTTCTTTGCCTTCTTCTCCCTCTTCTTCCTCTCAAACATCCACATCACTTTCATTTAACTCCTCTCTTTCATATCTTTCTACTTCTTGTAATATATCATCCAACTCCTCTTTCGTATAATCCAAAAAATCGCCGTCAGTAGAAGCGCTAGCAGACGCCATTTTCAGAAACAAGGCGATGCCGTCTGCAGCAATGGAATGCGGTCAGTTCACGACCCTAGTCTTTGTGAATGAATTGTTTCTCACACCCCATACTACTGCTAAGATTTCATTGGACCCTCTCAGGGATGTCCATTTATTTTTGGCCAGCATTGACTTAAAACAAGGTCGCAGTGTGTGAGGCAAAGTAACGCAGCACGTGCGGCCGGTTGCGGCCGTAACGAACACCAGGGGAGACAAACAGAGCGGCCGGAAACGGGCGAAACGAATGCAAGAGGGTTATTAACTGAGCCTCCCTCTGAGGTTGACATTAGCATCAGGAGGGTCACGGCGTAATGTCTTTAAGGACACTGCGACAAACACTGTGTTCCTGCCAGAGAGTTTCGTTCGTAAATCCCAATTCATATCGGATGCACGGCCATTAAATACAAAAACTGGATTCATAAGAACCGTATCAAAAGTAGATGTAATTGGAAATTATAGTATAATCACCCCCCCCCCCCCCCCCCTGCTTTTTAATTTAAGAAAAGCCCCATTTTAAACGTTGTTACACAAGGTATACAGAAGAACATTCAGAAATATAATTTAATTTGCAGGACTATACTTCAAATAAAGACACTAAAAAATTTTTAAAAAACCTGTTTTCCAAAATTCTGATAACCTGAATAAGAAAAAAAATTAAATGTCAGATCAGCTGTTATCTGGACTTAATGGAATGAAAATAAGGCCTTGATCTCGTTCTTATGCCAACTTGAGGAAAATAAGAATTCAGACGGAAAGCAGACCGTTCAGTAACAGATGCAATAGATATGAATAACGAGTGAACGTTTAAAGAACTATAGAAGAATGCGACAAAAATCAATTCAAAATTGAAATCTGTGTGAAAGATGAAGGGACTAAAACAATCAAAAGCAATATGCTCTGCAGACAGAAAAGAAAATAAAGCAGAATACTTTTTTTCTGGAGAATATTTCTGCTCTCTAAGATCACATGAATTAATTTATAAACTTTTTTTAATCGAGGATCCATCAGAGATTTAAAGAAAAGAGGTTATGAAACAGCATGGTGATTTTAAATGAAGAAAAAAGATAACCCGAAAATTCTTAAATATTTTTGGTCATTTAGGAAATATTAAAACCTTCTGAAGAAGAACATTAATCTCGAGAAACATGAGAAGGAGGCTTGGTCTACCTCTGGCCATCAGCTTCATTGACTTCTCCAAAGCATTTGACAGTGTCCATAGACCATCATTGTGGAAAATCAAGAAAAGCTACGGCATCCAAGAGAAAATTGTGTCGGACATTGAGCAGATATACATAAACTCCAAGTGCAGAGTCAGGAGGGAAGATGGATACAGTGACTGGTTTGAAGTTGTCACCGGAGTAAGGCAAGGTTGTATCCAGTCCCCTCTCCTCTTTGCACTTGCCATTGACTGCGTTTTGAAACACGCAACCCAAGGAAAGGGAATCAAGTGGACAGAAGGAAACAGCCTTTCATATCTCGGTTTTGCCGATGACATTGCCGCTTTTGCAAGCACCACACAAGATCTGCAGGTGCTTGTAGACAATATCAGCAAGTTTGCAAGCACCATTGGCCTCATCCTCAGTGCCAAAAAGACTAAAACCATGCTTACCAGTAAGCACCAAGGGCCAACAGACGTTCTCATCGACCAAAAACAAGTGTAAGTAATAGAGAACTTCACATACCCAGGCAGCTCTATCAATAACGCCAGTGACCTCGACCATGAACTGAAGTGTCGTATTGGGAAAGTAACATCAGCATTCAATCAGCTGAACAAAATATGAAACAGCACAAAATTATTCCTTGGAATCAAACAGAAATTTTGTAACTCCAGTGTGAGTTTAACGTTGTTATATGGCTGTGAATCCTGGCAACTGAAGACTACCCAGGCGACGAAACTCGACGCTTTTGATACTAAGTGCCTACGTCAGATCTTGGGCATCAAATCGCCACACTTTATACCAAATGAAGACATTAGGGAGAGGTCCAAACAGCTCCCTGTGTCCCCATTGTCTGCAGACTGCGCCGCCACAGGCTGGGTCATGTCTTACGATTACCCTTAAGATTATCCCCTTCAAGACGCACAAACCAGACCATTAAATGAACCCTAGCAGGCCAGAGAAAAAGAGGACGACCCAGGATGAGCTGGCGACAGACAGTGGAGAGAGACCTCAGACTCGTTGACAGAGGATGGAGTGACACTAGCAAACTGGCTGAGGACCATGCACAGTGGAGCGCCTTGACTGACTCATGCGTCGCAAGACACGGGAGCATGTAAGTCCTAGTAAGTAAGGCTTAGTCTAGTTACTTTTTCAAAGTGCTTGCGGACAAAACATTTGTTGCGAGAGCTCCCCCTGAGAGTATAAAAAGGAAGAACTTTGCATACGACACAGAAAGGACATAATTGCTTATATGTTAAGAAGGGTAAAGCAAAGCAAATGAAAAATGTTCGATTTTCTTTACTTAAAATACACTTTGTAAAACAAATCGAGGGAAAAGGTGGCAAAAGGAGTACCTGGAGAGGGATGTCCGACGTTTCGTGTCGTAGACACTTCAACAGGGAATGACAGCTGATGATGGTTGACTTGGGTCACTGAACACAGTTCATGGTTTGAAGGGGTGGAAAGGGCAGAGTGGGAGTGGTGGGCAATATTGAGTGTAGGGGTGATCATAATTCACAATAGAAATGTGGAGTGTCAATGGACAGAATAGGAGAGCAAAGGAAGGGGGAGGGAGGGGAGAAGGGGGGAAGAAGAAGGGAGGGGGCAGGGGGGGAAGGGGGGGGGGAAGAATAAAGTAGGGGCGGGAAGGTGAGAAAGAGGAGGGCTGATGGTTCATTCCCTGACATTGAGCCCATGTGGGCTCAAGGTACCAAGGCGCTGTATTAACTGGCTTTCCATGTATTTTCTGTAGTTCCCTTCTTGACGACCATTTCTCCAAAGGGCTGCTACTCTGATGTGGGAAAGATGGTAATGGTCCGAATTGAAATGGTTTGCCACAGGCGTGTCTTTTCCTGTGAGGATGCTGTCTCTATGTTCTTTAAAACGTTCGTTTAGAGATCTGTATGTTTCACCCACATACATCTTGGGACAAAGGGTACAACTAAGAACATAGACTATATTCTGAGTCTGGCAGGTGAAGTGAGACTTCATGTGGAAGCTGCGTGGGGATGGGCCTTGCACAGTAGTTGTCAGATTAAGAAAGTAACAGGTGTTGCATTTGGGTTTCTTGCACTGGAAATTGCCTGGTTGGGTTGGGGGGGGGGGGGGGGATGAAGGGTGGAAGGTAGAGTGCATCAGGTGGTCACCACGATTTTTGTCCCTTTTGAATGCCACCATAGGTAGTAGACTGAAAATGTTTTGGAGAGCTGGATCCTCCTTCAGAATAGTGAAGTTGCGGAGCAGAACGTTTTTCACAGGTAGATTGTGTGGGTAGTAGGTCAGAGTGGCAATGCATCGGTCATTGTCTGTAGTCATCTTTTCCTTGTCTTGTAGGAGCTGGTGTCTGGGGATGGACTGTGCTCGTTCAAGGGCCATCTGAACTGTAGCTTGTGGGTAGCCTCTAGC
>CM031620.1:3713987-3736487 GCA_018398815.1 Conus ventricosus | reverse complement strand
GGAGGCTTGTCATGAAGTGTTCCTCAGGGTTGGTTGACGACACCAGACCTTGAATGTCGAGTGGTGCTTTGCTATGTGAGTCAGAGTATGTTTTCCTCAGATGCTGCTCAAGAACTCCTTTGTCCACACGTTAGGGTCCAGATTTTGGCTGCTCAGTGTTCTGGCAAACTGGAAGGGGTCTATGAAGAAGCGCTCGTGTGTCTTCTTCTTTTTGCTCTTCCTCTTCCTCACAGATTCCGCCTTGCTGAGGGCGCTGTGTTTTGCTTTCAGGTCTTTCCAGAGTTTTTCCAAGCCTTGTTTTTCAGCTGGCAGTGCGGTCTTCATTTGCTTCTTGAGGTTTTCTTTTGGACCCTGATCTTGTCCATCTCTTCTTGGCGCCTGGATTTCTTTGGAGGTTTTTTTCTTTGGGTAGTTTTGCTCCATGGGCGTCTCTACATGTGGCATACACAATGTCCCCTTTATGGGGCTAGTTTGTGTTCCAGGGTGCTTTTCCTATCGCGCATCGAGTCTTTGGACGATTTTGCATCCAGTTTCTCCAATCTTCAGTTTCGTTTGCTCGTGGAGGTTAGTTCAGGCGCCTGGCATCGGGGGGCCTGTGCAAATTCTTCATCCGAACCAACAGCGTGGGTGTCCTTGGCACTGTGGTTTAAATCTGGCCTTGGTTTTCGACGTCTTGTGCGTACTGCCATCGGGAGAGTCTTCACACATCCCATCTTTGTTCTGTGGATCTTCATGCCACGGGGGGTAGTGGGAAAAGCTTTCCAACAGACACATGGATATTCCATTTGGTCCATGTTCATAGTCCGTTTGGGGTTTTCGGTCGTGATTGGTTAGCACCGTGGGTTCATTTATTCTCCCCCTTTCGGGAATCCTGGGAGCATCTTTTCCTTTTATTAGCCACATGTTGAAGGCAAAGTGGGGAGCCAGCCCACAGAGCCTTTGGTTCTGGTCTTTCCCAGTGTCCTCCGGTCTTTCCCGGAAGTCCTCCGGCCTATTCCAGGAAGTCAACGGTTTACCCATGTATCAGTAGATAGAAACTCGTGGAGAGCGTGGCAGCAGAGAGTCCTCAGAAGAGAAGCCCCCTTCAAGCAAGTGTTTCGGCCCTTATCTCCTGACACTCTAGGGGGGTTGGGCCACACCCGGTTCATGACTCCGGATATCCCTCTGCTGCCCTTTCTCCCCCCATCTTGGGACGAGCCATGACTGGGATTTAAACCCATGGCCCTCTGGACATGCTCATTTTCCACTTAATGACTCGCACTCTAACCACTGAGCCACAGGGACACCTGATATTTGTAGGAAAGTTAAGCCTTATGAAGTTCACTTTTGTTCCTCCTTGACCAGATCCAGCTTGGACACCTCTCTGCTGCTTCTGCCATTGCTTTCAGGGCTCTGAAAGAGCATATACATCCAAAATGTCTGACCACACAGCCTAAAATGGTCAAATAGAATTTTACAAATATGTGGACAGATTTTCCGAAATGACATTAAATGGCTGCTCAAATTGTTTGTTTGTTTTCACCTCCTTTCTTCATTTCTAAACATTGCGTATATTTTTCAACCGTATTCATGTTACTAAGTTCTCTCAACAAGTGTTTGACAGTAGGTTTTATTTAGTTTCTTCCACATCTGTATTTGTAATGTGTGCTTACTCCATAAACTAATGTGTTCAAGCACATCATCAGTATTTGTGTGTTCTTCGTTTCCAGTCACAACCTGTTCCATATTAAACTTCATTCTTCCACGATGTTCAGATCTTTCTCTTAATATGCTTCCCAGTTCTTCTCTAGAAATGTTTTGCAAACTGACGATGCCACAAGTGATGTTGAACTGAATCGGTGTCTGTTTCACAGAATGAACACAGATCACTGGCAAGACTTCCCATCCTCCCGAAAATACAACTTTTAACCGGAGTATTAGGGCAAATTCTTCTTTGGAACCGTTTTGACCTAATATCTAGTGCTTTCTTTTTTTCAATGAGAGTGCAGTAGACTATTTCCGATCCTTTTTAAACGTCTGGTATTTTTTGCAGTGCTTTGTTCTTCAGTTAAAGGTGTTCATTATTTCAATGTTTACACTTCTTAAGTTCCTTTTTATTGATGATATACATCTTATGTAATCGAGATAATTCTATCATATTTTAAAGAAAATGGGTTGTGATCGAGAAAATTCCTTCTTCATTTACAACATTTTTAACTAGAAATATCTTCTTTGCTATCTATCTTTTAACAGTCGATTACGTCATTAAAAACTCTAACAATAAAAACGTTGTAATAAATCTAGCAAAAATCATATCAAAAGCTATGAATATTAGAAAAAAAGACAGTTGAAAGAAACAACTGGTAATATATTTAATGATTGAATGCTTGTCAAACTGATCCGCCATCGTGTACCTGTATGTGCGTGTATGAATAAGGAAGCAGGAATGGGCATTGGAGGTGGGGTGCGGACCCGGGGGGGGGGGGGGGGGGGTGAGGGAGGAAGCTGTCGGAATGAGTTGTGGGCGAGGGGTGGCGGGAGGGAGAAGGGTGGGGGGGGGGGTAAGGTGAACGATTGATTTGACTGAGTTATGTTCAAACATGCCTCCTTGTCTAAAGAGCTTGGTTGCTGAATGGACAATAAAATGTTTGTCATTGTCATTGTCATTCTCTCTCTCTCTCTCTCTCTCTCTCTCTCTCTCTCTCTCTCTCTCTCTTCTCTCTCTCTCTCTTCTCTCTCTCTTCTCTCTCTCGTTCCTGAGTCTTGAACTTCAGCCTCAGGCATAGCAACGCATGCTTTGTCATAGACTAGCTTCAGTATATCTTATGGTCTGGTCCAAGTTTAGCATGTACTTGTTTCCCCTGGCTTTGATTAGGCAGCGGTTAAGATGTTCACTGTATCAGTCAGAAGCCTTTACAACAGCAAGCCGGCATCCTTTTCGTCCTTGATCTACTGCATTATTTCGCTTGGAGCACAGGGGCATCATGCCATCAAGCTGCACAAAGCTCTGTGGATTTCTTCATCTGTACCTTTGACAAACAGGCAATCGTTGGTTTTGATGATTGTGGCGATGCTGAAGCAGTGAGTTTCAATCATTCTATGCTGCTGATCTCGTTGGTAATATGCTGATTGTGACAGAACAAGAAAGCCTCCTGGCTGATGCTAAGAAAAAAAGCACACACACACACACACACACACACACACACACACACACACACACACACACACACACACACACAACACACACACACACACGCGCGCGCGCGCGCGCGCGCGCGCGCGCACGCACGCACGCACGCACGCACCACACACACACACAACACACACCCACACACACACACTCACGCATACACACACAAACGTTTCATTCACAGACTCATTAATGCACTGGTGGAAAATGGCATTTGGATAATACATGTTGACGGAAACACTCACGCAATTACACAAATACAATGATAGTAGTGGCGCAGACACATACAATGATAATAGTGGCGCAGACACATACAATGATAGTACTGGCGCAGACACAGACAATGATAATAGTGGCGCAGAGACATACAATGATAATAATAATAACGGTTTCTTATATAGCGCTTAATAAACGAATTTCTCTAAGCGCTTTACAAAGTCATACTCCATTCACCCTTCTCATATACAATAGTACACCCTACACCCAGCTACAAATACTATTACTACAATAACAAACAAATCCTAATCCTACGAGTGTGACATTCACTTATTTTTCAAGTATCACTGCAAACACTTAATCCTATAACGTTCAGTCATACAACAAATACATGTAATGGAGAACATACACATACACTACATTTGAAAAGGCCCAGACGGCTATGAGTAAGGTTGTCTCCCCCTCCCCTCCCCCCTCCCCACAGCATTGATCAATTATGAGAAAATAGATGGGTTTTAACTCTAGACTTGAAAGAAGGGATAGAATCTGAATGTTTGAGAGAGTCTGGCAGTCTGTTCCACGTCGCTTGAGCTTGCAAAGAGAAGGATCTTTCACCAGTAGTAGTCCTGAAGGAGTCATTCGTAGAAGGCGGTCGTCAGCACAGGAGCGTAGTTGTCGAGAGGGGGTGTAGATTTTAAGGAGATCTGTGAGATACGAAGGTCCATTTTCAAAGAGAGCAGAGAAAGTGAGAGTTGAGATTTTGTACGAGATACGGTTTGAGACAGATAGCAAGTGAGGAGAGTGAAATAGAGGCGAAATGTGATCATATTTTCCTGCTCTACAGACGACTCGGGCTGCATGATTTTGGATTCGCTGTAATCTTTCTATCAGGTATTTTGGAAGGCCGGCCAAAAGTGAGTTGCAGTAATCTATTCTAGATAAGACAAATGCACAAATGAGAGTTTTTGTAGCATCTGTAGAGAGAAGGTGACGTACGGAGCTGATTCTTTTAGTTCTAAATAGGCAATCTTGCAAATATTTGAAACCTGTTTCTCAAAGGTGAGGGATTGGTCAAGAATGACCCTTAGACTGCGGACAGAGGTGGAGACAGAGACAGTACAGTCATTGATAGTGACAGTTGAAGGCAGAGAAGGATGGTTAGGCTGTTTTGTCACGAACATGAGTTCCGTCTTGTCGTCGTTTAGTTGTAGTTTGTTGGTTGTTATCCAGTCCTTCAGGTCTGCAATGCAGCCCCGCGTCCGAGAAATCAGTGAGTCAATTTCAGCAATGGGAGCCGACTGATGAAGCTGAGTATCATCAGCAAAGCTCTCATGCGACATGGCGTGACCACTGATGATGTCAGACACAGAACTAGCATACAGCACAAAAAGGACTGGCCCCAGTACAGAACCCTGAGGCACACCGTACCTAAGAGGAGACCTGTCTGAGTATCTACCCTGTACACACACTGTCTGAGTCCGTCCAGTCAAGTGAGAGATAATCCAGTCGAGAGCTGTGTCTTTGAATCCAAAGGAAGTTTGGAGCCATGAGAACAAAATATTATGATCGATCGTGTCAAATGCTGCGGAGAGGTCTAACATCGCTAATAAGGAAACATTCCCATCGTCAAGCCCGCAGAGGAGGGCATTGACTATACGGAGGAGTGCTGTCTCACAACTATGGCTTTGTCTGTAAGCAGACAGATGAGGATTCAAAGATGATTCTTTTCCAGATGTTCTAGAATTTTTTCCAAAACGATCTTCTCCAATAATGTTGATAGAAATGACAAATTTGATACAGCCGATAATTCTTTAAAACATTTTTATCTAAAAAGGTTTCTTGATCGATTGACGTACCACTGCGGACCGGAAGATTTCAGGAACGTGACCAGAGGACAAAGAGGTATTGATAACATGAGTAAGATGGGGTAGGACGTCATCAATGCACTGAAAGAGCAAGTTAGTGGGCATGGCATGAAGTTCACATGATTTCAGGGCTGCATCGCAAACAAAGTTTTTTGACATAGTCTTGACTAACAGGGGTAAAACAAGCCAAAGGAGGTCCACAGTAAACTTTGTCATTTAGAGAATGTACAGGTGCAGTAGAATCTAGCTTTTCACGGATAGTGTCAATTTTGCCATTGAAAAACTCTAAGAATTTCTGCGGGAGCTCTTGAGTTTGGAAGATGGTGGGAAGGGGGAGTAGCTGACTTTGCCTAGGAGACTATTTGCGATATTAAATAGTTGCTTGGCCGTATTACAGGCCAATATCTTTGAAGAATAGAACAAAGTTTTTGCTTGATGAACAATGTCAGTAACATGATTTCTCGCTGTGATATATTTCCCTGTGCACAGTCAGTCCCGTGGCGCGCCATCGCCTCTCAGCCTCCTCTCCTGCTTGGCCTCCGACAACTCGGGACCCACTGTGTTGTGCCATTGACACAGTGAGCGATCGGTGATCAAGCGCCTGCTCACTGGAGCATGCTTATCAAGCGTGACATGGAGGGCAGAGGTCAGCTGACAGGCCGATGGCTCGCTCGGTATGGCCGTGGTCAGATCAGATTTGAAAGCCTCTATATTGATAACAGAAAGTTTCCTAAGTTCCTTGTAAGTCTTTGGAACGGCGGGTCTAACGATATCTAATTCACACTTCACAGCATAATGATCCAATGCTAGGTTATTGTCAACGGTTGAGGATTTAAGAAGATGATCGCTGTCTCTGGACACTACCCAGTCTACTATGTTACCCTGTTTGTTCGTCATTTCATTCACGGACTGCTGGAGTCCAAAAGTATCTAAAGTTTCTAACACCTCGGGCGTGTATCCAACTGTGGGCTTATTGAAGTGGAAGCTGAAGTCGCCGATCAATAACAATGTTCCTGGTAGGTCATTTACAAATTCAAGAAAGTCTGGAAGTTCGTTGACAAACATGCTGGGCGTATGCTGGGTACTGGTCTGTAAATCCCAAAAATGTTAGTGACAGGAGCACTAGGTAGGGACAGTTTTAGATGAACAAGTTCAAACGTCCGATGCTGAAAATCAAAAGAAGAGTTAAACGAGCAATAGGGGAGCAGCTTATCCGAGATGACGAAGGCGATTCGCCCCCGCAGGTCGTGGTGGGGCGGGGGAAGGACTTGGTGGTATGGCCAGCTGGGGCCAGGTCACGTAGCTTTGGTTCATCGCCGCTTTCCTTGAACCACGTTTCCGTTACGCAAAGAATGTCGATATCATTGGAGAGTATAAAGTCATTTACAGCAGTTCACTTCTTTTTACAGGTATGTGGTTCTGTCACTCCGTCTGTGTCTGCTGTGTGGTGAAGAGAGCCACAGAGAAGACTGCATGAGATTCGCCGTGCTGACACCGGGAACATGAACGGACGGTGTAACGTCTGGCATTTTCATCACGGCTTTGTTTTTATTTTGGTTTGGTTTAGTTTGTGTCACAGGTATGATTATGATAGTGGCGCAAACACATACAATGATGATAGTGGCACAGATACATGCATGATGATAGTGATGCAGACACATGCAACAGACACGACAATGATAATTGGTGCAGACACATACAATGATGATATGGTGCAGACACATACATGATGATAGTGGTGCAGACACATACAATGATAATAGTGGGCAGACACATACAATGATGATAGTGGTGCAGACACATACAATGAAATGTGTCAGACACATACAATGATAATAGTGGTGCAGACACATCAATGATAATAGTGGTGCAGACACATACAATGATGATAGTGGTGCAGGCACATACAATGATGATAGTGGTGCAGACACATACAATGATGATAGTGTAGCAGACACATGCAATGATACAATGTACTGCCGGCACGCTTGCCAATTCCAGTCATACATCTGCTAACTCTCGCTGTCTGTCTGTCTGTATGTCTGTCTGTCTCTCTTCTCTGCATTCTCTCTACCTCAATCTCATCTGCTCTCACCTCTTCATCTCTACTCTCATCCTCTCCTCTCTCTCTCTACTCTGCTCTCTCATGCATGCTTCTGATTCACAGGAAATACGTATAAACTGTAAGTGTCCCAGAAAATCCCACGTCGTACCAATGACTAAAGGATACTGGGTAGCGAGGTAAACTGTGAACGCCCTCAAAAAACTGATTTTGATGGAATGACAGCACTCGCAATAACAAGAAAAAAGTATAAAATGTGTGACAATCCCACCAATGAATTGGCGTGCACATGATTTCACGGGGTGAAGGTCACGTGATAAACGAGTGAGCGTGCACAGAAAAGTGCCAGAGGTTGTGCTATGATTTACTTCGGTACCAGAATCCCAACCCTTGCGCATACCACCGTCTCATAAGCACTACTGGGCGTTTCAAGTCCATCTGTGGTATCTCATAGCACTACTGGCGTTCAAGTCCATCTGTATCACAAACACTAACTGGGCGTTCAAGCATCTGTGTATCTATAGCACAATGGGCGTTCAAGCCATACTGTGGTATCTCATAGCACTACTGGGCGTTCAAGTCATCTGTGGTATTCATAAGCACTATGGGCGATCAAGTCCATCTGTGGTATCTATAAGCACTACTGGCGATCAAGTCCAATCTGTGGTATCTCATAGCACTACTGCGTTCGAGCCATCTGTTGTATCTCATAAGCACTACTGGCGTTCAAGTCCATCTGTGGTATCTCATAAGCACACTGGGCGTTCAAGTCCATCTGTGGTATCTCATAAGCACAACTGGGCGTTCAAGTCCATCTGTGGTATCTCATAAGCACTACTGGGCGTTCAAGTCCATCTGTGGTATCTCATAAGCACTACTGGGCGATCAAGTCCATCTGTGGTATCTCATAAGTACTACTGGGCGATCAAGTCCATCTGTGGTATCTCATAAGACTACTGGGCGTTCAAGTCCATCTGTGGTATCTCATAAGCACTACTGGGCAATCAAGTCCATCTGTGGTATCTCATAAGCACTACTGGGCGATCAGTCCATCTGTGGTATCTCATAAGCACTACTGGGCGTTCAAGTCCATCTGTGGTATCTCATAAGCACAACTGGCGTTCAAGTCCATCTGTGTATCTCATAAGCACTACTGGGCGATTCAAGTCCATCTGTGGTATCTCATAAGCACTACTGGCGATCAGTCCATCGTGGTATCTCATAAGCACTACTGGGCGTCAAGTCCATCTGTGGTATCTCATAAGCACTACTGGGCGATCAGTCCATCTGTGGTATCTCATAAGCATTACTGGCGTTCAAGTCCATCTGTGGTATCTCATAAGCACTACTGTGCGTCAGTCCATCTGTGTATCTCATTAGCACTACTGGCGTTCAAGTCCATCGGGCATCTCATAAGCACTACTGGGCGTCAGTCCATCTGTGGTATCTTATTAGCACTACTGAGCGTTCAATCCATCTGGGTATTTCATAAGCACTACTAGAGTTCAAGTCCATCTGTGGTATCTCATAAGCACTACTGGCGTTCAGGTCCATTGTGGTATCTCATAAGCACTACTGGGCGATCAAGTCCATCTGTGGTATCTCATAAGCACTACTGGGCGTTCAAGTCCATCTGTGGTATCTCATAAGCACTACTGGGCGTTCAAGTCCATCTGTGGTATCTCATAAGCACTACTGGGTGTTCAGTCCATCTGTGGTATCTCATAAGCATACTTGGCGTTCATGTCCATCTGTGGTATCTCATAAGCACTACTGGCGTTCAAGTCCATCTGTGGTATCTCATAAGCACACTGGGCGTTCAAGTCCATCTGTGGTATCCGATAAGCACTACTGGGCGTTCAAGTCCATCTGTGGTATCTATAAGCACTACTGGCGTTCAAGTCCATCTGTGGTATCTCATAAGCACTACTAAGAGTTTCAAGTCCATCTGTGGTATCTCATAAGCACTACTGGGCGATCAAGTCCATCTGTGGTATCTCATAAGTACTACTGGGCGTTCAGGTCCATCTGTGGTATCTCATAATCACTACTGGGCGTTCAAGTCCATCTGTGGTATCTCATAAGCACTACTGGGCGTTCACAGTCCATCTGTGGTATCTCATAAGCACTACTGGGCGTTCAAGTCCATCTGTGTATCTCATAATCACTACTGGGCGTTCAAGTCCATCTGTGGTATCTCATAAGTACTACTGGGCGTTCACAGTCCATCTGTGGTATCTCATAAGCACTACTGGGCGTTCAAGTCCATCTGTGGTATCTCATAAGCACTACTGGGCGTTCACGTCCATCCGTGGTATCTCATAAGCACTACTGGGCGATCAAGTCCATCTGTGGTATCTCATAAGCATTACTTGGCGTTCAAGTCCATCTGTGGTATCTCATAAGCACTACTGGGCGTTCAAGTCCATCTGTGGTATCTCATTAGCACTACTGGGCGTTCAAGTCCATCTGTGCATCTCATAAGCACTACTGGGCGTTCAAGTCCATCTGTGGTATCTTATTAGCACTACTGAGCGTTCAAATCCATCTGTGGTATTTCATAAGCACTACTAAGAGTTCAAGTCCATCTCTGGTATCTCATAAGCACTACTGGGCGTTCAAGTCCATTTGTGGTATCTCATAAGCACTACGGGGCGTTCAAGTCCATCTGTGGTATCTCATAAGCACTACTGGGCGTTCAAGTCCATCTGTGTATCTCATAAGCACTACTGGGCGTTCAAGTCCATCTGTGGTATCTCATATGCACTACTGGGTGTTCAAGTCCATCTGTGGTATCTCATAAGCACTGACTGGGCGTTCAAGTCCATCTGTGGTATCTCATAAGCACTACTGGGCGTTCAAGTCCATCTGTGGTATCTGATAAGCACTACTGGGCGTTCAAGTCCATTTGTGGTATCTGATAAGCACTACTGGGCGTTCAAGTCCATCTGTGGTATCTCATAAGCACTACTGGGCGTTCAAGTCCATCTGTGGTATCTCATAAGCACTACTGGGTGTTCAAGTCCATCTGTGGTATCTCATAAGCACTACTGGGCGTTCAAGTCCATCTGTGGTATCTGATAAGTACTACTGGGCGTTCAAGTCCATCTGTGGTATCTCATAAGCACTACTGGGCGTTCAAGTCCATCTGTGGTATCTCATAAGACTATGGGCTTACCCTCTGTGGTATCCATAAGTAAACTGGGCGTTCACGTCCATCTGTGGTATCTCATAAGATACTGTGGCGGTCAAGTCCATCTGTGGTATCTCATAAGCACTACTGGGCGTTCAAGTCCATTGTGGTTCTGTCACTCCGTCTGTGTCTGCTGTGTGGTGAAGAGAGCCACATAGAAGACTGCATGAGATTCGTCTTGCTGACACCGGGAACATGAACGGACGGTGTAACGTCTGGCATTTTCATCATGGCTTTGCTTATATTTTGGTTTGGTTTGGATTGTGTCACAGGCAGGATTCGCGACGAGTTATGTGCATCTGCTGTGTGCATAGCCAGAGGGAATTAAAAAAAATCTTTCTTTCCCTCCTTGTTTCTGGTGTAAACATTACTCACCGCCGAGCCTTGACCAATTCAACTGATAGACTTGCACAGACCGAGTATGGATGTTGAAGCAGGCACATCTGCTCCGTACGCTCGCTGTCCCCGCTTGTTAGTCTGGTAGTGCTTGTTAATCCCCTAGAGGGTAAGAATATTTTATTTTGCTCACCCTATTGATTCATTGTACGGCAATTGTAGCTAACTGGTAGCGCTTTCTTCAGACACTTTAGATCAACATGTTCAGACTTTGTAATATTTGCATTTGTTTTTGAAAATGCTCAGTCAGTTTGCTCGTTCATGTGTTTTTGCTGAGCTGTACGTGCTTGGTCATTTCGATTCTGCACTTTCTAATCTACCACTACTTTTGATGTTGAATAGTTGGTAGATTGGTTATGTATGGTGTTGTTCACTTTGTAGGGATTTTTTTTTCTGAGGTGCTGGCCTGGCTGGCTGTGTGCTGTGGTGGGAGTGCCTGTGAGATCCTGCTTCCCCCTCCTGTGGTGTGGCAGCCTTCTTGGAGGCCTTCCCCCTCCTGTGGTGTGGCGGCCTTCTGGGAGGCCTTCCCCCTCCTGTGGTGTGGCAGCCTTCTGGGAGGCCTTCCCCCTCCTGTGGTGTGGCAGCCTTCTGGGAGGCCTTCCCCCTCCTGTGGTGTGGCAGCCTTCTGGGAGGCCAGGACTTGCCTTCTCTTCCCCAGTGCCTTCATCTTCCCCCTCCTGTGGTGTGGCAGCCTTCTGGGAGGCCAGGACTTGCCTTCTCTTCCCCAGTGCCTTCATCTTTGACAGCCATTGGCCTGCCTACCTCCTGAGCACCTGTGTCTTCCTTCGGGATGGCTGACACGTGCTCTACTTGCGACTTTGTCCCCCTGTGCCCAGTCGCAGGTGTTGGACCAGTTTGTTTGTTTTTCTGTGCCCAGCCACAGCAGTGATATTGTGTGGACTGCCTTCAGTGCATCCGAAATTAAGGTCAGGGTGGTTTCTTTTTTTAGTGTGTGTGTGTGTGTGTGTGTGTGTGTGTGTGTGTGTGTGTGTGTGTGTGTGTGTGTGTGGAACCCCCACCTTGGACAGCAGCATACCTGACTTGTGATGTGGTATCCAGAACCACTCGAACGATTATCTTTTGTAAGAAAGTAAACATTTTTGTTGTTGTTGATGTTGGTATATGTGTCATGTCATGAGTGATGATGTGAATCCTTCTCCTTCATGTTACTGTATTGTGTCATGAGAAAACTATGAATTATTTTCTAGGCTAACAGGGAGTGTGGGTGCACACATTTGTGATGAATTAGTTTACACTTGCATGTTGATGTTGCCCATGTGCTAACAGAAACAAAAAACACTTCCATTTCATCAGTAGACTCCGGTTGGCTATTATGTTGTAGGGTGGTGTGAGAGAGTGAAAGGAAGATTGATTTGATAAAATACACAAACAGCTTACACGCCTTCAAACATCCAGGAGACAGATAAAACCGATCTTTATGCAAGCATCTCTCGCTCCACTCTGTAACAGATTGGTTGATTTGGTTTGGTTTGGTTTGGTTTGGTTTGGGTGGGTGGGGTGGGGTGGGGTGGGGTTGGGTGGGTTGGGTGGGGTGGGGTGGGGTGGGTGGGTTGGGTGGGTTGGGTGGGGTGGGGTGGGGTGGAGTGGGGTGGGGTTGGGTGGGTTGGGTGGGGTGGGGTGGGGTGGGGTGGGGTGGGTGGGGTGGGGTAGGGTGGGGTGGGGTGGGTGGGGTGGGGTGGGGGGGTGGGTGGGGTGGGGTTGGGTGGGGTGGGGTGGGGGTGGGGTGGGGTGGGGTGGGGTGGGGTGGGTGGGTGGGGTGGGGTGGGGTTGGGTGGGGTTGGGTTTGATTTGGTTTGGCTTGGTTTGTCGTTTTTTGTTTTGTTTCATCATGTTGTTTTTTTTTTGTTTTTTGTTTTGTTTTGTTTGTTGTGTCGTGTCGTGTCGTGTCGTGTCGTGTCGTGTCGTGTCGTGTCGTGTTTTGTTTGTTTTGTTTTGTTGTGTTTCAAATTTGAAAAAAAAATATTGATAAAGCTCCACCGAAAAACACTGACAACCAATCACGAGACAAAACACGACGCATTTCGACCTCTTGGGTATTCTACAGGCACGATACGCAACACTCAGGACAATGCAAATGAGCGAACAATCACCACCTTCATCCAATTTGGCGCAAAATGGGCGTTGTGTTTCGGTTGTGTTGTGTTTCGTCTTGTTTGCTTTGTTTTGAATTGTGTTTTGTTGTGCTGTATTTTGCTTTGCTTTGTTTTATTTTGTTTTGATTTGTTGTGCTGTGTTTTGTTTTGATTTGTTTGAATTGGTTGGTTGTGTTTCGTTTCATTTGTTTTGTTGCATTGTATTGTGTTTCGTTATTGTTGTTTTATGTTTTGTTTTGTTTTGTTGTGTTTATTGTGTTTTGTGTTGCTTTCTGTTGTTTGTTTGTTTTTTTCTTTCTTTTTCTTTTCTTTTTTTTTTTTTTTTTTTTTTTTTTTTGGGGGGGGGGGGGGGGGGGCGGACCACCTCTCCACTGCGGTGATGTGGGCCAAAATCTAGGACCAACCAATGCAGATGGTTACAAGAAGATCCGGCCGGGCAGTCTGGGCCCAGAATTACTGTGGACCAGGCTGGCACTTCTGGAGACAATGGATCGACGACCCCGTCTTCTCCACAACAGTCTTCCAGCGCCAGCACCATGGGAATGCTGAATCCCATGAAACGTACTTTCAGTTAAATGAACAGAATTCTTAGTGACTTTGAAAAGAGGATAAAGCGCCCCAATGATTAGTTTGCTGCGTTATATAGTGGTGTAAGGGATTTGCAGAAAGTGGTTAGTTTGCTGCGTTATATAGTGTTGTAAGGGATTTACAGAAAGTGGTTAGTTTGCTGCGTTATATAGTGGGTTGAGGGATTTACAGAAAATAGTTAGATTGCTGCGTTATATAGTGGTGTGAGGGATTTACAGAAAGTGGTTAGTTTGCTGCGTTATTATAGTGGTGGGAGGGATTTACAGAACGTGGTTGGGATTCAAGTTAACGAAAATTCTGATCTGGCAAAGCAGAATTGTGACTTGCTGATAAAAGTAAATCAACTGTAGATAAACGCATGAACACCACAACCACACACACACACACACACACACACCACACACGCACCACACCACACACACACACAACAACCACACACACACTCACGCACACACACACCCACACCAACCACCACGACCACACACACACACACACACACACACACGAACACACGCAACACACGCACACCACAACCACACACACACACACACACACACAGCCACACACACGCACACAGCACACAACACACACACACACACACACACACACACACGATCAATGGACACACGTGACCAAGATGGCGGAGAGTGCAAACAACTTTTTCTCCATGTGAACGTTTTTATTGCGCATCCGCTATAATGACTAGAAAGACCCCAGGGAAAAGACGTGGACGAGTCTTTGAAAAACAAGACATTGACGAAGAGAAAAAAGCTGGCTCAGGAACTGGGGATGTTTGTGGCAAAGCAGGTGACGGCGCAAGTGATGCCGCCACTTCACCTCAACTGCCGCTTCTGAACAGCATTCCGACACCGCGAGACCAAACACGTCAAGCTTCGCGACACTACGCACACTACAGTGATCACCAGTGCGGTTAGTGAGCTTAAAAATACTATATTGAAACTCTGTGACAGAATACTATCCCTAGAAAGAGCTGTGCACGATCAAAGGCATGAAATAGAAAAACTGAAGTCTATCCAGGCTAGGCCAGTAACATCTGTTGCCATGGCTACCACACAAACAGAACCCCAGATCATTACCCCTGGCCTTAAATCTTACGTAGAAGTAGCAAGTTCCACTCCAACATCCTCATCTCCATCGCCATCCAATGTACTTGTGAAGAAAACGGGCGTGAAGGGGCAAATAAATAAAAAAGGAACACTGGAAGACAAGAAAAAAAATCTGACGTCATAAAGGCAAATGACGCGAAAAGCAAAACGTCATCCAAAGACTCCAATACGAAAAAGAACAATGACTTTCCTTCAGTGATCTTACACTCTGATTCTATACTGAAAGGTGTACAAATGAAAAGACTAGGCCGTTCGTATGGGTTTACCTCTAAACGACAGAAAACATATGCCACACAAAAACTGAGTCTTCAACTACTTGATTCAACAAAAGACTCAGAAATACCAGACGCTATAGTAATTCACTGTGGTATCAATGATTTGAAATCGAAGGACGCAGAAACAGTCAGCAAAGATTTCACAAAAGCAGTCAAACAAATCAAAGTGAAACATCCATCATCACACATTGTTGTGAGTCAGGCAACTGCAGTAGAAGATGCTGAATTGGATGCTAAACGTGAATTGTTCAATGCCCTTGTAAGAACAGAACTGCTGGCTGACGAAATTATTTCTTTCGTACCACACAATAACTTCTATGACTACGGGAGAGACGGGATGCATCCAACCACCAGAGGATCATCGATCCTGGCAGCTAACCTTGGCCGGCATCTACGAGACCTCCTTTGGGAAAAGCCCAAGAAGCCATCTCGCCGCCTACCTCCCCATCCAGGGCGTTGGGGTACTCAGATGCTGTATCGGGACGAGAGGGACCTTGGTGGAACCGCTATGAAATGCTCTAAGTGTTCGGGAGCATCTCCCTCAAGTCTCTATATTGACTAAAATCTAGTCATGTAGTGGAGCCCAGTTATATACCTCCACCTCACTTGTTAACGTGACAATTTGAATTTTGTTACTGAAGACTATTTAGTTTATTATTTTGCATTTCTGTTTCATAATTCTTGTTTTAAGTCTTATGGGTATTGTGCAGGTCCTTACCTGCTAATATACGTTAGAAAGGAGTTTCTCAGTCACTTCACTTATTATATACATTTTTATTATGACAACAAAAAAGAGACCAACTATTAAGCTTCTCCAATGGAATTGTCGCTCCATAACAAGAAATATATCATACTTGAATCAATATCTTGGAATAAATAAGTTTCATGTATTATTATTACAATCACTAAATGTCAACAGTGATAATCTACCACATTTACCAGGGTTCTATCACCCCCAGTTTATGAACAATGTGCGGACCGAATACAAACAGCTATCTATGTGCGTGAAGGCCTGGATTTTTGTGAAAGAACTCCACCAGTATCCAGTAACATCCCTTCTGCTTCATGCTGTGCAGCAATGGTTAAATTTACTTCTTCTTTGATATTGAACATTGCCTCGGTTTACCTTCCAAAAGGACCTGATGATACGAATACAGAATGGCTAAAAGGGTTCCAAGACCAAAGAGACAAATGGGTTATTGGAGGAGATTTTAACGCACATGCTCCTTTTTGGGACCATGGCTGCTCTTATGTTACAAGTAATAGATTACTAGATAACATAGCTGATTCTAATCTATATTTGCTAAATAATGGAAGTATTACTCGCATTCCAGATATAGCCACCCATAACCCTTCAGCCATCGATTTAACCTTTACATCTCCATCACTTGTAGTAAACTCAATGTGGGAAACTGGAGATAACCCACTGGGATCAGATCATATTCCAATAATAATATCGTTGAATGACATATTAGAACAGGAAATCTCAGAAGATATTATTCCAAAATATATTTACAAAAATGCAGATTGGTCACTTTTTCAAATCAATCTTAACAACACAGACATAGTGTTCTCAGCTAATGAAAATGTAGATAACCAATACACTGCATTTTGTAAATATATTTTAGCAGCAGCTGACAAGTCGATCCCGAAGATAAAAAACACAAAGTCAAAGAAACATAATGGAAATATATGGTGGAACAAAAATGTGAAACGCCAATAAAAAGAAAAAAGAAAGATTCAAGATTTATTGTAAAAAGAGATCAGCAAGTAATCATAAAGAAATGAAAAAGGCGGATAAAGAAAGTGTAGATGTCATAGATGATGCAAAGTTGCAGCATTGGAATGAATTTTGTAACTCTGAAGTTAAAAATCATAAAGATATTGGTAAAATGTTAGCCCTTGGATTTCCTGTGCACGCATCATCGTCACGTACATATTATGAAGCCCAGGTACTTCCTCTAGATGATTATAGAGATTTAACATGTTGTAAATTTGTCATTAAAAGTACAGCTAGAAAAACACATATCAAATCAGAAATTAAAATGAGATCAGATTTTGATTTTCCGAAAAGAGCAAAGTCTATAACTTCTCAAATAACTATAGCAACTTATACATCAAAATTACTTTCAGATTCTGGGGTTTCTTTAGAAAAGGAAGCTTTCTCTCCCAGACCATCTTTTTGTCCTATTCCACCCTGGGAACTTAAAAAAGCCCATTTTGATATTGATCACACCAACATTTAAAAAGATGAAAATATCAATATGCTCACAAGTTATACTAAGTGTCATATTGACGAGAAATACACTAACCAATTAAAAATATCACAGATGGTTCATGTATTGGTAAGCAAACAGGTTGTGCATTCTTAATCCAGAATTGAGGGTGGAGAAATCTTTTTACATTGGATGTAACATATCTATATTCACAGCTGAATTCACAGCAATACTCATGGCTTTGAATTACCTTTTAAATTTCCCCAAACAATATTTCAAGCTCTGTTTTGTGTAGATTCAAAATCAGTCCTTCAGGCGCTAAAAGATTTTTCATCTGCATACTAGACCTGAAATGATTATTGAGGTCAGCTGTTTGATCCACATGCTTATTGAAGGAGGCACCCAGTTATCCTTTTGTTGGATTCCTTCACACTGTTCCTTTTATTATAACGATAAAGTAGATAGGGCAGCTAAATGTGGAGCAAAACATATCTCTGGTTCTGAATATCTTAAACTAGCCTTATCGGTACATGAGCAGTGCAACCTAGTTAAAACACATATTTGAAAAATTTCAAAGATAGAATGATAGAACATGACAATAAAAATCAGTTTGATACTTTTGATATTAACATCATTCAACATAACTTTAGTTTAAATAAAAATATACTTTCGTTGATGTATAGGTGGAAACTTGATGCTTTTAAAACAAAATATGTTAAAAACATAGTGTGTTTATGTAAAAAGAAAATAACACGTGAACATATTGTTACATGTCAAGACATGAAAAAAATAATTCCAGTGTTGAGACAAAATAGTGCACAGGCCATCTTTGAGTCACCAGCTCTAACACATGAGTTTTTTTGTATGCTTAGAGCGCACTCCATTGGGGAAGTATTTATAGGTTCCTTTTTTGTTGTATGTTGGGCGGGCATAAGTGTGGGGAGGGAAGATGGAATAATGTACAAAGCCTAAAAGTGACAAAGACGGAGAAAAGTTACGGTTCTGTGCCTTGATGGTTGTTAAATTGATTAGTTTTGTTAATTGTTTTTTCTTTTCCTTTGAAATTTTTTTGTTGTTGAAAAATTTAAGTGCTTTGTAATTACCATTATTATTCATATAAGCACTCATATAAGCACACACATATGTACACACACACACTCAAACACACTCGCATATGTATACACACACGCGCACACGCACATGCACTCATACGTGTGCGTGCACAAGCATAAGCACACACGTAAGAACTTGTAAATACTTTTATTCCAGTTTTTGTTGCAAAATAACTCACACATTATATACAATTCACCAGCTTTAACCTAAGATTTTTTTGTAAGTTTAGATATCAGTCCAATTGGTTACTACAGTATCTGAATTTTTTTCTTAATATGAAAGTGATGGAGGGGAGGAGGGACGGGGAGAGGATAGAGAGGGAAGGAAAGGAAGGGTGGTGGGGTGAGGTGGGGTGTTCACTGATTTTGTTGTTGTTATATATATATATATATTGGGTTTTTTTTTCTGTTTATTATTTCTAATAGTGTAGTTATATACGTATTTCTTTAATCAGATCTATTTTAAATAACCGCCTAAGCACCATATGTGTACACATATTCACACATACATGCATGCATACTTGGAACTCTATCACTTTCAGTCATGCACTAGTCTTATTCTCTGACACATCCTCTTTTCTTTTTCTTTTTTTTTTCTTTTTCTTTTTCTTTTTTCTTTTTTCTTTTTTTTTTATCGTCTAATATCACGATTAGTGGAAAGACGTTAAATGAATCACACACACACACACACACACACACACACACACACACACACACACACACACACACACACACACACACACACACACACAGGATCAATGAAGTTTGATCAAAACAGACCAATACTTTTCCACGTTAGATCTAAGTCTTTGGATACATTACAGGATATATACTGATTATTAGAACAGGCCCGTGATCTTGGTTTGAGTATGTCCGTCGACTGACTAGTAAGCCTGATTCGACCATCAGTGTCGGCTCTTCGTTTATAAAGACAAACTCAGTAATATGAAAGTGGAACGAAAACGTAATTACAGCAACATTTCTGTTATGGGAGAAGGGTTTGGCCCACATGTTAAAGAAATTAGACGTTGTCTTAATCCATATTCAAAGAAATGTAGATATGATGGGAAAAAAATGGTTGTGATCTTTGATCATTTAATTAGCAATGAGGAACGATTATATTATTATGGGCGACAATGGCATGAATCAGAAGGACAGAGATGTAGCTGGCAACCTGAAAAAAATGTTCCTTGCACTGATGTAACTGAAAGTGGAAACCTCAAAAACGCGCAGCCGTTCGATTTTTTTTAATCAAGTTTTTACAATGTTTTACACGGTAAAGAAAAAAATCGAAAAAAGATTTTAAAAAAAACAAACAAAAAAACCAACATTTTGTTCCCAACCCCACCTTGTACGTACAAACACCCACCTGCTCCCTCCCTCCCTATCCACTCCCCCCCCCCCCCCCCACCTCATTAGGCTGTTGACAAAATGTTGACCAAACATGGCTTATGCATGCATCTCTCTTTATACCTCAAAAACAGGCGTTCGAATTTCCTGGCACTGGTGGCAGTGTCTTTGGTGAGTTGTGTTTCGGGTGCCAGAGAAGCCATTTAGGGTAGTCTTCCGAGCTGACGTGAACAGATAAAAACAAATGTTTGCTAAAAACAATCACGTGTTCCTTTCTCTCATTCATTATTCCGATTTTAGTTGTTTCATTTATTAATTTGAGTTCGTTTGTCGGATTCAAAAACATATTTGGAAGAATTTCGTTCTGACATCTACTCTGGGTGTAAGGTGCTGTAGAAATTTGCTAGGTACTTTATATACAGAACGGATGTAAGGGTGCTGTAGAAATCTGCTAGGTACTTTATATATCAGAACGGATGTAAGGTGCTGGAGAAATCTGCTAGGTACTTTATATATCAGAACGGATGTATGGTGCTGTAGAAATCTGCTAGGTACTTTATATATCAGAACGGATGTATGGTGCTGTAGAAATCTGCTAGGTACTTTATATATCAGAACGGATGTAAGGTGCTGTAGAAATCTGCTAGGTACTTTATATATCAGAACTGGGTGTAACGTGCTGTAGAAATCTGCTAGGTACTTTATATATTAGAACTGGGTGTAAGGTGCTGTAGAAATCTGCTAGGTACTTTATATATCAGAACTGGGTGTAAGGTGCTGTAGAAATCTGCTAGGTACTATATATATCAGAACTGGGTGTAACGTGCTGTAGAAATCTGCTAGGTACTTTATATATCAGAACTGGGTATAAGGTGCTGTAGAAATCTGCTAGGTACTTTATATATCAGAACGGGTGTAAGGTGCTGTAGAAATCTGCTAGGTACTTTATATAACAGAACGGATGTTAGGTGCTGTAGAAATCTGCTAGGTACTTTATACATCAGAATTGGGTGGAGAACTGAAACTACAAAATTAACAGAAGGAAACAGTGACGACATTGAAGAGGAAAAGGTACAGATTAAACTGCCACCACCACCACCACTACTGCTACTGCTACTACTACCACAACCACTACTACTACTACTACTACTACTACTACTACTACTACTACTACTACTGATACTGATACTACTGATGATGATGATAATGTTTAAACTACCACCATAACCACTACCACCACCACCACTGCTACTACTACTGATGATGATGATGATGATGATGATGATGATGATGATGATGATGATGATAATGATGATGATGATGATAATGATGATGATGATGATGATGATGATGATATGATGATGATGATGAACCGTCATCAATTATTTTGTAATTATCATTATTATCATAATTATCATTATTATTATTATATTATTATTATATTATTATTATTATTATTATTATATTATTATTATTATTATATTATTATTATTATCTTCCAATGATGCGTTTAAGTAACGTACATGTTTGGATACTAATCTGGAGATGTTTTTGCTGTACTTCTCAATGTAGAGTTCAGCATCACTGGGATTATCGGTGGATGGTTGATGGATGGAACACTGGGGTCCGACAAAGGTGGGTTAAAATGCCCGAGCTCTCTGGTGACCAAGGCTTGGGTACTTTTTCAAACCACAGCCTCGAGTCCCCCCCCCCCCCAAAAAATCCCATCACTAGGAAGATGTGCACCCCACCCCCCCCCCAAAAAAAAAAAAAAAATCGTCAATGCAGTCTAGGATACGATGTTGAGTCATCGGTTGATGGGAATGAATATGAGACAATAACAAGTAGGTGAACTCTTGCTCCCATAAGCAATCCTATAGTAGTAACCTAATCGAGTAGATCGGTGTTACGAAATCGAGGGAAGACCATTGGTTGAGGTTCAACCCAGTGTTTGTGTGTTGATCTGGATAGTTTTTTTTCCTTGTGGTTGTAATGATTGTGAGACGTAGATCGTGAGAGTGACATGTGCTGAGGGAGCGGCTGGTAGTCATGATGATTGTAGTTGTTTAAGATGGAGACACGGGATAGAATCGGAGAGTGAGTATTTTGGTAGCGGCTAAGTTGGATGATGATGTGTGTGGTTGGGTAGTGGTGAGAGTGGCATTGCTGGGTAGTGGTGAGAGTGGCATTGCTGGGTAGTGGTGAGAGTGGCATTGCTGGGTAGTGGTGAGAGTGGCATTGCTGGGTAGTGGTGAGAGTGGCATTGTGGGAAGTGGTGAGAGTGGCATTGCTGGGTAGTGGTGAGAGTGGCATTGCTGGGAAGTGGTGAGAGTGGCATTGCTGGGGTTCAAAGGAGTGCAGGACAATGAGCGCCCACGGTAAGTGCTATGTTGTGGGAGGCACTGTTTGCAGAAGTTTGAAACGTGATACCGACATCAGTTTTCTGAAACTGTGTTTTTGCATTGCCTTGTGCGAATGGCTGTATGACAGTTAGTGCATTGCCTTGTGCGAATGGCTGTATGACAGTTGTGTTTTTGCATTGCCTTGTGCGAATGGCTGTATGACAGTTAGTGCATTGCCTTGTGCGAATGGCTGTATGACAGTTGTGTTTTTGCATTGCCTTGTGCGAATGGCTGTATGACAGTTAGTGCATTGCCTTGTGCGAATGGCTGTATGACAGTTAGTGTTGCTTGTGCGAATGGCTGTATGACAGTTAGTAATTGCTGTGCGAAGGTTGTATGACAGTAGTGCATTTGCCTTGTGCGAATGCTGTTGACAGTTAGTTTCATTGCTTGTGCGAATGGTTGTAGACAGTTA
>CM031620.1:3701487-3706487 GCA_018398815.1 Conus ventricosus | reverse complement strand
ATGCAAGAAAAGAAGGCAAGTTGGAAAGCAGGGATGGGAAGAGAAGAACCTTTATTGAAATTAACCAAAGAACATAGGAATTTGAGTGAACCATAAAATAAATGTCACCTAATGATAAGGGAACGTTTAAAACCTCAACCATGGAAGACTCAGAGAAAAAGGTAAAACCATTTTTATGTCCCTGCAATGGAAAAACACATGGGCATTTGAAATCTTTTAACTGAAATTGCAGTTTACATCTTACTTAAATTTAGTTTTGAAATCATTTCATTTGAATCCATAAATCAATGCCGTTACATTTGGGGCCGGAATAGCTCAGTGGTAGAATCTTGGGGTTGTGGGTTCGAATCTCCGCCGAACCGTTTCGGTACAGAGGGATTTTTTCCCTCGGAGTTAATATTGGTTCCGACTCCATTTCCATACAGCCCTTCGAATGAGACCATAAACCGAGGTTCCGTGTGTGAACGCACGCATAATATCTTGCACACACGTAAATTCCATCCCCAACTTTCGAAAGATAGATGTAACACATGTAATATAATTTTTTTAATTCCCATGGCGGACGCAAAGACAAAACTTGGACTATTTTCTCTGAATTGATTCTGGTTTTTGGAGTTGATCAGTTGTATGTACGCTGATCGTAGTAAGAGAAGCTGTGTTATCAGTTTGTTTTGGAAAGTGAGTATCAGATCTTAAATTTACTTCGTCTTCAAAATTATTGTCACTCAATTGTAAAATATATATTTTGCAAGAGTAGCCTGTCGAAATTCATCTAGAGGCAGAACTCCCATTTTTCTAATAGTAGCAACAGTTGATGCATGAAAAGGTACACCTAAGGCAATTCGGGATGCCTTGCAGTCTACACTGTGCATAATAAATAGGTGACATGTGTGTGAGTATGTGTGTGCCTATACACACTACATGTATCTGCAATAAATTTGTGCGACCACGTTATAAATCATCTTCTGATTTATAATGAAGGGTTTTTTTTTTATTGGATTTGGTTTGATTTGACTGTTACTGTATCATTACAACCTTTTTCATAGTTGTTATGAGACTGTGTGTCAATTATTGTCTCTCTTCTCTATTTCGTTCCGGTTGTATTGCGATGTTTCACAGACAGACTGGGTGTAGTCCAAGCACCAAGTAATGCTGTTGTGTCATTTATAGACCAGGGTTTAGTCAAGCACCAAGTAATGTTGTTGTGTCATTTATAGACTGGGTGTAGTCAAGCACCAAGTAATGCTGTTGTGTCATTTATAGACTGGGGTTTAGTCAAGCACCAAGTAATGCTGTTGTGTCATTTATGTTATCCTCCCACCTCCGAACAACATTAATCTTAAGTAACCACAAGTTACATGTCAAATACCAGACGACAGCTTTCATCCAGCAGTCATTGTATGATTCTCAGCAGCCAGACTTGATGGCTAGACCGCTCAGTGTCACAGGGGTTCCCCCAAAGGTCCTGGGTCATGACAATATTAAAAAGACTGTTCTATTTTGCAAATAAAATGTCCGCCTCTGCTCCAATGAGTAACCCTGAAAGAATGCACTCTTTGTCTACTTGTCCTTAGAGACGAACACGACTCTGAGTCTGATCCCTCTGTGATAGTAAAGGTTAGTGCGTTTAAACAGTATTATAATGAACAAGTAGGGTGACTCTGGCTGACATGATTAGATAACTACCTGCTCATAATCTAAATAAATGCTGGTTTCGTCACCAAATCCAACACGTAGCACACAGAACAAAAAAGGAGACATCTCTTTGATGTTACAATTATCTCACAATCAACGTAGTTGACAAGAGAATTTATTCATCTCTATCTCGTGTCCCTATCCTATTCCTCTCTCACACAAAAGAGGTAAAAATCGAACTCCTGTTTACCATTATCTTCAGAAAGGTAAAATCCCAATCGCAGTTCAACCATTAAGCCACGCCTAAGATGTATTCACAAAATTGCTATTCCTATAATATTATCAGAAACAAGTAACAAACTAACACTGCAAGAAAATGTATCAACAGCGGAGTAAATGCCAGCTAAAGCCCCATTTTAATTATCATTCAAAGAATGTATGTTATAAACTGAATCAATTCCAGTCTGCATTTACTCTTACTGCACGTGTTTCCATGTTTGCTGTAAGTCTTTGCCTGTAAGTAAAGATTTTGAATTTCATATCCCCTAAAACAAATATTTACAAAAATCACTGCAAATGCATACCAAGGCACAATATGAAATGAATTACGTGCAAAAAAAATATTACACAACACAAATGCATGTTTTTTAAAACAAAGGATGGTGTAGAATTGGAATGCTGATCAGGAAATCCTGTATCATCTGGAACACCTCTTGTACATCGCCCTACGTCACTTCTGTAGATTTTTTTCTTCAGAAAATCGGTGAGAGGTTCAGATACTGCAGAGAGATTTAGGATGAACTCTCATCTGCAATAGCCAATCAGTGTGCTCAGAAAATTAAATTTCAAATTTCGTTTATAAATAACACAGGACTACACCCGACCCCTTGTCTTACACCAGCTGTGAAGTCCATACAATCAGAGAATTTTGTAAAACATATCATTCTACATTTAACAGTATCTTTCTGATATACTTCTGCTCTTTTTCATTTATGCCATTTTCATCAAAATGGGCCAGGATAATTTTCTATAACTGGAATCAAACGCCTTCTCAAATTTGAAAAAAGCTCCACATAACTTACTATCATGAAAGAGCTATTTATAGAACGTTAATATATGATGCATAATTGAACATCTTTATGAAAGAATGTCCTTAGCTGTTACCAGTAATACTATCTTCAATCCATTTCTGCAATCTGCCAGAGATCATTGAATTGAAGAGCTGACATCGCATGGTGAAATAGCTCTGTAGTACATAGCATTGTTTGCATCACCTTCCGTGAACAAATAAATTCTAAAACTTATTAAGTATCATTTAAAGTTGAACATCCATAGGACGAAAAGGACGCATATGATAATGGCACCATCTCCTCTCTCTCATTCTTCCCAATATGTGTCGAGGATTAAATTAAATCTTAAGTTCAAGAAACGTGGTGCAGTGTATTGAATCAACAAGCAGTCATCGGAGTATTCTAGCATGGTCGAGAATTATGACGTTTCACAACTAATCAAAAAGGCATGAGTGCCAGTACACGCTATAACCAATCAAAATGATAGGAACACTAAAGAAAGGTTTTGGAAGCTTCTCTTCCGGAGTAATCTTGCAGATTGTGTATGCATCGTTTTTTTAAAGTCACATTATATCTAACACTTACAAAGCGAACGCCATGACACGTAATCTGAAAGGAACGCACAATAAGTAAAGCATGTGAAGTCTAAAATACATTTTTAAAATGCAACGTCAACCTCTTTCTAACATTAACCTCCTTATACAAGAAACTGGGAACATATGTTTAAAAACCAAAGAGTCATGCTTCATTTCAAAACACAACATTGCAGCTTTTTGTTTCTCCCTCTCTTCTCTCTCAACTCACGATCCCTCTCTGTCTCTATTTTCTCAACTACGAGTCACACTTCTACTTCTATGAATCACAAATGCTTGAACCCTAGTTTGTTTGGCAATTGTTCAATCAAAGCAGACAAACTGTCCTCTGTTCTGTCTTGTCTAACATGTTGGCAGATTGTCTCTCAAAGCAACAAACTGTCCTCTGTTCCTGTCTTGTCAAACATGTTTGGCAGATTGTTCTATCAAAGCAACAAAGTCCGATCAAAATTGACATATGGCAAAGTGATATTGTCTTGCGCAATCTTTTGATAATTGCAAAGCTTAGACATAAGGCCAGAAATGCTCTGAGTTCCTGTTCATCAAAACATAGATGTTATAAGAAACAAATATGTTCCATAAATGAGAAGCAAATGGATGTTCAAACTATTGTCAAAGTTTTCGATTGAATTCATATAAGAAAACAAAGATTCCGTAAAATTTTCCATAAGAGGTCTAAAAATGTAATTTCATCATGACCAAATCTGCTTTTGTACATTGTCAAAGCTTACGACAGAATCCTGCCACTACAATCTCTCTGGGAGTCACCAGTTCGATACAAAACACTCATAAAGATAAAGATAACAAATATTTTACACTAAATTGAGAACAATATTGGACGTATCCAAATCATATTCAAAGTCTTACGCTGGTCTGAAAATCTCTACTGAGATTACGGCTTATATTCCCAGTCAAAATTATCCTATAGTTAGAAACAGTTTCACTATCACCAATTAGAATACAGCTCTGACTTATATGTGACACCATTTTTTATAAAATTTTACTTGTGTATTCCAAATTCTTACCTACAATGCCTACTTGGGAGCAAACCTAAAATTGCTTCTTTGAAATAAAACTATACATTTCATAAACAGCATGATAATTAATATTTTCCCACCACTGGAAGTCGTGAACATTATAGAAAACGGTCTTCACAAAGACAAATAGAAATGCTACAATGGTTCTTAAGAATCCTCTGATCTATCGCTTCTGGAATTTATATCCAACTATGGCAAAAATCATATCTAGAAGATTTAGGAAACAGAGTTTCCACTCCAACACATGTTATATCAATACTGAATCTTGACTACTAAATATCCCATATTCTTTCTCAGAAAACATTTTTACATCTCTTTTATTGAATCTAATGTTATACGCATCACTCAGGAGAACGTTGGACTGACAAACTTGAAAGATTGTCTTTTCCATTTCTGAAATCCAATAACCATCACTGCATATTTTATAAAACATCTAGGCACTTATGAACATGCACATATCATGTGGTTGGTCACTCACTGTGTAAATAAGTGGAGTTATTTAATATAGTCAGACGATCTCTGCAGAAAAGCAAATAGAAACTAGCTGAATATCAACAGTGCCCTCTGTTTATCGCTGTCAATACATCCAAATCTGAAAAAATTCTAGGCGAATCTAGTACTGTCTATTTTACACCGTGTCCCAGACACATGTAGATGTCACTTTT
>CM031620.1:3691487-3696487 GCA_018398815.1 Conus ventricosus | reverse complement strand
AAACAAAAATCCTAAGATATGAATGTATTCAGTAGAGTGCGTTTCATTACCTTTGTCCTTTTCTTTCTCGGTTACCAAACACTCTGAACTGTGCGACCCTGCTGCCTTTAGAAATTAACACAGAGAATCAAGAGCACACAGAAAAAAATAGCTGTTGAAAAACAAACTCAATGACCACATTCATTCAGCTTCCTGAAAGAGCTGTACAGGGGAGATAAGTATTGTAATATGGTTCTGACAAACGATTTCCTCCACAAAGTGCAGGCCATCTAAAACATCTGGTGGCCATCCTGTTACGAGTCGTCTCGTGTGTAGATCGCCTTGAATGGTAGCAGCACAGGGGATGTAGTCAGCCGATTAATACGGGTGCATCTTCCCATGTGATATTGCTCAGAAATGTCTATTTAAAATAGTTGCAGCACAGAGAATAAATGCTGGATAAATGCGGGTGCATCTCTGCATGTGGATTTACTTAAAA
This sequence comes from Conus ventricosus, assembly GCA_018398815.1. Taxonomy (NCBI): domain Eukaryota; kingdom Metazoa; phylum Mollusca; class Gastropoda; order Neogastropoda; family Conidae; genus Conus; species Conus ventricosus. Next base: position 3,696,009 of record CM031620.1, on the reverse strand, counting down.
ATGTCTATTTAAAATAGTTACAGTACAGATGATAAATGCTGGATAAATGCGGGTGCATCGTTCATGTGGATGTACTTAGAAATGTCTGTTTAAAATAGTTGCAGCACAGAGGATAAATGCAGGATAAATACGGTGCATCTTTCATGTGGATTTACTTAGAAATGTCAACTTAAAATGCGACAACACATTACAAAGACATAGGCGTATGAGCACCATACTACAATTAAGTTGTGTGCATCACTCTGGTAATCAGGCAGATACTAAACTGTGCACAATACATTCATTCTGATAGCTTTATCATAACGGCAGTGCTCACAACACTACATGTCTGTATACTACACTATGTACAAAACGTTCATTCTGATAGCTTTAATCATAACGGCAGTGCTCACAACACTACATGTCTCTGAATACTAAACTATGTACAATACGTTCATTCTGATAGCTTTATCATAACGGCAGTGCTCACAACACTGCATGTCTCTGAATACTAAACTATGTACAATACGTTCATTCTGATAGCTTTATCATAACGGCAGTGCTCTCTACACTACATGTACATGGCTCTGTATACTAAACTATGTACAATACGTTCATTCTGATAGCTTTATCATAACGGCAGTGCTCTCTGCACTACATGGCTCTGTGTGCTGTTCAACCGCCAAGTGCAACACTACGTCTGGCATCACCGGGGACCTGTGTGCCAGCATGCGTAACAGTCCAATTCTTGCTGACAGCTTTCTGTTGGAATGTCAACAACTGATTGCTGGGAGCGAGCCGGGCCGTGTAGAGGTCACAACTCTTCCCTGGCACTTCTGTTTCTGCTTCCCAGGCAGATCTCGTCATCGTCCGTCATGCCAGAGTTGACCAGATGCAGCAGACAGGCCAGTTCTGGTCAGCTTCCTCGCAGCTCTCTCTCTCCCTCTCTCTCTCTCTCTCTCTCTCCTCTCTCCTTCTCTCTCTCTCTCTCCTCTCTCTCCTCAAGAGTGTTCATGATTTGTTGTTTCTCTCTCTCTCTCTCTCTCTCTCCTCTCTCTCTCTCTCCTCTCTCTCTCTCTCTCTCTCTCCTCTCTTCTCAAGATTGTTCATGATTTATTGTTCATCTCTCTCTCTCACTCTGTCTCTCTGTCTCTGTCTCTGTCTGTCTCTCTGTCTCTCGCTTCTCTCTCTCTCTCTCTCTCTCTCCTCTCCTCTCTCCTCTCTCTCCATCTCCTCTCTCTCTCTCTCTCTCTCTCTCTGGTCCTTCATCATTCGTTTTTTTTCTCTTGAAAAAGCCATGTACGCTTCCGGCTCTTACACTTATGAGAGTAGTTTTCAAGAGCACTATAGCAAGTGGTTATTGAACAAAAAGAGGTAAATATATTGAACAATCATGCAGTTGGACGCACGCATACAATTCATTTCAGTAAAACGAGGGGGAAATTCGATGTTAGTAGACAGAGTATTCACTATAAAACCGCTGGAGCTCGATGGTTGTATTGACCTTATCCGCATCACGATGTGGGGATATGTGTATTTTTGTGTGAAGAGTATGTGGTGTGGGGGGCAGGTGACGATAAGATGAAACAAGAAAGGGGGGGGTGCAGGGCTGTGAAAAAGGAGGTTGAGGGTAAAAGTTTTCTTCCCTGAACAGACTGTGAATAAGCTCAGAGACGTAGTGAGCAAAAGTATGGGTGCTCATTCAGTGCCAACCTAAAAGCCCACCGAAAGGGATAAAAAAGGAGGGATTACCTGGGGGAAAAAAAGAAAAAGAACCAAAGTATAACAAAAAATCTTACAGTTCATGGAAGTATACTGAACGTTCTTGTTCTTCGTGTTCTTTTTTCTTCTTGTTCTTGTTCATCTTCTTGTTGTTCATCATCATCATACATCATCTTTTTCTTTCTTCTTTTTCTTCTTCTTCTTCTTCTTCTTCCTCTTTGTCACGTGCGAGTGCAAACCCGACAGGGGGGTTCTTAAACAGGTAATGTGCAGTGGCAAAATGGAGCGATCACTCAATCCCTCACACCACCAGACCCCAAGAGAAAGAGGTTTCAACAATACTTTTACTTCACGTTACAATCATTTACTCAACACTACACTCCAGATGGGGTATGGGTCATAAAAAAAAGAAGAAGAAAAAAAAAAACAGCCGAGCGAGGAAAAGAAAGAAAGAAAAAAAACAATGGGGCATAGAAGAGAAAAGCACTTTTCAGAACTAACTGACTTAGGGGGCAAAGTAAATTGAATAAACCCCAAAAACCCCCCCAAAATCCTGGGATCCCGCTACTATCCCAACCTAACCCGCTAAACCGCTACAAAGCATTAACATAATAACAGAAGAAAGCAGTACTAAAACAATAATACATCAAACAGGACCTAGTCAGGGTTAAACAAAACAATAAAAAAAAAAAAACGAATCAGTGACCGGCTTCAGGCCCACACACACGCACGCCAAACCCAAACCCACACCACACACGACTGAAGACACATCTTATCCCGTGCCCGAGGAGGTTCACCGTGGGAGGTGGATCCTAAGAAGGGCGAAGCCGCAGTGGGCTATCTTCCAGTCCGAGGCGAAGGTTTTCCCAGTGAAGGGTGAGGCACACCTTCAACAGTCCTCAGCGCAGCGACTGGTACCTGGATACCGGATGGCGTCTGCCAGGTCCCGGGATGCTGGTCCTTCAGCCAGTCCAGACCGGAGCTGCCGGAAACAAATGGCGAAATTTTTCCCGCCCAAAATGGCGGGTGGGCGAGGTAAGAAAACGGTCCGCTCCCCAGTCCAATGAAGGATGGCAGCCGAAAACCGTGACGGTCCCCAATGAAGTGGACTCCAGGTCAGGGATGACCAAAGGTGCTTCCTCCAGCTGGCCGGATAGGGATCCCAGAGGTGGCAAGTGGAATTCTTTCCTTCCCACCGAAGGGTGAAAGACAGTTCCACGCAACCCACGTCGAAGTGGATTCAAGCAGGAAGGCTCCAGCTGGCAGAGATAGAGATCTCTCCGACTCCAAGGTTCGTAAGCGAGTGCCACACCACTCGCTAACCAAGATGGCAACCAGTAACAAAACAGCTCACCTGTGTCACCTGACACAGCTGATGAACCACGTGAAAAAACGATAAAAGAACGAAAAAAGAAGGCTTTAAAGAAAAACAATGAAGAGAAATATTGGAGGATGGGAGCATAATGCACGGACGTAGCGCACCCGGGATGACACAAATAACACATGGGTCAAACACCCGGCCAATGTAGTGAAGATGTCACTGGCAACACTCCACTTTATATCAGGTTTGGGAAGAAATGAATTATCTTCCAAACCAAAAGTATTTACGTCGTGACAATACCCCCCAACCAAAGAGGCTTGTGCCACTGAGGCACAGCCTATCACAGCCTCCAATATGTTCTGTACACCCTTACACTCATACAATGTAGACCTTCTTTATTCCTGAACCTTGACTCAGCAGTCCATCCGGCTGAGGTAATCAGCCATCATCATCATCATTTTCATAGTCATCTATGTCATCATCCAGTGCCTCTCTGGGCACACCATTGCTAACCGGGGCACTGGAGATGGGTAGACAGGTGGTGGCACGAGGGTGATGAGCAAGACGACTGATGCTGTTGCTGTTCAGGGACTGCTGGAAAGCCATACGCGCTATGTCCTGACGCACTGCGTCGGCTGGCTTCATCTGCAGCTTGAATTCCTCCAGGCCACCGCCTGGGTCGATGATGTTCAGGGTCTGGAAGCACAGCGCGCAGAATTCCAGGGCCTTGGCATGGAAGATCAGCCCAGTGTTGACCAACTCTGTCAGCACTTTCTTCATGTCGGTGATCTCGGCCTGAAAGCTGTGAACCTGTTGCTCCAAGCGTGCTGACTGCAAGAAGCTGCCTCACTGGCCCTCTGTAGATCTGAGTCAACCTGCACAATTTGCTGTCGGTTCTGTGGCGTCTTCAGCTTGATCTGTTCCAGCTTCCTCTTCTGCATGGCTTCCTTGGACTGGCCATTGAGGGTTCCTTTCCAGTCATTCTTGGTCTGTTCGCACAACAGTCCGTATCCACTGGAATTACACACCTCTTTCTTTCTTGCCGATTCACCGAAGCGTCCCTGTAGTCCTGAACAGCCGAAGGACTTTCAGCAAAAGGGGTCATGCCTTTGCCTAGAGAAGGGTTCCATTTCACATGTTTTGCGTTCTCTGCTGTCTTCATACATCCGTGGTCACCTTTGCCACAGAGATGTGTTGTTTTTAACGCTTCATGGCTTTGAAGCGGTCCTGGTTGGTGTTCGACTCCCTCTCACTCGCTCTCATTTCAGCGCATGTTCGACTCACTTTGGGTCTGCTCCGTCGCTTCCTTAACAGTGGCTTTCTACTCAGGATGCAGAACCTGTTGATGTCAACAAAGCCACAGGCATCCATGGTGTTCTGGCTTTTGGAGTGGTTCGGTGGCAAACATTGTAGCTGCGACCATACCATGGGATGTTCTCCGCCTCTGGGCATGAAAGTCATGCTGGATCAGGGCTTCAGGAGGGGTTTCAGTGCCTCTTT
>CM031620.1:3661400-3688900 GCA_018398815.1 Conus ventricosus | reverse complement strand
TTCTTTGCTTATATTGTGATGAGCGCCAAGTTTCGAAGAAATTTCAAAGAATTGTTTCGATGCTTCCTTCCTAATAACAGAAATTAGCATGACCATGCAGAGGGCAAGGGGTTACATCTTTCACGAGGGGAGCCGGTTTGTCTCGCCCGGTAGCAAAACGAAGTATTACTTTGTGAGTTGGCCGGCCTTCCTACTCCAGTCATGCCTTGCGTGAGTGTTCTTTACCTCCTTAGCTGACTGGTACTGATGGACAACCGCGTGGTTATCTGTATGAGTGTAGCACGTTTATTTCAGAGTTTGTGATTCTCCCACTATGACCTTGACCTTTGCCGTGACCTGGACTGCATGTGGTTGCCTCATCTCCATGGTGATGCGCGTTGTCAGGAAGCAGTTCCTTGTCGGTCTCTCCAGTGTTTTCTGCCGACACTATCTATGGCTGCAACACTTCGTGCCCATGACTGCAACACTTCGTGCCCATGACTGCAACACTTCGTGCCCATGACGTTCACGTCCACTGTCCACTCTATCTATGACTGCAACACTTCGTGCCCATGACGTTCACGTTCACTGTCCACTCTATATATGGCTGCAACACTTCGTGCCCATGACGTTCACGTCCACTGTCCACTCTATCTATGGCTGCAACACTTCGTGCCCATGACGTTCACGTCCACTGTCCACTCTATCTATGGCTGCAACACTTCGTGCCCATGACGTTCACGTCCACTGTCCACTCAATCTATGGCTGCAACACTTCGTGCCCATGACGTTCACGTCCACTGTCCACTCTATCTATGGCTGCAACACTTCGTGCCCATGACGTTCACGTCCACTGTCCACTCTATCTATGGCTGCAACACTTCGTGCCCATGACGTTCACGTCCACTGTCCACTCTATCTATGGCTGCAACACTTCGTGCCCATGACGTTCACGTCCACTGTCCACTCTATCTATGACTGCAACACTTCGTGCCCATGACTGCAACACTTCGTGCCCATGACGTTCACGTCCACTGTCCACTCTATCTATGACTGCAACACTTCGTGCCCATGACGTTCACGTCCACTGTCCACTCTATCTATGACTGCAACACTTCGTGCCCATGACGTTCACGTCCACTGTCCACTCTATCTATGACTGCAACACTTCGTGCCATGACGTTCACGTCCACTGTCCACTCTATCTATAGCTGCAACACTTCGTGCCCATGCCGTTCACGTCCACTGTCCACTCTATCTATGACTGCAACACTTCGTGCCCATGACGTTCACGTCCACTGTCCACTCTATCTATGACTGCAACACTTCGTGCCCATGACGTTCACGTCCACTGTCCACTCTATCTATGGCTGCAACACTTCGTGCCCATGACGTTCACGTCCACTGTCCACTCTATCTATGACTGCAACACTTCGTGCTCATGACGTTCACGTTCACTGTCCCCTCTATCTATGACTGCAACACTTCGTGCCCATGACGTTCACGTCCACTGTCCACTCCATCTATGACTGCAACACTTCGTGCCCATGACGTTCACGTCCACTGTCCACTCTATCTATGACTGCAACACTTCGTGCCCATGACGTTCACGTCCACTGTCCACTCTATCCATGACTGCAACACTTCGTGCCCATGACGTTCACGTCCACTGTCCACTCTATCTATGACTGCAACACTTCGTGCCCATGACGTTCACGTCCACTGTCCACTCTATCTATGACTGCAACACTTCGTGCCCATTACGTTCACGTCCACTGTCCCCTCTATCTATGACTGCAACACTTCGTGCCCATGACGTTCACGTTCACTGTCCACTCTATCTATGGCTGCAACACTTCGTGCCCATGACGTTCACGTCCACTGTCCACTCTATCTATGGCTGCAACACTTCGTGCCCATGACGTTCACGTCCACTGTCCACTCTATCTATGGCTGCAACACTTCGTGCCCATGACGTTCACGTCCACTGTCCACTCAATCTATGGCTGCAACACTTCGTGCCCATGACGTTCACGTCCACTGTCCACTCTATCTATGGCTGCAACACTTCGTGCCCATGACGTTCACGTCCACTGTCCACTCTATCTATGGCTGCAACACTTCGTGCCCATGACGTTCACGTCCACTGTCCACTCTATCTATGGCTGCAACACTTCGTGCCCATGACGTTCACGTCCACTGTCCACTCTATCTATGGCTGCAACACTTCGTGCCCATGACGTTCACGTCCACTGTCCACTCTATCTGTGGCTGCAACACTTCGTGCCCATGACGTTCACGTCCACTGTCCCCTCTATCTATGGCTGCAACACTTCGCGCCCATGACGTTCACGTCCACTGTCCACTCTATCTATGGCTGCAACACTTCGTGCCCATGACGTTCACGTCAACTGTCCACTCTATCTATGGCTGCAACACTTCGTGCCCATGACGTTCACGTCCACTGTCCACTCTATCTATGACTGCAACACTTCGTGCCCATGACGTTCACGTTCACTGTCCCCTCTATCTATGGCTGCAACACTTCGTGCCCATGACGTTCACGTCCACTGTCCCCTCTATCTATGGCTGCAACACTTCGTGCCCATGACGTTCACGTCCACTGTCCCCTCTATCTATGGCTGCAACACTTCGTGCCCATGACGTTCACGTCCACTGTCCACTCTATCTATGGCTGCAACACTTCGTGCCCATGACGTTCACGTCCACTGTCCACTCTATCTATGGCTGCAACACTTCGTGCCCATGACGTTCACGTCCACTGTCCACTCTATCTATGGCTGCAACACTTCGTGCCCATGACGTTCACGTCCACTGTCCACTCTATCTATGGCTGCAACACTTCGTGCCCATGACGTTCACGTCCACTGTCCACTCTATCTATGGCTGCAACACTTCGTGCCCATGACGTTCAAGTCCTATGTTCACCTTCCTTCGGAGTCCTTTAGCACTTAACAATAAAAGTTTGGGGTTTTGTTTTGCATCCACTAACTATAGCTACAGCTGTGTACAGTGTCTGCAGTGGCATCGTCACCCGTTGATCCTTTCCTCACCTGTCTTCTGCTCTGCTGTGGTGAGACAGCGGCCTTCAGCAGAAGACACGTCCAGCCTCGCCATACAAAACCCAATGATCAACAACTAGTGTTAGTGCAGGTCATATCACACCGTTCACTGTACCAGGGTGTCTTGTTCATTTCAACATGCTAACTTGGATATTGTTTACAAAACTTCGACAAATCCTTTCTTTGACAACCATAGCAGAAGGTCATTTTCTGCACTTTTATCACCAATGAGTTCGGAGTTACAGTAAACCTTTCGCCCACCAGTGAATATCGGTTGCGATAAAAAGTGCTTCTGTCAGTGTTATAGTATACTTTACGCTTCATTACTTTTTGCTGAACAAATGCAGACCAACTGCTTTTCCCTTTCGTGCGTGCGTGCGTGCGGTGTGTGTGTGTGTAAGAATCTTTTATTCAACGTATTTTCACCACAACTGGTGATATTATATGGGACAAAATGATAAAATAAGATAAAATGAAAAGGTAAGACGCGCACTCGCACGCGCGCGCACACACGCACGCACGCACACACACACACACACACACACACACACACACACACACACACACACACAGAGAGAGAGAGAGAGAGAGAGAGAGAGAGAGAGAGAGAGAGAGAGAGAGAGAGAGAGACAGACAGACAGACAGACAGACAGACAGACAGACAGAGAGACAGAGAGAGAGAGAGAGAGAGCGAGAAGAGAGAGAGAGAGAGAGAGAGAGAGAGAGAGAGAGAGAGAAGAGAGAGAGAGAGAGAGAGAAAAGAGATACAGATACAGATATGGATACGGATGTTTAATTCATACAGGCCATGACCCTAATGAAGGGGGTGTTGTGATCAAATCGTCCCAGACAGAAATAAGCAAATCATCAAACATCTAGGCATCCACAAGTAAAAGCAGATTCGGTATTAAACAACATACAATAATCAATACCTAACCACATGTTATACTTCGAATCTTAAATGCCTTGTACAAGAAAATAGCAAAACGTTTTACAGTAATTTCATTTGAAGATGCCATTAGTAATGAAAGTCGAAATGAAGAAGGATCTTAATTATTTTTGATGAATGAACTGATTCCTCAGGTCACTTAGAGCGGGGCAGCACAACACAAAGTGAACAGAGAGAGAGAGAGAGAGAGAGAGAGAGAGAGAGAGAGAGAGAGAGAGAGAGAGAGAGAGAGAGAGAGAAAGAGAGAGAGAGAGAGAGAGAGAGAGAGAGAGAGAGAGAGAGAGAGAGAGAGAGAGAGAGAGAGAGAGAGCGAGCATTAAAATATACACACACATACAAACACGCCTACCTATACATACACAAATATACTACATTGCATTGCAATATCAAATAATCACAATATTTAAAACCAAATTATAGTTAGAGGCTGACAGAATTATTCAATATACTTTGACAAACGCCATACACTTTAAGTGATTGATTGTATAATACAGAGTCTGCAGATAATCTATTGTATAAAATGCACTGCTTGTCAAAATATAACATATTCAGAATCTGGCAGTTAAAATAATGTGTGCAATGGAGGTAAAAACACCACACACACACCGGACAGTCTTAGAATTTTCTATTTTCCACCTTCGAGCCCCATTCTATGTAATAGACTAACAATATGCCTTGGTCCAGAAAGAAAGGTTTTACAATGACCAGTTTGAGTTATGTTTGTGTGTTGACTCAAAATCAATATTTAATGCAATTAGGAGTAATTCAAACAAAGGACAAACATATATCGTCTTTTAGATAAAGTATCTCGTTCACCGTCTTATAATGAAGGGTTCTTGTGTCCAGTTTTGTTGGGTTCCCTCTCACTGTGGAATTAGTATAAACGAACTGACAGATAAAAGCGCAACAAAACTGGATGCCCGTAATGTACGCGATACTATCTCATTATCAGTTTCATGACCGGTGAACGAAATGTGCAATTGTCACACTGTCACTTTTGGCCCGCACGCATTCATGACAGCATTTACTCCATACGCACACGCAATCTTTCCAATCAACCAAAAGGCGCACTACCGAATGTTTTTCTTCTCCCCCTCTCCTTCAGGGAAAAACACTTTACTAAATCACATCAAACAATTTATAAACGGATTTTATACATGTAGCTCTCTTTCCGCTGAGAGGCAACTAACTCACGCAAGACTTCATAAAGTCACGGCCTTCACACAACATTGGCCCACAAAATCCAGACCAGGAAATAAATAATTCCAGTACTCACTGATGCCACACCTGCATCAAACACCAGACTTCATATTCTCATGTTTCTCTGTCTCTCACAGACATCGTATCACCCCTTGATTTTCTCCCGTCACTGGAGATAGGATTTCCAACTTCTCTTCCTCGCCTTCTCCTGTCCCTGGAGAGATGACGAGTTCCGACTCCTCTCCCTCGACTTCTCCTGACCCTGGAGAGATTACGAGTTCCGGCTCCTCTCCCTGGAGTCCTTAATTCCTGGGGCTGCCTACCGGTGTGTTCCCCACACCATGGCCATCTTCAACCACCTCACGGGGTGAAAGGTGAAGGGTGAAGGGCGAAGGGTAAAAGGTGAAGGGCTGGTAATGACTGGTCAGCAGAGAGGACCAACGTCCTGACAGGTTCGAGTCTCTAGGCCATCTGCTGGGTTAAAACTGACTCTTTCCTCCCTCCTCCTAGTGAGTGCATACTCAGTGTTCAAAACACATGACCAGCACCTTACCAACCCTTATTAAACTATCTCTCAGTGGTCACTTTCACCCAATGACCACCCTTGTTTCTTGAATGAGTATAACTCACAATTATTTTGGGGACGCCCGCTACACTAGTCAAGCCACCTGAATATCCTTCCTTTTTAGTAGTGGCATGGGGAAATGATTCATATCACTAACTACCTGTGATGGAGCGTCACATGCCTTGATGTGAGGCTACGTCACATGACAGCAATGTAATTGAACGAGTAGTATACCTGAATTTTAGAAGAGTGTGTGCATGTGTGTGTGTGTGTGTGTGTGTGTGTGTGTGTGTGTGTGTGTGTGTGTGTGTGTGTGTGTGTGTGTTCTTCAATTTAATGTCTATACACATAAGTGATTTTAGACAACCAAAATAAATGAATAAACAAGGTAGAAAAGGAGGAAGGGAGGGGAGGGTGTGTGTGTGTGTGTGTGTGTGTGTGTGTGTGTGTGTGTGTGTGTGTGTGTGTGTGTGTGTGTGTGTGTGTGTGTGCGCGCGCGCACGCGCGTGCCTGTGTGTGTATTTGTGTGTGTGTGTGTTGTTGTTGTTGTCTTCAATTTAACGTCTTTCCACATTAAGTGATATTAGACGAAGGGAAAGGATTTGGAGAGGGGAGCATGAGGAGGAGGTGGGTGGGTCATCTTGCAATTATATACAAAAACAAAAAAACAGAAACAAAAAAAGCATCTTTACAATCTTTGCAATAAAAAAAAGAAGAAAAAAAGGTATGGGAAAGCCAACTTTAAATAACTATTTTGAATCATAACACAAACTATAACAAATGTCCCATAGGACTGCGTAGTAAACACTTCGCAAAATCAAACAACAAACTAAAATTCTCAAGAATACTGTCAAGAGAACTTTCAGAAATAGCCGGTAAAATATGTCTCAATCTCTGGCATGACAGAAGAATGTGTTGGTTTGAAATTTGTTCACCGCACAGACATTTAACATTCTTGTGATTTTGGTTTAATGATAATCTTTATCCTATAAGAGAGCGAAGTAATGTGTCTAAATTGAAAACTGTTGCTTATAATTCACAGCTATTTTGTTTGTTAAACTATCCGAAGTCAGTAAGAGACGAGAATAGTCTCCTTCCTATGGAGAGATTTTGAAACTTGTTCCACGATACTTGCTCTAATAAATGATACCTTCTGTAACGGAATAATGAGATGTTTATTTCTATTGATTCCCTGTTCTTGCCTTGCTCTTTTTTTGCGACTCTATCAGCACCATCGTTTGATATTTCCAACGTGTGAAGGAACCCAGCAAAAGGTGATATTGGTTCCCGTTTAAATTAAAAATGTTAATACATTTGATTGATTTCCTTTGTTTAATTTTGGATTTTTTCTTGTAATCAAATGACGTAAAGATTACTGTACGGATGAGAAATCGACGCAGAATTAAAATTTGAATATGTTCAAACGTAGATCAATTATGTAAGTAAGAGCCATAAGTTATAGCAACGAGTTCGGCGGTAAAATATTGATCGATTTTTACCAAAGAAGTATGACTTTTCTTTTTCAAAGCTGGTATAACAAAACTGATACCAGCACGGTGATCATCTAAGAGTGAGCCATCTGTTGATGTTGAATTGATTTATTTAACGGTTCCTGGTCACAACAATGGTGATATTAGGGACTAGAAATAAAACCAATCAAAAAAAATAAAAAAACACACACAACACACACACACACACAAAAACCAAAAAAAAATTTAAAACGGGCTGTATAAGAGTTTGTGTCTGTGTTTGCGTGTGTGTGTGTGGGTGTGTGTGGGTGGTGTCGGGTGTGTGTGTGTGGTGTGTGTGTGTGTGTGGGGTGTGGTGTGTGTGTGGGGTGTGGGTGTTGTGTGTGTGTGTGTGTGTGTGTGTGTGTGTGTGTGTGGTGTGTGTGTGTGTGTGTGTGTGTAGTGTGTGTGTGTGTACTGTCTGTATGCGGGTTGTTGGTAGTGTGTGCGTGAGTGTGTGTGTGTGTGTGTGTGTGTGTGTGTGTGTGAGTGTGTGTGTGTGTGTTGTGTGGTGTGTGATATGTGTGTGTGTGTTGTGTGTGTGTGTGTGTGTGTGTGTGTGTGTGTGTGTAGTGTGTGAGAATTATGTACTCTTGTGTGAAAGGCTAGTATAAAATCATACAATAACTATAAATGATTTAATGTTTACAATAAATTTGCAAGTATAGTGTGGATAAAACTGATGCAATTTGTTCATTTTTGCTGTAGATTATATATTTAAAGATATCATTTTTGCTACTTCTATCCAGATAGGTTGTATAAACAAGGGATAGCAATGGGCAATCAAAAAGATATGTTCAATTGAATTGAATGACCACAAGTCTTTCTACATTTTTGAAAATTTAGGTCTTCATGAATTTTAATCGAATTTTGTAATTGAGACTAGCAAGGATCTTGAACACGGTAATATTATTTTTGACTTTGAAGGAAGATTTCTGTCATCTATACGACTTTCTAACATCGAATTTATTTCATGTTTTCTCATTTTAGTGTACTGTCTGGATGGGTTTCTACTATAGCTCCTTCTTTCACTGATCTATCAGCCATTCTTCCCCATAATACACAGTGAGATAGAATCCAACAAAATTTACATATTACCTTTTCTTATAATTGATGTAGTATTAAGTATTTTACGTTCAAAGATCAAAAGTCTTTTCGAACTTTTGCATCCAGTTTTGCCCAGGACTGTTAAAAAAAAGATTTTGAGTCAACACAAAGTAAAAATGCTCTAAATCGCAGTATCAATATAACATGAAGGAATAAGGCCATACGAATTGCATATAAGTCTGCAGTAAATACAGAAACCTTTCTAGACAAAATGGATTTCTTATCTTGAAAGCAGGAATAGCAAATCCAGCCCTGTGTATGATTCCAAAAATGGAACCTTCTGTAAAAATTTTAAATGATTTGGATACTTATTTGCGTAGATGTTCTTTGCTTCAAGGATATATGGTTGATGTTATCTCTTTTTTTAGAGTTGTAGTATCTGTATCGAATAGCAGAAATATGCTACATTGAGGAATATATGGGTTATTATGGGTCTATTGAGATTGATGTATTTTCAATATCACAATTTAAAACAGATCATAGTATAGAAATTTCTATATAGGTTGAAGATATGAATGTTTTGCGCTCTTTTCGGGAAATCCTGTCTTGAGTCAAGAAAAAATGTATTTGTCACTGAATTAGAAACTGAAAAGGACATTAGTCCACATATCTTTGCGGTGGCAACTTCCGTTGGTCCTCAAGAGTTAACAGAGTTAGCTGTCTGTATGTTTTGAAGCGTATTTGTGTGTATGGCACACAAGTGCCACTTAACAGCCCTTACTATCTATGCTTTGTAAATTGTTTTAGCTGCCGTCTGTACAGGACAGTGAAAATAAACCTCTTGGACCATAAGTAATTTCGTTCGAACTAAACTGGTAGCAAGGTGTAAAGTGTTTGAGTATCTTGTCCCCAGGACTGAGCATTAATTTATTTTTGAGAAAATTTAATCTTTGTCTAGCTTTACTTATTATGTGTTCTATATGATATCGCCACTTTAACTTTGTGGGTTAAATCGACCCTAAATATTTTTACGTTTTGAATATTTTAAGAGGGTTTGTTTTGGCCTTTTTTTATAAAAGTTGAGGAGGATGCTTTGGAGCATCCTCCATTAATAAAAGCATTAATTGTGTCTTTTCTCCGAAGTTTCTAAACCATTATCTTTCATGTATAAATTTAACTTTCTAGCTCAATTGGGATAGTTTTTGACATGTGTAATAATCTCTTATTTGTTTGTTTTCTGAGTGTTTGTATTTTATCATATAGCATGTCATCAGCTATTGAACGAGATGGATATTGTTAGATGGAAAGTTTGGGAGTCAAGAAAAAGAATAGATAAAAAGAACTGTGAGCAATGATAGATCTTGAGGAATTCAATATCTATATCCTTGAATGACGAATTGGCATGTGGCCGATTCTTTGTACAAATAGATCTGCCAGACAAGAAACATTTTACAAATTGATACATTGTCCAAATTCCAATATGGTTTAGTTATAAGCAGTCGAGCATGCCTCACTATCTTAAGCTTTTCTAATATAAAAATAAGTAGAGTGTACTTTTTCTTCTGGAGAAAACTGTTTTTTAAGTTGATTCGTAAATTTGACCAGATGATCAGTTGTCCATCTTCCTTTCTGAAACTGTTGGTGTTTGGAATATTATGGTTCTTTTCGCCAGGAAATGTAAAATACGCGTTCACAATTTTTTCCAATATCTTACAACTTGCGAGGTAAAGCTATGGACGATTAACTGCCAATTTAGATCTAGTTTACCTTGCTTTGGATATGTTATTACAACGTTCTCTTCCAGATAGTTAGGGAGGAGTTCCATTTAACCTACATTTTTGTTAAAAATGATGAGACGTAAGTGCTTCCAAGTAAAGGCAATGGCAGTGCAATTGTTAGAAATACGTCGATGCCAATAGCAGTGGTATTGCATGTAAAACACTCCAATGAATCATTAAATTCCTAAAGGTATAATAGAGTTTAAGTAATGGTTTTATCTGGAGGAGGATCACAATAAATATGTTTTTTCTTTCCTCTTTCGGTTGCTTCTATATATTTGATGTATGACTTGTTGATAGAATTATTCTTTTTGACAAACACTTCAACAAATAACTCTTGTTTTTCTGCTGATGTGGGGATGCGTTTGTTATCTAATTTAATGGATATGATGGTTAATGGGCATGTTCTGTTATTCTTTAACCTTTCTTCCATATTTGTGCATGTCCTCTTTGATGTAGATCTTTTTGAATGGAAAACGTAGGAAATAGTTACGTTTTTGCTTTGGCCACACTCGGTTACTGTGTCTTTTTGCACGTTTATTGCAATAAATTTTTCTTCAGTGGCTGTCCTTGAGCCAATGTTTTATAAGTTTTCTTTTTACTTGCTAACTGCCTTCTGGCATTCTTCATTCCACCATCCATTTTCCTCTGTACTTCTTATATGTATAGATTTACGCTTGGGCATTGATTTTTCAGCTGCTTTAAAAGCTTTTTTGAAGTTCTCTAAATTAGATAGTGAGCATCTGTGTATTCTTTAAATTGATTTGGGTATTTATTATCTAGGTAAAATGGACTTCACTTTGCATAATATTGGGTATTCTCATTCTTCTTAATCAGTGTAATTTGATATCAAAATGTGGTTTATTATCTCAGTTTGGGTTCGGAGAAAACTTACTTGCTGTGCATCAATACAATGTGGAGTTATTTCCGACTTTTAAGTAAGTTCAGAAACATATGAGCCAATTGGCTTTAATGAAGATATCTGTCTCGGCCCGTTTAGGATAATTGATTATGCATTTTATTTGTAACTTCTTCCGAGGTCAAGTTGTCAGGTGTTGAGGTTAAGAACGTTCTTTGCACATGAAGATTTCGAATTCATCCAAAGGCATTTCTCCAATTTTTTCTAAGTCGAGGTTGATGCGTGAATGGGTACACCAAAGAGAAGCTGTATTTTGCAGTCCGTACTTTGAAGTGTCTCTTAAAGTAAATAATTTGGAGCACTAAAAAATATTTTCTTGTCCATAGGATAATTTGATCGATATTAATGTTGTGCTAAGATGTTTCAAATGTTGCTGTCTTGTCCCAGTATTGTTACGTATTACTTTAAAAAAATTTAAGCATTTTTTGCTTTAGTCACAATATGGTTGATTGAGGTTTCCAGTTAGCTTTGTTGGTTAAGAAAACAAACCAAAACATTTTACGAAATCCCTTTGTAATGTCATTGTTTCGTTTTCAATTTTAAATTAGGTAGTTCTGAGGATTTACTACCATTATTGAAAAGCATAATATGTGGTCTTTTCTGTAAGAGAATAATGAAGACCATTAGTGACATTAATTGTTTATTTTAATCAAGTTCCCTTTGATATAGTTTATTGATATCGTTTAATGCCTTTTAGAATGTATTTCTATTTCATTATAACATTCATCCCCCCCCCATATCCAGATATCATCTGCATTTTGTAACTAAGACTACTTGTTTTGCTTATGTGATGGGCAAATGTTTATCAAGACTGTTGCTGTTCTGGGAGAAATTCAAATATAGTTGGATGTTGTCATACTGAACGTGTTTTGATACTGATAACAATGACCAATTATATTTTACTTTACTTGTGCCATTCTTAGAGTGATGATGTTGTAGCAATTCCAAAGTTCCTTCCAGTAAATCAAAACAAACATTCCGGAAATATCTAGTGGCATGCTGGTGATGCAGCCGTAAATACGAAAGTAATACAATGTTTAAGATATATTAAAAGACAATTCACCAGAGAATCTAATTGCTTAAAGAAAAGCAAAATCATCTTTGCAATATGGTAATAGCGCGGTAAAAGGCAATGAGCTGGTCCCTCTTTCTGTAGGAAATGAAATTTCAAACCATACAGATTCCAAAAGTTTGGAAAAATTTTCATGAAAATGAAAAAAGGTGGTAAATTTGCATTTGTCGATAGACTGAAAAGAAAAGAATTTCGTCAAACTAGGAAAAGGCAGAATTATTGTTGATATGTTTTCAGACTCTATGCGTCTAGAAGGTCGGCATAAAAATAAAAATAATAGAATGAAGAAGAAGGAAAAGATGAAATTAAAGATAGTTAGTGACAACAAAGTCACTTTCAATGATCCAATTATTTTGATGAAGTCAAAGATGCACTTATTCTCTTTACCAATAAGAAAATCATCTGAGGAT
Source organism: Conus ventricosus (assembly GCA_018398815.1). NCBI lineage: Eukaryota > Metazoa > Mollusca > Gastropoda > Neogastropoda > Conidae > Conus > Conus ventricosus. Next base: position 3,676,390 of record CM031620.1, on the reverse strand, counting down.
TAGATATAGTTTCTAATGATATGCTTTTAAACGTGCAGATATCTTTGTTTTATTGTGCATAAATTGTTTCAGAACTGTTGGGATTGTGGGTGTTTGCCAGATCACTGGAAACAGTCTGTCATCGTTCCTTTTCTAACGCATTGTAAAAAATCCAGTGAACAACTTAAGTTAAGGCAATTGCTACTAACTCCACATAAATGGTTAACTTTGGAGAGGATTATTTTAAGAAGATTGGTTTCATTATTGTCACACTGTCATTTGTGCACCCGCGATTATGACAGGCATTTATCCATAGCACAACGCATTCTTTCCAATCAACCAAAAGGCGCACTACGATTGTTTTTTCTTCTCCCCTCTCTTCGGGAAATCACTTTTACTAAATACATCAAACACGTTGATAAACAAATTTGATACATGTAGCACTTATTTCACTGAGAGGCAAAACTAAACTCATCAAGACTTCTTAACAGTTCACGGCCTCACACAACATTTGGCCCAAAAATCCCAGACAGGAAAATAAATGATTCTACTCACTCCTTGTGCTATGCCTGCATCGAATTACGACTGCGCTCTTCTTTAGGATTACCTGTTCTTCTAAGACATATCTGCACCCTCGATTTTCGTCTGGAGACTAGGACTTCCGATTCCTCTCCCTGATTTCTTGTCACTGGAAGAGATGAGTTCCAATCTTCCTGTTTCTCCTGTCCTGGAAGAGTTGACGAGTTCCCGAATCCTCTCCTGAGAGTCCTGAATCCTGGATGCCTAACGGTGTGTTCCACACCATGGCATCTTCGTACTCACGGGGGTGAAAGGATGAAGGTGTGAAGGGGGCGAAGGGGTAAAAGGTGTGAAGGGCTGATGCCTGCTGAAACACGATAAGGTTGTTGTAGTAACCTTCTTAATTAATAATATGAATTCTTTCATTCTTTTTCATTAAGTTTCCCCTGTAGCTTTCCCAACTATTATCGTTCATGGTAATGATGGTCAGAGAGAGGACTAACGTTGACAGGTTTCGAGTCTCTAGGGCCCATCTGCTGGGTTAAAAGGAATTTTTCATCCTCCTCTAGTGAGTGCATATCGTAGGGTTCAAAATAACAGGACAGCACCTTACAGCCCTTGTTAAACTATCTTAGTGGTACTTTAACCAATGACCACGTTTGTTTCTCTTACGAGTCATACTCTCAATTATTTGGGGAGCCCGTACATAGTCAGCCAAATGATTTCCCTTCCTTTTCGTAGTGGCGTGGGGAAATGATTCATATCACAAACTTACATGTGATGGAGCGTAATGCCTTGATGTGAGGTACGTCACATGACACCCATCTGGGATCGAAAAAATTTTCTCGAGAAAATTTTTTAAGGATATACAACTTCATTAAACAATCTTAGCATGATGATCTCAAAATGTGTAACCTACAATGATTCACCAAATTAATAATAAGTTATAGAATGGAATCATCATGATCCTCCATAAATAGCAATATTTCCAAATTTCAGTCTTTTTAATTGAAAAAAAAGTTCATAATTGATCACCACATCTCCAAAATACATTTCACAAATTACATGGATAAAACAAATAGGGAGATTAACATTCAAAGTACAAATTGTGTTTATATATTACGATGTGAAGCACATTATTTTCCCTTGAGTCTTTGTCTCACAGCTGTGTTTCAAAATCCCTATGAAAATGAGGAATTTTTTCCAAGTGTAAAAGTTTCTTCAATAGGGAATGTAAAACAAAATTAACGTAGTTGAACAGATTTTTCACTGTAAGGTTAGGTCATTGAAAAGTCACATGCTTTCTTTGTTGACAGTGACAAATGAAAAAATTGGTTTGTCTCATGACATCAAATATGTGTATATACATTTCTAAAGGGTTATTTGTCATCACACATACATATATATTAAATTTCAAGCAATTGTTGAATAAAATAGTACATGATTTATCATTGTTTACGAAGATAAAGCAAAGAATAGCTATTTAATACTTCAACATAAGTGTTTTGCTTGTTTAAAAAATATAGGTTCACTTATCAAGCAAATTACATGCATAAATACACTTGATTTAAATCGTCAGTAGGCATTACATATGCCTCTGTAAAAAGTGATCAACCGTAATCATTAGAAAGACAAAAACAGGAATAGTTTTTCCTGAAGACAGGTCAATTTGTAATGAATATTCATACACGTGACAATAAATCTGCCCATGACATTTTGTGGCTGGAAGGTTAATGGTAATTGGTTAGAAGATTTCCCCTTCATGCAAAGCCATCTTAATAATCTGCTTGTTCTTAGTTTTTGCGATTTCAAGAAAAACGTCTGTGGCCTACGGTCAGTCTGTAAACCGATACTTTCTTCCAGTAAGAACCTGGCGACTTCTCACTGCCATTCAATAGCCAAGCACTATCTCTCTATGTGGAGTATTTTCTGTGTCTTTGAGTAATTGCTTACTGGGTATTGCCATGGATTTGTAAAAATCACTTTTTTCCTGCACAGTTTAGTCCATTTTTGGAACTGGCATCAGTTCTCAAAATAAGTCTTTGTGAGTGAGGGTCAAAAAAGAACAGGAATGAGTTGGGGTTTATGAACACCACTCTAAGCCTTTGGCACTCATCAGAACAACTACTTTTGGTCTTCGTCCTTCGTCAGTTCAGTCAAGGGGGCGTCAGGGAACAAAAGTTGGGTACATATCGTTATTGTAAGACATACAATCCGATGAGTGACCTGATCTGTTTCTTTGTAAGAGGGTTTATGTAAAGATTAAATCTTTTTCACTTACTTTCCTTGGCATCTTTTTCCACTGAAATTGTGTGGACCCAAATAATCGAGAGTTGAAAACCTTCAGAATTTTGGAATGGTCTCGCAGTCAACAAAATTATGAGTCTGGAAAAAAAAACCTATGCTGCAGTTAGAAAGGAGGTCATCATGTCTTTGAGCAACCAAAAATGTCGTCAAGAAAAACTGATGCACCACATTCATGGAGTTTCAGGGCTCGCATCATTCTAGCAAAAGAAGCTTGGGCATTTTGCAAACCAAATGGCATTTTCGTCCGTGGAAAAGACCAAAGGTGTTTGTAAATGCTGTCTTTTCTGTCAGCTTCAGCCCATTGGAATTGCCAGTATCCTTTGGTCAAGTCTACTTTCACAAAATAATTTTCCTTCTGAGTGCGGAACAGAAGTTCTTCAATGTCTGGGATAGGCTCGCATCGAAACAGTGATCTTATTTTTTTCCTGTAATCGATGCAGAAAGCACGAGCATCAGGTTTGTCCACCAATACAACTGGTGAGTGTACGGTGTTGTAGATGGTTCTATTACCTTTAAATCCAGCATTACTTGGATATCTCTCTCTACAACTCTTTTTTGAAATGGGAGGGGGTATGGTTGTTCGCACGGGTATTTCAGTAGTTAATGAATATATGGGGTTCAATAACCAGTATGTACCTGGGTATCTGTCAACACATCTGAAAGTCTTTCAAAATTTCGGTGATGTGTTCTGAATGACTTGAAGAAAATCATTGACAAAAATCACATTCATTCATTAGGTTTCATTTGAAGAAGGTAGGAAGCGGGTAAAAATCATTGCAATGGTAGATGTTAAATCTACATGTAGTGTTTTTCACAACCTTTGATTGTCCCTGTAGTCTCATTGGGTACCAATTATCATGATAATGTCTGTATGTCTGACATCAGTTCTGACAAGGATCCTATCATCAACTACTGGTTGAATGGGCATCATTTGTAGTTCAACATACTTTCTTTAACATGTTCAATGAAATATTTCCGTGTTTGCCATTTTGATCTTATAATTAACTGCAGAAATTTTTCGACACCTGAAAAGGACCTTCAATAACAGAAGCTTGTTATGTATTCATTGAGTGACACCAAGGGACTTTATCCTACACTGAAGGAACGTGCCTTTGTTTTCTGATCTGCAATGACCTTGTACACATCTGTTTTTTATCAGCTGACTGTTGAGCAACTCACATGCATCCTTCAAACGTTTTGCAGTTTCAAAACGTATTGGTTAAAGTTTTACTGTTAGGGTGTCCGTTCTTTTCCGGCCATTGTGTCATCATTAGATCCAAAGGACCTTGGTGAAGTGTCGAAAGAAGCTCGAATGTGAAAATCCTGCGTTTCGTTAGGCATTTCCTGTATTGCAATCACCTGCACCTAGCCCGGGTATGAAACGATCCCATTATGGGGTTCTGCTTGCAACTTTCTCAACATGGTCTTCAACGTTCTTGAAAGATTCAACCATGCCATGCGATTGGGGATGATATGGCAGGGTTTGTATGGAAGAGATTGACAACAGTCTGTAAATTTCTCTCATGGAGATCAGCAATGAATTGCGTTCCTACAATCGAGAGAATTTGTTGGAAGACCATCTCTGGAATAAAATCGAGTAAAGCTTCGCGACAGTCATGTATCAATTTTCGTCCGTGGAATCGCTTCTGGGATTTACATTGTCGCCTGTATCACCAAAGTCAAGAGATGGATATCGAAGAAGAAGTGGATAAAGGCCAACTAGATCAAAGCACCCTCCGAATGGGGACGGGAAAGAGAGGCATTTTGTGCCAAGGTGCACATGGGAGAGACTTTCTGTGAGGTTCTTTTGGCAGATGTCATGAAACGGCTGTATTCTGTTACGCCTTTGTGACACTGGCAATAAAAGGGAATCAAGGTACTCTCTTTGTTGTTTTTTGATCCACAGTGACCAGCGAACAAGTCATCATGAGCCGTGAATAGCATGACTCTCTAGGGTTTGGAACGAAACTTGTTGTTTTCCGGTCAGGGACACACATGTATAGAGAATGTCAGATTCAGTATGTACGTTGGGTTTGTCCGTTGGTATGTCAGTGACTTGTCTGTTTAGCAGCAGAAAGTATTGTCGTTCCGCGTCTCGTTTTTTCCTGCATTTCTTTTAGGATCTCTGGGGGTAATTGGAGGTTCATCCAGTTTTGAGACTTTTTAGCGGCTGTGTAGTCTTTCCCTGCTTACGATGTTGATCTGGTACTCAAAAGACAAGGAAACAAACGATCCTCCAAGCACCCATGTACTGTAGCGACACCTGGAAATTGAAGATCAAGTCGCAGACGGGTTATCAATGAACACAGGGCGGTAAGAAAACCGGTAGTAGTACGGTGTATCGACTGATAATTTTCGCAGCGGAAACGTTTTTCAATCTTGTCCAAACGACCTACCCTTTTGGACGTTGGTTGAGATACTGTGTTTTGAGCACGAAAAGATTTCGTACACCAGCGGTGGTGCACCAGTGTCTCGCAAAACCAAGCTGCCATCCATTGATGGCTCCGATTTTTTAACCCCAGTCCATCAACAGCTTGATGTGGTGCCAAAACAAGGACCTTCTTCAACAATCAGTGGAGATAATGCCGGGTTTTGTATCATTTGGTTTGAATGGGCAATTTTTTCAAATGGAAACTTGCATCAAAAGAAAAATTGCATTGACTGATCGGCAGTGACTGATTTTGTGAACTTCTTTGACACGAACTGGCCCAAAAGGTGACGTGGTGTCGTTGTTCACGACTCGGAACGTTTTGTGAGAAGTAAAAAGGGTCTTTCGGCGCGCGAGATATACTGGTAAGGACGAAAGTCACTCGAACGCGGAAAGATCCATGTTCCGTTCCTTGGTATGTATATCCTTGAGGGACTCAGAAATGACCAACGTTTTCTTTCCTGAACTGCCCTGTCCGATGGGATAGTACTGAGCATGAGATCAAAGATGGAAAAATCTCCTTTCCTAGCCAGCCATTATCTGGGTGAGACGATACAATAGTGTTCAGCATTTGACACATTTCTCAAACGTTTTCAAATTGCCTTTCTTTAAGGAAAGTGGCCAGTCTTTTGCTCACGCTTGGAAAAGTTGTTCTGAAGGAAGGAGATCTCGCAGTGTTGAAAAGTTATGTTAGTCTTGATAAATCGATCATCGATTAAACAATATATCGTTTTGAATCGACGGTAACGATTCTCCTTTTTCCAGGGGACGACACAGAAGGAAACGTTCGTGAAAACGATAGAATCAGAACATTGAAATTTCTTGAGGAGTTTTCTTTAATGCTCCCACGTTCAATTTTGTTTCGCGCGAGTGTGTGTAAAGTGTCAAGCGCTACCATAAACAACGAGCAATATCAATGTCATTTCCTTTGGCCAACCACAAGGACGTTGCGTGACTTTTCAAAACGGAAAAGAAAACTATCAATGTCATCGTTTTTTCTCGAAAGGCGGTTAACTTTGGAATATATGCCGCTTTGGTTGAAGTAGAGGCATGGTGCGGAACGACTGGTGGAAACTGGTGGAGGTTCCCTTGATGCCGTATTTTTTAATTTCAGCCTCAGTTTTTTAATGGTTCAACTTTAAATTGACGACTTAAGCTTCAGCTTCTCTGTAGTCTTTTTTCTTCAGTTCTCTGTAGTTATTTCTTCAACTTCCTCTGCAGTCTATTATCTTCTGCTTCCCGCTGTAAGTTTTATTTCTTCAATTTCAGGATTTCCTCTGTAGTCTTTTTTTTAAAATTTAGTTCCCTCTGTAGTCTTTTTTTTCTGCTTCCTTGTACGTTATTCTTAACTTCCCTCTGTAGTCTTTTTTCTTCTCTCTCTAGTGTTCTTAGATTTTTTCACTTTTAGTTTCTTTTTATTTTTTCTCTCTCTCTTAGCTGTTGCCCTATCTATGCTTTGTTGCTCATAGTTGGTAAGTTTTTCTCCCATCAAACCCAAGCGTTCCGTTGTTGAAATTTCTTTATCAAAATCATCCATAATGAATTCGTCAACAGATTATAAACAAAAACATATTTCTAATATGAATAAAAATAAAGGGTATATGTTGGCGTGTATATTTCAAAAAAATGTAATTATAGTATATACAATTAACGATTCAATTTCCGGTGTAAACAGAACAGCTTACCAAAACAGGGTAGATATTAATTCCAAGGAATGTATTTTTTCCAAAAGTTATTTGCAAACTGCATATCAATTTTGGATTTTTAAAAAAAAAAATGATGTTCAATGCAATCAGTTTTCTCCCTAAGAAGGAAAAAAAAAACATAAAGTTTTCTGAAAATAATTCTTTATAAGTTTTAGTTCTTAAATTTCTTGTTGTCAGTCTTTCTTTCTTACTTAATTTTAAAGAATTTACAAAACAAATGCACGCCTTATACGATATGAATTATAATTTACAAAACCAAATGGAAGCACAAACCCTAAAAAAGAGGGGAATGAAACACAAACTAGGCGGAAAAATTACCTAAAAGATGAAAATGTTGGAAATGGGAAAAACTAGATAGGAGCTTATTGTGAAGAAGTGTAGGTTTTTGAAAAAAAAGGGAGTGTGAAAGGAAATGAAAGGTACCAGGATTTGGAACCAGTGAGAAGAATCAAGAACAGCAAAAGAAGCCCTCAGAACAGCACCCTTAGTGGTCACTGTCCCCGTGAACTGGTGGGACGGGAAAAAAAAAAAATACTCCCTATATACACAAACACTCAGCATAATGCAAAATAATAAACAATCAATTATAAATGCACAGTCACCCAAAATCAAAGAAAATCTCGCACACTACCCAGAAAAAAAATAATAAAAGATATAAAGATGTTATTTGGGCTGTGCGTAATCAATCACACTACATATTTGGTGAGGAGGTGAAGTGATCCCAACTATGTGGGAAAGGGGTCAAAAAATCAAATGAAACAATAGGGAAAGGGAAAGGAAATAGGATTATTACGAGGAAGGGGAAGACTACGTCTACCCAACGCCTGCCCCCTGTAAGCAGGAAGAGGTTTGGGGTATCGTCTGGGGGACGGCGGACTAAAAATCTAATACTTAGGGGATGGACATCGTTTCCTCAACGCCCCTGCCCTTGCTGCCAGGTACGTGCAGGAGGAGGTTGAAGGCTATCGTTGAGGGGGGGGAAGGTCAAAAACAAATCTGCCAAAAAAAAAAAAAAAAACCTATAACGGAGTAGAGCAACCAAAAGAATGTCAACCACCCGGATAACACATTTAAAAATAGAAAAAAAACAACAATTGCAAATATTATTACAAAATATATTAATTAACTAATTTCTTTTCTTTTTTCTTCCTCAAACTTTGGGGTACAAAATCAAAAATCTTTTTTTCTTCAGCCCAAGGGCACTAATTACAAATCCTTCCGCTGAAGGTACAAATAGATATCTTTTTTCTTTTTTTTTCTAGGGAACAAAACAACGGCAGCAACGTGGGTGAAACTGGGAAGTCGGGGGTCACCACTGTACACTGTCACTTGGCACAGCGCATTATTGCAAGCATTTACTCCTTACGCACAGAATCTTTCCAATCATCCAAAAGGCGCAACTACGAAATGTTTTTTCTTCTCCCCTCTCCTTCGGGAAAACACTTTACATATCACATCAAAACGTTATAAACAAATTTTTATACATGTAGCACTCTTTCCCCACTGAGAGGCAAAACTAACCCACTCAAGACTTCATAAAGTCACGGCCTCCACACAACATTGGCCCACAAAATCCAGACCAGGAAAATAAATGTTTCCCTCTCACTCCTTGATGCTATGCCTGCATCCGAATTACGACTCGCCTCATCCTTTCAGGATTCCCTGCCCTCTCTCAGACAATCTCGCCCCCTCGATTTCTCCCGTCCCTGGGATATGACTTCCGACTTCCTCTCCCTCGACTTTTCCCTTTGTCACTGGAGAGATGATTCCAACTCCTTTTCCCTCGTCTTCTCCTGTCCCTGGAGAGATGACGATTTCCCCCGACTCCTCTCCCTGGAGTCCTTAATTCCTGGGGCTGCCTACCGGTGTGTTCCCCACACCATGGCCACTTTTCAACCACCTCACGGGGTGAAAGGTGAAGGGTGAAGGGCGAAGGGTAAAAGGGTGAAGGGCTGGGAAAAACGAAAAAGGTTCGTGTAAGTAACCTTCTTAATTCAACTATGAATTCTTTCTTTCTCTTTTCCCCTTTAAATTTTCCCCTGTAGCTTTCCCCAACTATCTATCGCTCCCCCTGGTAATGACTGGTCAGCAGAGAGGACTAACGTCCTGACAGGTTCGAGTCTCTAGCCATCTGCTTGGTTAAAACTGATTCTTTCCTCCCCCCTCCTAGTGAGTGCATACTCAGTGTTCAAAACACATGACCAGCACCTTACCAGCCTTGTTAAACTATCTCTCAGTGGTCACTTTCACCCAATGACCACGTTTGTTTCTTTAAACCCAGTCATACCACAATTATTTGGGGACGCCCCGCTACACTAGTCAAGCCACATGAATATCCTTCCGTTTCAGTAGTGGCATGGGGAAATGATTCTATCACTAACTACATGTATGGAGCGTCCCCATGCCTTGATGTGAGGCTACGTCACATGACAATATTGTGAAGTTTAAAAAAAATCATTCCCATTAACCAAGCAGGTTTCCGGAAAGGCAGGTCTGCAATCGATAATTTTTGGTGAAACTTACAACAAACATAGAACAACAGTTTGCGAGAAGAAAAAAAAGTTATTGCAACTTTCTTTGATATCAAGAAGCCTATGACCAAGTCTGGCATGCCAAGCTTCTTTACAAACTTAAACAGACTGGTTTATCGGGTCATCTATACCATTTCAGTAAATGCTTTTTGTGTAAAAGAAGTATACAAGTTAGAGTAGGGAATTCATATTCAAATTTTAGATCTCTTCACATGGGCTTGCCACAAGGTTCCGTAATTGCACCTCTGTTGTTTAATATCTTGTGTATGTGTGTGTGTGTGTGTGTGTGTGTGTGTGTGTGTTGTGTGTGTGTGTGTGTGTGTGTGTGTGTGTGTAAAAGAAGTATACAAGATAGAGTAGGGAATTCATATTCAAATTTTAGATCTCTTCACATGGGCTTGCCACAAGGTTCCGTAATTGCACCTCTGTTGTTTAATATCTTGTGTGTGTGTGTGTGTGTGTGTGTGTGTGTGTGTGTGTGTGTGTGTGTGGTGTGTGTGTGTGTGTGTGTGTGTGTGTGTGTGTGTGTGTGTGCGCGCGCCTGTGTGTGTATCTGTGTGTGTGTGCGTGTGTGTGTGTGTGTGTGTGTTGTGTGTGTGTGTGTGTGTGTGTGTGTGTGTGTGTGTGTGTGTGTGTGTGTGTGCGTGCGTGCGTGCGTGCGTGCGTGCGTGTGTATGTATGTGTGTGTGTGTGTGTGTGTGTGTGTGTGTGTGTGTGTGTGTGTGTGTGTGTGTGTGTGTGTGTGTGTGTGTGTGTGTGTGTGTGTGTGTGTGTGTGTGTGTGTGTGTGCTCGTTGTTTAGCATTCCTCACATCTCTGCCATTGCTTGTCTACAGAACTGTGCATGTGACAACATCAACTACAGCAACAATAGCCACAACAAAACGAGTCTCTTTCAACACCTGTGCCAGCTTTCGTCATTCCGTTCATTTTCTACTGTCATACAACCATTCGCACAAGGCAATGCACTAACTGTCATACAACCGTTCGCACAAGACAATGCACTAACTGTCATACAGCCATTCGCACAAGGCAATGCACTAACTGTCATACAACCGTTCGCACAAGGCAATGCACTAACTGTCATACAGCCATTCGCACAAGGCAGTGCACTAACTGTCATACAGCCGTTCGCACAAGACAATGCACTAACTGTCATACAGCCATTCGCACAAGGCAATGCACTAACTGTCATACAACCGTTCGCACAAGGCAATGCACTAACTGTCATACATTCGCACAAGGCAATGCACTAACTGTCATACATTCGCACAAGGCAATGCACTAACTGTCATACAACCATTCGCACAAGGCAATGCACTAACTGTCATACAACCGTTCGCACAAGGCAATGCACTAACTGTCATACAGCCATTCGCACAAGGCAATGCACTAACTGTCATACAGCCGTTCGCACAAGGCAATGCACTAACTGTCATACAGCCATTCGCACAAGGCAATGCACTAACTGTCATACAGCCATTCGCACAAGGCAATGCACTAACTGTCATACAGCCATTCGCACAAGGCAATGCACTAACTGTCATACAGCCTTTCGCACAAGGCAATGCACTAACTGTCATACAGCCATTCGCACAAGGCAATGCACTAACTGTCATACAGCCATTCGCACAAGGCAATGCACTAACTGTCATACAGCCATTCGCACAAGGCAATGCACTAACTGTCATACAGCCATTCGCACAAGGCAATGCACTAACTGTCATACAGCCATTCGCACAAGGCAATGCACTAACTGTCATACATTCGCACAAGGCAATGCACTAACTGTCATACAGCCATTCGCACAAGGCAATGCACTAACTGTCATACAGCCGTTTGCACAAGGCAATGCACTAACTGTCATACATTCGCACAAGGCAATGCACTAACTGTCATACAGCCATTCGCACAAGGCAATGCACTAACTGTCATACAGCCGTTCGCACAAGGCAATGCACTAACTGTCATACAGCCGTTCGCACAAGGCAATGCAAAAACACAGTTTCAGAAAACTGATGTCGGTATTACGTTTCAAACGTCTGCAAACAGTGCCTCCCACAACATAGCACTTACCATGGGCGCTCATTGTCCTGCACGCCGTTCAACCCCAGCAATGCCACTCTCACCACTACCCAAACCAAACGGCGTATTTCAAGTCAGTCGCAAACTTAGGGCTGTGCAAACCAAAATACTCAGCTCGTCCCTGGGATTTCTATCCCGTCTTCTCCAACATTTCAAACAACTACAATCATCATGACTACAGCCGCTCCCTCAAGACACAGTCAGCTCACTGATGCATGAGTCATTTACAATCATTAAAACCCGAGCAAGGAAAAGAGACTATCCGGACTACACAACTAACACAGGATAAACCCCTAGACCCATTGGTCTTCCCATCAGACTCGTAATACTGATCTGACTGCCACCTTGGAAAAAGATCGCCACCTTGTTCACTTCTTCCCTGTCAACCTCACTCTCCAAATGTTATAAGATCAGACCAAGCTAAAGGTCTCATACTACTATTAGATTGTTCGTCTTTGTATTTGTCTTACTTTATTCAAGTTTAAAAGGCTGTGCCAGTCTTGAATAAAAGTTACTCTGAGTTAGGTTTTCTTATGGGAGCAAGAGTTACCCTACTTGTTTATTGTCTCATATTCATTCCCATTCAGCCTGTTGCTAACATCTATACTGCATTTAGAGATGTTTTTTTGGGGGACTCCAGTGGATGGCTGTGGTTTGAAAAAAGTACCCAAGCCTTGGTCACCAGAGAGCTCGGACATTTTAACCCACCTTTTTCGGACCCCAGTGTTCCATCCGTCAACCATCCACAGATAATCCAGTACCCAAGCCTTGGTCGCCAGAGAGCTCGGACATTTTAACCCACCTTTCTCGGACCCCAGTGTTCCATCCATCAACCATCCACCGATAATCCAGTACCCAAGCCTTGGTCACCAGAGAGCTCGGACATTTTAACCCACCTTTGTCGGACCCCAGTGTTCCATCCATCAACCATCCACCGATAATCCAGTACCCAAGCCTTGGTCACCAGAGAGCTCGGACATTTTAACCCACCTTTTTCGGACCCCAGTGTTCCATCCGTCAACCATCCACAGATAATCCAGTACCCAAGCCTTGGTCGCCAGAGAGCTCGGACATTTTAACCCACCTTTCTCGGACCCCAGTGTTCCATCCATCAACCATCCACCGATAATCCAGTACCCAAGCCTTGGTCACCAGAGAGCTCGGACATTTTAACCCACCTTTGTCGGACCCCAGTGTTCCATCCATCAACCATCCACCGATAATCCAGTACCCAAGCCTTGGTCACCAGAGAGCTCGGACATTTTAACCCACATTTGTCGGACCCCAGTGTTCCATCCATCAACCATCCACCGATAATCCAGTACCCAAGCCTTGGTCACCAGAGAGCTCGGACATTTTAACCCACCTTTGTCGGACCCCAGTGTTCCATCCATCAACCATCCACCGATAATCCAGTACCCAAGCCTTGGTCACAAGAGAGCTCGGACATTTTAACTCACCTTTGTCGGACCCCAGTGTTCCATCCATCAACCATCCACCGATAATCCAGTACCCAAGCTTGGTCACCAGAGAGCTCGGACATTTTAACCCACCTTTGTCGGACCCCAGTGTTCCATCCATCAACCATCCACCGATAATCCAGTACCCAAGCCTTGGTCACCAGAGAGCTCGGACATTTTAACCCACCTTTGTCGGACCCCAGTGCTCCATCCATCAACCATCCACCGATAATTCCATGATGCTGAACTCTACATTGAGAAGTACAGCAAAAACATCCCCAGATTAGTATCCAAACCTGTACGTTACTTAAACGTATCATTGGAAGTCCCCCCCCCCAAAAAAAAAAAAAAAATAAATAAATAAAAAATAAAAATACAAAAATCCTGAGTCACTGACAATGAGAAGGTACCGTCATTTAACCAGCAGACAAGAATAGCGCGCTTGTGGCCTGGGACAAAACGTTGTACTCACTGGAAGCAAACAGACAACTGTCTGAAACCAATTTCTGCATGTTACCCACAACATCACCCCTCCACCACCACCACCGAAAACTCAATTAAGGCAGCCAAACTCCTTTTAATGACAGACCAAACAGTCTGCTTTGTACTTAATCCCCCAAACACACAGACTTGACGCACCCATTGTTTCTGCTTGAAGCTGCCTGCTGAACAATCTCATAGTGCATTTAATCTCTCCTCCTGCCGCAAAGCTTTCCTCCGTACCTCAAAGACACACCTCACACACGTAACATCATGAAATCAATTATCACAGACCCCACTTTACAACCGACGTCCTCCTCACACTCGATGTTGCCGCTCTTCACGCTGTCATTCCTTACCTGACTAACAACACTCATCCACAGCCTTACTAGTAAGGCATGCATGATTAGTCCTGACCTTAACCACCCTCAACTTCAACTGCCACACTTAAAAGCAAATCATGATTAGTCCTGACCTTAAACACCCTCAACTTTAACAGCCACACTTTAAAGCAAATCAGTGGTGTCGCGTAATGCTTTCTTACACAGGTCTGATTCCACAACATATAGGTTGATGACGGACTGGAGGCCACATCCAAGCCAGAACAAGACCTCCTCAACTTCATCCACCTTGCTCAGACTCTTTATCATCCATCAAATCTAGATACATCATTCCCCAGTCAGTCAACGTCCTGGACAACGTCTGTCCATCAAAGATAGACGACTCGAAACCTCAGTTGTTTACAAACCCACCGATTCACATTTACACCTGGACTACACTCTCCAACCACCCGTCCACAAAACACAACATTCCATTCTCCGAATTCTTCTGGCTGCGTAGGCTTGTTCCAATGATGAGGATTTCACGCTACAAGAAACCAAACTGTTTGGCTTTTTCACCAACTGCGGATACTCTAGTGCCATTATTGATGAAACCTTCAGGCGTACCATGAAAAATTGTATCCAGAACACCTGCCGCGGAAGCTCAGCCTCCAAATAAATAGATTGTAACCTTACTATCTTTCCCATTCTCTATGTCTTCAACATCAATCATCATCATCATCATCATCATCATCATCATCATCATCATCATCATCATCATCATCATCATCATCATCATCAGAACAACATCAACAACAACAAAAACAACAGCAACAACGACGACTACTACTACTACGACGACGACAACAACAACATCAACAGCCACAACAACAACAACAACAACAACGACAGTAGCAACAACGACAACAGCGACAACAACAACAACAGTAATAATAACAGCAACAACATCAATAACAAAACCGATTTAAAAAAAACAACATTTATGCTGCTGCTGCTGCTCATGATGATGATTATGATGATGATGATAATAATAATAATTAAAAAAAAATAATGATAACAACAATGTTGATAATAATAATGGTAATAACAATGATAATTATGATAATAATGATAATTACAAAATAATTGATGACGGTCATCATCATCATCATGATC
>CM031620.1:3639372-3660400 GCA_018398815.1 Conus ventricosus | reverse complement strand
TCTTTCGAACAAAGGCTACTCTTGCAAAATAAATATTTTACAATTGAGTGACAATAATTTTGAAGACGAAGTAAATTTAAGATCTGATACCCCCTTTTTCCAAAACAAACTGATAACACAGCTTTTCTTTAACTACGATCCAGCGTACAATACAACCGATCAACTCCAAAAACCAAATCAATTCAGAGAAAATAGTCCAAATTTTGTCTTTGGTCCGCCATGGAATTAACAAAATTATATTACATGTGTTAACACCTATCTTCCGAAAGTTGGGATGGGATTTTACGTGTGTGCAAGATATTATGTGTGCGTCCACACGGAACCTCGGTTTATGGTCTCATTCGAAGGGCTGTATGGGAAATGGAGTTCGGAACCAATATTAACTCCGAGGGAAAAATCCCTCTGTACCGAAACGGTTCGGCGGAGATTCGAACCCACACCCCCAAGATTCTACCACTGAGCTATTCCGGCCCCCAAATGTAACTGCATTGATTTATGGATTCAAATGAAATGATTTCAAAACTAAATTTAGTAAGATGTAAACTGCAAATTTCAGTTAAAAGATTTCAAATGCCCATGTGTTTTTCCATTGCAGGGACATAAAAATGGTTTTACCTTTTCTCCGAGTCTTCCATGGTTGAGGTTTTAAACGTTCCCTTATCATTAGGTGACATTAGTTTTTATGGTTCACTCAAATTCCTATGGTTCTTTGGTTAATTTCAATAAAGGTTCTTCTCTTCCCCATCCCTGCTTTCCAACTTGCCTTCTTTTCTTGCATTGTCTGTTGATTAGAACGACACTTCTGCTACCTGTTAATCTGTTAGTGAGATTTTCTTTTCGTTTCACTTTTGTATGTCTAAGATCACGTAAAGTGAACAGAAAGTATATAGAAGGATGCTCACATCTCTCTCCCCTCTCTCTCCTCCTTCTCTCTCTCTCGCTCTCTCTCTCCATCTCTCTCTCTCCTCTTCTCTCTCGTCTCCTCTCTCTCTCTCTCCTCTGTTGTATACAGGATCGTTTCTGATAACATGTGTGGTACAGAAACTGGATTGCACGACAAGAAGCTCTATCTGTCTAAATATCTATCTATTTGTCTGTCGGTCTGTCTGTCTATCTATTTCTATCTATCTATCTCTCTATCTGTCTAGCTATCCATACATCTACTGTTTATCGATCTATCTGGCTAGCTAGCTGTCTAGCCATCCATCCATCTATCTGTTTATCGATCATCTATCATCTATCTATCTATCTATCTATCTATCTATCTATCTATCTATCTATCAATCTATCATATCTATCTATCCATATCACATAAGAGTTTGTTCTGAAACTGGTCGGTAGAAACCCTGTCACGCTCTTCCGAGAGTTTCATCAGACCAATTTTACAACAAGACTGGAAAGAGAGATATACTGTGGAGTTACAACTAACCTTGAAGAACAGATAGCGCAAGTATCAGACGGTTAAATTTCATAACACTGTTTAACCGATCTGCAATCTTTAAACACAGAGTGGGGAAAACAAGATAGTAGAATGAAGCAGTGGCTTTCCAACCTTCAAATTAAAACTGAATAATATAAAAAAACCGCCGGACATTCTAATGGATTTTTAAACATTGTCTGAAAAACTTTTTACAGCCACGGGCGTGACACCTCTGAACGAAATGTCTGACTTTGGCAAGACGGCAACGAAAAAAATAACACAGCTTTTAAAAACCGAACCAACATAATTAGATGTTTGCAAAAAAATACTGTTGTGTTTCTAAGCAAACAAAAAAACACTTCACTGGTTTTTGACTTATGTGTGAAGAGGATCTGTTGTCTCCAGCAAGGTCTGTCAGACAGGATCAACCGCCCTCTTCGGGCGGCCCGTGGCGACCTCACCACCTGATGGCCAATTTCTTGGCCGAAAGCAGCTGTTATTTTTCAGACAACGTTCTCAACAGAACTGGGAAAAACCATTTACAAAGCCAAGAGAACCACGCCCCTTCCTGGTTCAGCGTGTCCTCTGGAGCCCTGAGAGGGTCAGAGTGTGGACAGGTGTCTGTCGCCCCCATGCCTATCAAAGCCAGAGACTCCTACCTCAGGTACTTTTTATTATAAAAAAAATTTGGGGACAAACGAATATAAAACGTTACAAATACAATGTTAAAAAAGCTACTGACCTATAGATACCTTTTTTGAAAAGAAAAAACTACGAGGACATAAGAAGTAATGAATGTAAAGATAGAAATTCTTTGTTTTCACAAGCTAGTCCCCTTAGTTTCTGATGGGACGTGTTGATGAAGAAATCACCCAAATTCCGGGAAGTGAACATCCATCTTACGTTTTGGAGTCAGTGTTTTTTTGGGCCCCTGTGGCGCTTTTTTTATGATTTTGAGTCCTCCTTAAAAAACTTCCCTTTTGTGCTGTCTCAGCCGCAGTCCACGGATGAAAGTGGACATCGAGTCTCCTCAGCAACCCTACCCGAAGGAAGCTAGACTCTGCTGGGTCACAGGGTTGGTGTTTTGGTGAAGTCTGTTCGGCCAACATCACAAACACCAGCCACTGATGACCACAGGACTGCAGGGTCGGAGCCGGACTTTCCCCCCTTCTTTTCCCCGGAATCCCACCCAAGGGCCCCATACACGTTTTAGTAAGGGGCCGATTTCAGTGACGCATGATTGAAAAAATGGGGTACGACTATAATATTTCAGTGACCTGATTGAAACCATGGTGTACGTACTACATTTATTTCGTTGTTGCACAAAAGACCCGATGAGCAGAAAACCAGTAGCACAAACATGGAAAACGATGTGGAACACAAAAACACATCCCGGTTTCTATGATTAACCCTCTCCAAATGTTCCCACGTATACAAAAGTGAAGCGACCAATTTTAAAAAGGCAAATTTTATCAATTTTTCATAACCCCAATCCCTTTTGACATATAGGGGTAGAGGGGAAAAGGGGGGCCGTGTGGTGTGGTGTGTGGTGTGTGTGTGTTGGTGTGTTGTGGGTTGTGTGTTGCGCGTCGTCGTGCGTGCGTGGTGCTGCTGCGTAGGCGTGCGTGCGTGCGTGTGTGTGGGTGTGTGTGTGTGTGTGTGTGTGTGTGGGGTTTTGTGTGTGTGTTGGTGTGTGTGTGTGTGTGTGTGTGTGTGTGTGTGTGTGTGTGCGTGCGTGTGTGTGTGTGTGTTTTAACCTCTGTTACTTGTCATAGAGTCGATTTCTACTCACAAAGGTCGGTCGTTTTCTTTCCATATTTTAACCATTTTGTAGTGTATACTGTATTTCATGCCGTATATCTCCCTCATTCTCTCCCCTCCTCTCTCTCTCTCCTCCCCTCTCTCTCTCCTCTCTCTTCTCTCTCTCCCCTCTCTCCCCTCTCTCTCCCCTCTCTCTCTTACACACACACACACACACACACACACACACACACACACACACACCACACACACACACACACCACACACGTGTGGTGTGTGTGTGTGGTGTGTGTGGGTGTGTGTGTGTGTGGTGTGTGTTTTGTGTGTGTGTGTGGTGTGTGTGGTGTGTGTGGACATACAGATGGACAGACAGCTCGCCTGATTCATAAATCTAATACCCAAATTTTCATTCGCGTATTCCTTCTCTCACATCCCCCCCCTTTTTCCTTTTTTCATTTTAACGTAATCTTTGAGCCGGGTGTATTGCAATGATGGAGGAGTTGGTAACCTACCCTTGTTGTCTCCCACTACTAAATTGTTCAACGTAAGAATTCAGCGGAATATTGCATTTTTTAGGATGTCCGAACATGGGCCCATTCTTTATAATTCTTAGCTGCTGTCTGCACTTAAGTGACTGACAATGCTTGGGTTATTAAAACAGTACAGCGACCACTCTGGCTGTTGGCACTTTTGATCTCCCTTGAATCCTTAAATGATCCTCCAGTATAAGCTCAATGATTTTCCTCTACGTATAAACACTGTCTATATAAACATGACTAAATTACTCTAGTTTTCAGCACAAATTTCCTTTTCAGCACTTTATTTTTTGTTTTACGTTTTCACCCTTCGCTGGCTGCTTTTAGATGCTATTGCATTCTGTTTTTGAGCCATTGGTGGGAAGAATACCACAGAGTTATAGACTCTGGTATTCTCCACTTGAGCCAAGGGAATACGCGGGAATACGCCATATACGCACCACAATCAACCGTGTTTTCTTGACGGGTCCGAATCAACTAATGAAGGCCTCCGATATGCGATGATAGTTTTCAATTGTTTCCATACGCAACGAGTAGGCGATGATAGTTTTTGATTGTTCCATACGCAACTAGAGAAAGAGTATCTCTCTTTTTGCAGATATATAAATATATATATATATATATAATATATATTATATATATGCTGAACAATTAAAATAGTGGGGGAAAGGCGCAAAACATTTCATATCTTTAGCCTATTAGAAACTATACTGATGATCTTTTTAAGAGTTGGTGATATTGATATTACATCAATTCAAGTAGTCCCCTAATACCCATTATTCCTCAATGGGAGCATATTTCTTCTAGATTCGATACAGATTATACAACTCTAAAAAAAGAGGATAACATCATCTTATATCCGTTGAAGCAAAAGAACATGTAGAAAATAAGTATCCCGAATCAATTTAAAGATTTTTACAGATGGTTCAGTTTTGGAATCATAACACAGGGGCTGGATTTGCTATTCCTGCTTTCAAGATAAGAAAGTCATTTGGGCTAGGAAAAGGTTTTTCTGTATACTGCAGAAAATACATGCATTTTTTATTTGGGCCCTTTTCCTTCATGCTGATATTGATACTGCAATTATAGCATTTTTTTCTTTGTGTTGACTCAAAATCTGTTCTTTACAGTCTGCAAAACTGGAATGCAAAAGTTCGAAAAGATTTGATATTTTGACGTAAAATACTTAATACATTCAATTATATGTAAAGGTAATTTTAAAGGTAGAATTTTGTTGGATCCATCTCACTGTGGTATTTGGGGAATGAAATGGCTGATAGATCACGAAAGAAGGCGCTATTTGAAAAGATCCTGATAGTCCACTAAAATTAAAAAACATGAAATAAATTCGATGTTAGAAAGTCGTATAATGACAGAAAAGCTTCCTTCAAAGGGCAAAAATATTACCGGTTTTTAGATCCTTGTCTAGGTCTCATTATAAATTCGATTAAATTCATGGAAAAACCCAATTTTCAAAAATTAAATGTGCTTGTGGTCATCCAGTATCAATTTGAAAAATTTTTTTGATTCCCCATTTTTCCCTTTTATACCAATCGGGATGATGTAAAAATGGGATCTTTAAAATGATATAATCTACAGCGAAGAAATGATACAAATTGCTCATTTTTATCCAGCCTATTTTTGAAAATTCATTGTAAACTTTAAAATCATTTAAAAGTTATTGTTTTTAATGTTTAAATTTTTCCCTTTCCCACACATAATGCTTTCCCAACACACACAGCACACACTCGCCCCAAACACAACACACCACAACACACACCACACACACACCACACACACACACCACTTTTCCACCCATGCATACGCACGTCCCAAAACACCACCAACATATATAACCACCCACACCCCACACACACCAACACCACACTCACACACACACCCCGACACCGCGCGCACGCGGCAAACACAGGCACAAATCTTACGCAGCCCTTTTTAATTTGTTGTTGTGTTGTTTTTGCCCTTGTTTTGTTGTTTGGGGTGGTGTGTGTGTGGGTTTTTTTTTTTTTGGTTTATTTTTAGTCAATTTACCTTGTTGTGAACAGCTTAATTTAAACAAAAAACAAATCAATCAAATAAGTGTGGGGGGGAAAACAAGTGCAGGGGATCAATTCTCCTCATCATAGTTTAAGCTTGGCAAAGATTTGAACTTTTAGAGAAAAAAAAAATTGAAGATGAAAAAATGGAGGGAAGAAATTATAAATATGAGAAACCCTTACTGCTGCCTGAGGGAAACCACGTAAACCCCCTCTCGAAGCGTTTTATTTGTATTCTCTCCTCCGGCCTTTTGTCCGCGGGATCGGACTCATTACGAAACGGCTGGTTGTGTCGGGGCCCGGGTGCAAACAGGGGCACACCCAGTCCATAATTTGCGGTTTAATCGTTTTTGTCCCTTAAAAACACCCCCTCCTGTTTTTTTTTTTGGTTTCAATCACTATAAAGTTATTATGTATGACAAGGAAGTTTTAGCCCCCAGTTTCTCCCACCATTTTGTTCGGGTTTGAATGTTTTGGCCGTCATTTAAAGGGGTCTTTTAAGAAGAGTAAAAGGAAAGGGTTTTCGGGAGGCGAAAGGGGCCCTATCGATGGCTCTGACCCAAAGGGAAAAGGTTTGGGGCAGGCGATAGACCATCGATGGCTCTGATCAAAGGAAAGGTTTTGGGCGGGGGCGGTAGACCCTATCGATGGCCTTTGTCAAAGGGAAAAGGTTTCTGGGCGGGCGATGACCCTTTCGAGGGTCTGACAAAGGAAAGGTTTCTGGGAGGAAAATAGACCTTTTCGAGGGCTTGAAAAAGGGAAAAGGTTTCTGGGCGGGCAATGAGCCTGCGAGGGCCCTTCTGATCGAAAAAAATTTTTTGGGGGCAGGCGATAGACCTGTCGTTGGCTCGATAAAAGGGAAAAAGGGGGTTTTCGGGGGTTAGGGGGTAGACCCGTCATGGCTCTGTCAAAGAAAGGTTTCGGGGCAGGCGATAGAGCCTATCGATGGTCTGATAAAAGGGAAAAGGGTTTTTTCTGGCAGGGGGGTTAGAGCCGCGATGGCTCTTTTTTTAAAATGGTCACTTTTGTCACCACGTGCTGCAAGAGAAGATTTTACATTTGTGGTTTTAACGCCCTAAAATTTTTCCTTTCCCCCGTTTCTTTCTTTCACAATCACCCCCCCCCCCCTCCTTTTTTTGTTTCTATCTTAATTTTTCCCCGATTCGGTATTCCAGATTGGGATTTTAAAAACCCTGGGGGTTTTCCCTTATAATTCTCTTCTTTCTCCAAATAATTAAATATAGAGAGAGAAGGGAGGAGAGTGAGAGAGAGAGAGAGAGAGAGCAAGGAAATCGTAATTTAGCTCATGATAATCATACAGCCCCCTCTTCAAAACCCCCAAACCACTCGCGAAAAGTGTGTTCTTTATCCTTTTTTATATTAATTATAAAATATATTTTTTAATATATATTATATATAAAATATATATATTATATATATATATATTGGGGGTTGTGTGGTGGTGGGGTTGGGTTGTGTGTGGGGTGTGTGTGTGTTTGGTGTGTGTTTGGGTGGGTGTTTTAAACTTGTCTATCAATCCGTCATTTATGCAATTTCGTATAATATATGTCTATTTTTTCCCTTTACGGAGAACGAATTTTAATTTGTCATTTACAGACCGATGGCAAAGCTGGGTGATTTCCTTTTTGTTTCCTTTTTTTTCTATTTCATCTTATTTTTTGGGTCACAGTGGATGGACATTGACCCTTTCACCAACGTACATGGCCATTGGATTGGACCCCGGTTTTCCCCAAAATTCGACTAGTCCACGAAGGTTTCCTTTTTGAAACCCAAATTGCATTTTCCTGTCGTTTAAAAACCGCTGCAGTATCATCACCATCGACTATCCCCGCAAAGCCACTCTTAACCAAAAAATGACGGGTTACTAAGGAAAAGAGCGAAAAATACAGGCATACCAAAACGACGAAAAATGTTGCCTTTTTTTTGGGTTTTCTGTACGCCACGATTCTTGCATGCGGATGATCTGTTCCGCGTCGCCGTGCTTTCCCGGGGTTTTCGTCTGTACAAAAAAATACCACAACAGGTCATCTGGTGTATCGGGTTTCGGGTCTTCCCAGCGCGTGTGCAAATTCACGGCAACTTCTTTCTTTTATTGTGGGGGGCCCCAAGTTTCGAAGAAATTTTCAAAGTTGTTTCGATGTTTCCTTCCTAAAACAGAAATTAGCATGACCTGCAGAGGGAAGGGGTTTAAAATCTTTCAAGGGGAACCCGGGTTTGTCCCCCCCCGGGTAGAAAAACGAAGTATTATTTTTGTGAGTTGGCCCGGCCTTCCTACTCCAGTCATGCTTCGTGAGTGTTCTTTAACCCCCTTTAGCTACTGGTTCTGGGGACACCCTGGTTATCTGTTTGATTTGTTAGCAGTTATTTCGGTTTGTGATTCCCCCCACTACCCCTTGCCCCTTTGCCGGACTGGCTGTGTGGTTGCCTCACTCCATGGGATGCGCGTTGTCAGAAGCTTTCCCTTGTCGGTCTCTCCATTTTTTCTGCCGACACATCTATGGCTGCCCACTTGTCCCCTACGCAACACTTCGTGCCCTGACGAAAAACACTTCGTGCCCATGACGTTCACGCCCCATGTCCATCATCTATGACTGAAACCTTCGGCCCTGACGTTCAGTTCAGTCCCTCTTTTATGGCGCAACATTTCGTGCCCTGACTTTCCCTCCATGCCCACTCTATCTTGGCTGCAACACTTCGTGCCCATGACGTTCAGGGCCACTGTCCACTCTATCAGCGCAACACTTCGTGCCCATGACGTCCACGTCCCTGTCCCTCAATTTTGGCGCAACACTTCTCCCCAGCGTTCACGCCCACTGTCCACCTTCTATGGTGCAACCTTGGGCCCATCCTTTCACTCCACTGTCCCCCTCTATTATGGCTCCCCAACCTTCGTGCCCATGCCCTTCCGTCCACGTCCACTCTTCTTGGCTGCAACACTTGTGCCCATGACTTTTCACGCCACTTCCCAAACCTATCTATGACTGCAACACTTCGTGCCCTGACTGCAACATTGTGCCCTTGACGTTCACGTCCACGTCCCCTCTATCTTGCCAACACTTCGTGCCCTTTCGTTCACGTCCACGTCCACCATCTTCGGGCAAACTTCGTGCCCATATTTTCACGCCCCCTGTCCACTCTATCTAGACTGCAACACTTGGCCCATACTTTCACGCCACTGCCCACTCTATCATAGCTGCAACACTTCGTCCCCATCCGTTCACGCCACTGTCCACTCATTATGACTCAACACTTCGTGCCATGACGTTCCGTCCACTGTCCACTCTTCTATGACGCAAACTTCTGCCCAGACGTTCAGCCCATGTCCACTCTATCTAGGCGAAAACATTTTCGCCCCCGCTTTTCACGCCACGTCCACTCTATCTATGCGGCAACATTTTCGTGCTCATGACGTTCACGTTCACTGCCCCCTCTATCTATGACTGCAAATTTCGTGCCCGCGTTCACGTCCACGTCCACTCCACTATGACTGCCCCTTTTCGTGCCCCTTTCGTTCACGTCCATGTCCACTCATCTATGACTGAACACTTCGGGGCCATGCGTTCAGTCCACTGTCCACCTATCCATACTAAACACTTCGTGCCCATGACGTTAAGTCCATGTCCACTCACTATGACTGAAACACTTCTGCCCATGACGTTCACGTCCACTGTCCACTTATCTATGACTGCAACCTTCGTGCCCATTACGTTCACGTCCACTGCCCCTCTTCTATACTGCAACACTTCGTGCCCAGACGTTCACGTTCACGTCCACCTCTATCTATGGCTGAAACATTCGTCCCCATGACGTTCACGTCCCTGTCCACCTACTTTGGCGGCAAACTTCGTCCCCCATGCGTCACGTCCACTGTCCCCCTTTTTTAGGGCGAAACACTTCGTCCCATGCTTTCCTCCACTGTCCACTCAATCTATGGCGCAAAAACTTTGCCCGACGTTCACTCCACGCCACCAATTGGTGCCCCTTTCGTGCCCATGACTTTCACGTCCACTGCCAAATCTATTATGGCTGCCAACATTCGGCCCATGACGTTTCACGCCCCTTTTCCCTTATTTTGGGCGCAACATTTCGTGCCCTGACGTTCACGCCACTGTCCCCCTTATTATGGCGAAACACTTCGTCCCCATACGTTCACGTCCATGTCCACTCTATCGGGGGTTGCAAACTTCGTGCCCATGACGTTCAGTCCACTGCCCCCTCTTCTATGGCTGCAACACTTCGCGCCCATCGTTCCGTCCACTGCCCACTCTACAAAGCTGCAACAACGGCCCATACGTTCACGTCAAGCCCACTCTTTTAGGCCAACACTTCGTGCCCATGAGTTCACGTCCACTGTCCACTCTATCTATGACTGCAACCTTCGTCCCCATGACGTTACGTTCCTGCCCCCTCTATCTATGGCTGAAACACTTCGTGCCCATGACGTTCCGTCCCTGTCCCCCTCTATCTATGGCGGCAAACTTCGTGCCCTACGTTCACCCCCCGTCCCCTTTCTATGGCTGAAAAACACTTCGTGCCCATGACGTTCACGTCCACGCCCCTCTCTAGGCTGCAAACTTCTGCCCATGAGTTCACTCCACGCCACTTTTTCAGGCTGCAAATTCGTCCCCATGACTTCCGTCCACGTCCCTCTATTTTGGCTGCAACACTTCGTGCCCTACGTTCACGTCCACTGCCACTCTTCTATGGCTGAAACACTTCGGCCCTGACGTTCAGTCCCGCCACTCTATCTTGGCGCAACACTTGGCCCAGACGTTCAAGCCATGTTCACCTTCCTTTCGGGCCCCCTTTAGCACTTAACAAAAAAAATTTTTTGGGTTTTGTTTTGCCCACTAACTATACACGCTGTGTACAGTTCTGCATGGCATCGTCCCCCGTTGATCCTTTTCCTCACCTGTCTTTTTCTCTGCTGTGGTGAACAGGGGCCTTCAGCAAAGACACGCCACCTCGCCATACAAAACCCAATGATCAACAACTAGTGTTAGTGCAGGCATATCACACCGTTCACTGAAAACCAGGGGTTTGTTCATTTCAACATGCTAATTTGGGAAATTTTGTTTCCCCAAAACTTCGCAAATCCTTTCTTTGACAACCTAGCAAAGGGTCATTTTTTGACTTTTATCACCAATGGTTCGGAGTTTCAGTAAACCCCTTCGCCCCCATGAATACGTTGCGTAAAAGTCTTCTGTCAGGTTTTTTGTATACTTTTCCTTCATTAATTTTTTGCTGAACAATTCAACCAAAAGCTTTTCCCTTTCCCTGCGTGCGTGCGTGCGTGTGGTTGTGTAAAAAATTTTATTCAACGTATTTTCACCACAACTGGTGATTTTATATGGACAAAAAGATAAAATAAGATAAAATGAAAAGGTAAGACCGCACTCCACGCGCCGCACACACGCACGCACCACACCACACACACCAACCCCCCACCACAACCACCCAACACACAGAGAGGAGAGAGAGAGGAGAAGAGAGAAGAGAGAGAGAGGGAGAGAGAGAGAGGAAGGGCCCCAGCAGAAACAGACAGACAGACAAAAGAGAACAGAAGAGGGAGAGAGAGCCCAGAGAAGAGAGAGGAAGGAGAGAGAGGAGAGGGGGAAGGGAGAAGGAGAAAGGAGAGAGAGAGAGAAAACAATACGATATGGATACGGATGTTTAATTCTACAGGCCATGACCCTAATGAAGGGGGGTTTTGATCAAATGTCCCCAAAAGAAAAAAGCAAATCATCAAAAATTCGGAAACACAAGTAAACAATTTGGTATTAAACAACATAAAAAATCAATCCTAAACCCCTTTTTTCTTCGAAAAATTAAAAGCCTTGACAAGAAATAGCAAAACGTTTTACATAAATTTTTATTTGAAGACATTAGTAATGAAAGTCGAAAAGAAGAAGGATCTTAAATTTTTTTTTGATGAATAACTATTCCTATTTTTAGACGGGGCAGCACAAAACAAAGTGAACAGGAGAGGAAGAGAGAGAAGAGGAGGGGGGAGGGGAGAGAGGAGAGAGAGAGAGAGAAGAGAGAGAAAAAAGAAGGAAAGGGGAAGAGAGAGAGAGAGAGAGAGAGAGAGAGAGGAGAGAGAGAGAGGAGCGAGAATTTAAAAAAACACACATACAAACACGCCTCCTTACAAACACAAAAAAACTACATTGCATTGCAATTCAAAAAATCACAATAATTTAAAAAAAAAATTTTATTTTAGGGCTGACAGAATTATTCAATAACTTTGACAAACGCCTACACTTTTTAATGATTGTTGTTAAAACGAGTCTGCAGATAATCTATTGTATAAAATGCACTGTTGTAAAAATAACTATTTTTAAAATTTGGGATTAAAATAATGTGTGCAATGGGGGTAAAACACCACACACCACCGGACAGTCCTTTGAATTTTCATTTTCCCCTTCAGCCCTTTTTATGTAAAAAAGACTAACAAAATGCCTTGGGGCCAGAAAGAAAGGGTTTTTCAATGACCGTTTTAGTTATTTTGTTTTGTTACTCAAAATCAATATTTTAAAGCAATTAGGAGTAATTCAAACAAAGGACAAACATATACGTCTTTTTGTAAAAATACTCGTTCCCGTCTTATAAAGAAGGGGTTCTTGTGTCCAGTTTTGTTGGGGGCCCTTACTGTGGAATTAGTATAACGAACTGACAGAAAAAAGCGCAAAAAACGGATGCCCGTAATGACGCGATACTATCTCATTTCATTTCATGACCGGGGGGGAAAGAAAAGTGCAATTGTCCCTGTCACTTTTGCCGCACGCATTCAGACAGCATTTACTCCAAACCCACCAATCTTTCCAATCACCAAAAGGCGCACTCCGAAATTTTTTTTTCTTTCCCCCCCTCCTTCAGGGAAAAACACTTTACTAAATCACATCAAACAATTTTTAAAACGGATTTTTAAAGTTTCCCTTTTCCGTTGAGAGGGAACTAACTCACGAAGCTTCATAAAGCACGGCCCTTTACACAAAATTGGCCCAAAACCAACCCGGAATAAATAATTCCAGATCATGATGCCACAACCGCATCAAACCAGACTTCATATTTTTTTATGTTT
Source organism: Conus ventricosus (assembly GCA_018398815.1). NCBI lineage: Eukaryota > Metazoa > Mollusca > Gastropoda > Neogastropoda > Conidae > Conus > Conus ventricosus. The sequence goes on along the minus strand of CM031620.1, from coordinate 3,647,524 downwards.
CTCTTCTCTCACAGACTCGTATCACCCCCGATTTTTTCCCTAAAATGGGATGGTTTCCAACTTCTCTTCCCCCCGCCTTCTCCTGTCCCTGGAGAGAACGAGTTTTTCCCACTCCTCCCCTCACTTCTCCTGACCCCCGGAGGTTACGATTCCGGGTCCTCTCCCCGGATCCTTAATTTCCTGGGCGCCTACCCGGGGTGTTCCCCACACCATGGGCCCTCTTCACCCCTCCGGGGGTGAAAAAGGGGAAGGTGAAGGGCGAAGGGGTTTTAAAAAGGGGAAGGGGTGGAATGAATGGTCAGCAGAGAGGCCCAAAGTCCAAGGGTTTGATCTCTAGGCCACTGGGGTTAAAATGATCTTTCCTCCCTCCCCTTTTAGTGCATACTCAGGTTTTAAAACACAAAGACCCAACCTTACCAACCCCATTAAAACACCTCAGTGGTCCTTTCACCCAATGCCACCCTTGTTTTTTGAAAGAGTATAACCCAAATTTATTTTTGGGGGCGCCCGCTACACTGTCAAGCCCCCTGAAAATTTTCCCTTTCCTTTTTTTAGGGCATGGGGGAAATGATTCTTCATAAAATCCCGTGATGGGGCGTCACATGCTTGATGTGAGGCTACCACATGAAGCAATGTAATTGAACGATGTATACCTGAATTTTAGAAGATGGGCTGTGGTGGGGGTGGTTGGTGTGTGTGGTGTGTGTGTGTGTTTTGTGTGTGGTGGTGTGTGTTCTTCAATTTTTTCTATACACTAATGATTTTTGACAACCAAAATAAATGAATAAACAAAGGGAGAAAAGGAGGAAGGGGGGGGGGAGGGTGGGTGTGGTGTGTGTTTGTGTGTGTGTGTGTGGTTGTGTGTGTGTTTTGTGGGTGTGGTTGTGTGCGGCGCCCCACGCGGTGCTGTGGGTATTTGTGTGTGTGGTGTTTTTTGTTTTTGTCTTCAATTTAACGTCTTTCCCCATTAATGATTTTTAAAGAAGGAAAGGATTTTGGAAAAGGGGGGGATGGGAGGAGGTGGGGGGTCATCTTGCAATTAATACAAAAACAAAAAAAAAAGAAAAAAAAAAACACTTTCAATCTTTGCAATAAAAAAAAGAAGAAAAAAGGTATGGGAAAACCAAATTTTAAAAAACTATTTTGAATCATAACCAAAAAAATTTTAACAATGTCCCTTGGACTGCGTAGTAAACACTTCGCAAAATCAAACAACAAACTAAAAATTTCAAGAAAACTGTCAAGAGAACTTTTAAAAAATAGCCGGTAAAATATGTCCCCAATCTCTGGCAAACCAAAAAATGTGTTGGTTTGAAATTTGTTACCGCACAGACATTTTAAAATTCTTGCTGAATTTTTGTTTTGAAGGCATTAAACTTTATCCAAAAGGAGCGAAGTAATGTGTCTAAATTTTTTAAAATGTTGCTATAATTCACAGCTATTTTGTTTGTTAAACAACCGAATTTAGAAGAGCCAGGAATACTCCTTCCCATGGGGAGATTTTGAAACTTTTTTTTTCCCCAACTTGCTTAATAAATATACCCTTCTGTAAGGGTAAGGGGGGTTTATTTTCTATTGATTTTCCCCTTCTTGCCCTTTCACCTTTTTTTGGACTCATCGCCAAACGTTTGAAATTCCAACTGTGAAGGGAACCCCCCAAAAGGGGATATTTTTCCCTTTAAATTAAAATGTTAACATTGATTGATTTCTTTGATAATTTTGGATTTTTTTTTTTCTTGTAAATCCCAAAAAAAAAAGAACGGGGTTTTTAAATAAACCAAAAAACAGGGGGGGGGGGGGGTTTTTTTTTTTTTTTTTTTTTTTTTCGGGGGGAAAAATTTTTTTAAAAAAAAAAAAAAAAAAAAAAAAAAAAAAAAAAAAAATAAAAAAGGGGGGGGCGGGGGGGGGGGGGGGGGGGGGGGGGGGGGGAAAAAATTTTTTTTTTTTTTTTTTTTTTTTTTTTTTTTTTTTTTTTTTTTTTTTTAAAAATTTGGGGTTCAAAAAAAAAAAAAAAAAAGATTTTTTTTAAAAAAATTAATTTTTAAGGGTTTTTTTTTTAAAAGCCCAATTAAGTATAGCAACGATTCGGCGGTAAATATTGATCGATTTTTACCAATGAAGTATGACTTTTTTTTTTCAAAGCGGGTATAACAAAACCTGAACCAGCACGGTGATCATCTAAGAGTGAGCCATCTTTTTGATTTTGATTGATTTAATTTAACGTCTGTTCACAAAAATGGTGATATTAGACTAGAAATAAACCAATCCAAAAAAATAAAAAAAACACACACACACACACACACACCAAAAAACCAAAAAATAATTAAAACGGGCTGTGTTAAAGTTTGTGTCGTGTTTGCGTGTGTGTGTGTGTGGTGTTTTGTGTGTGTGGTGTGTGTGTGTGTGTGTGTGTGTGTGTGTGTGTGGTGTGTGTGTGGTGTGTTTGTGTGTGGTGGGGTTGTGTGGTGTGTGTGTGTGTGTGGTGTGTGTGTGTGTGGTGTGTGTGTTTTGTGTACTGTGCGTATGCGTGTGTGTGCGTGGTGTGCGTGCGTGTGTGTGTGTGTGTGTGTGTGTGTGTGTGTGTGTGTGTGTGTGGGGTGTGTGTGTTGTGTGGGGTGTGTGTGTGTGTGTGTGTGTGGTGTGTGTGGGGTTTTGTGTGTGTGTGTGAATATGTACTCATGTGTGAAAGGGCTACGTATAAACATTCCCATACAATAACTATAAATATTTAATGTTTACAATAAATTTGCAATTTATAGTGCTGGATAAAACTGATGCAATTTGTATCATTTTCTTCGCTGTAATTATATCATTTAAAGATCTCATTTTTGCTACATCTATCCCAGATATGTTGTATACAGGGATGCAAGGCAATCAAAAAGAATATGTTCAATTGATATTGAATGACCACAAGCACATTCTACATTTTTTGAAAATTTTAGTCTTCCATGAATTTAATCGAATTTTGTAAATGAGACTAGAAAAGGACTTTGAACACGGTAATATTTTTGACTTTGAAGGAAGCATTTCTGTCTTTAAATACGACTTTCTAACATCGAATTTATTTCATGTTTTTCTAATTTTAGTGTACTGTCAGGATGTTTTCTAATAGCTCCTTTTTTCACTGATCTATCAGCCATTTAATTCCCCCAAATACCACAGTGAGATAGAATCCAACAAAATTCTACATTAATACCTTTACATAAATTGAATGTATTAAGTTTTTTACGTCAAATATCAAGTCTTTTCGAACTTTGCATTCCATTTTTGCAGACGAAAAAAAACAGATTTTGAGTCAACACAAAGTAAAATGCTATAAATCGCAGTATCAATATCAACTATGAAGGATAAGGCCATAGAATTGCATATAGCTCTGCAGTAAATACAGAAAAACCTTTCTAACAAAATGACTTTCTTATCTTGAAAGCGGGAAATAGCAAATCCAGCCCCTGTGTATGATTCCAAAACTGAACCATCTGTAAAAATCTTTAAATGATTTGGATACTTATTTTTTAGATGTTCTTTTGCTTCAACGGATATAAGGTTGATGTTATCCTCTTTTTTTAGATTTTGTATAATCTGTATCGATCTAGCAGAAATATGCCCCCATTGAGAATAAGGGTATTATGGGACTACTTGAGATTAAATGTAATATCAATATCACAACTCTTAAAAAGATCATCATTATAGTTTCAAATAGGTTGAAGATATGAAATGTTTGCGCTCTTTTCGGGAAATCCTGTCTTGAGTCAAGAAAAATGTCATTTGTCACTAAATTAGAAACTGAAAGACATCTAGTCCACATACTTTGCGGTGGCCAACTTCCGTTGGTCCTCAGAGTTAACAGATTAGCGCTCTGTATGTTTTGAGCGTATTTGTGTGTACTGGCACACCAAGTGCCAACTTAACAGCCTACTATCTATCTTTGTAATTTTTTTAGCAGCGTCTGTGGAGCTGAGAAATAAACCTCTTGACCAAAAGGGCAAATTTTTCGATCGAACTAAACTGGTAGAAAGGGTGTAAAAGTGTTTGAGTATCTTGTCCCCATGACTGAGCATTAATTATTTTGAGAAAAATTTAATCTTTGTCTAGTTTTAAACTTATTATGTGTTCAATATGAATCGCCACTTTAACTTTGGGGTTAAAATAGACTCCTAAAAATTTTACAGCTTTTGATATAAAGAGTGTTGCCTTTTATAACAAGTTGAGGGGATGCTTTGGAGCATCACCATTAATAAAAAGCATTAATTGTGTCTTTTCTCCCGAAAGTTCTAAACCATTTTTTTTTCATGTATAATCTAACTTATCTAGCTCAACTTGGTATAAATTTTTGAACATGTGTAATAACTCCTTATTTTGTTTTGTTTTCTGACGTTTGTAATTTATCCATATAGCAATGTCATCAGCATATTGAACGAGATGGATATTGTTGATTGGAACGTTTGGGGGGTATATGAATAAGAATAGTAAAAAAGAACTGGAGCAATTTATAGAAACCTTGAGGAATTCCAATATCAATATCCTTGAATGACGAATAGCATGTGCCAATTCTTGTACAAAAAGATCTGCCAGACAAGAAACATTTTACAAAAATTGATACATTTCTCCACTATTCCAATATTTTTAGCTTATAAAAGCAGTCAGCATGCCATACACTATCATAAGCTTTCTAAATATTAAAAAAAAAAGTAGCAAGTGTACTTTTCTTCTGGAAAACTGTTTTTTTAACTTTATTCGTAATTTTGACCAGATTATCAGTTGTACATCTCCTTTCCTGAAACCTGCTTGGTTGTTTGGAATAATATTTTTCTTTTTCGCAGAAATGTAAAAACGACGTTCACAATTTTTTCCAATATCTTACCAACTTGCGATGTTAAAGCTATTGGCCCATAACTGCCAATTTCAGATCTACGTTTACCTTGCTTTGGAACTGGTATTACAACCGTCCTCTTCCAGATAGTAGGGAGAGTTCCATTTAACCAACATTTTTGGTAAAATGAGAGAAGTAATTGCTCCAAGATAAAGGCAAATGGCAGAGCAATTGATATGAATACCGTCGATGCCAATAGCAGTGGTATTGCAAGTAAAAACACTCCATGAATCATTAAATTCCTCAAAGGTTAAAAGAGTTTAAGTAATGGTTTTCATCTGGAGGAGGATCACAATAAATATGTTTTTTCTCTTCCCTTCTCGGTAGCTTCTTATATTTGATGTAAGACTTGATGATGAATTATTCTTTTGAAAACAAATTCAACAAATAACTCTGCTTTTTTCTGCTGATGTGGGGGTAGCGGTTGTTATCTAATTTAATGGGATATGATGGTAAATGGCATCTGTTCTTTAATTCTTTAACCTTCTTCCCTACTTTGTGCATTCCTTTGATGTAGATATTTTTGAATGGCAAAAACGTAGTGAAAAAAGATACGTTTTGCTTTGGCCACAACCTGTTACTGTGACTTTTTGCACGTTTAATTGGGAATAAAATTTTCTTCATTTCTGTCCTTTAGCCATGTTTTATAAGTTTTCTTTTTACTGCTCACTGCTTCTGCGCATTCTTCAATTCCACCATCCATTTCCTCTGTACTTCTTTATCATTATAGCATTTACGCTTGGGCATTGATTTTTCAGCAGCGTATAAAAACAGCTTTCTGAAGTTCTCATAAAAAATATCAGTGAGCCATCGTGTTATACCTTTAAATGATTTGGGTATTTATTCTCTAGGTAAAATCGACTTCACTTTGCATAATATTTGGATTCTCATTCTTCTTCACATCAGTGTAATTGATATCAAAATGTGGTTTTTATTTCATCTCCCAGTTAGGGTACGGAGAAACTACTTGCTGTGCATCAATACACTGTGGATTTATTTCCGACTCTTTAAGTAAGTCAGACACATATGAGCCAATTGGCTTAATGAAGATATCTGTCTGGCCCGTTTAGGATAATTTATTTCTGATTTTATTTGTACTTCTTCCGAGACAAAGTTGTCAGGTGTTGAGGTCCTAAGAACGTACTTTGCACATGCAAGATTTCGATATTCATCCAAAGGCAATTCTCCAATTTTTTTATAAGTTCCGAAGGTTGATGCGTGAAAGGGTACACCAAGAGCAAGCCTGTATCCTTTGCAGTCGATACTTTGAAGTTTCTTAAGTAAATAATTTGGAGCACTAAAAAATATTTCTTGCCCATAGGATAATTTTGATCGAATTAAATGTTGTGCTAAGATGTTTCAAAATGTTGCTGTCTTGTCCCCAGTATTGTTTACGTATTACTTTTTAAAAAATTTAAGCATTTTCTTGCTTTAGTCACAATATGGTTGATATGAGCGTTCCACGTTAGCTTGTTGTAAGAAACAAACCCAAACATTTTACCGAATCCTTGTACTGAATTGTTTCGTTTTCAATTTTAAACATAGGTAGCTCAGCAGGATTACTACCATTATTGAAAAGCATAATATGAGTCTTTTCTGAAGATAATGCAAGACCATTTGTGACCATATAATTGTTTATTTTATCAAGTTCCCTTTGATATAGCTTCTTGATATAGTTTAATGCCCTTTTAGATGTATTTCTTTTCATGATAACATTCATCCATATACAGATATCATCTGCATATTGTACTAATACTACAAAGTTTTGACAAATGTGATGGCAAATCGTTCATCAAGATGTTGCTGACTGGGAGAAATTCAAAATAGTCTGGATGCTTGTCATACTGAACGTGTTGATACTGATAACATAGACCAATTATATTCATACTTTACTTGTGCCATTCTTAGAGCTGCTGATGTAGCAATTCCAAAGTTCCATCCAGTCAAATCAAACAAACATTCCGGAAATATCTAGTGGACAACCAGCCTGTGATGCAGCCGTAAATACGAAGAAATCAATGTTTAAGATATATCTAAAAGACAAATCACCAGAGAATCTAATTGCTAAAAGAAAAGCAAATCATCATAGCAATATGGTAATAGCGCAGGCTAAAAGGCAATACTGGTCCTCTTTCTGTACAAATGAAATTTCAAACCATACAGATCTCCAAAAAGTTTGGAAAAAGTTTCATGAAATGAAAAAAGGTGTAAAATTTGCCATCTTGTCCTATAAGACTGAAGAACAAAGAATTTCCGTCAAACTCAGAAAAGGCAGAATTATTCGCTGATATGTTTTCAGACTCTATGCGTCTAGAAGGTCTGGCCCATAAAAAATAAAACATATAGAACTGAAGAAGAAGGAAAAGATGAATATAAAGATCCAGTTAGTGACAACAGTCACTTCATCAATGCTCCAATTACTTTTGATGAAGTCAAAGATGCACTTATATCTCTTCCCAATAAGAAATCATCTGTAGGATTAGATATAGTTTCTAATGATATGCTTAAACACTTGCCAGATAACTTTGTTTTATTTTGCATAAATTGTTTCAGAAATGTTGGGTTGAGGGGGTTATGCCAGAACACTGGAAACAGTCTGTCATCGTTCCTATTCTAAAGCATGGTAAAAAATCCAGTGAACAAACATAGTTACAGGCCAATTGCTCTAACCTCACATACATGTAAACTTCTGGAGAGGATTATTTTAAGAAGATTGGTTCATTATTGTCACACTGTCACTTTTGCACACGCGCATTCATGACAGCATTTACTCCATACGCACACGCAATCTTTCCAATCAACCAAAAGGCGCACTACCGAATGTTTTTTTCTTCTCCCCCCCTCCCTTCGGGAAAACACTTTACTAAATCACATCAAACACGTTTTTAAACAAATTTTATACATGTAGCACTCTTTCCACTGAGAGGCAAACTAACTCACTCAAGACTTCATAAAGTCAAAGGCCCTCCACACAACATTGGCCACAAAAATCCAGACCAGGAAAATAAATGATTCTCTCACTCCTTGATGCTATGCCTGCATCCGAATTACGACTCGCCTCATCCTTTCAGGATTCCCTGTCTCTCTCAGACATCATCTCGCCCCTCGATTTCCCGCCGGAGAATGACTTCCGATCCTCTCCCTCGACCTTCTGTCACTGAGAGATGAGTTCCAACTCCTCTCCTCTCTTCTCCTGTCCTGGAGAGATACGAGTTCCCGACTCCTCTCCCTGGAGCTTTCTTACCTTGTCCCCCCCTGGAAAAGGGAAATGAGGGGAGCAAT
>CM031620.1:3614059-3633155 GCA_018398815.1 Conus ventricosus | reverse complement strand
TTAAAATACCAAGATGGACTTAAAACCCCCAGTAGTGCTTATGAGATACCACAGATGGACTTGAACGCCAGTAGTGCTTATGAGATACCACAGATGGACTGCCTATGAGTTTACCACAGATGGACTTGAAAGCCCGTAGTGCTTATGAGATACCACAGATGGATTGAACGCCCAGTAGTGCTTATGAGATACCACAGATGACTTGAACGCCCTGTGCTTATGAAATACCACAGATGGACTTGAACGCCCAGTAGTTGCTTATGGAAGTATTAAAACCACAGATGGACTTGAACGCCCAGTAGTGCTTATGAGATACCACAGATGGACGTAAACGCCCAGTAGTGCTTATGAGATACCACAGATGGACTTGAACGCCCAGTAGTGCTTATGAGATACCACAGATGGACTTGAACGCCCAGTAGTGCTTATGAGATACCACAGATGGACTTGAACGCCCAGTAGTGCTTATGAGATGGTGGGGGAAGATGACTTTTGACTGATGTACATGATAGGGACATCTTGCATTAAAATGTATGTTCAAGAGTAGATTAAGACACACATTACTCAAACGCTACGTCTGAACCAACAGTAAAACAATAGGTAATTACATTTCACCCAAAATGGTGGAAAATTAAAGAAAGAGAAACAAAAGGGTATATGCTACAAAACAGTACATTCATTGTATAGATGTACCTCGTTTAAGCAAATAAATACTAACTTTAGAAATAACCTGGGTCAAAGAAATATACATGGCAAATGCACGTCTTTCGTCTACCTGGGAAGCGTGGTTGACCAACGGGGAGGCACGGACCGAGACGTCACAGCCAGAATCGGCAAGGCAAGAGCAGCTTTCGTCATGCTTAAGAACATCTGGGCATCTGGAGGAATCAGCATAAGAACCAAACTCCGCATCTTCAACTCCAATGTGAAGTCAATTCTGCTCTACGGATGCAAGACATGGCGGACAACACAGACGATGCAACAAAAGATTCAGACATTCGTCAGCACATGTCTGAGGCGCATCTACAAAATCCGATGGCAGGAGAAGATCCGAAACGAAGATCTGTGAAGCGTGAGGGACAGGAACCAGTGGCCAAGCAGATACTGCGAAGGAAGTGGTGCTGGATCAGACACACCCTCAGGAAGCCAGCGTCCAGCACCACACGCCAAACCCTGACTTGGAACCTGCAGGGAAAGAGGAAGAGAGGCCGGCCTCGCAACAGCTGGAGGCGAGACACTGAGGCGGAGCTGAAACAACAAGAGACCAACTGGACTGAAATGATCAGAACAGCCAAGAACAGAGTACAATGGTGAAGGGCCGTCGATGGCCTATGCTCCACCGGGAGCGATGGGCATAATGATGATGAATGACACAATGGAGAAAATATATCATGTGCTATGTACCAAAAATAGATTCACTTGTCGTGTACGGTCTGTAAAATTTCTCAACAAGAAAAATTAGTGATTTTGGTAAGACGTTTTCATTTCATATGTTAACTTTGCAGATCATGTAATATTAAGTAATTCGCATGACTTATTAGACTGAGTTGTAATTATGTAATGACAAGTTTAGAGTTTGTAATGACGAAATCGAATTTTAAAAAGTAGATAGCAAAGCAGATATTCCTATTTAAAAGTGTTGTCAACGAAGAAGGAATTTTCTCGATCACAGCCAGTTTTCTTCAAAATATGATTGAATTATCTCGATTACTTAAGAAGTATATCATCAATAAAATAAAAAAAATTAAGAAGTGTAAACATCGAAGTAATGAACAACTGTAACTGAAGAACACAGCACTGCAAAAAATACCAGACGTTGTAAAAGGGTCGAAAATCTTCTATTGAACTCTCATAGATACGAAAAAACATGTTAAATGAAAACGTTTTCAAAGAAGAATCTGTCCTAATACTCCGGTTACAAGTTGTATTTTGGGGAGGATGTGGATTCTTGCCAGTGATCTGTGTTCATTCTGCGAAAAAGACACCGATTCAGTTCAACATCACTTGCAGCATCGTTAGTTTGCAAAACATTTCTAGAGAAGAACTGGAAACATACCTTACCATCTATAGGACATTGATAACTTCGAAAAGATTTAGAAGAGAGCAGCACGGTTCGTAACAGGGAACCACATCAGAGAAAAGGGAATACTAGGAAGAACATCGGGAAATTAGAATGGAAACCCTTAGAAGAGAGAAGAGCTTTTATCAAACTTAACATCTTCTTCAAAGCAGAGCTAAACTAATTGATATTCCAATGGAACAACTAGTATTGAATAAAAAGTAGCACCAGGAGTGGCGGTCAATGTTATACCATACCTGCATCAAATATTGACAGTCACTTACATTCATTTTATCCTAGTTTTTGTACGGCTGTGGAACTCACTGCTGGGTGCCATCAAGATTGCCACAAATGCAGTTTCATTTAAAAAACAAATTGATACGACAGTTTTGAGATCTGCATATTGATGATTTTCTATTTTAACTTCCCAGATATTTTATGGTGACCTGGGCCTGAATCTGGCTGTCACGACCGACCCCTGGAGGTCTGCCCTGACAGGATCGGTCTAGATGGGAGTGAAGGGAGTGACTGACCTCACACGCCTCGCAAGAGACCACACAAGAAAGATTACAATACAACACCCCATTTATTCACACCAACACACACAATCACAATTAAGCATTCCAACACACACGACATGCACAATCACAATCAAGCATTTCAACACACACGACATACACACAATTAAGCATTCCAACACACACAACATGACCATAATTATAAATAAGCATTTCCAGCACACACAACATAACCATGATTATAAATATGCATTTCCAGCACCCATCCCTTTCCGTGTCTCATGTAGTTCCCCACACCCCTGCCTCTCCAAAGTCCACTGGGAGCACCCTGACGCACCAGGTGCCCCAAACCGGGTCGGTTCTTGAACGGAGTGTCCTTCGATGCCGACACCACTGACACACACAACAATACGCCCAAATCGCACGCCACAGAGCTACCACACCGGTCACATGGGCTGTTCGAAGTGCGAGGACGGTGGAGAGCGCATCCCGTGGGATGAGGTGTTGTCGCTGGAGGTCCCGGACAGGGATCAGGACCGTCCGGCAAAGCTCACGTGCTTCTCCACCAGCGCGCGGCCCCAACCAGTGTGCGGCCCCAACCAGTGCACGGCCCCAACCAGTGCAGGCTCCGGGAAGCCCCCGGGAGGAGGGAAAACGGAACTGGGAGGAAAGAAGAAAGGGTACTGGAACCCCGCAGTCAGTACAGTCTGGCATATGCTGTCAAATCCTAACAGCCCCTCGCATGATGGGCGAGGGGAGGTTCGCTGACTAAACTAACAGCATCAGCTCAACACAGACCTGAACATAACACAGTAAACAAACCAACCGAGGAACGTTCGCTAAAGGTCTCCTCACACGAAGCAGGTAAGAAAGTTACATTCACAGGTTAAACACATGAATAGAAAATCATGGCTTCATCTTCTCTCACTCACGCTCAACATTTTCCTTTCTTAGGAACTGAACTAATACAGCAACCATTGCTTTATAACTCATCACATTTGCAAATAATAATTCAATGGCACAATTATCACCACATTTTATTAGCAACATTTCAAAACGACACAATTCTCCAACCACGCATCCAAACGACTAATCATGCGTACGCACGCTCGCAAACATAAAACTCGTTCCCCTTGCACACAGAAACAGACGGTGGCCGAAGAACAAGAGTCCGGCGAATGTGACAGGGCGGACGAGCGAGACCAAGCAAGTAACCAACCCTGAATCACCAGATTCTCTCCCATCCCCACCGACTACCGCATCACCAGATGCATAAAAAGGAGAAAGAATTTTGGATATAATTTAGAATGGCCAGGTTAAAGATTGAATTAACCAGAAAAGCGGTCTCAAACAATATTTCTTTTATAATTTGAAAACAAAAGAAAATTGCGCAAAAGAGAAGAATTAGCCGCTAACAAACAAACCACGAAACTGATGCTTACCAGCTACCCGTGGGTGACCCAGAAGTGGTGGTCAAGCGACTCTCTGCCCTCTGTCCAGTCGATAGGACCAGCAGAGCAGATGCGGAAAAGATGACGTGATGTGATGTCCCTCCCCTACAGGCCGACTGTAGGATGAAGGTACCGACCATACCTTCGACGAAGTGTGTAGAACCAAAACAGAGCAGGCGCTCTCAGAGACATCTTCCGCTCGAGTGAAGAGAAAACCTGCCTCAGCGATGGCAGCCAACATGCCACGCTACGTCACAGTGAGCATACCTCAAGCCTAAGAGGAATGATGCACGTGCGGCAGGTACAAGACAGGAGAGAGGCCAACAGAGACAGCCAGTTCAAGCGAAAGGTACCAGCCACCCGTGAACCTGCAGGATGAATTGCACGGGCAGTGGAATTAAGAGAGAGAGAGAGAAAGTAAACCTAACCTGAGCTGAACGACATTAAGGTGCAAACGCACTACAAACCACATTAAGGGACGATACACGACAACAGCAACGACAATAAATAAATGAATAATTCCGCCACCCTAGACGGTCAATCGTCGTAGGCCTCGTGACAAACTCGTGACACTGGCCATTGCTTTTAACTTCTTGAATATCGAGTGCGACCCCTTGTTGCCGGTTTGGTCCAGGGGCCAACAGACTGAGTCGCACTATTTATGTTATTTTATTTTACTTTTTAACATGCGCGCTGGTGACCTACTCGTTTTTGACGAGTGAACAAGTATTTTAGGAAGAAGAAGAAGAAAAATCTGATCATTGTAGAAGAATGAAGTTTAATATGAAGCAGGTTCTGACTGGTAAACGATTGTCATGTGACGTAGCCTCACATCAAGGCATGTGACGCTCCATCACATGTAGTTAGTGATATGAATCATTTCCCCATGCCACAACGGAAAAGGAAGAATATTCATGTGGCTTGACTAGTGTAGCGGGCGTCCCCAAATAATTGTGAGTATGACTCATTCAAGAAACAATGTGGTCTTTGGGGTGAAAGTGACCACTGAGTGATAGTTTAACAAGGGCTGGTAAGGTGCTGGTCATGTGTTTTGAACACTGAGTATGCACTCACTAGGAGGAGGGAGGAAAGAATCAGTTTAACCCAGCAGATGGCCTAGAGACTCGAACCTGTCAGGACGTTGGTCCTCTCTGCTGACCAGTCATTACCAGCCCTTCACCCTTTAAACCCTTCCCCCTTCACCTTTCACCCCGTGAGGTGGTTGAAGATGGCCATGGTGTGGGGAACACACCGGTAGGCAGCCCCAGGAATTAAGGACTCCAGGGAGAGGAGTCGGGAACTCGTCATCTCTCCAGGGACAGGAGAAGACGAGGAGAGGAGTTGGAACTCATCTCTCCAGTGACAAGAAGAGTCGAGGGAGAGGAGTCGGAAGTCATATCTCCAGGACGGGAGAAATCGAGGGGCGAGATGATGTCTGAGGAGAGACAGGGAATCCTGAAAGGATGAGGCGAGTCGTAATTCGGATGCAGCATAGCATCAAGGAGTGAGAGAATCATTTATTTTCCTGGTCTGGAGTTTGTGGGCCAATGTTGTGTGGAGGCCGTGACTTTATGAAGTCTTGAGTGAGTTAGTTTGCCTCTCAGTGGAAATAGTGCTACATGTATAAAATTTGTTTATAACGTGTTTGATGTGATTTAGTAAAGTGTTTTCCCGAAGGAGAGGGGGAGAAGAAAAAACATTCGGTAGTGCGCCTTTTGGTTGATTGGAAAGATTGCGTGTGCGTATGGAGCAAATGCTGTCATGAATGCGCGTGTGCAAAAGTGACAGTGTGACAGTGGTGACCCGACAAAAGAAAAAAGAAAAGAAAGATTTCTATTTGTGCCTTGGGACTTTAAAAAAAAAAAAAGATTTCTATTTGTACCCTCAAGGGTTTGAGGAAGGAAAAAAAAAGATTTCTATTTGTACCCTCAAGGGTTTGAGGAAGGAAAAAAAAGGGAAAGATTTCTATTTGTACCTCAAGGGTTTGAGGAAGGAAAAAAAAGGAAAGATTTCATTTGTACCCTCAAGGGTTTGAGGGAAGGAAAAAAAAAGAAGAAAGTTTAATTATTTATTGTGTATAATATTTGCAATTTTTTTTGTTCTATTTCTATGTGTGTTTAAGGTGGTTGAGATTTCTTTTGGTTGCTCTACTCCTTTTAAGGTTTTTTTTTTGGTAGGATTTCCTTTTGACCCTTTCCCCCCTCAGGACGATAGCCTCAACCTCCTCTTGCTCGTCCCGGGCAGCAAGGGGGGCAGGGCGTTGAGGAGTCGCTGTCCTTCCCCTAAAGTATTAGATTTTTTTGTCCCCTTCCCCAGGACTGATAGCCCCAACCTCTTCCTGCGTTTAGCAGGGGGCATGGCGTTGGGAGTCGATAGTCTTTCCCTTCTCGTAATTATCTATTTCTTTCCCTTTCCTATTGTTTCATTTGATTTTCCCCTTGCCCTCAGAGTGTGGGATCAGCTTCACCTCCGTCACGCAAAATTGTGTAGGTGGTGGAGTGATTACCGCCAGCCCAAATAAACATCTTTATCTTTTGATTATTTTTTTCTGGGTGTGGTGCGAGATTTCTTTGAGTTTGGGTAAATGTGCATTTATTAATTTGATTGTTTATTATTTTGCATTATTGCTGTAGTGTTGTGTATATTGTGAGTGATTTGTTTTTTCCCGTCTCCAGTTTCACGGGGGACAGTGACCACTAGGGTGCTGTCTGAGGGCTTCTTTTGCTGTTCTTGATTTCTTCTCACTGTTCCGATCCTGTGTATCCTTTCATTTCCTTTTCACCCCTTTTTCAAAAACTCTACACTTCTTCACAATAAGCTCCTATCTAGTTTTCTTTTCAACATTTCATCTTTTAGGTAGGATTTCCGCTAGTTTGTGTTTCTTCCCCTCTTTTTAATTGTTTGTGCTTCCATTTTTTTTTGTAAATTTATATTCATTTATCGTATAAGGCGGTGCATTTGTTTTGTAAATTCATTTGAAATTAAGTAAGAAAGAAAGACTGACAACAAGAACATTTAAGAACTAAACTTTATAAAGAATTTATTTTCAGAAAACTTTATTGTGTTTTTTCCTTTTAGGAAAAACAGATTTGCATTGAACTTCATTTTTTTTTAAATTCCAAATTGATAGCAGTTTGCAAATTACTTTTGGAAAAAATACATTCCTTGGATTTAATATCTACCCTGTTTTGGTAAGCTGTTTTCTGTTTACACCGAAATTGAATTCTTTATTTGTATTATACTATAATTACATTTTTTGTGAAATATACAGCGCCATCATATATCGCCTTATTTTTATTCATATTTAGAAATTGTTTTGTTTATATCTGTTGACGATTCATTATGGATGATTTTGATAAATATGTTCAACAAGCGGAACGCTTGGGTTTTGATGGAGAAAAACTTACTAACTATGTGCAACAATGCACAGATAGGGCAGACAGGCTAAGAGAGAGGGAAGAAAATAGACTACAGAGGGAAGCTGAAGCTGAAGAAAATAGACTACAGAGGGAAGCTGAAGCTGAAGAAAAAAGACTACAGAGGGAAGCTAAATCGGAGGAAAAAAGACTACAGAGGGAATCTGAAATTGAAGAAAAAAGACTACAGCGGGAAGCTGAAGAAAATAGACTACAGAGGGAAGCTGAAATTGAAGAAAAAAGACTACAGGGGGAAGCTGAAGCTGAAGAACGTCAATTTAAGTTGAGACAGTTAGAACTAGAGACTGATGCTGAAATTAAAAGAATACAGGCATCAAGAGAACCTCCACCATTTTCCACCAGTCGGTTCCGCGCCGCGCCTGAACCAAAGCGGCATATATTCCAAAGTTCCCACCTTTCGGGGGAAAAAAACGGATGACATAGATAGTTTTCTTTTCCGCTTTGAAAGTCACGCAACGTCTTGTGGTTGGCCAAAGGAAAAGTGGACATTGTATATTGCGTCGTTGTTTAAGGGTTAGCACTTTGACACTGTACCACACACTCGCGGCAAAACAAAATTTAACGTGGGATCAGTTGAAAGAAGAACTCCTCAAGAAATTTCAATGTTCTGCTGATCGTTTTTCACGAACGTTTCCGTTCTGTGCGCCCTGAAAAAGGAGAATCGTTTCCGTCGTTTCTAATTCGTATGAGTCATTGTTAGATCGATGGATCGATTTATCAAAGACGAACAAACTTTCAATCACTGCGAGATCTCCTTCTTAGAGAACAACTTTTCCAGAGCGTGAGCAAAGACTGGCCACTTTCCTTAAAGAAAGGCAATTTGAAAGCGTTGAGGAAATGTGTCAGATGGCTGATCAGTATTGTATCGCTCACCCAGATAAGGGCGTGGCTAGGAAAGGAGAATTTTCAATCTTGAGTCTCATGCGTCATGTACTATCCCATCAGGACAGGGAAGTTACAGGAAAGGAAATCGTGGGTCATTTCTGAGTCCTCAAGGATATACTTATCCTAGGAACGGACAGGGATCTTTCCGCGTTCGAGTGACTTTCGTCAGTACCAGTACTCACCGCCGGAAAGACCCGTTACTCCTCAGCAAAACGTTCCGAGGTCGTGGACAACGACCACCACGTAGACCTTTTGGGCCAGTTCGTGGACAGAACCGAAGTTCACAAAATCAGTCAGCTGGCGATCAGACAATGCGTGTTTCTATTGCAATTGCAAGTTCCATTTGAAAAGGAATTGCCCTTTCAAACCAAATGATTCAAAACCCGCATTAGTCTCCACTGATTGTGAAGAAGGCCTTGTTTTGGCACCACATCAAGCTGTTGATGGACTGGTGTTTAGAAAACGGAGCCATCAATGGATTGCAGGCTTTGGTTTTGCGAGACACTGGTGCCCCACTGCTGGTGTACGAAAATCTTTCGTGCTTCAAAACCAGTATCTCAACACTGTCCAAAAGTGTAGGTCGTTTGGAGGCAAGATTGAAACGTTTCCGCTGGCGAAAATTTCAGTAGATACACCGTACTACTCCGGATTTCTTACCGCCTGTGTTATTGATAACCCAGTCTGCGACTTGATCTTGGGCAATTTGCCAGGTGTCGCTACAGTACATGGTGGTGCTGGAGGATCGTTCATTCCTTGTCTTGTCAGTACCAGATCAGACATTGTAGAGCAGGGAAAGGCTACAAAGCCGCTAAAAGTCTCAAAACTGGATGAACTCCAGATTACCCCAGATGATCTAAAAGAAATGCAGGAAAAAGACGAGACGCTGACGACGGTACTTTCTGCTGCTAAACAGACTGTAACGGACAATACTAACGGACAAACCAACGTACACACTGGAATCCGACATTCTCTACAGGTGTGTACCTGGACAGGAAAACAAACAAGTTGTCGTTCCAAAGCCACTTAGAGAGACAGTGCTACACACGGCTCATGATGCATTGTTCGCTGGTCACTGTGGGATCAAAAAGAACATCAAAGAGAGTTCTTGATTCTTTTTATTGGCCAGGTGTCACAAAGGAAGTAACAGAATACTGCCGTTCATGTGACATCTGCCAAAAGACATCTCAGAAAGGTCGCGTCCCATGTGCACCTTTGCACAAAATGCCTCTCATTTCCGTCCCATTTCGGAGGGGCTATTGATCTTGTTGGGCCTTTACCACTGTCTTCTTCGGATATCGCTATATCTTGACTTTGGTGGATACAGCGACAAGGTATCCAGAAGCGATTCCACTGAAGAAAATTGATACAGTGTCTGTCGCTGAAGCTTTACTTGCGATTTTTTCCAGAGTGGGTCTTCCAGACGAATTCTCTCGGATTGTGGAACGCAATTCATTTCTGATCTCATGAGAGAAATTTACAGACTGTTGTCAATCTCTTCCATTTCAACCACGCCATATCATCCCCAATCGAATGGCATGGTTGAACGTTTCAATGGAACGTTGAAGTCCATGTTGAGAAAGGTTGCAAGGCAGGAACCCCATGAATGGGATCGTTTCATACCGGCTTTGCTTTTTGCATACAGGGAAATGCCGAACGAAACGCTGGGATTTTCACATTCGAGCTTCTTTTCGGACACTCACCAAGGGGTCCTTTGGATCTATTGATGACACAATGGACGAAAAAGACGGACATACCTGACAGTTTAAAACTGTTTACCAATACGTTTATGAACTGCATAATCGTTTGAAGGATGCATGTGAGCTTGCTCAACAGTCAGCTGATAGAAAAAACAGATGTGTACAAGGTCTTTGCAGACAGAAAAGCAAAGGCACGTTCCTTCAGTGTAGGGGATAAATTCCTTGTATTACTCACTGATGAACATAACAAGCTTCGTGTTATGTGGAAGGGGCCTTTTCAGGTGGTTTGAAAAAATTTCTGCAGTTAATTATAAGATCAAAATGGCAAACACTGAGAAGGTATTTCATGTGAACATGTTGAAGAAGTATGTTGAACGTACAAATGTTGCCATCAACCAGTCAGTTGAGTGGTTATGTCCTGTGTCAGAAACTGATGTCAACATGACAGACATTATCAGTGATGAATTTGTACCCAATGTGACGTACAGGACAGATCAAAGGTTGTGAAAACAGCAAATGTAGGGGTGTTAAAAATCTACCAGTGCAGATGATGTTGTACCCTTCCTACTCTTTCTGTCAAAGGTGAAACCTATGATGATGTGATTTTTGTCGAATGATTTGTCTTCAAGTCAAACAAACAGCTCAAAGAAATTTTGAAAGACTTTCAGGATGTGTTGACAGATACCCCCGGTACAGTTACTTGGGATTGAACCCCATAGTATTCAGTTAACTACTGAAATACCAGTGCGAACCAGACCATACCCCCCGCCGTTTTGCAAAAAAAGAGGTTGTCGAGAGGGAAATCAAAGTAATGCTGGATTTAAAGGTCATAGAACCTTCTACGTCTCCGTACAGCTCACCAGTTGTATTGGTGAACAAACCTGATGGATCGGTGCGTTTCTGCATCGATTACAGGAAATTAAATAAGATCACTGTGTTCGATGCCGAGCCCATCCCAGACATTGAAGAACTTCTGTGTCAGCTCTCAGAAGGAAACTATTTTGTGAAAGTAGACTTGACTAAAGGATACTGGCAGATTCCAATGGCTGAAGCTGACAAGGAAAAGACAGCATTTCAAACACCTTTTGGTCTTTTCCAATGGACGAAAATGCCATTCGGTTTGCAAAATGACCCAGCTTCTTTTGCTAGAATGATGCGAGCCCTGAAACTCCATGAATGAGGTGCAGTCAGTTTTTTGACGACATTTTGTTGGCTGCAAAGTCATGGAGTGACCTCCTTTCTAACTTGCAAGCTGTTTTTTTCCAGACTCAGATGTTTTCGGTTGACTGCAAGACCATCCAAATTCGTGCCGGTTTTTAAACTCTCGAATTTTTGGTCACACTATTTCAGTGGGAAAAAATGATGCCAGAAGGAAAGAAAGTGGAAAAGATTTTATCTTTACTTAAACCCACTACAAAGAAACAGATCAGGTCACTCATCGGGTTTTTGTCTTACTATAGACGATATGTACCCCACTTTGCGTCCCTGACGGCCCTTTGACTGAACTGACGAAAGGGACGAAGAACCAAAAGTATTGTGTGGTCTAATGATGCCAGAAGGCTTTGGAGTGTGTTCAGAACACCCTCAACTCATTACCTGTTTCTTTGTTACCCTCCCTCTCAGAAGACTTTATTTTGAGAACTGATGCCAGTTCCAAAGGAATGGGGGCGGTACTGTTGCAGGAAAAAGTGCTTTGTTACATCCAGTGCAATACGCCAGTAAGAAGTTCTCAAAGACACAGGAGAAATACTCCACTATTGAGAGAGAGTGCTTGGCTATTGTATGGGCATGTGAGAAAGTTCGCCAGGTTCTTGACTGGAAGAAAGTTTCGGTTACAGACTGACCATAGGCCACTGACGTTCTTGAAATCGTCAAAGACTAAGAACAGCAGATTATTAAGGTGGTCTTTGGCATTGCAGGAATTCCAGTTTACTGTTGAACCAGTGCCTGGAACACAAAATGTCATGGCAGATTTGTTGTCACGTGCATGAATATTCATAGACAAATGTAACTGTCTTCAAGGGAAAGACATTCCTGTTTTTGTCTTTCTTAATGATTACGGTGTGATCACTTTTGACAGTGCATTGTATGCTACTGACGATTTAAATCAAATGGTATTTATGCATAATTTGCTTGTTGAAGTGACTATATGTTTTACAAGCAAAACTACTTGATGTTGATGTATTACATATCTTTCTTTGCTTTATTCTTTCGTAAACAATGAAAAATCATCATGTACTATTTATGTCTAACTTGCTTGTGAAGATGAATATATTGTATGTGTGATGAGCAAATTACCCTTTAAGAAAATGTATATACACATGTTTTGATTGTGCAATGAGACAAACCAATTGTTTTCATTTGTCATTGTCTACAATGGAAAACATGTGACTTTTCAATGGACTATAACACTACATGTGGGGAAAAAAAAACTATGTTTAAACTATGTTTATTTTGTTTACATGTCTATTGAGAAACATGTACATTTAGAAATGTTATCATTTTCATGAGGGGTTTTTAAACATAGGATGTGAGACGAAGATCAAGGAAAATATGTGCTTCACATCTTAATATATAAACACAATTTGTACTTTGAATTGTTTTAAAATCCCTAGTTGTTTTATCCATGTAATTTGTGAAATGTATTTTGTGAGATGTGGTGATCAATTATGTATTTTTTTTTTAGAAAGACTGAAAGTTTGGAATATGCTATTTATGGGGGATCATGATGATTGATTCTATACGTTGATTATTAATTTGGTGAATCATGTGTGATGGTTACACATTTTGAGATTCATGGGTGAAGATGTGTTTAAGTGAATGTATTTTCCTTTAAAAAAATTTCTGGAGAAAAATTTTTTCATCCCAGGATGGGGGGTGTCATTGTGACGTAGCCTCACATCAAGGCATGTGACGCTCCATCACATGTAGTTAGTGGGTATGAATCATTTCCCCATGCCACAACGGAAAAGGAAGAATATTCATGTGGCTTGACTAGTGTAGCGGGCGTCCCCAAATAATTGTGAGTATGACTCATTCAAGAAACAAATGTGGTCATTGGGTGAAAGTGACCACTGAGTGATAGTTTAACAAGGGCTGGTAAGGTGCTGGTCATGTGTTTTGAACACTGAGTATGCACTCACTAGGAGGAGGGAGGAAAGAATCAGTTTTAACCCAGCAGATGGCCTAGAGACTCGAACCTGTCAGGACGTTGGTCCTCTCTGCTGACCAGTCATTACCAGCCCTTCACCCTTTTTACCCTTTTGCCCTTCACCTTTCACCCCGTGAGGTGGTTAGATGGCCATGGTGTGGGGAACACACCGTAGGGAGCCCCAGGAATTAAGGACTCCAGGGAGAGGAGTCGGGAACTCGTCATCTCTCCAGGGACAGGAGAAGACGAGGGAGAGGAGTTGGAACTCATCTCTCCAGTGACAAGAAGAGTCGAGGGAGAGGAGTCGGAAGTCATATCTCCAGGACGGGAGAAATCGAGGGGGCGAGATGATGTCTGAGAGAGACAGGGGAAACCTGAAAGGATGAGGCGAGTCGTAATTCGGATGCAGGCATAGCATCAAGGAGTGAGAGAATCATTTATTTTCCTGGTCTGGAGTTTGTGGCCAATGTTGTGTGGAGGCCGTGACTTATGAAGTCTTGAGTGAGTAGTTTGCCTCTCAGTGGAAATAGTGCTACATGTATAAAATTTGTTTATAACGTGTTTGATGTGATTTAGTAAAGTGTTTTCCCGAAGGAGAGGGGAGAAGAAAAAACATTCGGTAGTGCGCCTTTTGGTTGATTGGAAGATTGCGTGTGCGTATGGGAGTAAATGCTGTCATGAATGCGCGTGTGCAAAAGTGACAGTGTGACAACGATAAACACACAAGATATGATGATGTGTTTGAACACATTAAATTTATGGACTAAGCACACATTACATATACAGATGTGGAAGAAACTAAAAAAAACTACTGTCAAACACTTCTTAAGAGAACTTAGTAAAATATATGAGGACGAAAATACACGCGTTGTTTAGAAATGTAGAACGTGGACATTGACAGAAAATACTACCCCTATGAAAACTTGTTGATGTTTCTAATGAAATGAGTTAGATGGTACCCCTACGAAAAACTTGTTGATGTTTCTAATGAAACGAATTACGGAAGGAGGTGAAAACAAACAACAATTTGAGTAGCCAGTTAATGAAATTTCGGAAAATCTGTCCACAAAAACAAACAATTCAAGCAGCCAGTTAAATAAAATTTCGAAAAATCTGTCCACAGAAACAAACAATTCGAGCGGCCAGTTAATAAAAATGTCGGAAAATCTGTCCACAAAAACAAACAAACAATTCGAGCAGCCAGTAAATGAAATTTTGGAAAATCTGTCCACAAAAACAAACAAATAACTCGCGCAGCCAGTTAATGAAAGTTCGGAAAATCTGTCCACATATTTGTAAAATTCTATTTAATTATTGTAGTCTGCATGGTCAGGCGTGTTGGATGTAAACGCTCTTTGAGTGCCTTTGAGGAAAAAAATAACATATTTGTGATTTTTCTTTTCGCTTCTTTTATCCTAGAATATTGTATTGAACGTTTTAACGCTTTTTTTGTGCAGTCTCTTACGTGCTTATACCTTAGATTTTTACAACCCCTACCCTCCCCCCTCTCCCTCTTCCCGGTGTTGTATATTCATGTGTATGCCGCTATGTTGACTCTTCCGTCAGCTATCAGTGTTGGAAAATGATGTTTAAAGACTGCAAGGTCGTGCAGTGCGTTTGAAGGAATGTGAAACCAGGAGGACGTAAAACCACGCACACAATGATCAGAGTGGCTGCATAGTGACTACAGCGTTGCCAGCAAATACCAGTCAATAGACTAACAGCGGAAAAGACCCAATCTATAAGGAAGAGGGCACAAACACGGCCAACAAGGTTATTGAACGGCCAATTAGTGCAACACTGATGGCAGAGGGAACGTTACGGGGAAGAAAACACCAAAAGAGAGAGAGAGAGAGAGAGAGAGAGAGTGAGAGAGAGAGAGAGAGAGGGGAGAGAGAGAGAGAGAGAGAGAGAGAGAGAGAGTGTCTTGTCTGCATGGGGTGTTGTGAAAAGGTAATAACTCGAGGTGTGTGTGTGTGTGTGTGTGTGTGTGTGTGTGTGTGTGTGTGTGTGTGTGTGTGTGTGTGTGTGTGCGCACGCGCGTGCGTATGTGTGCGTGTTATATATATATATATATATTTTATATATATATATGTTGTGTGTGTGTGTGTGTGTGTGTGTGTGTGTGTGTGTGTGTGTGTGTGTGTGTGTGTGTGTGTGTGTGTGTTGTGGGGTGTGTGAGTGGTGTGTGTTTGCGTTCCTGCATGTGTTGTGGTGTGCGTCTGTTTGTGTGTTGTGTGTTGTGTGAGCGCGCGCGCTCGCTTTACTTGCGTTTGTGCATGTGTGTGTGGTGTGTGTGTGTGTGTGTGTGTGTGTGTTGTGTGTGTGTGTGTGTGTGTTGTGTGTGTGTGTGTGTGTGTGTGTGTGTGTGTGTGTGTGTGTGTGTGTGTGTGTGATTCAGATTCAGATTCAGTGTGTGCTTGGGTTCGTGCATTTTAACCTGCTGCTCCCCTACATCCACACCGGGTAAGTGCTCTCTCTCTCTCTCTCTCTCTCTCTCTCTCCTCTCTCTCTCTCTCTCTCTCTCTCTCTCTATATATATATATATATATATTATATATGTGTGTGTGTGTGTGTGTGTGTGTGTGTGTGTGTGGTGGTGTGGGTGCATGTGTGTGTGTGTGTGTGTGTGTGTGTGTGTGCGTGCGTGCGTGCGTGCGTGCGTGCGTGCGTGTGTGTGTGTGTGTGTGTGTGTGTGTGTGTGTGTGTGTGTGTGTGTGTGTGTGTGTGTGTGTGTGTGTGTGTGTGTGTGGTGTGTGTGTGTGTGTGTGCGCACCGCGCGCGTGCGTGTGTATGTGTGTGTGTGTGTGTTGTGTGTGTGTGTGTGTGTGAGTGTGTGTGTGTGTGTGTGTGTGTGTGTGTGTGTGTGTGTGTGTGTGTGTGTGTTGCTTCCGTGCGTGCATGCGTGTGTGTGTGTGGTTGTGGTGTGTGTTGTGTGTGTGTGTGTGTGGTGTGTGTTGTGCTTCCGTGCGTGCATGCGTGTGTTTGTGTGAGCGTGCGTGCTTCTTCGTTCGTGTGTGTGTGTGTGGGGGTGTGTGTGTGTGGTGTGTGTGTGTGTGTGTGGTGGTGTGTGTGTGTGGGTTTTGTGTGTGTTGTGTGCGTGTGTGTGTGTGTTTGTGTCTGTCTGTCTGCTGGTTGCGTTCGTGTGTGTGTGTGGTTGTGTGTGTGTGTGTTTTGTGTGTGTTGTGTGTTGTGTGTGTGTGTGCGCGCATACGTTCGTGGGGTGCACGCATGCGTGTGTGTAGTGGTGGCGTTTCGTGCGTGCGTGCTGTGTGTTTGTGTTGTGGTGCGTGTATGTGTGTATGGTGTGTGTGTGTGTGTGTGTGTGTGTGTGGGGTGTGGTGTGTGTGTGGTGTGGTGTGTGTGTGTGTGTGTGTGTGTGTGTGTGTGTGTGTGGCGTGTGTGTGTGCGCGCCGCGCCCGCGCGCGCGAGTGCTTGTATGGACAGTCGTGCGTGCGTATCGTGCGTGGATTCTTGCTTGTGTATTTGGTTGTGTGTGTGTGATTCGTTCTATAAATCTATCTATCTATCTATCTATCTATCTATCTATCTATCTATCTATCTATCTATCTATAAAAAAAAGAGAGAGAGAGAGAGAGGAGGGGGGGGGGTGGGGGGGGGAAGGGAGGATAAAAGGGTTTCCAATCTTTTTTGTAACATACCTTTCATAATCACTTGATGTTGGTAATAGTTAAAGAATATAAGGCATGTCATTTTAAACTTTGGGATTGAATGTAAAGGTATGTCTAAAGCCGTCATTTTTTATCAATGAAACTCAAGAAAGCAAACGCATGTCAGAGCATCCCATGCTCCTCGACAGAATCAAATGATAGCACAATTGCAGACTCCCGGCCATGGGACAGTTCTGATCCTTTTTTTCAGTGCCGACGTCCGGTCTCATCCAATTGGTGTCCAAATGCTATGTCCGACAGATCATGATAATTTTTTGGGGCATTGCAGGCAACACCATCTCTTGCATTGTTTTCTTCGGGGTAAAGGGGTGATGACGGCACATTTAACGCCTATATGTAACAGAGTACAAAGAAATACGCAAATCAAAAAAGCAAAAAGCATACAAATGCTGAAACATATCCCTGATATATGAACAAATTAGGGTTCCAGATTGTTTTCCTACTCTTAACTTAAGAATTTGCGTCTTAGATCTTTTCTTACTTTTCAACTTTAAATGTTTGTCTTGAGTTCTTTGAATATTAGCCGTGAAATTTCCAAAACTTACTCCCCTACCTCTATAGAATTTTAGAAATTTATTCTGCGCCATCCATGTAAATGGGAAAAGCCGTTTTTCGTGCATGTGTTTGTTTGATTGTTTTGACTATATTTTTCCCCTTTCACCCTTTTTTTTTCTCCCTTGTTAAAAACTGAAATTTTGACAAACAGTTCAAAGTGATGTGGCTAAAGCATGTCCCTCTCTACATGCTCAATTTAAAGGAGAACCATGACAATGTAGTAGCATTCATAACAACCATCGATTTGATACTGTCCGTAGAACGTAAAAATTAATCAGTTTCTTCTTGATCGTATAAACATTTTAAACGCTTCCCAAGGTTCAAGAAAGGATGTAAATTTAACATTTAAAAAAGGAAATTAATTGTGCATAAATGGCTCCAATATAATCACAAGGATATTTGTACGAATAAAGCTTCTTATCTCAGTTTAATGTTGAGGAACTATTTGTTTTTTTTTCTTACCATTGAAGAATGAACCGTTTTACAAAAAAATTTTGCTTTAACGTCCTTAACATATAAGCAATTATGTCCCCTCTGTGTCGTATGCAAATTTTTTTCCTTTTCAGACTCTCAGAGGGACCTCTCGCAAACAAAAATTTGTTCGCAAGCACTTTGGAAAAAATAGCGAGACCAAGCCTCCTTCATCTTAAATTCACGCCTCTCGGGGTTTAATGTTCTTCGTCTGAAGGTTTTGATTTTTTCCTAAATAACCAAAATATTTGAAAATTTTTTTGGGCTATCTTTTTCATTAAATCGACATGCTATTTCATAACCTCTTTTTTTAATCTCTGAAGGATCCTCGATTAATAAAAGTTTATAAATTAATTCTGTGATCTTAGTTTAGCAGAAATATTCTTTAAAAAAAAAAAGAATATATTTTTCTTTTTACGTCTGCATACCATATTGCTTTTGATTGTTTTATTCCCTTTATCTCTTACCATATTTCAATTTTGAATTCGTTTTTGTCGCATTCTTCGATAGTTTTTGAAATGTTCATTCGTTTCTTAATTCTATTGCATCTGTTACTGAACGGTCTGCTTTCTGTCTGAATTCTTATTTTATTCATATGCATCTGTTACTGAACGGTCTGCTTTCTGTCTGAATTCTTATTTTATTTCTATTGCATCTGTTACTGAACGGTCTGCTTTCTGTCTGAATTCTTATTTTCTTTATGCTGGCATAGAACGAGACCTACCCTTTATTTTCCCTGTCCATTAAGTCCAGACAACACTGATCTGACATTTCAATTTTCCTTATCAGGGTTTTCATAAAATTTTTATAAACGATGAGTTATTATGTTTTTAGCGTGTTCATTTTAATATAGTCCTGTTTAAAATTAGATATATTTCTGAATGTTCTTCTGTATTTCATTGTTTAACGGTTGAAATAGGGCATTTCTTAATTTTAAAAACGGGGTTTTTTCTTCAATATATTTTCCAAACATTGATCTTAAAGTCACAATAGGATGTATCTACAATGTTTATTCAGTCTATGCTGTCACCAGAAAGAAGGAATTTTTCGCCATGTAATTTCAAATTGTTACATGCAGTGGAAAAGAGTTTTCATTAATGGACTAGCATGAATACATTGATTTTAACAACATGTATGTTTATTTTAGCAAAAAAAAAAACCCTAGCATTTGGGAAAAAAA
>CM031620.1:3600124-3610124 GCA_018398815.1 Conus ventricosus | reverse complement strand
ACATTTATACGCCTATATGTAACAGAGTACAAAGAAATACGCAAATCAACACAGCAAAAAGCATACAAATGCTGAAACATATCCTGATATATTGAACAAGTTAGGGTTCCAGATTGTTTTCCTACTCTTAACTTAAGAATTTGCGTCTTAGATCTTTTCTTACTCTCAACTTTAGAATGTTTGTCTTGAGTTTTTGAATATTAGCCGTGATTTTTCCCCAAAACTTACTCGCTACCTCTATAAAATTTTTAGAAATTATTCTGCGCCATCCATGTAAAAAAAAGGCCGTTTTTTTTCGTGCATGTTTTTTGTTTGATTTTTTTTGACATTTTTTTCCCCCCTTTCACTTTTTTTTTTCTCATTGTTAAAGCGAAATTTTGACAAACAGTTCAAATGAGGGCAAAAGGGAGCTGTCCCCTCTACTCTCTTTTAAAAAGGAGAACCAGACAATGATAGCATTCAAAAAACCACGTTTTGATACGTCGTAGAACCAAAAAAATTTTCTTTCTCTTGATCGTAAAACATTTTAAACGCTTCCCAAGGTTCAAAAAAGGTTAAATTTTAAAACATTTAAAAAAGGAAATTAATTGTGTCAAAAGGGCCCAATAAATCAAAAGGGTTTTTTTACGAAAAAGCGTCTTATTCATTTTTAATTTTGGGGGAACTTTTTGTTTTTTTTTCTCCATTGAATATACCTGTTTAACAAAACATTTTGTTTTAACGCCTTAACATATAAGAAATTATGTCCCCTCTGTGCGTATGCAAAGTTTTTCCTTTTTCGCCTCCAGGGACCTCTCGAAACAAAATATTTGTTCGCAAGCATTTTGAAAAAATACGAGACCAACCTCCTTCATCTTAAATTCACCCCTCCGAGGTTAATGTTCTTCTCTGAAGGTTTGATTTTTCCTAAAAAAACCAAAAAATTTAGAATTTTGGGCTATTTTTTTTTCATTTAAATCGACATGCTATTTAAACCCTTTTCTTAATCTCTGAAGGATCCTCGATTAATAAAAATTTAATAAATTAATTCATGTGATCTTGATACAAAATATTTTTTAAAAAAAAAAAGAATATTTTTTTGCTTTTTTACCTGATCCAATTTTGTTTTTGAATTGTTTTATTCCCTTTATCTTACACATATTTAAATTTTAAATTCTTTTTTTGCGCATTTTTCATAGTTTTTTGAAATGTTCATTCGTTTCTTATTTCTATTGCATCTTTTACTGAACGGTCGCTTTCTGTCAAATTCTTATTTTATTTCTATTGCATCTGTTACGAACGTCTCTTTCTGTCGAATTCTTTTTTTATTTCTATTGCATCTTTTTACTGAACGGTCTGCTTTCTGTCTAAAATTCTTTTTTTTTTCATGCTGCAAAAAACGAGACCTACCCTTTATTTTCATGTCCATTAAGCCAGACAACAGCTATCGACATTTCAATTTTCCTTTTTAGGTTATCAAATTTTCAAAACAAAGTGTTATTATTTTTTAGCGTTTCATTTGAATATACCCCGTAAATTAATATATTTTGAAGTTTTTCTGATACTTTTTAAAACGGTGAAATGGGCATTTCTTTTTTTAAAAAAGGGGGGTTTTTTTTCTTCAAATTTTTTCCCAAAACTTTATCTAAAGTCACAATAGGATGTATCACAATGTATTATTCAGTCTACTGTCCCCAGAAAGGGGGCAATTTTTTCGCCATGTTAAATTTCAAATTTTTACATATCAGGGGGAAAAAGATTTTCATAAGGGACTTAGCATGAATACATTTGATTTTGAACAAAAGTATGTTCTATTCTAGATTAGTTTCAATATTAAAAGAAAGAAAAAGCGCCTAGAAATAGAAACAGTTTTGCAAAAAATCAAAATGGAATTTCATAAACGCATGATAAAACCCAGAATGAAATCCCTTTTAATTTTTTCAAACAAGCCAAATTGTACACTTTTTTAGCTAAATTTAGGGCCATTTTTTTTACTTTTACATAAGCAAAAAGGAAAATTTACTTTAGCACCAGAAACAGATGCCGTTTTTTTTATTTTTTCGCCTTTACAAAAATACATACATCTACATCCGCTCTAAAAAGTGCACTCTGAAATGGGTACTATTGGCATTGAGTCGTGCAGCGGGCCCGGGAAAATGCTAAATTGATTCTTTAAGGGCCAACCAACCTACGGAGAGGATGTTTTGTTTATTTTGTTTCTCAAAAACTTTTTTCAATGGACTGTGAATAACATTTGGTGAAACCTTGTTTAAATTAACACCTTTGAAGGCAATGTATACTAACACACTTTTTGGCTAGTTTTTTGAGAAAAAATTTAAATTAAGTAAAAAACGAAAAATTTTGGAAAAAAATCGCTAATGGGTCACTATATCTTTTCCCTTTTTTTAATTTTTGGAGTTTTCCTTTTGGGTTTTAGAGATAAAAAAAAAACAACAACATGTTTTTCTGGAACTTGTACTAAGGAAACGTATATCTGTGTGGGAGACATTGCAACGCGTATTAATTTGAAACAATTTGTTTTTAAAATTTAAAAAAACAAAAAAGTTGCAATTTACTCCTATTTTTTCTAATCCCTATCATTTAGTAAGGACCCGGGATTAGAAAAAAATACCCCCAGCAAAGGAAGGCCAGCTATAAAAATTAAAGAAAATATGGTGTAAAAACAGACCAAACCGGGCGTTTCAAGAAAATCCGCATGCAAAAATTTAAAATCGCCTCCCTTTACAGTCAATGGCCACCATTTGGAAAGGGAAATCCTTCTTGTTCACCCCCGCCTCATCCTCCCAACCCTCCTGAGTTTCTTTTTACCTGTACTCCTTGAATTTTAGCGGGGCCTGTCTTTGTGCTGTCATTATGCGTAAAGCATCTTTGTCAGAAAAGAAGAAGCCGGGGAATACCCAACACAATGTTCATAATTGGCCAGATTCACCCAGTCTGGAAAAACCCATATTAAATAAAAAACTGCTACACCAACTGCTTTCAAACAACAGTCTGCCATGGTGTTTTTGGTTTGGGGCAAAATTTCCAGAAAAGGTTTTGATGCTCTCATTTGCATTCGGGGTATATCCTTTCAGGCATTTACGCAGAAGTTCATTTCTTCCCAATTTTTGACAATTGGCTTGACTCCTCAAAACTGCTTCTGGAAAAATTTTTGGGTTGTTTGTAGTCCCTGACAGTTCCGCGCCTCTCTTTTTTTGTACCACACCAGTCCCACTGCAGAAGTTGTAAAGGCCTGGCACTGATGACAGCTTATGAAAAAGACTGCCCACACTTCTTCTCTCATGCCACTGGGTTTGTAGGATTTTTCCTAAAGGCGTTTCATAATAGGCCGAAAAAGTTTATTTGCACATCAGTGAGCCTCCCTTTCCCCCAAATTTGTCTTACCATCAGCTAACATTTAAAAACCATTTGAATTTGTTTCAAGTCCCGCACCCGTGCCCACTCCCCCGGCAAAAAACCCCAAGTTCCAAAACAGGGATTTGCCAATAATTAACAAGGTTTTTTTTTTAAAAAATTTTCCCCACCAAGCAACCCGGGGAGGGGGTAACCACTGAAAGTCAAAAAACTCAAAAGAACCCCTGGAAAACAAAAATGCAACCGAAAAAACAAAATGGCGAAATTTGCTAAAAACAATTCCAAAAGAGTGTTTTGCTATTTTACTTCCAGACTCGGGGACGGGCCATAAAAATTTGAGAAAGGGTTGCAAATGAAAAAAAGTTTGGTGGAAGATGCAGTAAGTCTTGCCATTTTTATATATTGGGTTTTATAAATGACTGTCTTTTTTCAAAAAAAATAACCAAAAAAAAATAATGAACTTACCATTAACCTTTTTTTACCCCCGAGACAATGTTCCTCCCCTCTCTCCCTCTCTTCCTCCTCCCTCCTCTCTCTCCTCTTCCCCCCTCCTCCCCCCTTCCCTCCTCTCCTCTCTCTCCTCTCTCTCCCTCTCCCTCTCCCCTTTTCCCAAATGCTTTGAATGGTTTGTGGGCAAAAAGGGCAAAGGGTTTGGATCTCTTTTTGTCTTTATCCGGCTTTTTTATCAATAAAAGATAAGCCAACATTTTGCCAGTGAAAAAACATGGCAGGGCATCACCTTGCAAGGTTTTCGTAGTTAGTCTACCGGCTGGCATTGAGCCTTCTATAGCAACGGGAGGGGAGGATTCAGGGAGAAAAACAATTCCTAGGCACATTTAAAAAACTGACAGGGGCAGTAAGCCTGACAGGTTTTAAAATAGTTAAATTTCAGCAGAAATTCACACAAAGCAAAGACGGGTTTCTGCGCCCCAAACGAAAAAAAAAAAAAAAAAAAAAAAAAAAAAAAAAAACCCCAAAAACTCTTTAGCTTGCTCCCTCTGGGGGTTTGTCACCAACCCCGCAAAATCGACTCTCGCCCAGTCAGCAATTCACCTTCCTGGGATGAGCTTCGCAAACCCCCTTTCCCTGGTAGTCTCCCCGACCCCCGAGAGGCCCCTCGCCAGTGGAAACTCATTTCCCACCTTCGCTCTCTCCCCCTCACTTCGGGAAACACTTTCCTCCCCCTAGGGGTGATGGAGTCCCGTCTCCTCTCATTTCCCCCAGGCAAGTTTCCAAAGCACAGTTCAGAGGGATTTTTCCCCCGTCGTTGGGCCCAGACCAACGACCGAACCAGCCCCCCCCCTAGGGCCTTGGGTTTGTTTGGGCCACGGGGGATGGCTACACCCCCACCCTGGCCCCCGAGTTCCCCTTCCCCCCATCCCGGCCCTGGAACTTTTTTCAAAGACCCTCCAAACCCGGGCTGGGGGCCCACTGGAAGCATCACCCCCGGGGGTTTGGGATCCTCTACTGCTCGTCTTCACACAAAATCTTTGGGAAATGGAGGCGGCAGACTCCCCTTCCAGTTCCAGCCTATCGCCCCCGATTTTTTCTCCCCTTTTTACGGGCAACACTTCGGAGCTTGTTACATCAACAAGGGGGGGGGGGGGGGACACTCCATCGGCCTCTCCCTCCGTACAGAGCCCTCCTCCGCGGTGTCACACGCAGGGGTCACCCTTCGCGCGAGACACATAGCAGGACCACAACACCTGGAAAACTCTCCCAGCCGATCCCAAATCTGTCCTCCACACAATGGACCCTCAGCCGGGTTTAAAACCCCTTTTAACCGTGTGGGGAAAATTGGTTCACACCAATGACGACCTCTTTCCCCCCGGTTCAACCAACTTGCCATGTATGGTCCCCGCCCCGGGCCCCCAGGCTTACGCCATCGAAACCCCGTCCCCTTTCCCTTTGGGCCGGGCCTCATAGCTTACCCTTCCCTCCTTCCCATCCTCCACAAGGGACAGGAAGGCAGACTCGAAGACCCCGGCTCATTCTATAGCCCCATGGGGGCCCACTCATCCTGGTTTCCCCGGACCTCAAGTCCCTCACTCACGAACCCCCCCTCCATTGAACACCAAAGGGGGCATGCCAGGCAACCCCGTTCGGGCCTCCCCCACGCCAATCCCCAGGTTCTTCCCTCCACGCCCGGGTTTTGTGTCGCCCCGGGTGCGAACATCCAAACCCCCCCCCGAACGGGCAGGTCCCCGTCCCCCTCAATAAACCCCCCCATCGCCGGGGGGCCCCTCAGGGAAATTCCGAACCTACCGTCCTCCGCGAGCACACGGACCCTTTATGATTTCAGATGGAGGAAAGGGTCTCAGGTGCAAAGCCAATTCGTCCCTCACATTTGCCCCAACCCAAAATCCAAAAAGGAAATTTCCTGTCCCAACTTAACCTCCGCTAGCTCCATCAGGGGCACAGGGCCCATCTGCACGACCATCCCCAAAAGGCCGACCTTCCTTTGAGAAAGATTTCCTTTTCAGAGAGATCCCAAAGGGCTTCTCTTCTGGGCCCAATCCCCCCAGATGTTTTCCCCCTTTGGACCTCTTCACTGTTCTTACGTCCCCCAATAAAACCCCCCTTTCCTTTGTTTTCCATTTCCCTTTTGCCTTCTGTCTATAAACTACCTTCCTCCTCCCCTGCTTTCCCGAACGGCGAGGGGAGATCCATGCCCTTAGCGGGGACCCCAGAGACATTGCCTTCCACAGAGACGCTCCGTCTCTCTTAAGTTCCTTCCCGGGTTTTCCCACCAAAAAACCCGGGAAACCCGGGAGTCCCTCCCCCTTTCCTCATCATCCGCCCGCGGCGGGGTACACTAGGGGGGGGACACCTCTTCAACATACCCTTTGCCCCTTTCCCTGTCTAACCACTACTGGGAAGCTCGCCCCCAGGGGCGTTTCACAAAGACGCTTTTCATTTTCCCCAACCCCATAACACAAAGACCTCACTGGCACGTCTCTAGGGGGCTCCCAAGACGGTCAGAACTGCCCATTTACAGGCATCCGAGGGTCCCCCCGTCTCTTTCCCCCCGGGCCCATGGGGCAGAGCGCTGGCCACTTCGGCAGCATTCCCCCGCACTCTGTTCCCAAGCGCCACCCCCTGGGGGCACCTTTTGGCGTTTTGGAGAAACCTTCAAAAAATTTTTTTTTTGAGGGACATCCGCTCCGGGGTGATGTTCTAAAGGGATTCCTTTGTGGCGGCTAAAGCATCCAATCGGGGAAACCCCCCGGAACCACAGGGCACCGCCCCCCCTTTTACTATGAAATTTTGCTATTGTCTGACATGGTACACTATATGACGCCAAAAAGGGGATTTGTTTAAAACCCCTGTTTGGCAGTATACTACCTGTCAGACCTAACCCCCCACCCTTCCCCGCAGCGCCAAGGGTTTTGGGGGGACCTTGCGCGCAGGCCTGATGAATGCGATGGGAGACTTACACTGGGTTCTCCCTACGGCGGAAAATGGGTTTTGGGGACCACTGATGTCTTATCACGATTACCACACAAAAAATTCGGCCTGGCAGAGCAGACAACGCCGTGAATGCTATTGCTGACCATGGTAATTTTACTAGCCAAACAGGGAGTAAATACAAACTCCCCAATCTCTTTGGGGCAAATTTCAAAACGAAGTGACTGGGGTAAAATGAAGCAAAATTTTTGAAAAAAAAGGATTTAGTTTCGCCAAATACTAGACAAACAAATACGGAAAAACGCAATGCTTTCGGTCTTTTGGGCTTCTTCACTGTCACAGGTTTTACAGGGGCCCTGGCCTTTTTGACTATTTGTTTTCTTCCTTCCCTCCTTTTTTGGGGGGCGGGACGTGATGTCCCCCCGTTCCAAGCGGAGCACTGCTGCAGGGTCATCAGCTCACAAACCCACCCCCGTGACGGTAGGCGACCAACCCCTCCCAGCGATCGGGAGGGGTGTTTTTTGTTATGAGTTGTGCCACGTCACGAAGGTGAAGAGGTGGAAAGAAAGTGTCAAAGAAGGGAAAAAAGGGGCAGCGTCCCAAGGGGGCAACAACAGGCCGCCATCCAGGAGGGTTGTCCCCTCCTGTCTTCCGCCCCCGAGTCATCATTGAGCCGAGGGGCAAACTTTGTCAGAGGCCCTCGACATCTTTTTTTGGGGGGGCGGGGACGGGTCCCATTTTATGGGTGCTCTCTTCGGTGAAGGCCGCGCCCAAGGACTGCACAAAAGGAAAACAGCCCCCTACAAACCCACGCCATGCCTCCTCTCCCTGCTCGGACTGAGGAGAACTCCCCATCACCCCACTCGGCCGCCACTACCGCCGCCGTTCCCGCAGTCTTGGGGGCACATCTGGGGGCCCGGGACCACGCAGCGACGACGCTACCCCGGCCCTCGACGTGGGACAGCCCGTGAGGTGAGGTTTCCGTGGGCACCAGAACCTTTATTTCACCACTGTTGAGGTAAGGTTTAAAAAGGGTTGCGTATCCATATCGACGCGGGTAGCCATTCCTAAGTAAAAAATGGAAGGGGATTAATTCATTAGTTTCCCGGGTGGCTTTTGCTGGGAAAATCATTTTCCTTTTGGGTGAAAATATTGCGGCGCATTTTTTGTTTAAAAGGGGCGCGGAAAAGGGTATTTTTTGAAATCTTGGGGGGGTGGCAAAACGTTTTTTGGAGTCACCTCATGTTTACCCCCCCTTTCCACTTTTTTTTTTTTTTTTGGAACATGGGAGGGGAAAGTGTGAGAGTCCTTTGTGTGTGGCCACGTACCCGTCCATATTCTCCACTTTCTTACTCTTCTGGCTTCTTCCCCCTTTTTTTCCCCCCCCCCCCCCCCCCCCCCCCCCCCCCCCCCCCAATAAAAGGGTTTTCCCTGGCAAAAAACCTTTTTTTTCCTTTCCCCTTGGCCCCTTTTGGGAGACAAGTTGGTTTGTTGCTGTCCCTAGTCCTTAACTTAAGAATTTGCGTCTTAGATCTTTTCTACTCTCAACTTAGAATGTTGTCTTGAGTTCTTTGAATATTAGCCGTGATATTTTCCAAAACTTACTCGCTACCTCTATAGAATTTTAGAAATTTATTCTGCGCCATCCATGTAAATGGAAATGCCGTTGTTTTCGTGCATGTGTTTGTTTGATTGTTTTGACTATATTTTTCCCCCTTTCACATTTTTTTTCTCATTGTTAAAGCTGAAATTTTGACAAACAGTTCAAAGTGATGTGGCTAAAGCAGCTGTCCCTCTCTACATGCTCATTTAAAGGAGAACCATGACAATGTAGTAGCATTCATAACAACCATCGATTTGATACTGTCGTAGAACGTCAAAATTAATCAGTTTCTTCTTGATCGTATAAACATTTTAAAACGCTTCCCAAGGTTCAAGAAAGGATGAAAAATTTAACATTTAAAAAAGGAAATTAATTGTGTCATAAATGGCTCCATATAATCACAAGGATATTTGTACGAATAAAGCTGTCTTATCTCAGTTTAATGTTGAGGGAACTATTGTTTTATTTTCTTACCATTGAAGTATGAACCTGTTTTACAAAACATTTTGCTTTAACGTCCTTAACATATAAGCAATTATGTCCCCTCTGTGTCGTATGCAAAGTTTTTCCTTTTCAGACTCTCAGAGGGACCTCTCGCAACAAAATATTTGTTCGCAAGCACTTTGAAAAAATAGCGAGACCAAGCCTCCTTCATCTTAAATTCACGCCTCTCGAGGTTAATGTTCTTCGTCTGAAGGTTTTGATATTTCCTAAATAACCAAAATATTTGAGAATTTTTGGGCTATCTTTTTTCATTAAATCGACATGCTATTTCATAACCTCTTTCTTTAATCTCTGAAGGATCCTCGATTAATAAAAAGTTTATAAATTAATTCATGTGATCTTAGATAGCAGAAATATTCTTTAAAAAAAAAAGAATATATATTTGCTTTTTTACGTCTGCATACCATATTGCTTTTGATTGTTTTATTCCCTTTATCTCTTACACATATTTCAATTTTGAATTCGTTTTTGTCGCATTCTTCGATAGTTTTTGAAATGTTCATTCGTTTTCTTATTTCTATTGCATCTGTTACTGAACGGTCTGCTTTCTGTCTGAATTCTTATTTTATTTCTATTGCATCTGTTACTGACGGTCTGCTTTCTGTCTGAATTTTATTTTTTTTTCTATTGCATCTTTACTGAACGGTCTGCTTTCTGTCGAATTCTTATTTTCTTCTTGCTGGCATAAGAACGAGACCTACCCTTTATTTTCATGTCCATTAAGTCCGGGACAACAGCTGATCTGACATTTTCATTTTCCTATTCAGGTTATCATATTTTCATAAACGATGAGTTATTATGTTTTTAGCGTGTTCAATTTTGAAGTATAGTCCTGTAAATTAGATAAATTTCTGAATGTCTTCTGTATACATTGTTTAAAACCGGTTGAAATAGGGCATTTTTAAATTTAAATAACGGGGGTTTTTTCTTCAATATATTTTCCAAACATTGATCTTAAGTCACCAATGGATGGTATCTACAAGTGTATTATTCGGGTCTATGCTGTCACAGAAAAAGGCAATATTTTCGCCATGTTAAATGTTCAATTGTTAGCATATGCAGGGGGGAAAGAGTTTTCATTAATGGCTTAGCATGAATACATTTGATTTTGGAACAACATGTATGTTCTTT
>CM031620.1:3581650-3600024 GCA_018398815.1 Conus ventricosus | reverse complement strand
TTTCTAGATTAGCTTCATAATTAGAAAGAAAGAAAAAGCGCCTAAAAATTTAGATTACATGTTTTCAGCTAAAATCTAATGGAATTTCATCAACTGCATGATAAAATCCAGAATGAAATCCCTTTTAATGTTCTAAAACATGCCAAATTGTACACTTTTTAGCTAAATTTTATGGCTACATTTTTTTTTACTGTTACTATAAGCAAAAAGGAAAATTTACGTTAGCAGCTCAGAAACAGATGCCGAGATTGTTTCTCGCCTTTAAGAAAGTCCCTACATTCTACATTTTCTGTACTCTGAAAAGTGCACTCTGAAATGTGGTACTATTGGCATTGAGCGGTGCGCTGGCCGGAAAATGCTAAATGTGTATTCTTTTAAGGGGCCAGACTACCTGACGGAGAGGTATGTTTTGTTTTTATTTTTGTTTCTCAAAAACTGTTCAATGGAATGTGAATAAAATTTTTGGGGATAACCTTGATTTAAATTTAAAACTCTTTGAAGGCCAAAGTATATCAAGTCCACATTTTGGCTGTTTTGAGAAATAAATTTAAATTTAAATAAATAACTGAAATTTTTTTGGTAAATATTCTGACTACATGTGGTCACTATATCTTTTACATTTTTATTTTTGGATGATTTCCTTTGGTTTTTGAGATAAAAAAAAACAACCATGTTTTTTGGAACTTGTACTAAGGAAACGTATATGCTGTGTCGGATGTACATATGCAACGCGTATTAATTTGCACAATTTGTTCTTTAAAATTTTAAAAAACTAAAAGTTGGCAATTTACTCCTATTATTTTTAATGCCTATCATTTTTAGTACAGGACCCGGGGATTAGTAAAAACTATCCCCATGCAGAAGGTGAAGGCTCTAGCTATAAAATTAAAGAAATATGGTGTAAAAACAGACCACAACCTGGCGATTTCAGAGAAAATCCGCATGCAGAAAATATAAAGTCAGCCTACCTTACAGTCTAATGGCCACCAGCTTGGAAGGGAAATCCTTCTTGTTCAGCCAGCTCCTCATCTCTGCCAAGCCTCCTGAGTCTTCTCTTTATCCTGTACTCCTTGAATTTAGCAGGGCCTGTCTTTGTGCTGTCATTATGCGTAAAGCATCTTTGTCAGCAAAGAATGAAGCCGAGGAATACCCAACACTAATGTTCATATTGCTCATGATATCACCCAGTCTGGCACAGCCATCATTGAAGATAACAACTGCTACAGCCAACTGCAGTTTCAACAACAGTCTTGCCATGGTGCTTTGGTTTAGGGCAAAAGTTCCAGATAAGGTTATTGATGCTCTCATTTGCATTCTGGGTATATCCTTTCAGGCATTTACGCAGAAGTTCAGTTCTTGCCAAGTCTTTGACAATTGGCTTGATCTCCTCTATAACTGCTTCTGGTAAATTGTTGGTATGTTTGTAGTCCCTGACAGTTCCTGCTGCCTCTGCTTTTTTGTAGCCACACCAGTCCACACTGCAGAAGTTGTGAATAGGCCTGGCATCTGATGACAGCTTATATAAAAGAACTGCCCACACTTCTTCTCTCATGCGCCCTAGGTTTGTAGGTAGTTTTCCTAAAGGCGTTTCCATAATAGCCTGAAGTAAGTTATTTGCCACATCATGACCTTGCCCTGGGCCACGGGGGGGGGGGGGGGGGCCCCCAAAATTGTCCTTACCATACCCAGCAAACACGTTACCATTGAATTTTGGTTGTTCATCCCGCAACCTCCGTGCCCATGCTCTCTGCCGGCACAAAACCAAGTTCTCAAAACAGGATTTGCCAATAATAGTAACAAGGTTTTTTTTTTTAAAAATATTGACCACCAAGCTAACGTCGGAGGGGGAACCACTGAAAGGTCACAAAACATCAGAAAGATACTCCCTTGAAAACAGAAAATGCAACCGAAGAAACAAAATGGGCAAATTTGCATAGACCCTTCTCTCAAGAGTGTTTGCATAGTCACTTCCAGACTCAAGACTGGCCAGTGATAAGTGAGAAAATGGTTGCAAAGGGAAACAAAGTTTGTGTGGACATGTCAGTAAATCTTGCCACACTTTTATATAGTTTGTTTTATAAATGAATGTCTTTTTTCTAAAAAAATAATAACCTAAAATAAATAATGAACGTTACCTTATAGTACCTCCCGTTTTTTTGTGTTTTTTTGACCCCCGAGAGGCAAATGTTCTCTCACTCTCTCTCTCTCTCTCTCATCTCTCCGCCTCTTCTCTCTCGCTCTCTCTCTCTCTCTCTCTCTCTCCTACTCTCCTCATCTCTCTCTCTCTCTACTCTTTGCATTGACATGCTTGTGGGCAAAAAAGGGGCCCCGGATGGTTTGATCTCTTTTTGTCTTTATCCTGGTCTTTGTTTATCAAATAAAAGATAAGCCATACATTTTGCAGTGAAATAACATGGCAGGGCTCAGCATTGCAAGGTTTTCGTAGTTAAGTCTACCGGCGTGCTGATGTCCTTCATAATAGCAACGGAGGTATGATTCAGGAGAAACACGAATTCCTAGCATTCAATTTAAAAGCACTGACAGGGCCAGATAAGCTTACAGTTCCAAGTATATGATTGCAGGCCGAAATTTCACACAAGAGCAAAGACGGATTACTGCGCCGCCAAACGAAAAAAAAAAAAAAAAAACAAAAAAAAAAAAAAACCCCTCAAGCTACTTCAGCTTTGCTTCCTCTCTGGGGTTCGTCCGCCAACCCCCAAAATGCGAGCTCTCGCCCGGGCCGATCAGCAATTCACCTTCCTGGCATGAGCTTCGACACACCACCATCCATGTAGTTCTTCCCCGACCCCGGAGAGATCCCTCGCTAGTGGTCGTCATTTCCCACCTATCGCCTCTCTCCCCTCACTTCGGCAAGGAACTTTCCTCCCTCCTAGGGATGATGGCGTCCCTGTCTCCTCTCATTCCCCTAGGCAGAGTTCCAAAGCGACAGCTTCCAGAGGGAGTTCCGCCCCGTTGGTCCCAGACCAACGTACAGCTGGAACCAGCCCTTCCCCATAGGGCCTTGGTTTCGTTTGGGCCACGGAGGAGTGGCTCACCCATCCACCCGGCCCCCAGATTCCCATCTCCCTCCCATCCCGGCCCTGGAACTTTTTCACAGACGCCTCCAACTCGGGCTGGGGGGCCCCGCTGGAGAGCAGTCACGCCTCGGGGTTTGGGATCCTCTGACTGCTCTTCGTCACATCAACATCTTGGAACGGGAGCGTCAGACACGCCCTCCCCAGTTCCAGTCCATAGTCCGCCCACCGATTTTTCTCCTTTTCACGGACAACAACTTCGGTAGCTTGGTACATCAACAAGGGGGGGGGGGGGCACACTCCATCGGCCTCCTCACCTCCGTACAAGGCCCTCCCTCCGCTGGTGTCACACGCAGGGTCCCCACCCTCGCGCGAGACACAACGGGTGGGAGATTATCGAGCATGTGACTCACGAACATCCTGGCATACTCTCTCACCGATCCAAGTCTGTCCCCACACGGAATGGACCCTCACCGGCTTACACCCCTTCAAACCGTGTGGGAACATTGGTTCACACCATGAAACGACCTCTTCACACGGTTCAAACCATCGTCTGCCAGTCGTATTGTCCCCGGTCCCGGACCACCAGGCTTACGCCCATCGACGCCCTGTCCCTTCCTTGGTCCGGCTCATACTAATACGCCTTCCTCCCTTCCGATCCTCCACAAGGTGAACAGGAAGGCGAAGACTCGAGAGAACCCAAAGCGCATTCTCATAGCCCCATGGTGCCCACTCCTCCTTGGTTCCCGGACCGCAAGTCCCTCACAAGACTCCTACACGAACCCCCTTCATCCAGTTGAAACACCAGATTCGGACATGCTCAGGCAACACCCCGTATCGAGCCTCCACCTCCACCCAATCCCCAGGTTCCTTCACCTCACCACACATGACCAGCGCTTCTGTAGTCCGCCCGTGCTGCGAACATCTCCAAATCCCCCTCTCGAACTGAGACAGGTCCCGTCCGTCCTCAATACCCTCTCCTAATCCATCGACCGGGGTCCTCTCAGGAACTCCGAGACCTAGCCATAGTCCTCTACGCAAGAGCTAGCACGGAGACCCTTTATGATTGCCGATGGAAGGAAATGAGGGTCTCAAGTGCTAAGCCAATTCTGTCCCCTCACATTCGCCCCACCAACATCCCCAAGAAATTTCCTGTCCCCCACATAACCTCTCTGCTAGCTCCATACAGGGCTACAGGTCGGCCATCTGCACGACCATCCTCCAAATGGCCGACACCTTCCTTTGAGCATGATTTCTATTCTCAGAGAGATCTCCAAGGGCATTCTCATCGAGTGAGGCCACAATCCCCTAAACGTGTTTCCCCTTGGGACCACTTCACTGTTTCTTTGACGTCCTCATAAACCCCCCTTTGAGCCTTTGTTCTGCCATTCCTTTCGGAAAACCTTCCTGTCTATGAAGACTACCTTCCTCCTCCCCTCGCCCCGACGAGACGGCGAGGCGAGATCCATCCCATAGCGGGGACCCCAGAGACATTGCCTTCCACAGAGACGGCATCCTGTCTCACCCAATCTTATGAAGTTTCCTTCCCGATTCCTAGCCAAGAACCAGGATACCCGGCAGTCCCTCCCCTTACCTCATCATCCGCCCGCTGGCGGATACACTAGGGGCGACACCTCTTCAGACATAGCCATTGCCCTTCTCGATGTCTAACACACTATGCTTTAAACGTAACGCTCGCGCCCAGAGGCGCGTTTCACAAAGACGTCTCTCATTTCTCCATCAACGCCCAGTAAAACACGAAAGACATCGCAGCCTGGCACTGTCTCTAGGTGGGAGGGTGCTCCTCCAAGACGGTCAGAACTGCCTATTCACAGGCATCAAGAACTCCCCGTAACTCTTCCCCCCGGTGCCCATAGCGGTCAGAGCGCTGCCACTATTTCATTGTTATACGCAGCTTTCCAGCACTTAGTTCACATGACGCCACCTCCTGGAAAGCAGCCCCTTCTAGGCCGTTCGGAGAACCCTTTCCTAAAATTTTATTTGAGGGACATCCCGCAAGAACCAGGGCTGATGGTTCTAATGGCAATATATCCTTTTGTGGCGGCTAAATGCCTTCAAATCGGGTACCCCAGGAACCACCTAGGCACTACCCCTCCTCCTTTTACAATGAATTCTGCTATGTCTGACATAGGTACACTATATGGAACGGCCAAAAGGGGAGTTTGAATTATACTCCCTGTTGGCTAAATACTTACCATGTCCCGACTCTATGTACCCGCGCCCTACCTTCACCCGCTAGCGTCCAAGTTCTGGGGTTACCTTGCGCGTCAGGGCCTCGTGACTGAAATATGACGTATGGGAGACTTACACTAGGCTCTCCCATACGCGGAAGTGGGGGGTTGGGCACCACGTAGACCTGTCCTTATCACTGCATATACCACACAAAAACTTCGGCCTGGCAGAGCAGACTAACAGCCGTGAATGCTAATTTGTCTCCTGACTGGAAGTATACTACTAGCCAAACAGAAGTAATAATCCCAACTCCCTCATATCTTCTTCGTGCAATTCAAAACGAAGTGACTGAGGGTGGAAAATGAAGCAAAAAATTTAGAAAAAGAGGATGGTAAGTTGACAGCCAAGTCCATAGACAAACACAGTACAGACAAAACGCAGATGCATCTTCGACGTCTTGGGTCTTCCTATCACTGCACAGTTTGACAGGCCCGTGGGCGCATGTTTTGCTATTTGTTCTCTTCCTTTCCCTCCTTTCTTGGATGGCGCACCGTGAGTGTCCCACGTTCCAAGCGGAGCACGTGCTGCAGTGTCCGTTCAGCTCACTAGAACCCAGCCCACGTGACGGTAGGCGACCAACCACTACCCAGCGATCGGGGAGGGGTGTTTGTTGTTAGTGAGCTGTGCCTACGTCACGAAGTGAAGAGGTGGAACGAAAGTGTCTACGAAGGAGAGAAGGGACAGCGTCCAAGGGAACAACAACAGGCAGCCATCCAGGAGGCTTGTCACCTCCGTGTCTTCCGCCCTCGACGTCATCATTGAGCCGAGGGTCAAGCTTCGGTGCTAGAGGCACCTGCGACATCTTTTCGGGTGGCGGGGACGGGTCCCAGTTTTATGGATCGCTCTTCTTCGGTGAAGGCCGCTGCTAAGGTACTGCACTACACGGAACATCAGCCTTCCTAGCAGAACCCGAGCTGGTCCATGCCATCCTCTCCCTGCTCTGGACTGAGGAGAACTCCCCATCACCTCCAGCTCGTGCCGTCACTACCGCCGCCGTTCCCTGCAGTCTGGTGGCACATCTGGTGGCCAGGTACCAGCGTCAGCGACGACGCTACCCGCGGCCGTCGACGTAGGGACAGCCCGTGAGGTCGAGGTTGCCGTGGTCACCAGAACTCTTTATTTCACCAGCTGTTGAGGTAAGGTTAAGAAGGTGTTGCAGTAGTCCATATCGACGCGGCTATGACCATTCCATAATGTAAATAATGGAAGGCATTAATTCATTAGATTCCGGCTGGCTTTTGCGTGGGAATAATCATTTTCCTTTGGATGATATAGTATTGCGTGCGCAGTGTTTTTGTTTTAGGTGCAGGCGGAAAGGATATTTCTTGAAATCTTGGGGGCGTGGCATCGTTTTAGGAGTCACCTCATGTTTCCCTCCCTTTCCACTTGTTTTTTTTTCTGGACAGTGGGAGGTAAAGTGTGAGAGTGCCTTTGTGTGTGGCCATCGTACCTGTCCTATATTCTCCACTTTCTTTACTCTTCTGGCTTCTTCCCCTTCTTCTCCCCCCCCCCCCCCCCCCCCCCCCCCCCCCCCCCCCTCGGCTAATAAAAGAGGGTTCCGTGGCTATCCTCCTCTTGGCTGAATCTGTGGGTAGATGCGTGTTAGTTTCTGTGAACGATTTGCCTCTCACCCAGTGTCCTCTACTTTTGGGAAAAGAAAACGCGGCGAGTCCAAGTAGTTATGGTGTTCTACAGCTGTGTTTCCAGGGGCGGATCGGCGGCACCGAAGAGGAGCCACCGCCTCTTTCACTCCATCCCTCCTTGGGCTCAGGCGTTCTGACGGACATCGTGGGACCCCTAGACCAACGTGACATTCACGCAAAAACAAATAACATTTAGGATAGTGAAAACGAGAAGTCCCAAGTGGTGGAAATGCATTGTATTTTAAGCTTCAAATAACATCCAAAGCATGGCGGATGTTGGCCAGCTGTTGAGAAAAGCGCGTCTCTAGCGTGAGGGATGTCTCACCTACATAGATTTCTCGCACACGTCGCAGTGTATAGCATACGATGTTCCAGCTCTGACGAGAGAACGTATTTCAACTTCTGAACGAGCCTTTGGGGGCCATGTGGGAAGGTGTCTGTCTTCGTGAGAGAGCGGATGTTGCAGTTGAACTTTGGGCAGGAAAAGTTAACAGGTTGTTTAGAAGTGTGATTTTGTTTAGTTCAGAACGCTAAGTATATCTTCAAATGAA
This sequence comes from Conus ventricosus, assembly GCA_018398815.1. Classification (NCBI taxonomy): domain Eukaryota; kingdom Metazoa; phylum Mollusca; class Gastropoda; order Neogastropoda; family Conidae; genus Conus; species Conus ventricosus. The sequence goes on along the minus strand of CM031620.1, from coordinate 3,592,542 downwards.
TCAAATATCAAACATCGTACAGGAAGTGGTTTCTAGTATTACAGGCTTTACAGCAAGAGGTTTACATATTCTGACATATGAAAGTAATGAAGTTAGTTTGAATACGTTTGGATGACTATGGTATTTGGCTGCGATAAAGGTTTTCCGTAAAAAACTGTATTCATTACATACTAGTATAAAATGCAGTTCAGATTCTTCAATACCAGGACAAAATTGACAATCATTATTTAATCTTGTAATTGAAAATCTGGACTTATGAATAGTTGTGAAACTCCAAGTCTAATTCTTGTCAAGTATGTTCTAAGAGATGGATTTTTTTTATTCTAGACAAATATCCTGGAGCATCATAGAGTTGTCGAACCGAAAGTAGAACTGAAATCTTCTTTTGAGTTAATAGTAGCGTCTACTCTAAGTCTTGTAAATAACAGTCAACAAGTGTTTGTTTAAAGGCCATGCACAAACATTTGATATTTTCCACCCGTTGATTTTCCCACACAAATCCAAAACCATATTTTATATAATGTCAAACATATATTACTTAAACAGTTCTTTTTGCCCTTATAATGCAGACTACATAACATTTTATAGGATTTTCTTAGGATTACGGCTATCTTCCGTTAATTTCAGCCATGTATTTTACACATTTGATAAAAGTCTGAATACATAATGGGTATCTGCCAGTTTCGAACTATACAAGTGCACTTGGTGTGTGAACACTTACATTCAGAAGACGTTTAATAGCTAAAAGGTGTACTCTCTCAATTGTAGTATGGTTTGCAGTTAAACCCCAAACTTCTGCGCCATTCGTTAAAATTGGCTGGATCTGGCAATCAAAAATTTCGAAGAATGTTTTGGATTATTTTGCCTAGAGATCACAAACATTTCAAAATACTAAAAACACATTGTTTAGCTTTAAGCGCCTTTTCCCTCCAAAGAATACGAAACAGTTTTTAAACCGTAGAAAGAATTACATCCAAGTATTTATACTCATTCACAACTTGGAATTGTATACCATTGTGAAACCATTTTTCTCGTGAGGCAACATGCCCTCCTTTTTCGAAATATTATAATTTTAGATTTTTCCTCATTTACGATGAGTCCTAGTTTACTGGCAGTGTTAGTTATATCTACTTGTTTTTGAAGACCGATTACAGTATGGGAAAGGAGAACAACGTCATCAGCAAAAAGGGTAATAAGAATGTGAAGAATATTGGGGGATAAGCTTATTCCATGTTTTCCAGATAATGAAACGTCATTTGCGAGTTCATTTATGAATAGCGAAAATAAAATAGGACTACAGTTGTCGCCTTGGTTCAAACCACGAGGACACTAAAAGCTTCAGTAAAATCACTGTTTGCCCGAAATCTAGTTTTAACGACTTGGTACATACTTTTAATTGCATGATGCAATTTACCTTGACACCCATTTTTATTCAGTATTAAACACAATTTATTTCTATTCACTGGATTGAGTCTTTTTTTAAGTCGATAAATGCTGCATAGAGCTTTTTGTCAGAAGATAAATGTTTCTGTAAAAAGTGATACTAAAGTAAATATGGGGGTCGACTGTGCAATAATTCTTCCTGAATCCTGCCTGTGACTCATTGATTACATTATTTTTCTCCTCCCACTCTGTAAGACGTTTGTTCGGAATACAGGAGTGTAATTTGCCACTTATTTTTAACAATGAGATACCTCGGTAATTGTCCGGAAAATTAGCATTATCTTTTATATGCAGAGGATGCACAATTGCTTCTGACCACATGAGTGAAAATGTCCCGGAATCAAACAGTCTGTTGAGAAATTTGGTTAAAAGAAAAATGTCTAATCGAGGAGCGTACTTGTAAAATTTACCACTAAATCCATCGGTTCCAGCAGCTTTACCATTCCGAAGTGATCATACTGCATTTTTAACCTCTAACTCTGTTATATCCAAGTCTAGGGTGGAAGTATCTAAATTACAGCAGAAACTGGTGTCACTATTGTTCTTGTTGGTCATCTGATTAGCTAAAGGTACAAAATAATCGCTGATTGCAGAATATAGTTCGTTTTCCTGTTCAAAGTCGTTATAAACTTTATGAAAGTGATTTGATTGTACCATTCTTCAATGGTGATGGAGTTTTCTAGTGCTTTCGTGCCTACCTTTGACCAAGAAATTTCTTGTCTCAAGAGTAGCCAGTATGCGTAATTGATCTTCTTTTTGTTTTCTAACGAGCAAATGTTTGTATTCCCTTCGTGTAGTAGTGTACGTAAGCTCAGTTCCTCGACTTGTATTGCGTTCTTGCAATATGTAAAAAATTTTCAAGGATTGCAGTAAGTTTGATCTTGCATTTCGACATTCACAATCAAACCAGGAATTGCTATTCTTTTCACATGTAAAATATGTTTTTTTCATACATTGGCCTGCAATAGTCAAACATTCGTAAAATCTATTCAGTGCCAGGTTGAAATCAGTAGTCATCAGAATTACAGCTTCGTTTTTTTGTTTTTGTTTTTTTCAAAATATCTAGTATCTCCTGTGAATTGAAAGCCTGTAGATATTCATCTAAAGGTTCCTTATTCCAAATGAACCTTTGAATGACACGTTTTACAGATTTATTTTGAATGTGTTTCACATTTCTTGGTAAGTTTAAAAGGTAAATGTTTATAATCAGCAATGTTGAGTACTCTCATGCTTATAGCATGTTCAACAAGGCACCTTGAAAAAAAAATCTATGATACTTGCCCAAACTGAGATAACACCATTTAGAATTTAGTAATGAGAAATCTTCACATAATTTCAATAAGTAACATCCAAATTCATCCCTCATTTCATCTTTTGAATTTCCAAGATATGCTTCATCTTCTTCAGTATTATTGTCATCATCATTCCAGACATTAGAATCAGGGCGAGTAATTTCCCTAGCGTTTGATTTGCCTGTCCTGGCTTTATAATCGCCCATGATAATGAAAGGTAATTCTCCATACTGTTAAAAATATCGAGAAGACAGTGTTCAAGCAGATATATTCCATTCCTTATTTCTGTATCTAAATACTACGGGCTTGATGTCGGGGAAACACAAATGCCTAACAGTACAGTGTCGATAGGTAAGCAACTAAACTGTTTAGATAGTTCCACAGCAATATAATTATTACATTCTATTGGAATCCGTTCAACAAATCTAGAAATTGTCTTTTTTCCTTAAGAACAACACCACCAGATAGACGGGATGTCGCAGCATCAGATAATTTCAATCCAGGTGACACAACAATTTTAAAAGAAGGAAATAGATATAAAGGGAAATTGATCGCGAAAGTTTCTGCCAAAAATGCGATGTCATATTTACAGAATAACAACCGTAATTCAGGTTGGAACACAGAGCTTAAACTATCTATATTGTATGAAAGAAAAGAAATGCAACAGTTCTCTGCATTAGCATCATTTGCAGGAACTGGGACAACCCCAGATATAGTGACAAGGGCAGTGCTGAATCCCTAGGTGTCTACTGATTATCTTCTATCAGCCTGTGATGATCCTGTTTCGATGCGTGGGAAACAATCTGTGACGTGCTTTTGTCTGAGAGTGGTTTTATCGTGTGCCAGGTTTGTAACTGTACGTCCGATTGTCATCTTTGTTTTGCTGCGTGTTTGTCTGCCATGTGTTTTGGTGTTTCTGATATCATAGAACAGTTCTGATGTACTGACACCATAGGAAGACGGTTATACTTAGACAGTTCGCCCCGTCACGTCTACCGTCAGACTTCCAAAAGACTGACTCTCCAATTCATCTGCGCCAGTCCATGGTCCACCAGGCGTTTCACCATGGTGGTGCTGTCGTCTGCCTTGGCCTCAATGGCTGATGGAGTGGTTGAGGATGAGCGTGGCGAAGGTGTATGGGAAGCCAGACCTGCATCAGGTCCATCAGGGACTGCTTGCTGGGTGCAAGGAGGGAGAGGGGCATCCAGACCTGCATCAGGTCCACCAGGGACTGCTTGCTGGGTGCAAGGAGGGAGAGGGACATCCAGACCTGCATCAGGTCCATCAGGGACTGCTTGCTGGGTGCAGGAGGGAGAGGGCATCCAGACCTGCATCAGGTCCACCAGGGACTGCTTGCTGGGTGCAAGGAGGGAGAGGGGCATCCAGACCTGCATCAGGTCCACCAGGGACTGCTTGCTGGGTGCAAGGAGGGAGAGGGGCATCCAGACCTGCATCAGGTCCATCAGGGACTGCTTGCTGGGTGCAAGGAGGGAGAGGGGCATCACAAGAGGGGTCAGTGCTGCTATAGAATGCGCTATTCACAACACATTCCCAACCGACCATTGGGGCCAACTGGTTTGCATCAGAAGTTGGTGCAACTTCACCAGTCATCATACAAGATCACCGCAGGACAAGAAGAAGCCAACGAATGACCACTGCAGAAGACTTCAGGAAGAACATCAGAAGTAAATCTTTTGCGTGGATTATTATCACAAACCTGAGTTTTTGTTCTGATTTTGATCTTGAGATCACTTGAAAATGAACAGTCACTGACCACATGAGGAAAAGACGGTTCACGTGTGCAATGTTTACATCCAGAGACTGATACACGACGCCGACACGGATGCTGGTGTGTTGGAGAGAATTATTGTCTCAGCCGCCTGCATTGCTTGCTTTTACACTGAGCCTCAATGCAGTCAGAAAAAACTGATGCGAAGAGCATAGTCACGGACCACCTCAGAGGCCAAACAAGTCTTATTTCATGCGCCCGTGCACAACTTCTCCTTTCTTTCCCTCACGAACAAGCGATCACCTTGCACGTGCTGCACACATGCTGCGTTGCTGTCATCCAACAGTTCCCCAAAATACTGTTCAGGTTTCAAAATCCCTATTATATATGTATCAATTTTTGAAATGAAAATAATGTCTAAGCTGATCAACATCTGAGACCAAAAATCAGTCAATACATCGAACGCACCTTACACAACCATGAGTCCAAAATTCACTGAGGATTGATGATTCAAACTTGGCAAATTAATCCAATTTGGGACACAGCATGCAGAACACATCTGACCAGTTGTGGAGCTCAGGCCAAAGTCAGTAATACTAAAAGTAGTACTGATAGTGGTAGCAGTAAAACCATAAGTAGTTTACTAGTACTTCTACTAGTACTTCTACTACGACTGCTCCTACTACACGTATTGCAACTACCATGGTAATCATCATCATCATCATCATCATCATCATCATCATCATCATCATCATCATCATGAAAATGAAGATGATAGTGATAATGATAACGTAATAATAATAATGATAATGATAATAATTACAACAATAATAAAGATAATTATTATTATTATTATTATCATCATCATTATTACAGTGATTATCATTATCATTATTATTACTGCTATTGTCATTGTCAGCATCATCGTCACTATTATTATTGTTGTTGTTGTTATTGATGATGTTGATATTATTATCAGCATCAAGATTTCACTATTCAGACTATATGATGAACCTTACTCCATTTGTATATCCTAAACTTCTGAGCGTTAGTATGTTTCTTAGATTTTACCTTGCTATTTTGCCACTTTTATGTTAGTATCAATTTTATCAATGTTTTTTCATGTGTATGATCATTACTATAGATATTGGCATATTTCGTAGAGTCTATCTTACTATTTTTCCAATCAACTATATCCACACTCTTCTTCTTCTTCTTCTTCCTTTTCTTCTTCTTCTTCTCCTTCTTCTTCTTCTTCTTCTTCTTCTTCTTCTTCTTCTTCTTCTTCTTCTTCTTCTTCTTCTTCTTCTCTTCCTCCTCCTCCTCCTCCTCCTCCTCCTCCTCCTCTTCCTCCCTCCTCCTCCTCCTCCTCTTCTTCTTCTTCTTCTTCTTCTTCTTCTTCTTCTTCTTCTTCTTCTTCTTCTTCTTCTTCTTCTTCTTCTTCTTCTTCTTCTTCTTCTCCTCTTCTTCTTCTTCTTCTTCTTCTTCTTCTTCTTCTTCTTCTTCTTCTTCTTCTTCTTCTTCTTCTTCTTCTTCTCAGTAGTAGTAGCAGCAGCAGCAGTACTAGAAGTAGTAGTAGTAGCAATAGTTGTTGTTGTACCAGCAGAAGTAGTATAACCATTTTTACTAATGCTGCTATGACCATGGTATTCTAACTACCCTCTAAAGTCTCCCCTTCCTCTTCTTCTTTTAGTAATGACGACATTGTGAGCCGGGATATAAAGTCAGCCATATCCCATGTACAACGACATGCAAGCGTTTAACTAACAATGACCACCACAGTTAATCACTAATAGTTTAATCAGCCCATCCACTTGACCCCCATGGGTATGGTCTGCAAGAGCATCAAATAATAACATCGGTCATCGTATTGCAGAACTATCTTAAAGGGATTTTTTTGTCATACATGGTATTTGACAGAACTGTGTCACGTGTGGCTTCCATAGGTAAAGGCCTAGGCACATTGCAAGGCACCGGTGTGCTGGCACATGTAGTCGCCCTGAGCAACAAGTTGTTCCAAAGGTGATGGCATATCCTGTCGCCCTGGCACAAATTATCGCCGGCGACAAAGTGTGTCTAGCCTGGGGGGGGGGGGGGGGGGGGGGGGGCATATAATGGAGTCCTGAAACCTAGGGGCACCCCTCATCTTTTGCCAGGTAATCACCATGTCTGTTGCTCTCCCTGCTTTTCGGTCTGTGTGGGTTGGTTTCAAAGAGGGTGCTGGTAATCACCATGTCTGTTGCTCTCCTTGCTTTTCAGTCTGTATGGGTTGGTTTCAAACAGGGTGCTGGGTCAGCTCAGTACAGAAGACAGATCTAGGGTGACCTCTGTTTTCTGATGTCTTTAATCTGCCAATTTTGTTTGTCAGTTGTTGTTGTTTTTTTTTGTCCGTCTGTCGTTGTCCGTCGGTTTTGCTCTTTTCTTTTCTTTTCTTTTCCTGTTTTATTGTGCATGTTAATGCTACTATTTTCAGTGAAAGTATTGCTTTTAGAGGCTGTCTGCAATTTGAAAAAGAAGTTCAATTATTTTACTGCCTTCCTTGTGATGCTTCTGGTGGCAGAATGGAAAGGTGACCACGGAAGGGTGGGGTGTTGGGGGCGGGGGTGGTGGTGGGGATGGGGTGGGGGTGGGGGTGGGGGGATGGGGTGGGGGTGGGGTGAGGGGATCTGCCACTATGATTTTCTTGTGTCTTTTCACGTCATAAACTGAAATGCATATGTCAACAATTGATATATTGGAGCTCTTGGGAGAGATACCCATGTTTATTAGCGAATGTTCCCTCTTTGGGCTCTATATTTGCGATTAGAGGGTATACTTAGTTAAAGACCTGTCCATATGGAACTAATAAACTTATTGTCAAATGGTGTGCAGTTCCTGCTAGAAGAATAATCGTTCCATTTACAGATATTCATCTTTTGGCAGAAACAGTGCCCATTTGACAGTATGTTGCGCCAACTTCCAGTATCAAAAAACATAAAACAAACTGGCTTACTGCCATTCTCCAGTATGATCATCACCGTCAGCAGTCTGAAAGGTATCAACGTTTAACCATTTGTAGTAGTAGTAGTAGTAGTAGTAGTAGTAGTAGTAGTAGTAGTAGTAGTAGTAGTAGTAGTAGTAGCAGCAGCAGCAGCAGCAGCAGCAGCAGCAGCAGCAGCAGCAGCAGCAGCAAGCATGGCAAAGGACTGTGGATTACCAACCACTGACACTCCTTGCTTTGCAAACCAGAAAGCAGAGACCAACCTGAACATTGTGACACCAGCGTCTCTGATCCACACCTGACATTGTGGACACCAGCGTCTCTGATCCACACCTGAACATTGTGACACCAGCGTCTCTGATCCACACCTGAACATTGTGGACACCAGCGTCTCTGATCCACACCTGAACATTGTGACACCAGCGTCTCTGATCCACACCTGAACACTGTGACACCAGCGTCTCTGATCCACACCTGAACACTGTGACACCAGCGTCTCTGATCCACACCTGAAACATTGTGACACCAGCGTCTCTGATCCACACCTGAACATTGTGACACCAGCGTCTCTGATCCACACCTGAACATTGTGACACCAGCGTCTCTGATCCACACCTAAACATTGTGACACCAGCGTCTCTGATCCACACCTGAACATTGTGACACCAGCGTCTCTGATCCACTGCGGACTGCACTACAGGAGGCATCAAAAGCTGACTTCATGTGGGTCTTGAGCCAACACTGAACATTGTGGACACCAGCGTCTCTGATCCACTGCGGACTGCACTACAGGAGGCATCAAAAGCTGACTTCATGTGGGTCTTGCCAAGGTGCAAAGTTTCAAGTGATCAGTGCTTTTTCCAGCTAGGCAGGCTGGGTATCACTCACTGGGAGGAATCTGGGTATGGTGCATGACCAGTCAACGGTTGACTACATGCAGCCGGTTCTACATCCCGTCACTGAGAACGCTAACTGTTCAACATATCTTCCAAGTTTCTGTTGATGCTTCAAGGGAAGTGGGCCGGAAACACACTCTGTTCAACTGTGATCTGGCTGTTGCAAGAAAGGCATACATGATTGTTTGGCAGAATGACCGGTCCAAGGACGTTGTTGTTCGCCTTGACATATTCCATTTTCTATGTTCATACATGGCAGCACTTGGAAAACTCATGAGGGGATCTGGTCTTGGATAGATCATTGTGCAGTCAGGAGTCTGCTCAAATGAGCCGAGTGATGCTGTCTTGGCAGGAAAGCACTACCATCGTGCCCTGAGAGTCCACAAGGTTGTTCTGGAGGCTCTGGATCAATTACGTCTTCAGACATTCTTGAAGGAATCAACAGAAGCTTCAGATCTTCTGAACCAGCTGTCCTGAAGATCTGCCAGGGTGCACAAACAGACATCAACTTCAATACACTCTTGAGAAGCCATCTGTTGTTCTCCTCTTCAGACTGCACTCGAACTTCAAGAAGGACGTGATCACGGGGAAGAAAGGGAAGACAGCACAGTTCTGGTTGCAGTACGCTGAGAGAGTGTGGCTGATTCTACATCTCCTCCGGGCTACAAAAAAAAATGACTTGGACGTGCACTTGTCATGCATAGAGAAAATGTGCCCTCTGCTCTTTGTGATGGATCACCAGAACTACTCAAGATACGCCAAAGTCTATTTCCTGAGCATTCTGAATCTCAACCACAACACTCTCTCAGAAGAACTCCTGCCACATGGAGGACGCAGTGTGTCGAGATCAACAGTTCCTTCATGCAGAGTACCAGTTGACCAAACTTTTGAGCAAACGATCAACTGCCATGCAAAATCCGCGGGTGGGATCATAGGATTCAGCAGAACCAGTGCTGCCTACTTTCGCTGGTGCATGACACGTCATGTCAAAGCTTCTTTTCTTGCTGCAACACTTGAGTTGGCTGGCATGACTGAGGATCATGTCAAAGTTCACACTGACCTGACATGTGCAGAGACTAGAGCCAGTGAGGAGTGTGTGAAAAACATGACGGATTCCTTCTGCAGCTTCATGGATCCCTTTTCAGTGGAAGAGAGGGGTCTCTTCTGTCTCCCATCAGGAATGCAAGCACCAGACAGCATTCAAGAAAGACATCTATCAGCTGATGCACGAGGCAAGGAAACCTTTCACCAATTCGTGACAGAACGACTGGTTTGAGAAAAATCTGAGTTTCCATGCCCCTCTGAAAAAAGTGGAGCTGAAGACATTTGCGAAACTGCAGAAGACAAAGACTCTGCGATCATCTTCGAACAAACTGATACAAGTAGCAGCAAAGAGAGACATGTTCGGACAACTTATCATGATCTCGCTGGAAAATAACATGAGTTTGCAGAAGGTCATGAGCTACCATTTGAGTCCAGTGCCTTGGACCCTAGCAACTCCTGATGGTTTGCCTGCAAAGACAGAGAAAGCAAAGCTTGTGCATCTCTTGGAGAAGACAAGTTTGAATGAGCAACCAGATCAGGGGGAATGACATCACATAATTGATGCAATGTTCCATCTGCGGTCACTTACCTCTCTTCCCCCAACATTTGGAGACCTGGCAGACAGAATCCTGAAAAATCTGCAATCCACAGACAGGATTGATTATGTGGCAGATGTGTATAACCACAACTCCATCAAATCAATGGAAAGTTCTCGTCGGGGAGAAGGTGAAGCATTTATTCTGAAGAGTCCCAACGCTAAGGTCCCCAGAGACTGGAAAGGGTTTATGAAAAATGGTGACAACAAGAGCCGGCTCATCAAATTCCTGCTTTCTGAATGGAGAAAAGATTCCCATGCTGCCACATTCCTGAACAGAGAGCTGTTTGTGACATGTGGGCCCGAGTGCTTCAAGCTCTCCTCCACGGATGGCAAGACTGTGGAAGCCTCACCAGATCAAGAGCAGCTTTCCACTCAGGAAGACGCGGACACGAGACGAGGGTCATCCTTCACTGTTTTCACCAGGACAAGAATGCTTCTGACTCCGAGGGCATAACTGTGCGCTCTTCAGACACTGATGTGTTTCTACTCTTACTACACTTCAGTTCCCAGCTATACTTGGACATTGACACTGGAAACTACAGGAGGCTGCTTTCCACCACACACCTTGCTGCCAAGTATGGACAGGAATAATATGAAGCATTCCTTGGCCTACATGCTTTTTCCGGATGTGACTCCACCAGTTCTTTTGTGAGCAAAGGGAAGGTCAAGGCGTTCAATGCGTTCACAAAGAGCCGTTCCTTCATGATGCCTTCCGAGCACTGGGAAGCCCAGAACTGTCTACTGATTCAGTGGACAACCTTAAACACTATGTCTGTTGTCTGTATGGCAGACTCAAAAGCAGAATCATCAACCAGGTCCGCTTTGACCTTCTCAGAGAAACGTTTGATACCAGTTGGGGACATGCAGTGTTGGCCAGCTACAACAGAACTGACCTGAGCCTCCTACCTCC
>CM031620.1:3574150-3576650 GCA_018398815.1 Conus ventricosus | reverse complement strand
GTTGGGAAGGGGACAGAAGTTCATAAGAGCAGACAATGTATCTTGCTAAAAAAAAAAGCCCTTTTGGGGGTGTCTGTCTCTGTCTACGTTGTCTATATTTTGTAAAGATGTAATAAAATTCACAGTTAATCCTGCCATTATTGTCCTCATTTCGAATGGCCTCAGTACTGTGTCATGATGTCGTCTCTCTCTCTCTCTCTCTCTCTCTCTCTCTCTCTCTCTCTCTCTCTCTCTCTCTCTCTCTCTCTCTCTCTCTCTCTCTCTCTCTCTCTTTTCTCTCTCTCTCTGTGCGTGCGTGAGTGCGCGCGCCGCGCGCGCGCGCGCGCGTTGTGTGTGTGTGTGTGTGTGTGTGTGTGTGTGTGTGTGTGTGTGTGTGTGTATAGGTGACTGCTTACTTGGGCTGTGGAGCGTCAAAGTGTGTCGGTTGATTACCCATGTGCATATCAGAAAGAAAGAGACAGATTTTAACGTTGTCTCAGAGAGAGAGAGAAGAGGAGAGAAGAGAGGGAGAGGAGAGAGAGAGAGAGAGAGAGGGGGGGAGAGAGAGAGGGGAGAGGAGGAGAGAGAGAGAGAGAGAGAGAGAGAGGGGAGAGATTAACGTTGTGTGTGTGTGTGTGTGTGTGTGTGTGTGTGTGTGTGTGTGTGTGTGTGTGTGTGAAAGAGAGAGAGAGACGGAGAGAGAGGAGAGAGATGAGAGAGAGGAGAGAGAGAGAGAGAGAAGAGAGAGAGAGAGCGAGAGAGAGAGTTCAACGCTGTCTCATACAGATTTTGGTAATGTTTTAGGACCTGCAGAAGCTGTTAGGCTGAAAGGTGATCTAGTATTACTTTGCAGGTCTGGCCCTTTTCTATCTCTCGTTTTAAGACGACAATACGTATTGCCACCAATGATTATAGTCATTATTACAGGAAAAGTAACTGGTGTCAGAAATGTAAAGTAAACTTCCTTATTCTGCTACTATCACAATTTTTATAGCCACATTCTTTGAACAGAAAATGCACCGGACAACAAGAATTTCTATGGAGTGGACAGAAAATGATTTTGTGACGAAAAAACTTACCTATCGGTTTAGAGATTAAGAATACCTTTCATTATGCTCTGTCGCCCTAACCTGCATGCCTCTTATTACATGTCTACCTCAGCCTTGATGCCAGCCCTTCTGCCAGTTCCGCAGCATCACCACTCCACTCCACTCAGACCTTGGCAGCAACGATAGCAGCATGACGACCAAAGTGTCGCAACTCCTGTATATTTCACGCACGTCAGCCTTCAGTTGTTTCCCTTAGATCCTCTCTCTCTCTCTCTCTCTCTCTCTCTCTCTTCTCTCTCTCTCTCTCTCTCTCTCTCTCTCTCTCTCTCTCTCTCTCCCGTTCTTGCCGGCACGTGAGCACACAGCTGCACACACGAACATGACGAGGACAGATTCCGTAAGACAACTCGCAGCGGTGGAAACAACATCCCTCGTTTCAGTGGACCAGTGGCCACACGCTGAACGCAGCACGCTGCATTGGCTGTGATGCTGTTCTCCACGCGGTACAGTCCATTGTGATAAAGAAGATTTTAAAACAAGGAGGAGCGAAGTACAGAGCGAAGGCTCACTGAAAAGTGAAAATGAAGGAGAGAAGAGAAATGAGAGCGACAAGGATGGTGGTTTGGTAACACGCACTGTTGTGAGTGTCATGGGCCGATCCAGCCGTCAGCGGCGTCGTGTTTTTGACGGAATGATAGTTCAGCTACTGTAGTCAAAAATTCTAGGACTGACAATTCTTCCAGAATGTGTGTGTGTGTGTGTGTGTGTGTGTGTGTGTGTGTGTGTGTGTGTGTGTGGGGGGGGGGGGGGGGGTAGGGTTTGAGGGATGAGCATGCATTAGGAGAGATGACGATTTGCTGAAGTCCATGATACAACATTCAACATGGCGACAGTGGGATGGATGGTAAAGGATTATGCGGCTCTGCAGGAACCAATAAACAACGTGCCATTGCTTCAGCAGGAGACCTGCCCATCCCAGGTTGGTTGGTGTTACGTCATTGTGTTTCAAAATGATGTGTGCTTTTCTTTCACTATAGCAATGACGTTACTCTGCCCTGTGTGTATTGTCTGTTTATCTCATTCACAGCAAGATTACACAGAAATTTCAAAGGAACTTTTAAAGAAATGAAAGCAAACTTTCAAAGAAATTTCAAAGAAACACAATGGAAAAGTAAAGATGAGGCCCAAGAACAAACCCAATTTTGACTTTGTGCCAATCTTGATTAGGTGACGGTTCCGGATCTGTTGTTGTTCACTTCTTTTGTTGGTGTTTTATTTTTTTTATTTATTTTTTTTATTTACGTATTTCGACAATGGGCCCCCACAGCACATTAACCATGGGTGTGACCTTGCAGGGGCCACGAAAGCCTGCCAATAGATATTCCTGTTACTGACTGCTGACAGCCTGTGTGACATAAACATTTTACATGTTTGCCAGTAGAACTTACGGGTTTACATGACTGGGTGTAACG
>CM031620.1:3559150-3569150 GCA_018398815.1 Conus ventricosus | reverse complement strand
TGGACTAAGGATAAAGAACCAGAATATATTGCACAACTATGTTCTCAGGATGTACAATTACTTTTTCTTGATGCTTTAAATCTAATTGATGTAGACATTAATTTGGCGCTGGGTAAATTCAATGAAGCTTTATACAACGCAGGTCAGTGTATGCTAAAAACAATTACTAGTGGCAATGATAGAAAGAAACCTTGGTTTGATCCAGATTGTTGGGAAAAAAGACAGAAAGCCAGATTTGCCTTACGACAATTTAAACAGTGTAACAACGTAATGATGAAAGAGGATCTCAGAGTGACATATTGTGATCTCTTTAGAGACTATAAACATCTATTAAATGAGAAACAACAAGAACATAGAAACCGTTTAATAAAAGCATTAGAGGATAGCAAAAATGACCCAAAGCTATTTTGGCAAACTATAAAAAATGTATCCAAAGCTGCTCCAACTACCAATGACATAACAAAGGAACAGTGGTTTCAGCATTTTAGTAAAGTATTTAATTCTGATTCTATTATGCAAGATTTAGACAACTTTCATGAAAGTATTAATTATGCAGATACAGAGAGTCAAGATTATGATATTTCTGTCCTGGAAACAGAAATTTCTGAAAGTGAAGTCAGGGATGCCTTGAGGGCTTTAAAGAATAGTAAGGCTGCTGGACCAGATGGACTATGTAGTGAGTTCTTTAAATGCGCTGATACTCGAGTTATTCCTTTTCTTACAGTATTCTTTAACAAACTGTTTGACTCAGGACTGTTCCCTAGTGATTGGTCAGAAGCTTTAATACAAGCAATACTTAAAAAAGGTGATATTAACCTTCCAGACAATTATCGGGGCATTTCACTTTTAAACATTAGTGGGAAGTTATACAGTTACGTCCTAAATAAACGTCTAACCCTGTGGGTAGAAAATAATAATATAATTAATGAAATGCAAGCTGGCTTTAGGAAGAAATACAGTACAATAGACCATATCTATACTCTTTCTGCCTTAGTTAAAAAACAATTATCTAATAACCAGAAACTGTATATTGCATTCATTGATTTTAAAAAAGCATTTGATCTTGTTGATAGAAATTTACTATGGGAGATACTGAGAAAAAACGGAGTAAATGGGAAAATGTTTTAAAGCATTAAAAAGTATGTATTCCGTGGTTAAAGCAAGAGTACGCTGTAAAAATGACCTTACAGACACCTTTTTCTGTCCACAAGGCTTAAAACAAGGAGATATATGCAGCCCCATTTTATTTTCTCTATTTATTAATGAACTGACAAATGAAATAATTTCTAAGGGCAAACATGGCATTCCATTATCACCTGACTTAATAGAAATCCTAATAATGTTATTCGCTGATGATATCATTCTGTTGGCGTATACAATTACTGGACTCCAACAACAGCTCAATATTTTAAAGAACACAGCAGGTAAACTTAGGCTTACTGTCAATCTCGAGAAATCTAAAATAGTAGTGTTCAGGAAGGGGGGATATCTTGCAGTCCGTGAAAAATGGTTTTATGGCTATGATAAAATAGAAGTTGTTAACCAATATAAATACTTAGGTATTATTTTTTCTACTGGGTTAACGTTTTCTTTCGCGCTTGATGACATGGCATCACGAGCAAAAAGTGTTCTATGTATACTAAAAATCTTATGGAAGCTTGGTAACCATTGTCCTCGTTTATTTTTAAGCTATTTGATTGTCAAGTACAACCAATGCTCACTTATGGATGTGAAGTTTGGGGCCTTGTAGCTGATCACAGCATAATAGAAAAAGTACATTTATTTGCAATTAAAAGATTTCTTAACGTCAGCGTACAAACACCTAGTGCTTTAGTATACGGCGAAACAGGCAGATACCCGTTAGATATAACAACTAGAACCAGATGTATTAAATATTGGCTTAAACTTCTGAAAATGCCTCAAGATCGTCTCCCCTATAAAGTTTATCAGACACTCTTTAACTTGCATTGTAGAAACAAAAATAATTGGGATTCTTCCGTTTGTTTTACATTGTATTATCATGGATTTGGCTTTGTGTGGGAAAGTCAGGGGGTCGGAAATGATAGAATTTTCTTACAAGAATTTCCACAAAGATTAATTGATTGTTTTCATCAAGGATGGAATAGTCAAATTCAGTCTAAACAGCGATTTGAATTCTTTTCTTCTATCAAGTCATCACATAGTCTTTCTCCATATCTATCTGAAATGAAAAATATAAGTCTACGTAAACCAATAATTAGATTCAGATTAGGTGTATCATGTCTGAAACCCCACCGTTTTCGCTTCTCAAAGGCACAAACAGATTACACTTGTCCCTTTTGTCCCAACACATACGAATGTGAGTATCATTTTCTCCTTAAATGCCCCAAATATCATGCTCTACGAGAGCATTTTTTGCCAAAGAAATTCTTCGTCAACCCCACGGTTTTTAAAATGTCATTACTATTGGCAAGCCCCAAACATACTTTTGGTCTTGCTAATTTTATTGCCAGAGCATTTGAACTTAGAAATTCAATCAACACTTAGTTTCGCTTTGTGTGTGTGTGTGTGTGTGTGTGTGTGTGTGTGTGTGTGTGTGTGTGTGTGTGTGTGGTGTGTGTGTGTGTGTGTGTGTGTGTTTCTCTTCCCAACTTTCCGTTATTTAGTTCCTTTTATAAAAATACAGATTTTTCCCACCTCCCTTTAACCACGATCCTATTCATTCTCTTGGTCATGTATTGTAAGACACCTTTTTTGATATACATGCAGATATTATACTGCATGCTATACTCACTGTATTATGTCTCGTGTTTCCAGTGATATGTACTATGGTTTTTGCATCATATTTCATGTTTCCCATATGAAATTATGCTCATTGTACTATGACCCTTGGTTTCTGATGCCTCCTTTTCCTGTATGACATGGGCAAATGGCCTTGTTCATTAAACTTTCGTTGATCGTTGATCGTTGATCTCTCTCTCTCTCTCTCTCTCTCTCTCTCTCTCTCTCTCTCCTCTCTCTCTCCTCTCTCTCTCTCTTTCTCTCTCAGATTCTGATGACGTATACATATAATAGGCCAATGCCCCCATTGATGGAGTGTGTGACCATTCATAGCACAACAGTTATAAGCAATGGAATTAAATTACTGAATGAAACGCGAATAATCCTAACATTGTTTTAAAAAGTGAACATTTCTGTGTTCTTAAAAGATTTTGAGCAAAAATAATGAAAACGTTTCAACAACTTCAACAGAATTAGATGAACAGAGCAGGCTGAGTGTAAACAATGTTGGCTGGCTGTAATATTTGAGCTTAATAAACTTTTCGTTAAGGCGCATGAGAGCTGGGCAGGACAGGACGAAGTGTAATTTGGCTTCCTTTGATAAATGAAGTAAATCGCAATTACTACGTGATCGATATCTAAAATAATATATGGGTAATGCAGATATACCTAATCTGAATTTCGTTGTTACTTGTTCAAATCATCAAAATCGGAAAATGTCTTGTAAATACCATAGCTGTCACTTGTGCGAATTTGATCACACCATTTCTGCCAACTGCAATCAATCAGCCGTTGGGTGGATAAGACACACAAACTCTTTAATGTTATAACCCCTCTGATTCAGCCAAACAAATCCAAATCCAAATTAAAACCGACTGTCACACGACTGTCCTCATGCACTCACAAGCACACAGAAACAATCAGGCACACACTCACAAGCACACAGAAACAATCATGCACACACTCACAAGCACACAGACACAATCATGCACACACTCACAAGTACACAGAAACAATCATGCACACACTCACAAGTACACAGAAACAATCATGCACACACTCACAAGCACACAGAAACAATCATGCACACACTCACAAGCACACAGAAACAATCATGCACACACTCACAAGCACACAGAAACGATCATGCACACACTCACAAGCACACAGAAACAATCATGCACACACTCACAAGCACACAGAAGCAATCATGCACACACTCACAAGCACACAGAAGCAATCATGCACACACTCACAAGCACACAGAAGCAATCATGCACACACTCACAAGCACACAGAAACAAAGGTATAGTTTAATACATTTTCATCGTTTGTATTTGCTCCTTCTTTTGCAAGACTGTCTGCTATTTTATTTCACTTTATACCACACTGAGACGGCACCCGACAAAAATCAATTCTTATACCTAGAGTTATGAAACAAGGCAGTAGATATTTTATTTCAAAAAGCAAATCTTTTCTAGCTTTGCACTCCTGACGCTCTAGTGGTTGTAAAACAGATTTGGAAACACTACAAAGTAAAATTGTATATAAATAAAACAATTGGTGTATCGTATATTTAAGTCGAAGTCTTCAGTATTTCATAATATTTTGAGGTATAGATTGAAAACTCCTTTCCTAAAATAGTATGATTTCTTGACATTTAAAGTTGGTATTATAGAGCCAGAACTACTGTCAGAGGATTCCATTACCGACTCGTCTGTAAAACACTTTTAAGTGATTTGGATAGCTGTTTTCTAAATGTTCACGAACTTTAGTTGTTAAAACATTTACATTATCACTTTTCTTTAACAAAGTGTAACTGTAATCAAAAGAAACATTTAGGTGCTCCCACGGAGGCATTGTAGGTACTGCAGGAAATTCTGGCATAGCTATAATATCAATATTACAATGTGACATAAAGTCAGATGTGTAGTTTCTTATTGGTTGAACGTATTATATGCTTTTAGACCTCGTGGGGAAATCTTTACTGGAATCCATCACACATTATTTTCACATGAAAAAAGAAAATGTATGATTGTTTTGTTTTCTAAGTCGCGGTTGGTGTGTGACCACTGTGCCCATATCTCTCTCTCTCTCTCTCTCTCTCTCTCTCTCTCTCTCCTCTCTCTCTCTCTCTCTCTCTCTCTCTCTATATATATATATATATATATATATATATATATATATTTTGTTAAAAAGTAAGGTTTAAAACTATCTACAGCGCTGTTTCATGCAATGCAATCATCAGGATGTGGTGGGTCTGTGCTGCCGGTGTTTTATAACTGCTTGTGTTGTCTGTCATCACGTGCTGTCTGTGTTTTTTCGTGTGTTTCTGGTTCTTGTTCACTGATAGGAATTTCCACTTGTGCCTGCAGTTGTTAACCATTTCTATCCTAGTATTTAAAGTTGCCAGTTGTGGTTTGCATAGTATTATGTACTTTTCTGTTGAGCATAGGTTACATCTTTTTGAAATGTTGTTGTATGGTGCTGCTCTTTCTATGATTTTCCAGGATATATTGTATTCTATCTTTTTCTCTTTGAGCTTCCAGATGTATTTACTCAATTCTGTTTGGTTTTTGTATCTTTCTTTGTTAAATGACTGTTTGTGGTTTGCATATCTAGTTTTAAATTGGTTTTCAGTGATACCTATATATGTTTCTTCTGCGTTCTCTGATGTTACAGTGGCTTGGTACACAATGCTGTTGTAGAGGCATTTGTTGCTCTGAGGGCACTGTTCTTTCTTGATACAGTTGCAGGATTTCCTTTCATCACCCTCGTTTTTCTCTGTACTGCTTTTCATTTTGTTGGTTGAATCAATGATGTTTTTAAGGTTGGGCATACATGAGTATGATAATTTGATGCTGTTTTTGTTGAATATCTTGGATAATTTGTGCTCTTTTGGGAATGATGATGTTAGGATTCTAAAGAATTCTTTCCCTATATTTGTTTTCACTCTTCCGTCATATGGGGGGTTGTACCATATGATCTTTCTTTTCCTGTTCTTCTTGTGTCTGCTCATGTCATTATCTGGGTCATATTGTAGTTTGTAGTTGTAGCCACTTTTGTGTAACGCTTCTTGATATTCAGCTGCAGCGTTATTGAATGCTGTTTCATTGCATGACAGGTTGGATAATCTCTTATTTATGCCTCTGGGTATTGTTTTTAGTATGGAAGGTGGATGGTTACTTTTGATATTTACATAGACAGGTGTATCATTTGGTTTTTTGTATGGTTTATATATGTGCTGGTTGAGATCAAACGTTATATCTAGATAGTTCACTATCTTTTTATTTGCTTCTATAGTGATTTTTAGATTTTGGTTTTGGAAGATTTTACACAGTTCTTTTTTCTTATTTTCAATGTTTCTAGGGTTGTCATTCAGCGCAACGAGGCCGTCATCCCTGTACAGTCCGAAAAACACAGACAGCACGTGATGACAGACAACACAAGCAGTTATAAAACACCGGCAGCACAGACCCACCACATCCTGATGATTGCATTGCATGAAACAGCGCTGTAGATAGTTTTAAACCTTACTTTTTAACAAATGTTGCTCCCAGTTCGGTTGAGCATTTTTTTAAAATCTCTGCTGGTATTCACTACCATTGTCTTATATATATATATATATATATATATATATATTATATATATATATATATATGTATGTATGTGCGTGTGTGTGTGTGTGTGTGTGTGTGTGTGTGTGTGTGTGTGTGTGTGTGTGTGTGTGTGTGTGTGTGTGTATGTGTGGTGTGTGTGTGTGTGTGTGTGTGCCTATAGATTTGTTATTTATTTATTCTGGCCATCATGGAAGGAGACAGAAGTGAAAGTCACAACGTATTCACAGGTTTTAGATATTCGTGTTACAGATCGCAATAATAATGTGTTTTATAGATATTCGTGTTACAGATCGCAATAATAATGTGTTTTATAGATAGTCGTGTTACTGATCGCAATAATAATGTGTTTTATAGCGGGGTCTGAAAGCAGTGGCACAGAGAGTTAGCTCGCACACCGCCAAAAATATGAAGACAAAGAGCAAGCTGTTAGCGAGGAAATCAGTATATTCAAGACCCCACGGCTGAATGTGGACGGTGTGAATAATTATGTCGTACAGTGTCAAGACTGTTCTCTCTCTCTCTCTCTCTCTCTCTCTCTCTCTCTCTCTCTCTCTCTCTCTCTCCCCCCCCCCCCCCCCCATATGACCCAAACGAAAAATTCAAGCAAGCCAGTTTGGTTATTATGCCTTATGCATTAAAGAAGGAGAGACAGGAAGTTCTTAATCCTTTCTCTCCCCCCCCCCCTCCCAATCTGCGTCTGTAAATGCGAGTGAGTCAGTGTGTGTGTGTGTGTGTGTGTGTGTGTGTGTGTGTGTGTTCTTTTTTAAGTTGAATATCCTCTAATCCTCTTTTTTTCCACGGGACCTCTCTCTCTCTCTCTCTCTCTCTCTCTCTCTCTCTCTTCTCTCTCTCTCTCTCTCTCTCCTGTTTATCCTAAGGGATGTCTGTCTAAGGATTCAACAGCCACAGATGTTTCAGCACTTTTCTCTTGCTTACTCTCGCTGGACGAGTCATATGCTCTCTCTCTCTCTCTCTCCTCTCTCTCTCTCTCTCTCTTCTTTTCTAAATTCCACTGCTCCGACCTTTGCCGGCCTTGTCTTCGTCAATCGTCGTGTTTTTTCGCCAGCTGTCAATCATATTCGCGTGTCTGGTGTGCGACCAATCATCGTTTTCTATCATATTCACGTGTGTGGTGTTGCGACCAATCATCGTTTTCATTGCCAAACTGTGTACGTGGCAAAAAAAAAGAAGAAGCAATATTGATTTGTTTTTAAGTCCGCGGTGTCAGTGTGTTTTTTTCGCATTCTTCAACATCTTCCTAGAGAAGACGTTCTCACTACAGCTCAGCCCGCTGCTCACTCGTTCCAACGCTATCTCAGGAACCTCCGATCGACTGTTTACTTCACAAAACAAAGGTAGGACTTGGTGAACTATAAAGTTGTGCTGTGAAAACCGTTGATGTGGGTTTTGTTTTTCTTATCCTTCTTTTTTTCGTGGCGGTTCAGGAGTAGGTAAAGGCAGAATGAATTGAAATCATTTGGTGAGAAGATGATGGGAACACGCACTAAGCAGCATTGGGTTTAGTTAAGGCGATCTCTCAAACTATATGCACCTTTCAGTTAAACAAAATGAAGTCTAGCACAAAACTTGTTTTAATTCAACACCAGTAGCCTTTAATGCAGTGATAGCTGAATTTTTTTTTTATCTCGGGGTGAAAATGATTTATCTCACTTTGTGTAAAAGCGGAATGTCAGGTCTTTTTGTGAAGAGAAGTGCCACATATTTGGGGAATGTCAGGTCTTTTTGTGAAGAGAAGTGCCACATATTTGGGGAATGTCAGGTCTTTTTGTGAAGAGAAGTGCCACATATTTGGGGAATGTCAGGTCTTTTTGTGAAGAGAAGTGTCACATATTTGGGGAATGTCAGGTCTTTTTGTGAAGAGAAGTGCCACATATTTGGGGAATGTCAGGTCTTTTTGTGAAGAGAAGTGCCACATATTTGGGGAATGTCTTGATTTCAGGAATGTTATACAAAACGGTAGAGTTAGGCACTGACCATAACGGATTTAAATAATTTAAGATGTATTTATCTTAATGAGCTTTGTAAATCTATAGACATGGTATCTGAAGTAAAAGCAACTTAATTTTGATCAATGGTGACTAGAAAGAGAGGGTGTTAGTTACCGCCAATGACACTGACAAACAAAGCACATGACAAGACACGATGCATTTCGACCTCTTGGGTATTCTTCAGGCAAAAGAAATATAGATCACATTTAACATTTAGGACAGTACAAACAAAGAACGAAGAGTGACTCGTCTGTTGTTGTCCATGTGGTACGGAGAATAGCGGGCAAGGCGGAAATAACAGAGGGGATTATGGGAGAGGAAAATGGCTTCAAATCATGGCGATCACCCCCGACAATAGATGAAATGAAACCTTTTGAAGACAAAATGAAGGGACTGATAACCAACATTGAATTCAAGAAATCAAATAACAACTTTCAAACATCACTAGCAAATGAAATAAAACAAATCCAAAATGATAAAAAGATATTCGTAAAGGCCAATAAAACCAGCAATTTTTATAAAATGAAACTAAATGAATACTCCCATCTCCTAAACAAAAACATCCAGAAAAATTACAAGAAAGCTGATAAAACCACACATAACAACATCCACAAAAAAGAAAAAGAACTTGCACACCGCATGGAGTTAAGCGACAGGGTAGAGGCAACAGCAACAAAAGAAGCCTTCATAACACTCAAAGACCACAAGCCTAACTTCCAAAACAACCCAACATGTAGACTAATAAACCCATCCAAATCCGAACTGGGCAAAATAAACAAGAGAATTTTGGAAAGGGTTATAGAAAATGTAAAATCAAACACCGAATACAACCTTTGGAAAAAACAGCTATGAAATTATCCAATGGTTTAGGAAACTCAACAAACAGAGAAACACAGTGTTTATCACATTTGACATAGTAGACTTCTACCCATCCATAGATGAAGAACTACTCACCAAAGCTTTGAAATTTGCCAACAAACACACGAAAATAACAGAGACAGAAATGGAGATTATTTTCCACACCAAGAAAACCCTACTCCACAGCAGAAATGAAACTTGGATTAAAAAACGAGCAAAAACTCCACATTTGATGTGACCATGGGATCGTATGATGGCGCCGAAACATGTGAACTAGTCGGGCTCTTCATGCTATCCAACATCCAAAAACAACTCGGAAAACAGGTCGGTTTGTACAGAGATGACGGCCTTGCTGCATTAAACAATAATCCAAGGACTATTGAAAACAAGAAAAAAAGAATTATGTAAAATCTTCAAAAACCACAACTTAAAAATCACAATAGAAGCAAACAAAAAAGTAGTGAATTCCCTAGACATAACATTAGACCTCAATGACCTTGTGTACAAACCATACAAAAAACCCAACGACATACCAATCTACGTAAATATCAAAAGCAACCACCCACCATCTATACTAAAAACAATACCCAATGGTATAAACAAGAGACTATCCAACCTGTCATGCAATGAAAAGGTATTCGATAATGCAGCAACAGAATACCAAGAGGCACTACAAAAAAGTGGTTATAATTACAAACTGCAATACAGCCCAGACAATAACACAAACAGAAATTAGAAAAACAGGAAAAGGAA
>CM031620.1:3537575-3558150 GCA_018398815.1 Conus ventricosus | reverse complement strand
ATTATGGACTGTGGCTGTGTCTCTATTTGACACCAAGAGCACTGACACAATCAGCCGTGTCTCCTGATGAGTCCGATCCAGCGACAAAGGCCTAGGAGCAGGCAATACAAAAAAATGTGCTTTCGAGAGGGACTGCGATGATTCCCTCAGGCAGCTAGCAAAGGGCTTCTCATATTTATAATATATTCCCCCCATTATCTTCATCTTCAATTTTTTTTTCTTTTTCTTAAAAGTTCAAATCTTTGCGAAGTCATTACTATAACGACTGAAGAATTGTTAGCCTGCACTTGTTTTCCCCCACTACTTAATTGTTCAGAATTCTATATTATATATATATTATATATATATTTATATATATATATATATATTATATATATATATATATATATTCTTTCTCTCTCTTCTTCTTCGCATTATTATCAGTAGTTGCAGCAGCAGCAGCAGTAGTAGTAGAAGTAGTAGTAATAGTAATAGTTGTTGTTGCTGTACCGGCAGAAGTAGTATAACCATATTACTAATGCTGCTATGACCATATTATTCTAACTACCCTCTGAAGTCTCCCCTTCCTCTTCTTCTTTTAGTAAACGACGATCTTTTGAGCGTTTAATTAACTAACAGTGACCACCACAGTTAATTACTATTAGTTTAATCAGCCCATCCACTTGACCCCCACGAGTATGGTCTGCAAGAGCATCAAATAATAACATCGGTCATCGTATTGCAGAACTATCTTAAAGGGATTTTTTTGTCATACATGGTATTTGACAGAACTGTGTCACGTGTGGCTTCCATAGGTAAAGGCCTAGGCACATTGCAAGGCACCGGTGTGCTGGCACATGTAGTCGCCCTGAGCAACAAGTTGTTCCAAAGGTGATGGCATATCCTGTCGCCCTGGCACAAATTATCGCCGGCGACAAAGTGTGTCTAGCCTGGGGGGCATATAATGGAGTCCTGAAACCTAGGGACACCCCCTCATCTTTTGCCTGGTAATCACCATGTCTGTTGCTCTCCCTGCTTTTCAGTCTGTATGGGTTGGTTTCAAACAGGGTGCTGGGTCAGCTCAGTACAGAAGACAAATCTAGGGTGACCTCTGTTTTCTGATGTCTTTAATCTGCCAATTTTGCTTGTCAGTTTTCTTGTCCGTCTGTCGTTGTCCGTCGGTCTTGCTACTTTCTTTTCTTGTCTTTTCTTCTTTTCTGTGTGTGTGTGTGTGTGTGTGTGTGTGTCGTGCGTGCGTGCGTGCGTGCGTGCGTGCGTGGGTGCGTGCGTGCGTGCGTGCGTGCGTGCGTGTGTGTGTGTGTGAATGCTACTATTTTCGGTGAAAGTATTGCTCTTAGAGGCTGTCTGCAATTTGAAAAAAAAACACGTTCTGCTGCCTTTCTTGTAATGCTTTTGCTTTTTGTGGTTTCGTGATTCGCATGTTAATTGCAAAGATGCTAAAACCATGCAATGTTCTACACATCTCTTATCTATGTTTTCAGAAACACGATGATATCTATGACATAATATAGTCTCTGGTGTGTAATAGTAGTAGTAAGAGTAGTTCTAGTAATTGCAGTAGCAGTAGCAGTAGCAGTTACACTAATAAGAACAGTAATGAATAAATAAGAAAGAAAAGAAAGAAAGAAAGAAAGAAAGAAGAAGAAAACGAAACAACAACAACAGCAACAACTATACAACAACAACAACAACAACAACAACAACAACAACAACAACAGGAAAATACTACTACTACTACTACTACTACTACTACTACTACTACTACTACTACTACTACTACTACCACCACCACCACTTCTTCTACTACTTCTACTACTACTGCTGCTGCTACTACTACTAACTACTACTTACTACTACTACTACTACTACTACTACTACTACTACTACTACTACTACTACTATACTACTACTTACTTCTATCGTTGATAGTATAATAATAATAACAGTACCAGCAAAAGTAGTAGTAGCAATAGTGGTGGTAGTAGTAGTTGTATTGGTAGTATAAGTAATAGCAGCAGCAGCAGCAGTAGTAGTAGTAGTAGTAGAGTAGTAGTAGTAGTAGTAGTAGTAGTAGTAGTAGTAGTAGTAGTTAGTTGTTGTTGTTGTTGTTGTTGTAGCAGTACGACGACAACATCTACTATGGCTATTACTGCTTTTACTGCTGGTGCTTTCACTACTACTACTGCTGCTGATGCTACTACTTCTACTACTACTACTACTACTTTCTACTACTACTACTACTACTACTACTACTACTACTACTGATGCTACTACTTCTACTACTTCTACTACTACTACTACTACTACTACTACTACTACTACTACTACTACTACTACTACTACTACTACTACTACTACTACTACTAGCTCTACTGCTACTACCAGTGCTGCTACTACTACCACTACTGCTACTACTACTACCAGTAAAGACTACAAGATATTATAGTCTCTGGTATAATGTCTCCAGCAAGGTCTGTCAGACGGGTCACCTTGCTCCTCTTGGCTGGCCGTGGCTGATTTGACCCACTTGCTGGCCTACACCTATGGCATTGGTACTTGCTACCTTTCAGACAGGTTCAGGTCAGTAACAGGAACACAGTCCACAATGCCACGTTCGCCCCTGTGGTCAACTGGTTTGGAATACAGCTGGGGCCCTCATGGCCATCATGAGTGTGGACCGATGTCTCTCTGTCGTCAGGCCGCTCAAGGCCAGGAGATTGCTGAGTTACAGGTGTGAGTGTGTGTGTGTGTGTGTGTGTGTGTTGTGTGTGTGTGTGTGTGTGTGTGTGTGTGTGTGTGTGTGTGTTTCTCTCTCCTCTCTCTCTCTCTCTCTCTCTCTCTCTCTTTTCCCCCCCCCTCTCTCTCTCTGTTCTTTCTCTCTCTCTCGTAGAGAGTAAAAAAAAGAAAGAAGAATGAAAGAGAGGTGAGCTTAGTAAGTGAGAAATTCACCCTTTTTCTCTATTGCAGAAACATGTGCAATAATGAAAAAGAAAAAGAAACACCCGAAGGTGCTGGGGAGGACCCAGAGAAGCACTGTCTTCACCTGCCTTTAGAGCAGTCCTGTACCACCCTTGGAGGCCTGCGCTGTGTTGACGATGGGTACAGTCAACGCACAGGACACTCCATTAAGATATCAAGGGACATAACTGCTCCTGAACAGAGGTAAATTAGACTACAGGATGCAGCTCATAACAGCCTTAAAGTAGCATCCCCATGGGTTGTACCAGCCCGTATTTCATGACTGCAAAGCCCACCGGCGAAGAACACCACCCCCCAGCTGCCGAGCACACCCCACAGACCCAACCAGCCCTGCCCACGGACAGACGAAGACAGTGCCACTCCAGACACAGCCAAGCTTTCGCCATACGGTCTTATGTGCCCTCAAGAGAGAATCCAAAAGTTGTAGTCTTTCCCACTGTCAACAGGACTTTCCCTGTGGTCAGTGGGTCTTTCCTCACCGTCACTGGACCTTTCTCCAGGGTCAGCCTAGTTAAGGCAAAGAGAAAAAGAAACACCCGAAGGTGCTGGGGAGGACCCAGAGAAGCACTGTCTTCACCTGCCTTTAGAGCAGTCCTGTACCACCCTTGGGGCCTGCGCTGTGTTGACGATGGGTACAGGCACGCACAGGACACTCCATTAAAGATATCAAGGGACATAACTGCTCCTGAACAGAGGTAAATTAGACTACAGGATGCAGCTCATAACAGCCTTAAAGTAGCATCCCCATGGGTGTACCAGCCCGTATTTCATGACTGCAAAGCCCACCGGCGAAGAACACACCCCCCAGCTGCCGAGCACACCCCACAGACCCAACCAGCCCTGCCCACGGACAGACGAAGACAGTGCCACATGTGCAATAATGTATTACAGCAGCAAAACGATGTTTTGTTCTGTTTTTGTTCTACAATATTTTGATATATTTGCATACTGTATAGAAGTAACCTTGAATCTTCCATACGTAGCAGCTACATCTAATTAGATTACAGAAGCAAGACATATCACTCGAAGCTTCAAGACCGGGCTAAAAACTCAGTTACTTCATACAAGTATCGTACTATCCAAGATCTTCCACGTGCAGTTAGAAATAAATCCATGAAATACACTGTAGAAGGTTTGCACTGTAGGGACGTTAGACACGACGACAGAGACTATGGTGGTGAAGTGAAGTCAGAAACAGCAGGCAATGAATGAGTAGAACGGAAGATCAATGCGTGAGGGAAATAAAGTTAAGGCCAAATGGCTTTGACTAGTTTGATCTATCCTAATTGTAGTGGTAAGCAAAGTTGTGGACACTCTTTAATCCACAAGTGGTTTCATCTATGACGACCAGACCCTGTTAATGCGAAAGACACACATGAGAATATCGTGCAACATGTTCGTATGAGGAAAAGAAACGTAATAATAAAGACACCTTACTGTAGAGAATGAACAAGAACACAAGCCTTCGATTTATTGCTAATCTTTATCAAGCGGCTTACAGGCACAGACTAACTTTAACAAGGCACATTAGCAATCAATCATAAAATAGAGAATCGTGAGTACAGCTCATTCATGAAACTAAGTAGCCAGCAAAAAGCTGAACCAAAGTAGAACGAACAAAACAGCAAAAATGGCCGATTTTAAAGACACCTTATATGAGAAAGATGGGTACGGGCTGTCACACTAGATAGGTCTGCATGTTCTCCGCAGATAGACAAAAAGTGATGTATTTGAAGGCCTTTTTGATATAAAGTGTTCTACCAGCCACCCATCCAAGTCCGATAGTAATGAGCATAAAAGATCCAGCTTAAACGAAAAAGGAAGGTCAGGTCTGATAGCCGTCGAGACAACAAGTAACAGAGAATATAGTTCCCCATAATAGTCAAGAAAGAGAGGATCGCATATGGAAAATAATCTACGACGTCAAAAATAATGTCTTCAGAAGGCAGAGAAGAGAGTGGTTAGATACAATGGCATTTTTTTTTTTTTTTTTTTTTTTGCAAAAAGGAGACTTCAAGCTTGCCTATATATTCCGACCTGATACATGTACATGCAGTCTCACATCACGAGAACTTGAAAAAGAATAACCCACAATGCTTCTTGCTTTGTTTGTTGCAGTCCAATGGCGGCAGCTATAGTTCTGGCTTACCTCATTCCTTTCGGCTATTCTCTAGTGTTATTTCTGGCCTCTAATGTGAAGTGGAAAACAGATCCGTCAACCAATCGCAGCATCGCTTACATGGCCGAAACGCCTTGGGTCCCTGTGGATAGCCAGCTCCGAGCTCAACTGAGTTACTACTTTCACCTCATCGTGAAGCCCATCTTCCTCGTCACTGTCACCGTCTGCAGTATCATCACCATCACCTACCTTCGCAAAGCTGCTGGTAACCGTTTGCAGATGACGGGAAGTGTCGGAGAAAGGGGTGATACAGGAGAAAACAAAATCACGAGGATGCTGCTGTTCCTGTGTGTTCTTTACGCTGCTGTCCTGTGTCTGGAACTATCTGTTTCCCTGACCCACCTTCTTCTCCCTGAGTTCTACG
Organism: Conus ventricosus; assembly: GCA_018398815.1. Classification (NCBI taxonomy): domain Eukaryota; kingdom Metazoa; phylum Mollusca; class Gastropoda; order Neogastropoda; family Conidae; genus Conus; species Conus ventricosus. The sequence continues at coordinate 3,552,628 of CM031620.1, read as the reverse complement.
TGTACAGAAAATACCACAATAGATTTATTATTGTCTATCAGACTCTTGTTTACCCCTCTGCGTGTTTGAACTCCGCAGTCAATGTCTTTGCCTATCTCCTGCTTAGTTCCAGGTTTCGGAGTAAGTTTAAGGAGTTGTTCCACTGCTTTTGTAGAAACCCCTGAACGCGGCCTAGAGAACGACACTGATCGTACATATTGTAAAAAGAATTTTGAGTGCGTCCGCAGGACAACAGAGACAAACAAATCCCAAGACAAACCACGACGCATGTTGATCTCTGAGGTTTTCTTCAAGCAGTAGGCATCCTTCAGTCTCGGAAGACTATGGAGTAGCGCTCTAGGTGTCTATTCTGGTACAGCGACGGGTGTGGCTGGCCAGTCCGACGCGGGAATGACATTCCCTGTGGCAGAGGGCACAGATGAAGTCTGACGCTGGTCTGTCTGCCTGGGCTGCAGCCTTTCTTCTCATTCTCTTTTCTCCATGCTGCTGAGCGAGTGTCTCTTCGAACGTGGAGAGACCTTTCTGCACAGTCTATCTCCAGGCTGACCGTTCGAGGGCTGTTGCTTCCCAGTTGTTCTGGTTGATGTTCAAGGCTTTTAGGTCCCTCTTGCACACGTCTTTGAATCGCAGCTGTAGAGCAAGATAAACAACATTCTGGACAATAACAACGAAGAACGAGCAATCATTTATCTTCTCATACTCGGCGCAAGATGGGCGTTGAATGAAAACGAGGCCGCTGGGAAGGGGACAGAAGTTCATAAGAGCAGACAATGCATCTTGCTAAAAAAAAAAAGAGCTCTTTTGGGGGTGTCTGTCTGTCTACGTTGTCTATATTTTGTAAAGAGGTAATAAAATTCACAGTTAATCCTGTCATTATTGTCCTCATTTCGAATGGCCTCAGTACTGTGTCATGATGTCCTCTCTTCTCTCTCTCTCTCTCTCTCTCTCTCTCTCTCTCTCTCTCTCTCTCTCTCTCTCTCTCTCTCTCTCCTCTCTCTCTCTTTGTGTGCGTGCGTGCGCGCGCGCGCGCGCGCGTGTGTGCGTGTGTGTGTGTGTGTGTGTGTGTGTGTGTGTGTGTGTGGTGTAGGTGACTGCTTACTTGGGCTGTGGAGCGTCAAAGTGTGTCGGTTGATTACGCGTGTGCATATCAGAAAGAAAGAGACAGATTGTAACGTTGTCTCAGAGAGACAGACAGACAGAGAGAGAGAGAGAGAGAGAGAGAGAGAGAGGAGAGAGAGAGAGAGAGAGAGAGAGAGAGAGAGAAGAGAGAGAGAGAGAGAGAGAGAGAGAGAGAGAGAGAGAGAGAGAGAGATTAACGTTGTGTTTGTGTTTCTGTGTGTGTGTGTGTGTGTGTGTGTGTGTGTGTGTGTGTGTGTGTGTGTGTGTGTGTGTGAAAGAGAGAGAGAGAGAGGAGAGAGAGGAGAAAAGAGAGAGAGAGAGAGAGAGAGAAGAGAGAGAGAGAGAGAGAGAGGAAGAGGAGAGAGAGAGAGGAGAGAGAGAGAGTTCAACGTTGTCTCATACAGATTTTTGGTATTGTCTCAGGACCTGCAAAAGCTGTTAAGCTGAAAGGTGGTCTAGTATTACTCTGCAGGTCTGGCCCTTTTCTACCTCCCGTTTTCAGATGACAATACGTATTGCCATCAATGATTAGAGTCATTACTAAAGGAAACGTAACTGGTGTCAGAAATGTAAACTTCCTTACTCTGCTACTATCACAATTTTTATAACCACATTCTTTTAACAGGAAGTGCACCGGACAACAAGAATTTCTATGGAGTGGACAGAAAATGACTTGTGACGAAAAAGAGTAAGCTTATTCATCGGTTTAGAGATTAAGAATATCTTTCATTATGGTCTGTCACCCTAACCTGCATACCTCTTATTCCGTGACTACCTCATCCTTGATGCCAGACCTTCTGCCAGTTCCGCAGCATCACCACTCCACTCCACTCAGACCTTGGCACCAACGATAGCAGCATGACGAACAAAGTGTCGCAACTCCTGTATATTATTTTCACGCACGTCAGCCTTCAGTTGTTTCCCTTAGATCTCTCTCTCTCTGCACTCTCCCGTTCTGGCCGGCACATGAGCACACAGCTGCACACACGAACACGACGAGGACAGTTTCCGTGAGACAACTCGTAGCGGTGGAAACAACATCCCTCGTTTCAGTGGACCAGTGGCCACACGCTGAACGCAGCACGCTGCATTGGCTGTGATGCTGTTCTCCACGCGGTACAGTCCATTGTGATAAACAAGATTTTAAAACAAGGAGGAGCGAAGTGCAGAGCGAAGGCAGAGTTTGAAAAGTGAAAATGAAGGAGAGAAGAGAAAGGAGAGCGACAAGGATGGTGGTTTAGTAACACGCGCTGTTGTGAGTGTTATGGGCGCCGATCCAGCCGTCAGCGGCGTCGTATTTTTGACGGAATGATAGTTCAGCTACTGTAGTCAAAAATTCTAGGACTGACAATTCATCCAGAATGTGCGTGTGTGTGTGGCGGGGGGGGGGGGGGGGGGGGGGGGGGGGGGGGGGGGAGGGATAGGGTTTGAGGGATGAGCACGCATTAGGAGAGATGACGATTTGCTGAAGTCCATGATACAACATTCAACATGGCGACAGTGGCATGGATGGTAAAGGATTATGCGGCTCTGCAGGAACCAATAACAACGTGCCATGGCTTCATCAGGAGACCTGCCCATCCCAGGTTGGTTGGTATTACGTCATTGTGTCTGTAAAATGATGTGTGCGTTTCTTTCACTATAGCAATGACGTTACTCTGCCCTGTGTGTATTGTCTGTTTATCTCATTCACAGCAAGATTACACAGAAATTTCAAAGGAACTTTTAAAGAAATTGAAAGCAAACTTTCAAAGAAATTTCAAAGAAACACAATGGAGAAGTAAAGATGAGGCCCCAGAAACAAATCCAGTCTGACTTTGGTGCCAATCTTGATTAGGTGACGGTTCCGGATCTGTTGTTGTTCACTTCTTTTGTTGCTGTTTTATTTTTTTTTTTTTTTTTTTATTTACGTATTTCGACAATGGGCCCACAGCACACTTAACCATGGGTGTGACCTTGCAGGGGCCAAGAAAGCCTGCCAATAGATATTCCTGTTACTGACTGCTGACAGCCTGTGTGACAAACATTTTACATGTTTGCCAGTTGAACTTACGGGTTTACATGACTGGTGTAACGTAAAGGATTACATGAGGGTCGGTATAAGGTAAAGGTTTCAATGACGACCAGCCACATGTGAAAGTTTTACATGATGGCCAGTAGAACTTACGGGTTTACATGACTGGTGTAACGTAAAGGATTACATGACGGTCGGTATAACGTAAAGGTTTCAATGACGACCAGTGAAGGTTTACATGATGGCCGGTATAACTTTAAGGTTTAATTGACGGTTAGTATACTGTTTTCATGGCAGCTGAGAGAATGTAAAGATTTTCATCACGGCCAGCATATGGTAAAGCTTTTCACGATGGTTGCTTTTGTTGTTGTGGTGGTTGTTTATATGGCCGGTTTGCATGATGACCGGTATAAGATAAACGTTTTATATGATGGCCGGTATAGGTTTTATATGATGGCCTGTATAACATGAAGATTTACATGGCGGCCGGTATAACGTAAAGGTTTACATGACAGCTAGTATAACGGAAGGTTTACATGATGGCCAGTATAACATAAACGTTTAACGAAGGTCAGTATCATGTTAAAGTTTTCATGATGGCAGTATATCGTGAAGGCTTTTTTTTTTTTTACAGCTGAGGTCATTTAAAGGTTTGCAAGATGACTGGTAAAATGTAAATGTTTAAATGACGGCTAGTATATTGCAAAAAAGTTTTCAAGATGGCCGATATAGTGTAAATATTTTCACGATGGCCGGTGTGATGTAAAGATAACCATGATAGCTGGTATAATGTGAAGGTTTTATTATTGCCGTGTAATGTGAAGATTTTTACGACGGTCGTATAATGTGAAGATTTTCTTTATGGCGGTATAATGTCAGGATTTCCATGACGTCCTGTATAATGTACACGTTTCCATGACGGCTTGTGTAATGTAAAGGTTTCCAAGACGGCTTGTGTAATGTGTTTTAGCAACACAGTCGTGATACAGATCACAAATTGTTTACTTCAGCAATACTTTTATTGCTTTAGAATAGAGTTGTTGTCATGTTCATTATCAATCACCGTGTGTGTGTGTGTGTGTGTGTGTGTGTGTGTGTGTGTGTGTGTGTGTGTGTGTGTGTGTGTGTGTGGTGTGTAGGTGTGTGTGTGTGTGTGTGTTGTGTGTGTGTGTGTGTTGTGTGTGTGTGTGTGTGTGTGTGTGTGTGTGTGTGTGTGTGTGTGTGCGTGCGTGTGCACGCGCACACGCGTTCTCTCTCTCTCTCTCTCTCTCTCTCCTTCTCTCTCTCTCTCTCTCTCTCTCTCTCTCTCTCTCTCTCTCTCATCACACATTCTGATGACGTATACATAAAATAGGCCAATGCACCCATTGATGGAGTGTGTGACCATTCATAGCACAACAGTTATAAGCAATGGAATTAAATTACTGAATGAAACAGGAATAATCCTAACATTGTTTTAAAAAGTGAACATTTCTGTGTTCTTAAAAGATTTTGAGCAAAAATAATGAAAACGCTTTAACAACTTCAACAGAATTAGATGAACTGAGCAGGCTGAGTGTAAACAAAGTTGGCTGGCTGTAATATTTGAACTTAATAAACGTTTCTTTAAGGCTCATGAGAGCTGGACAGGACAGGACGAAGTGTAATTTGGCTTCCTTTGATAGATGAAGCAAATCGCAATTACTACGTGATCGATATCTAAAATAATATATGGGTAATGCAGATATACCTAATCTGAATTTTATTGTTACTTGTTCAAATCATCAAAATCGGAATTTCCTGTAAATACCATAGCTGTCACTTGTGCGAATATGATCACGCCATTTCTGCCAACTGCAATCAATCAGCCGTTGGTGGATAAGACTCACAAACTCTTTAATGTTATAACCCCTCTGATTCAGCCAAACAAATCCAATTCCAAATTAAAACAGATTGTCACACGACTGTCCTCATGCACTCACAAGCACACAGAAACAATCATGCACACACTCACAAGCACACAGAAACAATCAGGCACACACTCACAAGCACACAGAAACAATCATGCACACGCTCACATGCACACAGAAACGATCATGCACACGCTCACAAGCACACAGAAACAATCATGCACACACTCACAAGCACACAAAAGCAATCATGCACACACTTACAAGCACACAAAAGCAATCATGCACACACTCACAAGCACACAGAAACAAAGCGATAGTTTAATACATTTTCATCGTTTCTATTTGCTCCTTCTTTTGCAAGACTGTCTGCTATTTCATTTCACTTTATACCACACTGAGATGGGACCTGACAAAAATCAATTCTTATACCTAGAGTTATGAAACAAGGCAGTAGGTGTTTTATTTCAAAAAGCAAATCTTTTCTAGCTTTGCAGTCCTGACGCTCTAGTGGTTGTAAAACAGATTTGGAAACAATACAAAGTAAAATTGTATATAAAAAAACAATTGGTGTATCGTGTATTTAAGTCGAAGTCTTCAGTATTTCATAACATTTTGAGGTATAGATTGAAACTCCTTTCCTAAAATAGTATGATTTCCTGACATTTAAAGTTGGTATTATAGAGCCAGAACTACTGTCAAAGGATTCCATTACCGACTCGTCTGTAAACACTTTTAAATGATTTGGATAGCTGTTTTCTCAATGTTCACGAACTTTAGTTGTTTAAAACATTTACATTATCACTTTTCTTTAACAAAGTGTAACTGTAATCAAGAGAAACATTTAGGTGCTCCCACAGAGGCATTGTAGGTACCGCAGGAAATTCTGGTATAGCTTTAATATCAATATTACAATGTGACATAAAGTCAGATGTGTAGTTTCTTATTGGTTGAACGTATTATTGCTTTTAGACCTCGTGGGGAAATCTTTACTGGAATCCATCACACATTATTTTCACATGAAAAAAGAAAATGTATGATTGTTTTGCTTTCTAAGTCGCGGTTGGTGTGTGACCACTGTGCCCATATAATTATGAAGACAAAGAGCAAGCTGATAGCGAGGAAATCAGTATATTCAAGACCCCACGGCTGAATGTGGACGGTGTGAATAATTATGTCGTGCAGTGTTAAGACTGTCAGTTCTCTCTCTCTCTCTCTCTCTCTCTCTCTCTCTCTCTCTCTCTCTCTCTCTCTCTCTCTCTCTCTCTCTCTCTCTCTCTCTCTCTCTCTCTCTCTCTCCCATATGACCCAAACGAAAAATTCAAGCAAGCCAGTTTGGTTATAATGCCTTATTCATTAAAGAGGGAGAGACAGGAAGTTCTTCATCCTTTCTCTCCCCCCCCCCCCCCCCCAATCTGCGTCTGTATATGCGAGTGAGTCAGTGTGTATGTGTGTGGTGTGTGTGTGTGTGTGTGTGTGTGTGTGTGTGTGTGTGTGTGTGTGTTGTGTGTGTGTGGTGTGGTGGGTGGGTGGGGTGCGTGTGTGTGTGTGTGTGTTTAAAAAAAGCTGAATATCCTCTAATCCTCTTTTTTTTCCACGGGACCTCTCTCTCTCTCTCTCTCTCTCTCTCTCTCTCTCTCTCTCTCTCTCTCTCTCTCTCTCTCTCTCTCTCTCTCTCTCTCTCTCTCTCTCCTGTTCATCCTAAGGGATGTTTGTCTAAGGATTAAACAGCCACAGATGTGTCAGTGCTTTTGTCTTGCTTACTCTCGCTGGACGAGTCATATGCTCTCTCTCTCTCTCTCTCTCTCTCTCTCTCTCTCTCTCTCTCTCTCTCTCTCTCTCTCTCTCTCTCTCTCTCTCTCTCTCCACATCAATAACTGTCTCCACTCCCATGCAGTAAAATACGATTTAATCCACCCAAATCAATCAGGGTTCAGAGAAAACCATTCGTGCCACACAGTGCTAACTAGACTAATAGATAGATGGCTATTAAACATGAACTACAAACAATTTTCAGGAATTCTCTTCGTAGATTTTGCAAAAGCCTTCGACGTTATAAATCATAAACTTTTACTCAGAAAACTAACTTTGTATAAGCTGTCATACAAAACACTGAAACTGATTTCATCTTTTCTGTCCAACCGACAACAAATTGTGTCCGTAAACTCATACAAATCTAATTCTCTTCCCAACAAATTTGGTGTCCCACAAGGGTCAGTATTAGGTCCTCTATTGTTTTCATTTTACATCAATGATCTGCCATTGTACTTGAAAATAAACAGCGAAATGTTCGCTGATGATACAACTTTAGACACAAGTAATTCTGATGCCCAACAGGTTTGCAGTGACATCCAAGAAAACATAAATCTTTTGGTTAAATGGACACGATTTAATCACATGGCTATCCATCCTCAAAAACTAAATTCATGATGATAACTACTAGACAGAAACGTCAAACTCTAAGCCAGAATCTACCAGTACTTTGTATATCTAATGAAACCATCGAAGAAGTATCCAGTCACAAAGTCTTAGGAATAACAATAGATAATAATCTAACTTGGTCAAAACACTTAGAGTCTTTATCTAAAACGTTGCAAGAAAGCTACATCTTCTAAAAAGGATTAAGAACTTCTTAAATTTGCATTCAAGAAAACTATTTTTCACTCGTATATTCAGCCTATTATCGACTATGCCTCAACGCTTTGGGACTCAGCGAGCAAGAATTCACTCAAACCACTAATTAGCCTTCACAAAAGAGCTGTCAAAGTAACATTAGGTCAACCATCCTCACTGGTAGATTCAGACTATAAGCAATCAGGCATTCTCCCATTTAAAACCAAACTTCTATACAATAAGGGACTCTTTATGCATAAGGTACTCCATGGAAATGCTCCACTTTCTTAACAAATATGTTCACTTTTAACGACTATCGACATTCACTAAAATAAACCTACGTTTGCCATGATTAATCTATACAGTCAGTCTGGCGTATCGGTGGTTGGCTATGGAACCATATTCCTAGAACTTAAAAATCAATCAAACTTTAACAAATTCAAGTAATTTTCAAAAATTCTTTGATGTCTGCATTTTGACTGCATCTACCCAAAAATGTCATTGATAATCTTCAATTCAGATTCAATTTACAAATTTTGATGTTCGAAGTTGACTCATTTTACGCAATTGCAGTGATCTCCGTCCATTATTGTTTTTCAAAGTTTTTCGTCAGGTGTTTACCATGTCCTGCTTCATTGTATTTCTCTTCCTTTTTCTCTGCTTTCTTCCGCCGTCGTCGGTCGTCGTCAGTCGTCGTTTTCAGTCGTTCGGTCAGGGTGGTCGGTTTCATCTTCTCTCTCTCTTTCTCTCTCTCTCTCTTCTCTCTTCATCCCTCTCTCTTCCTTCTCTCTTTCTGCTCATCTCTCTTCTCTCTCTTGTCTTGATATATTTTTTTGTTGTTGGTGGTGGTGGTGTTCATTGGTTTCTTTTTCTTCTTTCTTCTTTTTGGTCAAAGGTTCCATGCAAAGGGATTGTTCTTCGTTTTTTCATGTATTTGTTTGATTGCTTTTTACTATATATTTGAATTTTTTCTTGCCCAGGCTGATGTAAAATAGTTCATGCTTTTTCCACTACCTCTAAAATAAAATTCGTTCGTTCGTTCGTTCGTTCGTTCTCTCTCTCTCTTCTTTTCTAAATTCCACGTGTCCGGCCTTGTCCTCGTCATCTCGTTTTTTTCGCGCTGTCATCATATTCCGCGTGTCTGGTGTTGCGACCAGTCATCGTTTTCTTCATATTCACGTGTGTGGTGTTGCGACCAGTCATCGTTTTCTATCATATTCACGTGTGTGGTGTTGCGACCAGTCATCGTTTTCTATCATATTCACGTGTGTGGTTGTTGCGACCAGTCATCGTTTTCTATCATATTCACGTGTGTGGTGTTGCGATCCAGTCATCGTTTTCTATCATATTCACGGTTGTGGTTGTTGCACCATCATCGTTTTCTATCATATTCGCGTGTCTGGTGTTGCGACAATCATCGTTTTCTATCATATTCGCGTGTCTGATGTTGGACCAGTCATCGTTTCTATCATATTCACGTGTGTGGTGTTCGACCAGTCATCGTTTTCTATCACATTCACGTGTGTGGAGTTGCGACCAGTCATCGTTTCTATCATATTCACGTGTGTGGTGTTGCGACCAGTCATCGTTTTCTATCATATTCACGTGTCTGGTGTTGCGACCAATCATCGTTTTCTATCATATTCACGTGTCTGGACTTGCGACCAGTCATCGTTTTCTATCATATTCACGTGTGTGGTGTTGCGACCAGTCATCTTTTTCTATCATATTCACGTGTGTGGTGTTGCGACCAATCATCGTTTTCATTGCCAAACTGTGTATGTGGCAAAAAAAAGCAATATTGATTTGTTTTTAAGTCAGCGGTGTCAGTGTTTTTCTCATTCTTCAGCATCTTCCTGGAGAAGACGTTCTCACTACAGCTCAGCCCGCTGTTCACTCGTTCCAACGCTATCTCAGGAACCTCCGATCGACTGTTTACTTCAGAACAACAAAGGTAAGACTTGGTGAACTATAAAGTTATGCTGTGAAAACCGTTGATGTCGGTTTTGTTTTTCTTATCCCTCTTTTTTTTCGTGGCGGTTCAGGAGTAGGTAAAGGCAGAATGAATTGAAATCATTTGGTGAGAAGATGATGGGAACACGCACTAAGCAGCATTGGGTTTAAGGCGATCTCTCAAACTATATGCACCTTTCAGTTAAACAAAATGAAGTCTAGCACAAAACTTGTTTTAATTCAACACCAGTAGCTTTTATGCAGTGACAGCTTTTATCTCGGGGTGAAAATGATTTGTGTAAAAGCGGAATGTCAGGTCTTTTTGTGAAGAGAAGTGCCACATATTTGGGGAATGTCAGGTCTTTTTGTGAAGAGAAGTGCCACATATTTGGGGAATGTCAGGTCTTTTTGTGAAGAGAAGTGCCACATATTTGGGGAATGTCAGGTCTTTTTGTGAAGAGAAGTGCCACATATTTGGGGAATGTTAGGTCTTTTTGTGAAGAGAAGTGCCACATATTTGGGGAATGTCAGGTCTTTTTGTGAAGAGAAGTGCCACATATTTGGGGAATGTCAAGTTTTTTTGTGAAGAAAAGTGCCACATATTTGGGGAATGTCTTGATTTCAGGAATGTTATACAAAACGGTAGAGTTAGGCATTGACCATAACGGATTTAAATGATTTAAGATGTATTTATTTAATGAGCTTTGTAAATCTATAGACATGGTGTCTGAAGTAAAGCAACATAATTTTGATAAATTTGGTGACTAGAAAGAGAGGGTGTTAGTTACCGCCAATGACATTGACAAACAAAGCACATGACAAGACACGATGCATTTCAACTCTTGGGTCTTCTTCAGGGGAAAAAAAAAATCACATTTAACATTTAGGACAGTACAAACAAAGAACGAAGAGTGACTCATCTGTTGTTGTCCATGTGGTACGGAGAATAGCGGGCAAGGCGGAAATGACAGAGGGGATTATGGGAGAGGAAAAGGAGAGGTGGGGGGTTGCGTAGGAGGAGGTGGGGGGGGGGGGGGGGGGGGGTGATACGATAGGGTTGTGTGTGTAGTTTAGTGGGGTGATGTGATATATTTGTGACGGTAGTTGGTAATGGTTGATTGATAATAATGATAAGTGGGGGGGGGGGGGGGATTGGAAATTTTTTTTTATATTATATATATTTATATATATTTTATATATATATTTATATATATATTATATATATATTTTTATATTTTAAAATATAACAAACTAATAAATTCCAAGGATAAGTACCGCACCGTTCCAGCAACTTACAGAGCAGCTTGGTGTTGCAATGACTGCAAGAAATATTGAATTATAAACAGAGCTTGCTCTTATGTCTTAGATTGAAGAAATAGGGGGAGATACGCATTCATATCTGCAGTGGTAGATGATTCTGCCTAACTAACAGTAGGTGCTTGAGTGGGTGAATGGGGAAAAATAAATTAAATGCTTCTCAAAATGAGCCTTCAGCAAGCTTATATTCTCCAAGGGGGAGGACATCCTCCATAGGGAGGGAAACTCACTAACATATAACTCCCGGTCATATACCGATATTTCGAAACTTGGTGGTTTCTCCTCAGTGACCGCGGAAAGTGGTAATTTGACTCCTCTGCCTTTTCAGTTTTAAGAAGAATGAAATCCCAAAAAAGGTTGGTGTGCAATACCGTAGTTGTTTGTTGAGTTTTCAAAAAGCCAAAAAAGGTCCCATCTAAGATTCAATTAAATTATAATTCAATTAATTCAATGTTTTTAATTCAATTCATTTTTTTAAAATTCTTTCAATTTTATTATTATATAAAAAATTTAAAATATATATTAATATATATATATATATTTATATATATATTATATTATTTTTTTAACCTGGATGGAAAAACCCAACAAGTTTGTAAATTTGTCCCAATATTTCGACCCGGGGCCTTCCTAAGGGGAATTTTATTCCATCTGAGAGCAATTGTTTTAAAATCAAAAAGTTTTTCCTAAAAAAATTTAACCACGGCTCAAAACTGTAAACTTTGAGAAAAAATCCAAATTTTACCTGACCGAGAACGGTAACTGCCGAAACACCCAAAAAAAAGGAAAAAAGGCTGGGGGGCCCGAGGAGGGGGGGGGGGGGGGCGCGGGGCGGGCGCGGGGGGGGGGGGGGGCGAGGCGGGAGAGGGGAGGGGGCGGGGGGGGGGGGGGCGGGGGGGGGGGGAAAGGGGAAAAAAAAAAGGGGGGGGGGGGGGGCGAAAAAGGGGGGGGGGGGGTGAACTGTTCTCCCTTCTCTTCTCTCTCTCTCTTTCTCTCTCTCTCTCTCTTCTCTCTCTCTGTTTGGGGGTTTTGTTGGGGGGGGGGGTAGGGGTTCCTTTCGAGAGGAGAGAAAGGGGGTGAAAAATATACTCCTTTCCTCTCTCTCTCTCCCTCTTTCCTTTTCTCTCTCTCTTCTCTCTCTCTTCTCTCGGGGGGGGGGGGGGGGGGGGGGGGCTGGGGGCCCGGGGGGGGGGGGGGGGCTGGGGGGGCCCCGGGGGGGGGGGGGGCGAAGAGGGGTGTCCTCTCTCCTCTTTTCCTCCGTCTTTCCCCACATATAACCTAAACAAACGCTCTGTCCCCCCGCCACGAGACCCGAGTCACGCACTGGAACCCTGTCACCGTTCCATCTCCCTCTTTTGTCCTCTTTTCACTCTCTCTCTTCCTTTGGGGGGGGGGGGGGGGGGTGAACTGTACTCCCCTCTCCCCTATCTCTATCCGTCTATATCTCCCCCTCCATTAACAACGAAAAATTTTGTACTAGTTCCTGCACGGACCAGAGTACACCCCTGGGAACCCTGCCCCCAGTTCCATCCCCCTCTCTCGTACCTCTCTCTCCCCTCCCCTTTTCTTCTCTCTTCTCTCTCTTCTCTCTTCCCCTCCCAACTCTCTATATATAAAAGTTCAAAGATGAAAAAAAGAAAAGACCACAACAGTGTTATTTCTGAACCAATATTTCGGCTTTTTGTATACCCCTTTAAAATAAAATTTTAAAATGGAAAAAAAAAAACCAACAAAGTTGTTTCGACCCGGGTGCCTTTAGGGTGTACAATTTTTTGGGACACCACCTGTTTATATGGTGTGGTGTGTTTGGGCGCGTGGCTCCCTCGTGTGGCCCGGGCCTGTAGATTTTTAAAAAATCTTTTTTTTTTTTGGGGGGGGGGGGGGGGGGGGGGGGGGGGGGGGGGGGGGTGGGGCGTGCCCAAAGGGAAAGGTGTTGACAAGGTTTCCTTTATGCCTGAAATTGTTTATCATTTTACTTTAGAGTTCAGGGGTGCTAGTGGGGGGTTTTCTAATATCGGCCACTTTTCTGTAGTAAAAAGTTGCATTTTTTAGAAAAGTTTTGTTGGTGTTGCCTTTTTTAATTTTCCTGATATGTTGAATTATTTTCTTATCTTTAAAATTTCAAAAAATTTACTTTTGTTCTGTTTTGGGTTTTATTTTTTTTTATTTTAAGGATGTTTATGTAAGAAAATAGATTTTTAAGTCCCCCAAAAGATTTCAAAAAATTTGGAAAAAATTTTAAAGGGGGTATGGAGAACTAAAACAATTTTTGCATTTTGAGAAAAACCCGAAAAAAATGGTGGATGGACTTCTGTCTCCCCAAAGTCATAGCTGATCGAAACCTAAATGCCTTGAACAAATAAATTGAGAAATGTCTTACTGTGCTTTCATTCTGAGATGCCATTAGCAAACTTAACCGAAATTGACAGGGATCCCTGGAAAACCTAATTGGTATATATTGCGCTCTTAGACTAGATAACTTAGAGCAGCATAAAACAAAATGTAGTTCATCGTCTTTACCATTATTGCATGGTGGAAAGTAAAATCCATTCCAGTTATTTACTGTAACGATACGGTGTAATGCAATGTCTGAAATTCCCAGTCTAGATTTGGTCATGGTAAAACTTCAAGTGTTTGCCAAAATCCATTCGCAGATAAAGTTTGGTGTCGTGTACCGTACAAAATGTCCGATGCATGGTAAATCTATCACTATGTTTGATATGAGCGTCCCATTCCTGCCACCTGCACGCAATCAATCTGTCTTTCAATTCATGTAGAAATAGTCAGTCATTTTGCACGCCTTGGTTCACCCAGACATAACCATATCTAAAGTTGGGGAGAGAGAGAGAGAGAAGAGAGAGGAGGAGAGAGGAGATGAGAGAGGAGAGAAGAGAATTTTTCCTAATTAAAGAAAAAGAAAGAAAAACAAAAGATCTGTGCGACCGTTGTCCATGGTCCGGTTGGAGCCCACAAAAAGGGGAGAGAGAGAGAGAGAGTGAGAGGGGAGAGAGGAGAGGAGAGAGAGAGGAGAGAGAGAGAGAGAGAGAGAGAGAGTTGACACTTTGATATTAATATTATTACCAAAGAGGTCTTAGGGGAGAGAGAGAGAGAGAGAGAGGAGGAGAGAAGGAGAGAGAGAGAGAGAGAGGAGAGAGAGAGAGTTGACACTTTGACACTTTGATATTATTATCATTACCAAGAGGTCTTACAGAGAGAGAGAGGAGAGAGAGAGAAAGAGAGAGAGAGAGGAGAGAGAGGGGAGAGAGAGGAGAGTGATGAGAGAGAGGAGGAGAGGAAGAGAGAGAGAGAGAGAGTTGACACTTGACACTTTGATATTACTATCATTACCAAAGAGGTCAAAAGAGAGAGAGGGGAGAGAGAGGAGAAAAGAGGAGTGAGAGAGAGAGATGAGGAGAGAGAGAGAGTGAGAGAGAGAGAGAGTTGACACTTTGACACTTTGATATTATTATCATTACCAAAGAGGTCAGAGAGAGAGAGAGAGAGAGAGAGAGTGAAGAGGGGAGAGAGTGAGAGAGAGGAGAGAGAAGGAGAGAGAGAGAGAGAGAGAGAGAGAGAGAGTTGACACTTTGGACACTTGATATTATTATCATTACAAGAGGTCTGAGAGAGAGGAGAGGAGAGGAGAGACGGGAGGAGAGGAGGGGAGAGATGAGCAGAGAGAGAGAGAGAGATAGGGGTGAGAGTGAGAGAGAGAGTGTGTGTGTGTTTTGTGTGTCGCGCGCGTGCGTGTGAATGTATATACGTGTGAGCATGCGTGCACGCGCATGGGCGCGCCATTGTGTGTGTGTGTGATGTGTGTGTCTGTACAACGTTTTCATGCGATTGTATGTCAGTTTGTACATATGGTAAGTGTGTGTAGTGTGTGTGTGTGTGTGTGTGTGTGTGTGTGTGTGTGGTGTGTGTGTATGTGTGTTGTGTGTTTTGTGTGTGGTGTGTGTTGTGTGTGTGTGTTGTGAGCATTTGATAATAATTCTTTTTTTTTGTGGATCTGTCATCCCTGTCTATCTTACTGTTCAAAAAAAAAAAACGCAAAATGCCAAGCTGCCGATTTGAAACACAATTTATTGAAGTCTTGTGACAACACGTTTAATGGAAAATGCAAAAAAAAGGTATCGTAGGGAGGAACG
>CM031620.1:3516534-3531534 GCA_018398815.1 Conus ventricosus | reverse complement strand
TCAGGCACCGACATGCGCCCGACCTAGTAGAATATGCCCAAACCCCTCTACTAATTGCAAAATATCAAAGACCTCAAACTGTTTTTGTCCAGTTTGTCCACTCTTCTGTTGAGAGTAGATCTGTTGCATTGTGAACGAGGAAAATGTTTTTGAGAGATTCTGTCTCTTTTTTTCACACAAAATTAAACACGTACGTTCACCCACATGGTTGTCCCACGGGCCCAAAACTCTCTCATATCAAGCATGGTGGGGAAAAACACATCTACCCTGCATTTCTTCCAGTTGACCACGTTAGCCAATCAAGATCATCGTGTGTGTGTGTTTTGTGTTGTGTGTGTGGGTGTGTGTGTGTGTGTGTGTGTGTTTTGGTGTGTAGGTGTTAGGTGGGGTGTGTGTGTGTGTGTGTGTGTGTGTGTGTGGTGTGTGTGTGTGTGTGTTTTTTTGTAGTGTGTTGTGAGTGTGGTGTGTGTGGGGTTTTTGTTTGTGTGGGGTGTGTGGTGATGTGTGTGTTTGTGTGTGGTGGGGTGTGTGGTGTGTGTGTGTGTGTTGTGTGTGTTGTGTAGGTGTAGGTGTGTGGATTTGTGTGTGTGTGTGTGTGTTGTGTGTTGTGTGTAGGTGTGTGTGTGTGTGTGTGTGTGTGTCTAGGGTGTGTGTGTGTGTGTGGTGTGTGTGTGTGTGTGTGTGTGTGTGTGGTGTGTGTGTGGTGTGTGGTTTGTATGTGTGTGGTGTGTGTATGTGTGTGTGTTGTGAGTGTGTGTGTGCCTGTGTCGTGTGGTGTGTGTGTTGTTTGTGTGTGTTGTGTGTGTGTGTGTGTGTGTGTACAACGTTTTCATGCGACTATGTAGTCAGTGTTTGCCCTATGGGAAGTGGTGTGTTGTGTGTGTGTGTGTTGTGTGTGGGGTGGTGTGTGTGTGTGTGGGGTGTGTTGTGAGCATTTGATAACAATTCTTTTTTCTTTGATGGATCTGTCCATTTGCCTGCTTAATCTGTTTCTATTTACGGGTGAGGTACTGTTGATATACGAGAGAGAGAGAAGAGAGAGAGAGAAGAGGAGAGAGAGAGAGATTCGTGAGGTCCTGGTCTTTTGTGCCTGAATGGTGGATGTTGATATTGAGAGAGAGAGAGAGAGAGAGAGAGAGAGAGAGAGAGAGAGAGAGAGAGAGAGAGAGAAAGAGAGAGAGAGAGAGAGAGAGAAAAGAGAGAGGAGAGAGAGAGAGAGGGAGAGACAGAGCGAGAGAGAAGAGAAAAAAGAGGGAGAAGAGAGAGAGAGAGAAAGAGAGAGAAAAGGAGAGAGAGAGAGAGAGAGAGGGGAAAGAGAGAAAGAAGAGAGGGGGTTTTCTCTGCGGACAGTGGCCGCTGCTTGTGTGGCGTGGTAAGTGGAGGGGTGGGGAGGGGGAGGGTTTGGGGGGGGTTTTTGCGGGGCGCGCGGTTGGGTTTGTCCCAGGGTTTGGGGTGGAGAGAACTGGGTTATGTAGGCGTCGTTTTTTTGATAGGGCTTGATAGTGTTACGGTCACAGGCGATCATTTTTGTCTGTTTACTTCCTTCTCCCGTAGTTGTTTTTTAAACATCACATAAACACATCATCATAAACATCATCAACTTATCACACATCACATCATAAACACTTTATTATCACATCATCATCATCATCATCACATTTCATCATCATCATCATCATCATCATCACACATCACATCATTATTAAAACTCTCATCAAAACATATCACATAAACATTTTTTAAAAATCTCATCATATATAAATCACATCATCACATCATCTTTATTACATAAATCATCAACACATCTTTCATCATTATTACATATCATCACCACATCAACATTATCATCACATCATCTCACATCTATCATCACATCATCTCATCATCCCTCATCACATTATAAATCATCTCATCACATCATCATCATCATTTTATCTTTATTTCACATCATCATCACACATCATCATCATCATCTTTATTATCATCATCATTATTCTCATCATCATCACCATCACCATTATCTTTATCACCATCATCCATCACATATCATCATAAATCATTATCATCATGACTCATCCATAATATTATCATTACATTGTAGTATAGAAAGCAGTAGAAATAGTAGTAGTATGTGTATATAGTATTTTTATTATTCATTATTATATGTTTTTTTATATCTAAGAAATTTTTTTTTCTTTCTTTTTTACATTTTTCATAACTTTTTTCCCCGTTGTTTTCTTCCTTTTTTTTTGTCGCTGGGTTTGAGTTCTTTTTTTTCTTTTTTTTTCTGTCTTTCCATCCTCTAACTTTCCTCTCTCCCCCTCTCCTCCCCCCCACCCCCCCCCTTTTCCTTTTCCCCCTCCCCCCCCCCCCTCGTCTTCCTCTATCTTCCTCTCTCTCTCCCCCTCTCTCACTCTCTCCTTAGTCACAAAAATATTCCGTAATTACATATTTTCATCAGCAAGTTCATATTTACCTTAAAAAGGGGGGAAAAACGTAAAAAAATAAACAAAAACAAACGAACACCGGGGTGAAAAGAGTACACTCAATTTTTCTATTTTAAAATTTGCGTCTTAAAACTGCGCTGACAAATAAAACACGGTCGGAGCCATGAAACACTCTTGTATGTAACACCTTTTTCCTTTTCGTCAGTTTTGAACCCCCCCCGCGATAAGCTCTTTAGTGTTTTCTACCCCTTTAAAAAACGAAAACTGTGCTTTCCACGACCTGTGATTCAGAGGGGAGACCGAAACGTGTACACATTGCGGCACGAGTTCGTCGACCAATAGAACATTCCCAAATCTCACAATTTCAAAATACAAAGACCTCAAACTGTTTTTCTCAGATGTGCACTCTTCTGCTTAGAGTAATCCCTGCTTAAACTGAGGAAAAATTTTTTAAAGTTTCCCCAAGAATTTGTTCTCTTTCGCACAAAAAAAGAACCCATTCCCCACATGGTTGTCACGGGCCCAAACTCTCTCGTATCATGCATGGTGGGAAAAACACAACTACCCTTATTTTTACCAGCTACACCTGTCCAGTCAAGATCACTGTGTTTTGTGTTTGTGTGTTGGGGGGTGTGTGTGTGTGTGGTTGTGGTGTGTGTGTGCACCGCACACCGTTTTTTTCCTTTTCTCCTTCTCTCTCCCTCTCTCTCCTTTCTCTCTCCCCCCTTCCTCTCTCTCCTCTTTTCCCCCCAACCCCCCCTCTCCCTCTCCAGATTCTTAGAGAAAAAATATAATAGGGCCCAAGCCCCCCTTGAGGGGTGTTGACCATTCATAGCACAACAATTATAAAAATGGAACAAATTATGAATAAACACGAAAAACCTAAAATTTTTTTAAAATGAACAATTTTTTTTGTTTCTTAAAAGATTTTGAGCAAAAAAAAAAAACGTTTTAAAACGCAACAGAATTAAGAACTGAGCAGGCTGAGTGTAAACAAAGTTTGGGTGGCTGTAATTTGGGGAAATAAACTTTTCGTTAAGGTCAAGAAGCTGGAAAAAGGACAGGACGAATGTAAATTTTTGGGTTTCCTTTGATAAAAAGCAAATCGCAATGACTACTGATCGAAATCTAAAATAAAATATGGGTAATGCAGATAAACCTAATCTGAATTTTATTGTTTCTTGTTCAAATCATCAAAATCGGAAACATTCCTGTAAATACCATAGCTGTCACTTGTGCGAATATGATCACACCATTTCTGCCAACTGCAATCAATCAGCCGTTGGTGGATAACAAACACAAACTCGTTAATGTTATAACCCCTCTGATTCAGCCAAACAAATCCAAATCCAAATTCAAACAGGCTGTACACACGACTGTCCTCATGCACTCACAAGCACACAGAAACAATCATGCACACACTTACAAGCACACAGAAACGATCATGCACACGCTCACAAGCACACAGAAACTATCATGCACACTCTCACAAGCACACAAAACCAATCAGGCACACACTCACAAGCACACAGAAACAATCAGGCACACACTCACAAGCACACAGAAACAATCATGCACACACTCACAAGCACACAGAAACAATCAGGCACACACTCACAAGCACACAGAAACAACCAGGCACACACTCACAAGCACACAGAAACAATCATGCACACACTCACAAACACACAGAAGCAATCATGCACACACTCACAAGCACACAGAAACAAAGGGATAGTTTAATAAATTTTCATCGTTTCTATTTGCTCCTTCTTTTGCAAGACTGTCTGCTATTTCATTTCACTTTATACCACACTCAGATGGCACCCGACAAAAATCAATTCTTATACCTAGAGTTATGAAACAAGGCAGTGGATGTTTTATTTCAAAAAGCAAATCTTTTCTAGCTTTGCACTCCTGACGCTCTAGTGGTTGTAAAACAGATTTGGAAATAATACAAAGTAAAATTGCATTAAAAAAACAAACAATTGGTGTATCGTATATTTAAGTCGAAGTCTTCAGTATTTCATAATATTTTGAGATATAGATTGAAAACTCCTTTCCTAAAATACTATGATTTCCTGACATTTAAAGTTGGTATTTATAAAGCCAGAACTACTGTCAGAGGATTCCATTACCGACTCGTCTGTAAACACTTTTAAATGATTTGGATAGCTGTTTTCTAAATGTTCACGAACTTTAGTTGTTAAAACATTTACATTATCACTTTTCTTTAACAAAGTGTAACTGTAATCAAAATGGGGAGTTTGTATTATACTCCCTGTTTGGCTAGTATACTTACCATGTCAGACAATAGCATTCACGGCAGTTAGTCAGCTCTGCCAGGCCGAAGTTTTTGTGTGGCTAATGCAGTAATAAGACAGTCACGTGATGCCCACCCGCTTCCGCCGTAGGAAGAAGCCAGTGTCAACCCCCCGTCCCTCATTCTTCGAGGGCCGCGCGAAAGGTAACCCCGAACCTTGGGCTAGGGGGGAAAGGGCAGGGGGGGCATTAAGTCTGACATTAAGTATACTACCAAACGGGGATATAATACAAACCCCCCTTTTTGGGCGTCTATACTGTCCATGTCAGACAATAGCAAATTCATGGAAAAAGAGGGGTCGAGTCCCTTTTGGGTTCCTGGGTTCCCCGTATGGAGCATTAGCCCCACAAAGGATTCCCATTGAACCTCGCCCTGGTCATGGGGTGCCCTTAAATTTTTTTATGAAGGGATTTTCCGAACCCCAAAAGGGCTCCCCCCGGGGTGGCGCATGGGAACAGAGTGTGGAATGCTGCCAAAGCGGCGAGCGCTCTGGGGCTTGAGCCCGGGGGGCAAACGGGGAGCCCTGGTTCCTGGGAATGGCCGTTCGCCCGTCTTGGAGAGCCACCTAGGACATGCCAGCTGAATGTTTTCCCGTTTACTAGGGTTGTGAAATAAGAGACTCTTTGCGAAAGGGCCCCTGGGGCACGAGCGTTCCCATATGTGTTGACCTCGAGAGGGGAAAAGGGGGCTATTCCGAAAGGTGTCTCCCCCTATGATCCGCCGCGGGGATACGAGGAAAGGAGAGGCACTCCCGGGTTCCGGTTTCTTACTAGGAATTCGGAAGGAATTTAAAGAGAGGGGCCCCGTCTCGGGGGAAAGGCAAGTCTCTGGGGCCCGCAAAGGGGCATGGATCCCCCTCCCTTCGGGCAAAAAGCGAGGGCGAGGAGGGGGTATCTTCTAACAAAAGGGTCGGGGGGGGAGGGGAGAAAGGCCAAAGGGGGGTTTTTCCGGGGGACGTCAATAAGTAAGAGGTCCCAAAGGGAACACGTCTGGGGTTTGGGGCCCTCACGAAGAGCACCCCTCTGGAATTCCTGAGAAGGAATCATTTCGGGAAGGGCCGCCCATTTGGGATGGTCGTGCAAGGCCGACCTGTAGCCCGGATGGAGCTAGCAAGAGGTTAAGGTGGGACGGAAATTTCCTATTGGAATTGGGGGGCTTTGTGAGAGAAGAATTGTCTTCGCCCCAGGAGCCGCCATTTCCTCCATCAAAAATTTAAGGGACTCTGTGCTACTTGCGAAGGGCATGGCTGGGTTCGGAGTTGAGACCCCCCACGATGAGAGGAAATTGAGGACGGGGGGGGACCGTCCGTTCGGGGGTATTTACTGCTCGCAACCCCGGGCTGGAAAGAACCGGCTGGAGCAAACATCTGGGTTTTGGCGTGGGGGCGACCCGAAGGGGGTTGCCTAACATGTCCCACCTGGTGTTCAACTGGAGGGGTGCTGAGTGGGGGGACTTGGGGTCCGGGAAACCGGGAAATGAGTGGGCCACCACGGGCTATAGAATGACCGGGCCCTCACAGTCTCCCCTTCCTGATCACCTTGTGGAGGATCGGAAGGGGGAAGGCATAGCATGGGGCCGGCCCAGGGAAAGGGGATAGGGCACGTGGAGGAAGCCCGGGGGGTCCGGGACCGAGAACAACACGGGCAGACAAAGTTGAACCGGGGGAAAACGGTCAATCAGGGTCAAACCCAATGTTCCCACAGGGGTTGTTAGGGTATCCCTGCTGAGGGTCCATTCCGTGTGGGGGAGACTTGGAAGGCTGAGAGTGTCTGCCAGGATATTGTGGCCCCTGCTAGTGTCTCGCACGAAGGGCCCCCCCTGCTTTGGCCCACCATGGAGGAGGGCCCCTCTGTACGGAGGGAGGGGCCGAGGGGTTTTTCCCCCCCCCCCCCCCCCCCCCCCCCCCTTTGTTGATGAACAAGCCCCGAAGTGTTGTCCGTGAAAGGGAACAATCGGGGGGGGCTAGGGACTGGAAGTGGAGGGGGGCAGCCGACCGCCTCCAGTCCAAGATGTTTTTGAAGACGACAGTAAAGGGGCCCAAACCCCCGGGGTGACGCTCCCCAAAATGGGCCCCCACCCGAGTTGGAGGCGTCGTGAAAAGTTCCCCCGGGAAAGGGGGGAGATGGGACCCCGGGGGCCAGGGTGGAGGGCTGACCCACTCCTCCGGGCCCAAACAAACCCAAAGGGCCCTAGGGGGAAGGGGTCTTTTCCGCTGTCGGGGTCGGGGCCCAACAGGGGGGAACCCCTTTAAAAGCTGTCGGGGAAAACCTGCCTGGGAAAAAAAGGAAACGGGGATTTTCCATCATCCCGAAGGGGACAAAGTGTCCTTCCCGAAAAAGGGGAGAGAGTCAAAGGGGGGAATAGGTCCACTGGCAGGGAACTTCCGGGGTCGGGGGGACCCCTGAGGGGTTCAAAGCTCATGCCCATAGAGGTGAACCCTTGACGGGGCGGAGCTGCTTTTGGGGGGGGGTTTTGGGGGACCCCAGAAGGAACAAAGGTAGTATTTGGGGGTGTGGGATTGGGGCCGGGGCCCTGAGGGGGGAGCCCGATTGGGATGGGTAGTGTAGAGGTTGAACATGTCACCCCCCTACCCATCAGCTTAAAAAAACTGGAACACAAAACGCGCGGTAAAAAGATACGAGCCTGCGTTTGTGTGGCCATAGTCAGATGATGTGTTGTTTTCGAGCCCAAGATCCAAATGAGGCGATCTTTTGCCACGAACATAGAACGTAAGTTTTTTTTGGGGATCCTTACAACCAGTACTGCTTACCTTGACCCCGGGTCCTGAAATGCCCCTTTTTCCTGACATATCATTGCCTGAGCACCGACGGGAAAATGGCGGAAGCAAGTATCGCGTCTTTACGCGAAACGGACTTGGAAACGAGCGAGAAACCTTTTTTAAAAATCAAACTTCTGCGAGCGTCGTTGCAGCTAGGGGCCCTTTGTCGGAACCCATTGCGACAGTTTCATTCAAACAGCTGCTTCCAGTTCTACTGGAACCCCCCATCTTGCAGACGAGACGAGGAGCGTTTGAAATAGGGTATAAGGATGGAGTCCCCCGGGCACTCCCCCTTTTCCTCCGGGGCCCGGCTGCTGGCAGAGAGGGGATATTAGGGCGTTTGGGGGGCCGGCGGTGTGGGCAGGTGACTGCCTGGGATAGGGTTTTTGGGGGGTCAGTCCCTGGGATGATCGAATACCCGAACAGCATGGTCCTGCCAGGGATGACCGCAAAGGCCACTTGAGCGCCCGGGGGGGGGGGTTGGACCCTGACAGCACGGGCCGAGAGATTTGGCCTGGATGTACAGCTCTCTCACTGCCAACGGCAGTTAAAATGACTCCTGGCGCGCGTCCGCCGCAGCCGAAAGGTGATGCATACTTGTGAAAAGAAAGCGCATCAGGGGTCGCCAAACAAGCAAGCGTCTCAGTGTCGTCAGGTCTGAAGACACAGAGGCAGTGCCGTGTCCTTGAGGAAAAACCCCCACTGGACGCGTTAGGGGGTGACAAAAATCAATCCCCGGGGGAGGGCGGCCTGTGCACCCCCCGGCGAAAGATGCCGATCTGTCCCCCAAGGGGATAGGGTCTGGGGGGGGACTTCCTTGGGGGTAGCTGGGCAGGGGGGGAACCCCGGGGTAACGGCAAAGGAGAAAAAATTGTCAGAGGGAGGGGATTCCTTAACAACAAATTGGGCCCACTTCCAATGGAAAAATCACCGACTGGGGGGGGGAGCCCCTCAACCCCCTCCTCAGGCTGTGGGGCAGTGTTCCCGAAAGGGATGTTCAGATCCCCCCTTTAGGGGGGCCGGCAGGGGTGCGTGGGAATCCCGCCCTCGTTGGGTAGTGGGGGGGGAAAACGAGGACGGGTCCCTGGTGGCTCCATATCGAGGGAACTGGGGGCGCCGTCGGGCAGCGCCCCAGAGGGGGGGGACCCAGGTCGATCCAGTGAAAGAACCGGATGCCCCATGCGACCGGGATGGGGTCAAAAGGGTTCAGCCCAAGCCACTGGTTCCCCTCGGGGATGGACCAAATCCCCCGGGGGTACGAAGGGGGGTTTGGGGGCCTGGGGCAGGGTTTCCCCGGGACCCCCGGGAACCTGGGGCACCCCTGGGTGGGGGACGAGAAGGCAGCTCTCTCGTACCCGCCCCCGGGGGGGGGCACTGCCCCCTGCTCTCCCGGTGCGGGCCATGCGGCCCCCCCATGGCAAGGGGGGCCGATGGGTGGGATGGTACCGAGCCCCCTGGCCGGTGGGAAACGGACTGGGAAGCTGCAGTGCGAGACCACCCAAGGGACCAAAGGTTTCCCCAGTCCCGCTGGGCGATCCTCCCCCCGGGGGAACGGGACTGGGGGCGTTGCCCAAAAGGGGAGCGAAAGAAGTTGCTCCCCCAAAATCCTGTACCCCTAGGGGAAGTGCGACAGTTGATAGGGGTTTCGACCGTGGGGTGAGGGCGAGAAACCCACCTAGCGATGCCTCGCCCTGACCCGGAGTTGTGGTCAGTGGGGGGGGACCCACCAAAGCGCCCCCAACCCCCACCGGAGTGATGAGCCCTCGTGTCCCAGTGGTGGGGGCACTCGGGGCCGGTTTTGGGGAAGCGTGATGGGGGAGCGTGAGGTGTGGGGGGGAGGGAACGCCACGAGTCCATCTGATCGAGTGACGGGCGGGGATTCCGGCCCCCGGGTCGTCACCCGTGCCGGTCCCCACCTCGGAAAAGGGTTTCCCCCGGGGCTGAGGGTCGCGGGACGTAGCCTGATAGGAGAGTCCTGTGTGCGACCGAAGGCGAACACGATTTTGACCAGGGGGCAGGAAAATTTTTTAACGGGCAGGGCCTTTCAGGGGAGCCTTTCCTTGGTTTCTACAGTGGAAAGAAAAACCGTTGGCAAAAAGGCCGATTGTGTTCGCTTCCGAAGCAACGTCGTTGTCCGCCGGGGGGCAAGGAGGGTTTTAACGAGGTCGCGGGGTCCCCTGCGCGGAACCCTCCTCCACACCGGCCGAAAGTCATCAAGGTCGGGGATTGTCCCTGGAAAACGACACCGGGGCCTCCGGGGAAGGGAGCGATCCCGAACAAGGAGCGGCTCGACCTTAAGTCCCTTTTACCATGTTGGGACTGGGTGGGGAGACAACACGGAACGCAGATCGCAGAGAGGAGACAAAGAGGTGGATCGAGGGGTGAAAAAAGCTGAACCACCCGGAGGGGGCACTGGGAGTGCGGTAAATGAAGATGAAAAAAGCAGGGCCGAAAAAAAAAGCACAAAGCGAGAAAAATTGATCGAATAACAAAGTTTCAATGGGGACTACAAGTTGCACAATTTGGTAATCAAGAGATCGCAAGACAATCTCTATACCTGTAATAATGATAAATAAGGTACAGGAAAATGACCCGGGGAAGCCGAGTACCCCGAAAAAGGTGTGTGAGGTCAGGCAACAGGGGGAGCGGGGAAACCGGGGTGGGACAATCGAAGAGGGGATCGATTACCGGGAAGGGGTCGATCGTCAAGAGTGACGCGGGGAAAAAGGGCAAAGGGGGGTAAAAACCCTGGGGTACCTTGAAAAAAAGCTAAAAGGGGGACTAATAAATGTGCACCAGTTAGAGATAGGAATGTTTTTCCGTGATAAATTTGGTACAAAAAAAATGCCACCAGTGGGCGACAAGAGGTCGACTTTCGAAACGAAAAAACGGGGAAAGGGGAAGTCGCGAGTGCCGAGACAAAGGCACAAAGGCGAGGTGGCGCGGTTTTAAAAAGGTTTAAAAAAGCCACCAAAACCCAAAACCCACCGGGGTCAAAAAGTAAAAGGGTAAGCGAGCAAGCCCCAACAAATAAACAACACAAACTATCTTAACCAAAAAGGCAAAAAAGGGGAGCAAACACAAGACTTATCTTTCTTGGACGGCGGCCAGAAGAATTAGGTACGGGGGGTTTACCCTGCTTCTTTTACGGGGGGGAACGGGTGGCATCACTGATGCTTATACTGCTTAGCCCCACAAAAACTTCGGCCTGGCGGCTGACTAAATGCCGTGAATGCTATTGTCTGACATGGTACAGTATATGACGCCAAAAGAAACATTTAGGGGCTCCCACGGAGGCATTGTAGGTACCGCAGGAAATTCTGGTATAGCTATAATATCAATATTACAATGTGACATAAAGTCAGATGTGTAGTTTCTTATTGGTTGAACGTATCATATGCTTTTAGACCTCGTGGGGAAATCTTTACTGGAATCCATCACACATTATTTTCACATGAAAAAGAAAATGTATGATTGTTTTGTTTTCTAAGTCGCGGTTGGTGTGTGACCACTGTGCCCATATATATATATATATATATATATATATATATATATATATATATATATATATATTTTATATATATATATATATATATATTGTTTTGTGTGTGTGTGTGTGTGTGTGTGTGTGTGTGTGTGTGTTTTGTGTGTGCGTGTCTGTGTCTGTGTTCCTATAGATTTGTTATTTATTTATTCTGGCCATCATGGAAGGAGACAGAAGTGAAAGTCACAACGTATTCACAGGTTTTAGACGTTCGTGTTACAGATCGCAATAATAATGTGTTTTATAGCGGGGTCTGAAAGAGGTGGCACAGAGAGTTAGCTCGCACACCGCCAAAAATATGAAGACAAAGAGCAAGCTGATAGCGAGGAAATCAGTATATTCAAGACCCCACGGCTGAATGTGGACGGTGTGAATAATTATGTCGTGCAGTGTTAAGACTGTTCTCTCTCTCTCTCTCTCTCTCTCTCTCTCTCTCTCTCTCTCTCTCTCTCTCTCTCTCTCCTCCTCTCTCTCCCCCCCCCCCCCCCCCCCATATGACCCAAACGAAAACTTCAAGTAAACCAGTTCGGTTATCATGCCTTATGCATTAAAGAGGGAGAGACATGAAGTTCTTAATCCTTTCTCTCCCCCCCCTCCCAATCTGCGTCTGTATATGCGAGTGAGTCAGTGTGTGTGTGTGTGTGTGTGTGTGTGTGTGTTCTTTTTAAGCTGAAAAACCTCTAATCCTCTTTTTTTTCCACGGGACCTCTCTCTCTCTCTCTCTCTCTCTCTCTCTCTCTCTCTCTCTCTCTCTCTCTCCTGTTTATCCTAAGGGATGTTTGTCTAAGGATTCAACAGCCACAGATGTTTCAGTGCTTTTCTCTTGCCTTACTCTCGCTGGACGAGTCATATGCTCTCTCTCTCTCTCCGCCCTCTCTCTCTCTCTCTCTCTCTCTCTCTCTCTCTCTCTCTCCGCCCTCTCTCTCTCTCTCTCTTTTCTTTTCTAAATTCCACTGCTCCGACCTTTGCCGGCCTTGTCTTCGTCAATCGTTGTCTTTTTTTCGCCAGCTGTCAATCATATTCGCGTGTATGGTGTTGCGTCCAATCATCTTTTTCTATCATATTCACGTGTGTGGTGTTGCGACCAATCATCGTTTTCATTGCCAAACTGTGTTCGTGGCAACAAAAAAAAAGCAACATTGATTTGTTTTTAAGTCAGCGGTGTCAGTGTGTTTTTCTCATTCTTCAGCATCTTCCTAGAGAAGACGTTCTCACTACAGCTCAGCACGCTGCTCACTCGTTCCAACGCTATCTCAGGAACCTCCGATCGACTGTTTACTTCAGAAAACAAAGGTAAGACTTGGTGAACTATAAAGTTATGCTGTGAAAACCGTTGATGTCGGTTTTTTTTTTCTTATCCTTCATTTTTTTCGTGGCGGTTCAGGAGTAGGTAAAGGCAGAATGAATTGAAATCATTTGGTGAGAAGATGATGGGAACACGCACTAAGCAGCATTGGGTTTAAGTCGATCTCTTAAACTATATGCACCTTTCAGTTAAACGAAATGAAATCTAGCACAAAACTTTGTTTTAATTCAACACTAATAGCTTTTAATGCAGTGACAGCTGCTTTTTTATCTCGGGGTGAAAATGATTTGTGTAAAAGCGGAATGTCAGGTCTTTTTGTGAAGAGAAGTGCCACATATTTGGGGAATGTCTTGATTTCAGGAATGTTATACAAAACGGTAGAGTTAGGCATTGACCATAACGGATTTAAATAAATTAAGATGTATTTATCTTTAATGAGCTTTGTAAATCTATAGACATGGTATCTGAAGTAAAAGCAACTTAATTTTGATTAATGGTGACTAGAAAGAGAGGGTGTTAGTTACCGCCAATGACACTGACAAACAAAGCACATGACAAGACACGATGCATTTTGACCTCTTGGGTCTTCTTCAGGCAAAAAAATATAGATCACATTTAACATTTAGGACAGTACAAACAAAGAACGAAGAGTGACTCATCTGTTGTTGTCCATGTGGTATGGAGAATAGAGGGCAAGGCGAAAATAACAGAGGGGATTATGGGAGAGGAAAAGAAGAGGTGGGGGGGGGGGGGGTTGCGTAGGAGGAAGGGGGGGGGGGGGGGGGTGATACGAGGGTTGTGTGGGTAGTTTAGTGGGGGTGATGTGATATTTGTGACGGTAGTGGTAATGGTTGATTGATAATAATGATAAGTGGGGGGGGGGGGGGGGGGGGGGGGGGGGGGGGGGGGGGGGGGGGGGGGGGGGGGGGGGGGGGGGGGGGGGGGGGGGGAGATTGGAAAAAAAAATTATATATATATATATAAACGTTCAAAGAAAAAAAAAGACACACAAGAAGTGTATATATTCTGAACCAATATTTCGGCTTTTTGTATACCAGTTTAAAATAAGATTTTAAAATGGAAAAAATAAAACCAACAAAGTTGTTTCGAGCGGGATGCTCTTGTCAGGGTGTACAATTTGGGCAGACCACCGGTTTTATATGGTGTGGTGTGTGGGCGCCTGAGCTCTGTGCGTGTGGCACGTGGCCTGTAGATTTTTTAAAAAATCTTTTTTGGGGCACGTTCAGGGGGGACGTGCCAAGGAATGGTGCATTGACAAGGATTTCCATTTATGCCTGCAATTGTTTATCATTTCTACTTTAGAGTTCAAGGATGCTAGATGGGGTTTACATAATATCGGCCACTTTTCTGCAGTACATAAGTTGCATTTTTTTTAGAAATGTTGTTGTATGGTGTTGCTCTTTTTATAATTTTCCATGATATGTTGTAATCTATTTTCTTATCTTTAAGTTTCCAAATATATTTACTTAGTTCTGTTTGGTTTTTATATTTTTCATTTTTGAAGGACTGTTTATGATAAGAAAATAGATTTTTAAGATAAGAAAATAGATTACAACATATGGAAAATTATAAAGAGGGGTATGGAGAACATTACAACAATATATGCATTTTAGAGAACACCAGAAAGACTGGATGGACTTCTGTCTCACGGAGTCATAGCTGATCGAAACCTAAATGCCTTGAACAAATAAATTGAGAAATGTCTTACTGTGCTTTCATTCTGAGATGCCATTAGCAAACTTAACCGAAATTGACAGGGATCCATGGAAAACCTAATTGGTATATATTGCGCTCTTAGACTAGATAACTTAGAGCAGCATAAAACAAAATGTAGTTCATCGTCTTTACCATTATTGCATGGTGGAAAGTAAAATCCATTCCAGTATACTTACTGTAACGATACCGGTGTACTGCAATGTCTGAAATTCCCAGTCTAGATTTGGTCATAGTAAACTTCAAGTGTTTGCCAAAATCCATTCGCAGCTAAAGTTTGGTATCGTGTACCGTACAAAATGTCCGATACATGGTAAATCTATCACTATGTTTGATATGAGCGTCCCATTCCTGCCACCTGCACGCAATCAATCTGTCTTTCAATTCATGTAGAAATAGTCAGTCATTTTGCACGCCTTGGTTCACCCAGACATAACCATATCTAAAGTTGGGAGAGAGAGAGAGAGAGAGAGAGAGAGAGAGAGAGAGAGAGAGAGAGAGAATTTTTCCTAATTAAAGAAAAAAGAAAGAAAAACAAAAGATCTGTGCGACCTTTGTCCATGGTCCTATTGGAGCCCCACAAAAAGGAGAGAGAGAGAGAGAGAGAGAGAGAGAGAGAGAGAGAGAGAGAGAGAGAGAGAGAGAGAGAAAGAGAGAGAGAGAGAGAGAGAGAGAGAGTTGACACTTTGACACTTTGATATTATTATTATTACCAAAGAGGTCTTAGAGAAAGAGAGAGAGAGAGAGAGAGAGAGAGAGAGAGAGAGAGAGAGAGAGAGAGAGAGAGAGAGTTGACACTTTGACACTTTGATATTATTATCATTACCAAAGAGGTCTTACAGAGAGAGAGAGAGAGAAAGAGAGAGA